>FR990042.1:19656119-20368772 GCA_905404095.1 Glaucopsyche alexis
TGATTTTGTTAGAGTTCGTGAATAAACCAAATAAATTTCATCTCTGCAGATAAAGACACCAAATACACCCAGTACGAGGGTCACAGTTCGACGATGGATGCGGATCGCGAGTCGAGCCTCAAAGTGAGCTGCCTGCCGCCGGCGCGCGTGACCGTGCCGGGCGGGCACAGAGTCACGGCCGTGGCGTGCGGCCTTCACCACACGGTGCTGCTGACGGAGCACGGTGAGTACTGCGACTGACGGACACAGTGTCGCCTGAGTGAGCTGCCTGCCGCCGGCGCGCGTGACCGTGCCGGGCGGGCACAGAGTCACGGCCGTGGCGTGCGGCCTGCACCACACGGTGCTGCTAACGGAGCACGGTGAGTACTGCGACTGACGGACACAGTGTTGCCTGAGTGAGCTGCCTGCCGCCGGCGCGCGTGACCGTGCCGGGCGGGCACAGAGTCACGGCCGTGGCGTGCGGCCTGCACCACACGGTGCTGCTGACGGAGCACGGTGAGTACTGCGACTGACGGACACAGTGTCGCCTGAGTGAGCTGCCTGCCGCCGGCGCGCGTGACCGTGCCGGGCGGGCACAGAGTCACGGCCGTGGCGTGCGGCCTGCACCACACGGTGCTGCTGACGGAGCACGGTGAGTACTGCGACTGACGGACACAGTGTCGCCTGAGTGAGCTGCCTGCCGCCGGCGCGCGTGACCGTGCCGGGCGGGCACAGAGTCACGGCCGTGGCGTGCGGCCTGCACCACACGGTGCTGCTGACGGAGCACGGTGAGTACTGCGACTGACGGACACAGTGTCGCCTGAGTGAGCTGCCTGCCGCCGGCGCGCGTGACCGTGCCGGGCGGGCACAGAGTCACGGCCGTGGCGTGCGGCCTGCACCACACGGTGCTGCTGACGGAGCACGGTGAGTACTGCGACTGACGGACACAGTGTCGCCTGAGTGAGCTGCCTACCGCCGGCGCGCGTGACCGTGCCGGGCGGACACAGAGTCACGGCCGTGGCGTGCGGCCTGCACCACACGGTGCTGCTGACGGAGCATGGTGAGTACTGCGACTGACGGACACAGTGTCGCCTGAGTGAGCTGCCTGCCGCCGGCGCGCGTGACCGTGCCGGGCGGACACAGAGTCACGGCCGTGGCGTGCGGCCTGCACCACACGGTGCTGCTGACGGAGCACGGTGAGTACTGCGACTGACGGACACAGTGTCGCCTGAGTGAGCTGCCTACCGCCGGCGCGCGTGACCGTGCCGGGCGGACACAGAGTCACGGCCGTGGCGTGCGGCCTGCACCACACGGTGCTGCTGACGGAGCACGGTGAGTACTGCGACTGACGGACACAGTGTCGCCTGAGTGAACTGCCTGCCGCCGGCGCGCGTGACCGTGCCGGGCGGGCACAGAGTCACGGCCGTGGCGTGCGGCCTGCACCACACGGTGCTGCTGACGGAGCACGGTGAGTACTGTGACTGACGGACACAGTGTCGCCTGAGTGAGCTGCCTGCCGCCGGCGCGCGTGACCGTGCCGGGCGGACACAGAGTCACGGCCGTGGCGTGCGGCCTGCACCACACGGTGCTGCTGACGGAGCACGGTGAGTACTGCGACTGACGGACACAGTGTCGCCTGAGTGAGCTGCCTGCCGCCGGCGCGCGTGACCGTGCCGGGCGGGCACAGAGTCACGGCCGTGGCGTGCGGCCTGCACCACACGGTGCTGCTGACGGAGCACGGTGAGTACTGCGACTGACGGACACAGTATCGCCTGAGTGAGCTGCCTGCCGCCGGCGCGCGTGACCGGGCCGGGCGGGCACAGAGTCACGGCCGTGGCGTGCGGCCTGCACCACACGGTGCTGCTGACGGAGCACGGTGAGTACTGCGACTGACGGACACAGTGTCGCCTGAGTGAGCTGCCTGCCGCCGGCGCGCGTGACCGTGCCGGGCGGGCACAGAGTCACGGCCGTGGCGTGCGGCCTGCACCACACGGTGCTGCTGACGGAGCACGGTGAGTACTGTGACTGACGGACACAGTGTCGCCTGAGTGAGCTGCCTGCCGCCGGCGCGCGTGACCGTGCCGGGCGGACACAGAGTCACGGCCGTGGCGTGCGGCCTGCACCACACGGTGCTGCTGACGGAGCACGGTGAGTACTGCGACTGACGGACACAGTGTCGCCTGAGTGAACTGCCTGCCGCCGGCGCGCGTGACCGTGCCGGGCGGGCACAGAGTCACGGCCGTGGCGTGCGGCCTGCACCACACGGTGCTGCTGACGGAGCACGGTGAGTACTGCGACTGACGGACACAGTGTCGCCTGAGTGAGCTGCCTGCCGCCGGCGCGCGTGACCGTGCCGGGCGGACACACAGTCACGGCCGTGGCGTGCGGCCTGCACCACACGGTGCTGCTGACGGAGCACGGTGAGTACTGTGACTGACGGACACAGTGTCGCCTGAGTGAGCTGCCTGCCGCCGGCGCGCGTGACCGTGCCGGGCGGACACAGAGTCACGGCCGTGGCGTGCGGCCTGCACCACACGGTGCTGCTGACGGAGCACGGTGAGTACTGCGACTGACGGACACAGTGTCGCCTGAGTGAGCTGCCTGCCGCCGGCGCGCGTGACCGTGCCGGGCGGGCACAGAGTCACGGCCGTGGCGTGCGGCCTGCACCACACGGTGCTGCTGACGGAGCACGGTGAGTACTGCGACTGACGGACACAGTGTCGCCTGAGTGAGCTGCCTGCCGCCGGCGCGCGTGGCCGGGCCGGGCGGGCACAGAGTCACGGCCGTGGCGTGCGGCCTGCACCACACGGTGCTGCTGACGGAGCACGGTGAGTACTGCGACTGACGGACACAGTGTCGCCTGAGTGAGCTGCCTGCCGCCGGCGCGCGTGACCGTGCCGGGCGGGCACAGAGTCACGGCCGTGGCGTGCGGCCTGCACCACACGGTGCTGCTGACGGAGCACGGTGAGTACTGCGACTGACGGACACAGTGTCGCCTGAGTGAGCTGCCTGCCGCCGGCGCGCGTGACCGTGCCGGGCGGGCACAGAGTCACGGCCGTGGCGTGCGGCCTGCACCACACGGTGCTGCTGACGGAGCACGGTGAGTACTGTGACTGACGGACACAGTGTCGCCTGAGTGAGCTGCCTGCCGCCGGCGCGCGTGACCGTGCCGGGCGAGCACAGAGTCACGGCCGTGGCGTGCGGCCTGCACCACACGGTGCTGCTGACGGAGCACGGTGAGTACTGCGACTTACGGACACAGTGTCGCCTGAGTGAGCTGCCTGCCGCCGGCGCGCGTGACCGTGCCGGGCGGGCACAGAGTCACGGCCGTGGCGTGCGGCCTGCACCACACGGTGCTGCTGACGGAGCACGGTGAGTACTGCGACTGACGGACACAGTGTCGCCTGAGTGAGCTGCCTGCCGCCGGCGCGCGTGACCGTGCCGGGCGGGCACAGAGTCACGGCCGTGGCGTGCGGCCTGCACCACACGGTGCTGCTGACGGAGCACGGTGAGTACTGCGACTGACGGACACAGTGTCGCCTGAGTGAGCTGCCTGCCGCCGGCGCGCGTGACCGTGCCGGGCGGGCACAGAGTCACGGCCGTGGCGTGCGGCCTGCACCACACGGTGCTCCTGACGGAGCACGGTGAGTACTGTGACTGACGGACACAGTGTCGCCTGAGTGAGCTGCCTGCCGCCGGCGCGCGTGACCGTGCCGGGCGGGCACAGAGTCACGGCCGTGGCGTGCGGCCTGCACCACACGGTGCTGCTGACGGAGCACGGTGAGTACTGCGACTGACGGACACAGTGTCGCCTGAGTGAGCTGCCTGCCGCCGGCGCGCGTGACCGTGCCGGGCGGGCACAGAGTCACGGCCGTGGCGTGCGGCCTGCACCACACGGTGCTGCTGACGGAGCACGGTGAGTTCTGCGACTGACGTGACACAGTGTCGCCTGCTGCCGCCCGACGCCATATTATGTTATTTAATAGGAGGCCCAAAAGTTGTATTCAATGTCATCAATGTAAGGCATATTTTATATTACTTTCTTAGGGTCATTTACACCGAAATGAAATGATACGATATGGCGTTGATTTTTTTCATTGTATGTCTGATGTAATATGAAACGTGTATATTTTTGTGTAGTGAATAAAGTTCAGTTTTGAATAACTATCTCAAAAATGCTGCGCCGCTTAACTTCGCGTTTCGTATCTTGAATTGAACCCTAAGCACTATGAATATTTGAACGCAAAATAACCTAACCTAACCTAACCGCAAAATTAGGCAAACCTATAACGTCAGGGTGTCCATGGATAATGCCAATTTTATGTTCATTGGTCCATAAACTGACATGTAGTGGTTTTTATTATAGGTGAAGTCCTAACATTCGGGTCAAACCAGTACGGCGCGTTAGGTGCTGGTGACACGTCGGCTCATCACAGGATAGTGCGGGTTCGAGTGCCGCGCGCTTCCGCTGTTGCCGCCGGCAGTAATCACACCGCTGTGCTGACGAGAGACGGCGAACTATATACGTTTGGGAGCTATCAGGTAATTTATTTTGGTGTATCATGAGAGCAATATGTATGCGTATAAAAATGTATATACACGTAAATTAATTATGTTATTGATGTAGACGTTTGAACAATTGCACTTCCAGTCTTTATTTTTGCTGTGTTTATGTAGTTTCAAAGTTTCACAAACTGGTTGTATCACACTGTACAAGATAATATAACTTCGACTAATTAGAACTAAGCAAAACAAATTATTACTCCAAGTGTACAACCTTTTAGAGTGAACACAGCAATAAAAGCATATTGGAATTAAAAGTCTAGATGATTACGATTTTGAATATAAATGATATTCAATCGATTTGATCGATGCATTGATAATTATGTCAATTATGTCAAACACTATTGTAACATGAGCAAAGGCGGTGAAGTGGCGAGTGTTGACCATAATTAGCTCGGTGCACAGGTAGGTTGAATGTTTTTGTGTCATTTACGCCCGAAATTAATAATCAATCTTGATCTCATTTTAGCTATCTGAGATCAACATTTCAATACATTTGAACGATCCTAAGATTGACTATACGTCAAATTACGTCAATTTTTGTTTAAGAATTTAAGATTGAAATCAATCTAAGATTGTAGATACATTATTAATTTCGGCCGTTAGTCGGCTTCCAGTTCGCGGTACGCGGATCGTACTTGTTAGAAGAAGTGTTGCGCTTTATACCCTCCATATAACTGCTAAACCAGCTTATTTGTGGCAAAGCAGTGCTCCTCTGCATACTTTGTTTTCTCATCACAGAAGGGTTCTCTCGGCCGGCCTCGACTCGACGAGCCGCGTGCGGAGCGCAGCCCCATCTGGTACGCCACACCCGCGCGAGTCCCGCGTCTCGGCCCGCGGTACGCGTGCAAGGCGGTCTGGGCGTCCGCGTCCGGAGACCAGACGTTCGTGCAGGTGTCGCAGGCGCTCATCAAGACTGACACGCTTTTCAGTTCGACGATTACAGCGAACAGTAATTGTATAGGTAAGTTTCGTAAGCACATCATAACATTATGTTGTTAGAGAGGCTTAGACAAAACAGCACGATAGATTTTTTACCGTTAAAATTTGTCGTTTCATTCGTGATGACTTATAATATTACTCTCCGAGTGAAGTAACCACAATTTAAATATTGTAGTACCTGGGACTGGGAGTTTTAAATGATGTATACTTATCTAGAACATGTGCCATTCTCACTAAATAGTTCAGCCTAATCTAGAGGAATGTCATGTCAAATATTTAAAATTGTATAACATTATGTGTTCTTTTGCAGTTATCCTACCCAATAGACCAGAACATACGTTCAAATGTATAACGATAAACAAAAATGACGGATCCTGTAATGCTTGGACGGGACCCGAACAAGTTGACTTTGTGAATACGTTGGCCTGTCTAGACCCACTATACGATGTCCTATGGTGCTATCAACCTCAAATGAGGGTTATGAAATGCTTCAACATACTGGCATTCGACTTTCACAAACTACAACGATGTAGCTCAAACGATCCAGAAGCTTTTTCCGACGCCGAATACGAGTACACGAATTACGGTTGTATGAAAAGATTGGAGGATTTCCGCCATATTGAAAATTTTGAATGGGTCAGCAATACAGACTGTAGAGACACGGAGAACATAGCTTTATCGAATACCTCAGTGTTGAATCAAGAACTGGCAATACCTTGCACGCCGGGCTGCTCGGTAACCAGAATACACGCGGCGTTGCATTTACTAGGCTGTCTAGATTCTCTCACATACGCACATGATAATAAGTAAGTATAGAGTTTTTATATTTTATTAAAAACGTAATCACTCCACACTATAAAAAAATTACCTATATGTATTCGTTTTCTCCTAGTCTTAAGGCCGATTTACACTTCCATAAGTACAGTAGCGAGTTAAGTTGCTTCTTCGGCGAGTTAAGTTCGTAACGTCGTTTGAACGGCAAAAACCAGTTAAGTAGTAAGTTAACGATTAAGTTCAACGGGATAGCCCGCCTGTCTATTTTTTGGCGAGTTAAGTTCGAAGTGTCGCCCCCCGCGCGTCTCCCGCCACCCGTTGACTAAACTCGCCGCTTGTGTGAACGAGCGAGTTTAGTTGTATGCATAAGCTGACCGGACGCGACATGTTCTGACGTGCAATTCGTGCTCAATACAATAGGGTATTATCCTATGATGAAAATATACATCAGATTGTTGATATTTTATCGCTAAACATTAATTTAAACCAATTTAACCAACTTTTTACACAAAAATATGTATGATTTATAAAAAATATCAAAAATAAAATTATGAATTTTTCACGTTTGACCACGTGACTAAAAACGCACGAGATTGGAATGTGACGTCATATTCTTGTACTTCTTCTTATTTTATTAATGGCCTCCCGATTTCCATAAAGAATAGCCAGCATCAGAATCATGAACGTCATGCGTCAGCAAGTAATAGCCACTTTTTCCGCATTTCAGTGTTCTTTGGTATGGTCTCAAAGATTTTCCCCGGTGTTTTAATAGACGTATTAGTGCATTTTGGCACTACGCACCATTTATAAGGCATTTTTAATAGGCTTAAAACATTTATTTAAAAACATAAACAGGTAGGTATTCTGGGATTTGACATTTTCAGTGTAATTTGACACTTGACACTTGACAGTTACAATGTCACAAGAATATGACGTAATGACAACTCATTATATCGTTTTCGTGCCTTTATTATTAATTTAAACTTTGAGGCTAATTTGCAAGGAAAAGAAAGAAATTCACAAAAAATGGTTCAAACTGCTAATGTATTTTGGTATTAGGAACAATTTGACATATTTTTCAAAAACTTGGAAAATACCCTATTGTGTCTACGTTGTTTTTATAATAGTAAAAATATCCTTTTGAATCACAGGCCCAACTTGACTCAGTAGAAATTCAAATAATACTGGATAGTGGAGACATTCTTAAGAATATTTTTTTATTTTATTCCAGAGGATCTTCAAATAATTCGTTCGTTTCTTCTACCAATCCATTTTTTACCCAGAGTCTTGTGGGCCTTTCAACGACCAGTAATATTTCTCTGATTATATCATTTAATTCTTGACATAATCCTAGATCCATCTTCACTCAGATAAGAAAAATCCTCTCTTGAAGTGTCATTCTCAAAGGAATTCTATGAACTAATAAACTTTTACTAAACTCGCCACGAAACACGTTTGAACGCTACTGTCCACTTAACTGTTAACTATCAACTGCCCTGTCACTAAACTCGCTACTGTACTTATGGAAGTGTAAATCGGCCTTTAGGGTCAATTCACTACGCGGCGCTGCAATCTGCATGCGTTAATAAAGTTCAACTTTCAATAGCTATCATAAAAATGCAGCACGATGTCGCGTATCGTTCCGTTTCCGTTAGACTATGTCCAGAAACTGCGGATTCTTACGCACGCAAGGTCTACGCACGTAGTCGAGGTACTAGGGCCCCATACATTGCGTCCAGGAGCTACGTGCGTATTATTTTAGCTATGCGCGTATCGTACAAAATTGACCTATTAAACCGCTTTGGTTGATTCAGGCACGGATCCAGCTCTCAAAAGAAGATGTGGCCCGAAAATTTTGATTTTATTATTTCCTTCATAACCATTATTAGAATTTAAAAAAATAATTGTATTAATTTCTTTATAATATTATGTTAATTAAAAGCTAACGCGCGGAGTGAGCGAGAAAGTTTTTCGCTTATTTAGCAAAAAAATTATTTTATGTTTGGTAAAAAAAATAAGCTTTCAATATAGGTACCTTAAACAAATTAACATCAACTAAGATTATTAATTAATTAAATAAAAAATATATGCATATATAGTATAGAAACATACACAAATTATAGATTCTATAACATCGGCAGGAGTAATTCCTATCGGTTCAATCAAAGTAATATTTTTTTTTAAATCTGTTGGTTAGTAAATAAAAATGGGCTGAAAATTTATGGAGAGGTGATAAATTTTGCGCTTTCTTCAATCTACCTGACTAAAGGTCCGCTTAACACTAAATCCACTAATATAAATATGTATTTTAACAATAATATAAGTATGACCAGCAGGTAAAAAGCACCAGGTAAGACTCAAAAGGTTAACAATACCAATACTACTAACCACTGAACCTATTTTGATTATAAATTAATAGACCTTGAAAGTATGCACTCACAAGGCTGTTGGGGTTGTGGGTATGCCCATACTACACGTATAGGTGCTCCGCTCCTGACTCAAATAGGTGCAGCAATTACGCTGTAATACGCAGCTACCTCGAGTACGCGCGAGACACGAAGTGAAAGAAAAATGTTTTTCTCGCTCCGATTGTATGATTTAGAGTGAGACAGAAGTATTCAGTTCATTCCTTACACAGCATTCAGATCGGTTGACACCGTTTGGCATTTGGTAATTTTGGCATTTTCACAGTACTCACACTAGTGAAATTTTACTTTACAGAGTGTTCCGAAATTTTGTGCTGTCAATGTTTTGTCAAAACCAATTTTTTCTGAAGACAACTTCTATTAAAACCTTCAACACACAATTGATATCGATTTGAAATAGTCAAAAGTGTCATCCCCTGTATTTTGGAGTGCAATGAAAGCGTAGTAAGATCGAGTTGCCAAGTTTCAAAAATATTTCTCCCTAAAACAAATAGTACGGTTCCCGTGGATTTTACCTAGCATGCGAAGACTCTCAAATATAATTATTAAAGTACTTATGCCACATCGAAACTTCATAAAGTTACATAATACGATAAAATATATTGGTACTTACCGTTAAAAATCAAAAAAGTTACATACCAAATATGTAAGTATTACTTTTTTAGAAAAACATACCAATAAAGATCTTTATACAGTAAAACTTCTTTGCTAATATCTTTCGGAAGTCCCACACATGCTTTCCAACATCCGTCATTTCCGTAGAAAAAAAACGATGATTGCTGAAGGCATTAACAAATTAGTTGCACTGTACGCAGCACATTGAATGACGCGGTCGCGTCCTATTCGTGTTATATAAAGTCTATGCTTTAGCCTATTCGCCTAACGAAGGCAGTGAATCATGCGTACGTATACTATGTCAAAATGGCTTACTTTAATAGGTAAATCACAGCTAATGCGTCAATTTTGACATTTGTATGCATGATTCACTGCTTTTTTTAATAATAATAATATAATAATATCTATGGACGCTTCACACCACGTCAATCTGGCCCCGTGCTAAGTATCCGAAGAACTTGTGTTACAGGTACCAGAAAACGGGAAGTATATTTAATACTTTTATACTATACATATATTTAAGATTTTTATTATATATTATACACATATTTAATACACAACCATGACCCAGGAACACAGAAAAACTTTTTGTTCCTTCGGCAGGATTCGAACCTGCGACCCCCGGCTTGAGCACCAAAGCGCTGAACCACTGAGCCACAGAGGTTTTTTTTAACACTTACAGACTAAAAGTTATTTCGTAGGTATCTAGAGGGTAAAAACTGTATGTCTGTCACGAGGCTATGTCTCATGCGATCATAATTCTTGATAGCTAGACAGTTAAAATTTTTACATAACCTTTACTAAAAAAAAATAGTCGATTTCGTAATAAAAAGGAACCCTTATAGTTTTGCTCTGTCCCTCCGTCTGTCTGTCTGTCCACGCCTCTAGCTTCTGTAATTATAAATATAAATGGATGAAATTTGGTATAGTTTTTTGTATATTATATTATCTCGGATTTAGCATCGTAAAATAATAATAATTTTATATTTTGAGGGTGGCTTACATGAGAAGTGGGGATGAAAAATATTTTTTCATTGTACCCCATTGTGTTGCATAACGTTGATTAGCGCTTTAAAATAGAGTCAAGATTTCATACATGACTTTTCTTCAAAATTTTCGAGTAGTAGTAGAGTAGATTTCTAAAATATAGGTTAAACTTGTAAGTTTCCATGCTGATATAATATAATGCTTAAAACTCAGGGAAAATTATTTTGAACCAAACCGGACTGTGACCTTTGAAGTAATTTGAAAAACCTATTACGCGTTGATAGTAACGGAACCCTCCTTAGACACAACACACGTGAATTTTTTGACGTTTTTGGCGTGATTCTTTAATGGCAAGATGGCAACAGGTAGACGCTTGCAATAAGAATTTTGGTTTTTTATATAATACATTTTTTATACCAATAAGTGATAGGTCAGTTGTAATTAAATAATAATAGTATATTATATTACTTATCGTCAAGCAAATCGATTGCAAATTTAAATAAAACAAGCATAAAAACCCCCTAATAACCCCTTCAGATACCTTTTCTCCCTAAATTTAGGGAAAAAGTCCCAAGTTGGCATCACAGATAGACCGGCAGACATTTTGTTGTGATAAGATAAGAATCTCTACGTGCGTAGGTTTACGCAGGCTTACGCACTTTCTGGACAGAGTCTTATCGCTGACCCTTACAGGGAGTAATAAAATAGATTGATCCTAACATGATGATGCGAAATCGAAAAAAATGTCGTAAGCTAGCCATGAACAGGAAATCCAGCAATAAATCCTTGTTTCGTTATGTTTGATTTGATCACGAATTGATGTTAATGAACCTCGTTAATGAATGTATCTATTTTAGGTTATGCATGGTGGAATGTAAGCGTGACAACAACGTAATGCCCGTAGTGCCGGTGGTGGAGGATTTCATAACGGTGAACAGATTTGAGAGCAACGGCGGAGGCTGGGGGTACAGCGGCCATTCGGTGGAGGCGATACGTTTTATGTGCGATAGTGATATATTGTTAGGTAAGTTGAATTTTTAAGGCCTTGCCTCAAAGGGTCCATCCACATATTACATCACAGCGGATGGGGGAGGGGGGACATACTAAATGTTACAGTACATGTTAAATACAGGTACAGGGATACTAAAAAGCGTGACACCTTTGGGGGTGCGGGTTCAAAAAGTCGAAGTTTTGCGTGACGTAATATGTGGATGGCCCCAAATTCCGCAGTCAGCAGCGCGCAGCAGCAGCGACGAGATTGTTTGCATACATGGATATGTTCTCAAACACAGCGGCGAGGCGGCGGGCGACGAGCGGTGAGCACCGCTCACATGCGCAAAATAATTATTCGCAAACAAAACAATTATATAACCCGACACAATACTTCGCCGTTATTGTGTCAAACCCATCGGTGTGAACTGTTATTAAAATCTGTTATTAGATAATAATCGTTCTTTATCAAATACTGTTCTATATCCTGACGTGGTGAAATTACACGACCTATCGCTAATATACAATGTAATTTCTATAATTACATCTGCGTCTAACGTCTTCGTAACTGCTTAGTAACACAGTAATTTCATATGCAAATATTCAATACCGAAATTTTCAACTGATTTATAAATCGACTACATTTATTTTATAGGTGGTATTGGTCTATTCGGCGGTCGTGGCGACTACACAGCGAAAGTGAAACTATTCGACATTGGCTTAGACGGCGGAGATCAGGAAGGCGACGGCGAATTGATTACTGAGAGCGAAGAGATTGTCTACGAGTGTGCGCCTAAAGACAAATACCCGGTTTTGTTTGAAACCCCGGTGGCGATAAAGGTAAGGTCCTACAGTTTCCTGCCCTATGAATGCCAAAATGGCAAGAATGCCTCTGATGAGTAAGGAGGAACTATTACCCGTGTTTCGCGGCTTGACACGAGTGAATAAACATACTAGTCGTTAACCCCCGACGAAAAAAGAGGGGTGTTATAAGATTGACGTGTCTGTCTGTCTCTGTATCTGTTCGTGGCATCATAGCCCCCAAAGGGATGAACTGATTTTGATCTAGTTTTTTTGTTTTTGTTGAAAGATGACATGATCGTGAGTGTTTTTAGCTATAATACATCATTATCAGCTCACTTACTGCTTGACTATTCTGTTGTTACTTAATTTTTTAATTTTGATTATTCTAACATTGTTTAAGTTTCTTTATTCATTTATGCACAGTGTTCATTGTATATTTTTTAGGCGAATAGGTGGTATGTAGCATGGGCTTGCATCAACGGACCGTCATCCGATTGTGGATCGTCTGGACAGGCGATGGTTATCAATGACGAAGTTGGTTTTCACTTCAAAACGTCCAAAAAGTCAAACAACGGGACTGATGTAAACGCTGGACAGATTCCATGCCTGTTATATAACATTATAAGCCCAGATAACTTACTACCAGTCAGACATTTAGACCCTGGCGAACCAGTCATAGCATTATCTAAGAATATATCAAGAAAAGTCACCGTCACATGCTTTCGATCCCTCATAACACTTCTACAGTGGAGCTACAAATCATTCAAGGAGATATTATTAAATTCCAACGGACAAATTCCTATAAATTATCAGAAACTTACAACGATGAAACACCAGAAACGTTTAGTGTATATAATAAGAGCGTGTTTGAGGCTAGTCAAGTCGTATATCAACGAAATATATCCAGAGAGCGTAAAGAAGAAAAATTCACCAGAATATATGTCGTACTTTGAAGCGATCGCTGACGTCAGGAATTTCATACAATCTGTAATGGCGGACCAATTGCCAACATGTTCTATGTTACCACGAAGACCCGGAAGGAGCAAGTCTCATAGAGTGTGCTACGTTCAGTTTGCTTTAGAATTGGCCAACTCAATACTCACAGAAGCTCATGAGACGATAACGTCATGTTTTTACGCGTTTTTTCCGACGCCAATATTGAAGTGGAATCATCTATGCTTTCTGTTATATCACGTTAAGGTAAGAATGACATATGGACATCATGTAATAATTATGTTTCATACATAACTTTTTTATAATGTAAATCATTTTCGTAAGTAATCGACTTTCAGGTCGGTCTCTCTCTCTGGCATTTCTAAACTATGAGACTTAGAAACTTGCAATTTTAATTACATTCTAAATACTCTTAGGAAATTTATTTTGAACGAAATCGGACATAAACATTTGAAGTCAAAGATTTCAACTCAAGATAGGCTATCACGTACATTTAGCCGAAAAAATTTTCATACAAGAAAAAATTACGCCATCTATGTAAAATCAACGGAACTTCGATGTTCCTTTGATTTTACGATTTTACCATTCCGATGGAACAGTCGCTAGTCGTATGATATAACTTTGTAAGGGCGTACAACGCATACATTTTTTTTAAATACATAATATCTTGACTAAAGAAATGTTAATAAAATTGTCCGGCGTATTTAATATAAGTTTAGCTCGCATTAATACTGGAATTACTAAAATATTAGCAACAATAAATCAATAAGGCTTACAAACAAATATAAATTTTACAGGTACGTAATGTAATTTAAATATTTCATATTTCTTATTACATTACTCTCATTATCATAAAGCATAGACGAGGCGTGTTGAGGCAAAAAGTGTCCACACTTAAACTGCCCCACTTTTGGGGTTTTTTGGGGCAGTCGAGGTTTCATATTTTGTCATCTTGACATTTCGACATTTGCTTTCCGCAGATTTTTCAGTCTACATTTATTTGAATAAATCTTCTGAAATCAAGATGGCGTAACTTTTTCTTATACCTACATTATTTGTCAAATGTATGCCAAAGATCAGGAACGCACTTTTAACTCCTCTGGTGATTAGTACCCATAGATGACGATAATTACATACTAGAATATTATACAGATATTATATCGGTGTAATAGATTAGTGCAATGGCTATTATGGTGTATGGATACTAGATATTTTAACCTAAGCAAGATATTTTAAAGGATTTTACAAGAAAACCAATTTTTTTCTTCTTTACGGCGTATGGACCTAGACCAGACAACAAATTTGTTTTTACACATGTGCCGTAGCTCCAGCGGCGCCACAGAAGGGGCAGAGCCGTAGGAGCTGTGACGTTTCACAGCCAGCGCTGCAGCAAAAATTACATACAAATCCTAGCGCAACAGCACTTAATATTCCTTTATTACCTAGATAAATAAAACAAGACTCATTAAAAACAAAACTAATTATATTAAGTACCATAAAAAGAATATTGAATTATAATTTATAAAAACTTATACATAATCTAATTCAGTTTGAAAGTAATAATCTACATCTACACTAATATTATAAAGAGGAAAACTTTGTTTGTATGTTTGTTTGTTTGTAATGAATAGGCTCAAAAAGTACTGGACCGATTTCAAAAATTTTTTTACCTTTCGAAAGCTACATTATCCACGAGGAACATAGGCTAAATTTTATTTTGGAAAAAATAGGGTTCCGTAAGATATTTGGGTTTTTCGGACACAAGGTGTAAAAATCAACCAGAAAAGTTGCTTATTTTGCGTACGCTGCCTATACTATAAAAGATAGAACCATAAAATGTTCTAATTAATTGTAGATCTTATAAATATCTACAAAAAAGTCCGTGACACACTATACCTATCTATGTCAAGTGAGGCATAACAACCATTTTTTATTTAGAAATCTTGATTTTTTTTTGGACTATATTTATATATAAATCCTTATCAAAATAAATTATTTCATCACTAAGTACAGTTTATGTAGATAATATTTGGTCTTTGAATTATTCAAATTGGATGTTTGGTTTTGAAGTTATGGCGAAATTAAAATATTACGATTTCTGCTGCACGGCCCGTTGCGAAGTGGGTGTCACAAAGGCGCGAGCGGGAGGGGAGTTTAGATCTATGAGTAACTTTTTTGTTAGGCTCATTTCGTTGTTCTCGAATAAGGCGAATCCAAATCTCTTTGCGCTCTGGATTATTGGGAAATCTGTAATTTAAATACTATAAATTTCTGCGATGTTTACAACAAATGTTCACTAAATTAGACAAAAGAAAAAAATAATAAACTAAGTATGCCAAAGTACTCTATTTTGTGTAACTATTATACACTGTTTCTCTTGAAACGGATTAAAAAATCACTCGGTATAAAGGTGCTTCCAGTAACATAGTAATATTTCAGAAATATTACTTTTTTTTCTCCAAAAGTGCATAATGTTAAATCGGCTGGCCCCTGAACATTGTAGGTGGTTGTTTAGGAGTAGAATAGACAGTAGGTGCAGGTTATAGGTGATCTACATCTAGTAGATGTAGCTTGTAGGTTTTTAGTGGGGTAACTACTGTTTACCTACCAACCTATCACCTACCAACTATAGGTATGTAGTAGGTCTAGATGTAGGTTGTAGGTGTATGGGTGTAGCAACCTACGCTTACAACCTTCAAGTGTAGTTCTCCCGTAGAAAGAAAATTCTCCCGAGCATTTTTTATTCAATTTCATAATTCACAGAACAACGTCTGTCAGGCCAGATAGTAAATAATATTTTTAAATATAATATGTAAAAATCAAATAAATAGTAAGCCTTAGTTTCATTTTATTTAAATTAATCAAAAATGTGAATACCGACGGGTAAGGTTAGGTTTGGTTAGGTACTGAAATAAAAAAAAACTGAATCTCTTATTTCTGTAATTTACAATAATAAAAATGACGTCCCTACAAAGTTACCTTTTCACTGTTGCGCATACAATAACCAGTGTTATATTTCATAGTTGGCCGCCATTTTTTGAATATTTATTTAAAATTCCATAAGTATTTTAATTGTAACAAAAAATATTGTGATAATTACCTGTGATAAGATATCCCGTCGATCTTTTTTACACGTTTGTCATAGTTTTTACAGCCTTTAATTACGCAACTACTCGGCATTTTATGAATTATATGCGGACTGGATAAACTGCATATAAAGCAAATGTAGAAATGGTAAGATCACAAGTGCCAAACCTCAACTGTCAAAATGGCCCCAAAATTTAAAAATTGGGGCCATTTTTTTGGAGACACTTTTTGCCTCAACATGCCTCGTCTATAATATACGTCTATGTTTGAAGTACTTAATTAAAAGAAAAAAAACCACTACGCGTTGAATTATGGAATCCTCCATAGACATGTCCTGACATGCTTTCGGTTAGGTTATCTATAAAGCCAACAACTCACGACACTAATCTAATATCTCTTTTCAATAGTCGATGTGAATTCCTATTGATCGACTACTGTGTATATTGTGGAAATGTAGGCAGCACTCTTTGTTAACGTGGGATTTATATATTCTGTGAGCACACCATAGACGTTTATATTATAGATGAGGCATGCTCAGGGAAAAATTGTCCCCACTTAAATGGCCCTACTTTTGGGGTTGTTTGGGCCATTTTGACACTTGAGGTATGGTGAAATCAAGATGGCGTAACTTTTCTTGATAACGATTTGTTCTGTCAAATGTTATATGTCATAGCCCATCCTAAGTTTTGAAATCATTGGAGTAAACAATTTAACCATATTTTAATGTTACATATAGGACGGCGTAGTTCCAGCGAGTCAAATTCGCGAACTAACATCCACGTGTGCGGCTCTCTGTATATCGCAGAGTCTGCGCGACGTGCTGCAGTATGTCGTGCCGCTCACTCAGAGCCGCACCTCCACGACGGAACTCAGAAGACCTGACTCCAAGGTATATTATTGATTGCTCCATCTATTTCGCTTACCTTGCTCTGGCAAAAAAAACTTTGACACACGTACGGATTTAGTCCGGAGCAAACCACGGAATTGGTTGTTAACTTAGGGGTTTCGCCCTAAAATTAGGGAAAAAAAATCCTTGACGCGGGGAGATTTTTTTTTGGGTTATTTTTAGAACTGTCAATATCACATTGACATGAGATTTGAAAAGTCAATCTGTAGAAAAAAAAAAACTTTTGGAAGTATTGACCCCCTTACAAATAAATATGATTTGCACGACTATTGACCAACTAGAATAATGTCCAAATAAATATTTATCCAGTAGATAAACAATACAATGTTTTGTCCTTGTCTTATGCATTGGAAAAGTCTCTTGACAGACAAGGACAAAACATTGTATTGCTTATTTACTGGATACGTATTTTTATTAGGAAGGGGGTTTAAGTATAAAATACATAATAATATCACAGACCTTTTTTTTTTAAATTTGTTTATTAGTTCATTTAAGTTTGGGGAGAAATATGTGCTAATATTATAAAGCTGAAAATCAAACACACGAGCGTCGTGCTGACATAATAGTCTGCTCCAGACCATTAAAAAACTATGCATGTTCATTGTTCGCCTTTGCACATAGACGCGATGCCAGTAGCGTAGCGAGCCTTAGGGGCCGTTCAATAATATTTTGGGGGCCCCCGCCCCAGTGAAGAATAAACATTTGCCGGTAGCACATATGATTGATACGGCTGATACAGCGGTAGCTACGACCCTGTGCGACGCGACATATATTTGTTGACAATACGTTGACGTCTATGTGTAATCGTATTACGAGGCTAGTAAACAAGCCTTTGTATATTGTCTTTACGAGAAGTTTTTTCCAGGTCCCAAAAGATGTACCCAGTAAATCTGCAACAGTTCCTAGAGCTTCGCATGCGCAGAAGCCACCCCCGGTGCCTCCTAGAGCCAACAATAGAGATTCGCAGAAGGTAAATTATCGTAATATGCATTTTTCATAATGCATCTGAGAGAATATTAATGTATAAAATATTGCCAAGTCGCTAAGATTTATCAAGTAAAATGTATACTTTCAGTTGCCAGAGACTGAAGAATCGAATTCGAGTTACCTAGACTGGCACCTCTTAGATGTTGTGCCAAAACTATTGGATGTGGTGTTGATACCTATCAAGCAACAGATGATGACGAGACAGTGTGGTCAACCGCATGATCACGGGGAGATAAAACAGCAGCAGCGGTTAGCTGAGTTCTGTTGTAAACTCACGTCGCGGTTGATAGCTGAAATGTCTTTTAGTGCACTACACGTCAGGGTGAGTGTATTTACAATTTTTAAATAAAAATCGGTCAAGTCGTTTGGAGGCGTTCTATGACAGGAGAATTTTATATGTTACATATATACATATAATCACGCCTTTTTCCCGTAGGGGGAGGCAGAGACCGCCTCTTTCCCGTAGGGGTAGGCAGATACCACTTCTTTCCACTTGCTACGATCCTTACATACTTGTTTCGCTTCATCCACTTTAATTCTTACCATCCATTCCTCCTCTTACATTCAACGTAGCGAAGCGGCTCTCCATGGGCCACTTTTCGCCTCCGCGAGAACGAGACGTGATGGGTGGCGAACCACATCGCCGCCATTTTGGTTAATCGAATTATTTTTATAATTATCCATTGCATTCCCACGGATTTGCGGAAAGGATAGGAATAGGAAGAGGCAAGGATAGGTGGTGTGGAAAGGAAGATTGGTAAGTTAGAGTGGGAAATAGGAAATGTAGGATATTACCGCCCAGGAGGGCAAGGGATAGGACAGTAATAGCTAGAGAAGCCGGGGTCGCGTACCCGTATACTTTACCACAACTTACCGGACAGGTAAGTTGGGATGAGTATTCCATGACACAATATATTAAATATCTATATATTAAATAAGAATATATTAGCTATATTGCTGTATACTGTATCGGATCGATTGAACAGCTCAAAGTGTGTATAAAGTAAAATTAACTATACAGACGAATCTGGTTGTCTCTTTTTTACTGACGCTTTTCCGTTTCATTGAGTTTCAAGTCACAGCGATAAAATGTAAGTTTCACTTCTAAAATTTATTGCTTACAGGATGATTCCGACACAAAAGTAGTGAAACACTACGTGACTCCATCTCGATTTATGCGAGTGAATCAAACTCGCTCGTGGAACACGGGCAACGGCAGTCCTGACGCCATTTGTTTTACGGTCGACCGGCCCGGCGTCGTGCTGCTAGGCGCGTGCGTATACGGTGGCATGGGGAATTATGATTACACGCTAGAACTTCTGCATGACGTACGAGTAAGTATAACCTATTTTTGGATATAGTATAGTTTGAAACAGTAGACGTTACCCGCGACTTCGCTCGTATAGAATAAGTTAAGGTGGGACCATACTAGGCGGCAGCGGAACGATGCGACGCGTCTCTACTTGAGTGCAGCGTTGTGCAGTTCCGCTGCAGCGTAGTTACGCCTAGTGCGATCCCACCTGTGGGTAAAAGCAACCCGGACCGGCCGCGGCTGTATATCAGCTTTACTATAAGTCTTCAACAACTTAAAATTGTGGATTAACAATTTTAAGTAACAATTAAAGTCTTATGAAGTTTCTGTATTCCAGCTCCGAAGTGTTTCTGAGGAACCGAATCCAGCACATTGTTGGGTCAGTTTGGAAGTAGTACAGGGATCCTTCGCGGCGTCGGATTGTCAACACGATATGATGCAAATTAAGTTTGAAAGGCCCGTCGTACTAAAGGTAAAGATAAAACTGTCTAAGTGCGAGTCGGACTCGCGCACGTAGAGTTCCGTACAAAACGTCACAAACACACAGCAGAATAAAAATAAATATTTAAGGGGTAATTTTTAGTGTTTGTTGTCTAGAGGTAACAGAATTACACCTGTGACATTTTCAAATGCATCTGAACTGTCTAGCTATCACGTTTATAGAGATACAGCCTGCTGACAGAGAGACGGACGGACAGACAGATAACAAAGTCTCAGTAATGGGGTCCCGTTTTTACCCTTTGGGTACGGAACTCTAAAACATTCGCTACAATGATTCTACTTACATTTGCTCGAGGCTTCGATTGCGTAATACCAAATAGCATTGTATCCTCGCTTTATCTTCTTGAGGGTAAATCGTGAAATTATTTCGCAGTAGATTGCGATCAGCCAATTACAATATACTTTTATAGCTTGAGCTGTGCGTTGGTTTGTTGGTAACCTTTGACCTTTGTATACATACATTTTTGGTATTTTATGGTCATTATTTATTTGGATTTTAGGAGGATCTTAGATACGCGCTCAGACTATGTAATCAAGGCGGTCGCACCACCAACGGTGACTGTGGTCTACCAACTGTCAAAGGTCCTGACGGTACCACTTTCCACTTTGCCTCATGCTCTCTCAGTTTTAATGGTACCACTCTCGCTAGGGGACAGTTACCGTGTCTTATTTACTATAGGTAAGTAGAAACGTAGTTTGATATTTTTTGATGTGACATTTATATTGGCATCTTGATTATTTGGTATATTTATTTAATTTTATATTTACTTATTTCTTATTTTCCTACGATAAGTTACTACAGGTACTCAAATTTACTGTTACAATTTTTATTACAGTACAACGAAACCTCTGCTAAACATAATGGAGAGTACAGATTCGTTGATGGTAGCTTTGCGTGACGTCACTCTTAGAGTAGCAACTGTCATAATAGATAGGTCCGTGGAGCTATTCTGTAGTTTACGCAATGAGCTCACTGCCGAGGACTTGAGGAGGAACGCCATAGTGTTACAACAGTCGCCCGCCGTGAATACTCTGTTGCCTTTTGTCCTAGCCAATCTTGAAGGATTGGACGATTCAAAGGTAAGTTCCAAGCAACATTTTCCGTCTTATTTTCGACCTGTGTCGAATTTTGAACCCTTCGTTCGAATTAGTCATGACCGTGCCACATTGGTCAGCGTATGTTGTTGAATTGGCAACGTAACCACATAGAAAGTTTTTTTCTCTTTTATTCCTAAATATTGGCGACAGGATATCAACTCTTCTTTTAAATAAAACAATAGGATATAACGTAGCTATAGTTTTTACTTTCGGATAATTCCTTTAATTTTATTGCAGAGTGTAATTCAGTTATTGGAAATGGTGCGCAAACTGTTACCA
Source organism: Glaucopsyche alexis (assembly GCA_905404095.1). NCBI lineage: Eukaryota > Metazoa > Arthropoda > Insecta > Lepidoptera > Lycaenidae > Glaucopsyche > Glaucopsyche alexis. Next base: position 19,677,325 of record FR990042.1, read on the forward strand.
CACGTGGCCGCTATGAATCTACTGGTACCGAGTACTGACGAAATAGCCACTACCACCACCACGCACTATTACACGTGGTTGGAAAGCGAACATCCGTATAAACAGGCCACAGTGTCGAATATGAGGTCAGTTTAACCATCGCATCAAAATTTTCCGTCCTTAAGAGAGCATTTCGATCTTAGTGACAGAGACGTGCGACCGAGATATGTAACCGCGACCGCGACCTGCAACCGAGACATGGTCGCGGTTTATACTGATAAATCCAAACGAAAACAGATCCCGCAACCGCGTCGTGGACCCTGATAACCGGATTGTCGGGTTTGCTGCTCGCAGTCGCAGGTCGCGGTGGCTAAGACGGATACGATACTTCCCTTTGTATTTGACGTGCACACCAGTTTAGGATCTTTAAAATTGCTTCCACAACTTTACATACACTACATACGAGTCAGTGACTACAGGTGTGAGTGAGTGAGTGTAATAGTAAGATTTATTTTTTGTATCAGGGTCCTATTCCCGCCACAAGTATCATGGATAGTTCTGGAAATGGATCCGCGCAGTATCACCGCCCAGCCCGAGGACACGCTCACCATATACGCAGTGGCCGGCGCGCCGAAACACCGGTGCCACTGTGCGGCGGAAAACCGCGTGACCGACCCGCCCTTCCGCAAGGTATATAAGGTAGCGATCGTTCATGCATTCATTCATTCTCTTCTCTGTAATGCACAGTAAAAATCTAACTATTTCTAGAAACTAGCCGTAGATTTTAGTGGTGTAAAACGTGTCTATCTATCGTCGTCTATATTCCGGATTTTGGCTAAAACCATGTATGTGCCAATCGGTGTTTATTCAATACTTCTAATACTTATAATACTTTTTAAAATATTATAAATGTCAAAGTTTGTGAGGATGGATGTTTGGATGGATGGATGCTTTTTACTCTTTCACGCAAAAACTACTCAACGGATTTTGATAAAATTTGGTATGGTAGTAGCTTGATCTCTGAATTAAAACAGGCTACATTTATCAAAAAAAAAAAAGAAAAAGTACAGTGTTTCCGTGGATTACTGTATTTACGCGGAAGAAGCCATGGGCAACAGCTAGTCTAAGAATTTAAAACGTGGCTTATAAACACCAAATATAATAATTCTTTCTAAAATACTAATCTTCGTCTATACTCAATTAATATATATTTTCAAAAAGTCTATGCACGCCTACAACTTTTTCACAATACAACGCGACTTCATTCATCTCATTTTAGGTAAAACATGTAAAATTGCAAGTAGGTAAGGGGCCGTCCATTAATCACGTGATGTTTTTAATAACTTTTTAGACCTCTCCCCTCCCCCTGGTTATACGTGGTGAGGTTTTATATTACCCCCCCCCTCCCCCACCTAAGATCACGTGTATTTTTTTTACATAGTAAGCAGGTCATGTTTGAAGAAAAACATTAACTTAAAAAACAATTTAATCGAATAATTTAAGCAATTAAAAACTATACGAGTCATTTATCTTGTAAGTATTTAAACAACACTACGAATCTATAACCGATAATAATTTCGGTATGCATAGACTAGATTCGAAAATTAATACACGTCATGTCTCCTTATATCCCCTCCTCCCATTTTTTTCGGACCCCCCTTTCCCCTTTAACCATCACGTGATTAATGGACGATCCCTAAGTTACATAATTAACTTCATCAATCAGGCGTCAGCTAGTTCAAATTCCACTAAGGAGCCTAAATATGGTTTTAGTTGTTTATTTCAATCTGGATAATTAAAGTTTCAAATATATTAAAAGCATGCACGATGAAAAATGTCAAAGATATTAAAAGTAATCTTCTTAAACCTTATTTCTCTTAAATATAAAAATGTCTCATTTTGCTCTTTTATGGTCAAATTATGGTCTTGATTGCGGAAGTTCAGGGAGGGTTTCAACGGTGAGGGGATATTTTAACAATTGTTGGGAAAATAGTAAATACTCGCCAAGCGCGAGTCAGACTCGCGCACAAAGGGTTCCGTACAAAACGGCAATAAAATCACGTTGGTTGTACGGAAGCTCTCGTTAAATATTTATTTTATATTGTTTTTAGTATTTGTTGTTAGAGCGACAACAGAAATACATAATTTGTAAAAATTTCAACTGTCTAGCTATCGCGGTTCTTGGATACAGCCTGGTGACAGACAGACGGACGGACAGGCAGCGTAGTATTAGTAATAGAGTCCCGTTTTTACCCTTTGGGTACAGATCCCTAAAAACGATGATTGAATTTTCCCTTACTAACTGTTCAATGTGTTCAATTTGTCACTTGACTGACAGATATTTAAAGGTGCGTTCAGTTTACCTGTTTTGGTTATTTATGTATTCCAGTTCGTAGCAAAGGCAGAACAACGTGTGTCGGGACAGCTAGTAATGTTTACCATTTCTTGTAGCGTCTCATTCAACTGACATCGGAGACGGGCGAGGCGGAGGACTTAGACGACACGGGGTCTGACGCGCCGTGTATGCACTACAACTGCACATACGTCAGCGTCACACCGAAACTGTCCAATGTGTAAGTAGCTTTATTGAACGAGCAGATAGAGAAATTGATGACGAGTGATAAGAACACTGCAGCACTCGGAGTGTGTTGACAGACTTTTGAGCTCTTTACAAATCGAAATTTAAACTCAATTGAGTCAATAACATCTCATTGTCGTTAATATTATTTTATCAAACTTTTAAGAAATTGCTTATAAAATGGTATATAATCTGTGGTTATAAATATTTTTTAAAATGACTGTATTTAAAACCTTTTTTCAGGGCATCTGACTGGCCACAAAAGTCTTTATTAGTACCTGGGAATGAAGTGATATTTTCTTTAGAAACAGCAACAGATTACTTGAATGAATACAGTAAAGTTAACAAGTAAGTACAATATGAATGTTGTGCCACTAATTGTGTTAGTAACTACAATATTTAAGATATATTTTTTTAATAACTACACTTAGGACCGATTTTTCAATCGTCAGATAACTCTTACCTGAGGAATAAATATGTGACATTGACATATTTTTCATACAAAATCTGTCAAAGTTACTTAATTATTCCTCAGATAAGAGTTATCTGACGATTGAAAAATCAGCCCTTATTCTAAAAAACTATAACTCGACTACGTAAATTATATAGCCTATGGTACCCGGGCTATGATAACGAATCTATTGACACCTTCACCAAAATCAGATCGGGCGCTACGATGGAACGTACATATAAACAATTATATACATACACATCATCACTCATCAACAATAATCATCATTACCCTTCCTTTTGCCGTCGCCGTAGTCGGGTAAAAAGTCCGTTGACGACGAGAAGATTTGCACAGTATTTAGCGATGACTGATTTCACATCTGCTAGGCGTCCCGCGGCGGTGCTTTGTTTTGTTTTAAGAGTTAATTGCATTGGGCTCAACGTCTCAAAAGCCCTTTTATAGTCTACACATTTGAATACGTAACGCATCTCCCTACTTTCCCATGTGAGTGTACATAATACAATGTTTGAACGAATTGTGAGTTAATTCGTAGAATGCTTATATTCCTCGTCCCTTTAGTCTAGTGTGCGTTACTTGTATCTTCTAAGAATAATTTCTAATTCAAAAATATTCTTGTTTTATCGTAGCGACGACAATCGCTTCGGTTTCCGCTGCCTGTGCGTGGGGTACGAGGACGCGCCGTTCACGTCGCAGCGTCAGGGGCTGGTGGCCCTCGAGATGGAGCTCGTGTACATGGGCGCGGCCTGCTCCTCCCGCCTGTTAGCGCCGGACCTGGACATACCGCCGCTCACCTACCGTATGTATATTTGCATATTGTGTATGTTTCGTGTGTAGCAACGACACCGCTTCGGTTTCCGCTGGCGTGTTCGTGGGATGCATTCGGCATGGGCTGGGCTAAAATAACTATTTATCTACTCAATCTTCTTAATTTTTATGTACAAGCAAATATGAACGTGAGTTCTATAAAATATTGTAGGATATTGTTTGAGATATTGTTTACGTGAAGAAAGAATAGAAAAGACTGCGCGAGACCTTATACATAGCTACAGCCGGGCTGGGACGGCACGGAGCGTTAAAAAATGACGTAATTTCAAATGATTTTACATACCCATGAAGATTCCTCCTTCCTATATTGTATGGAGAAATTTGTATTTGACAATCTGTCAGCATATTATAATATCTCTAGTAATATTACAATCTAACGGTTTTTACAATTTTACGGTGACATATATACCACTAGCTGTTGCACGCGACTTCGTCCGCGTCAACTGATGGCGTACGCATTAATTTCGACCTAATTTGATTACCATAAAAAGGTTAGTAGTGAGTCAATCTTAAAAGATAGACATATACTGTCGCGGACATTTTTTTAGATCGTTTAAAGAGGAATAATTCTTTCATACATATTTTTTGGATACTCTGAACCGTTTACGCAGCGCACGCAACAGAAGCCCTCAAATATGAATAGGTTTTGCAACATTTTTCACTGATGCTTTGCTCCTATTGGTTGCAGCGTAATGTTATATAGCTTATAGTCTTCCTCGACAAATGGACTATACAGCATTAGGTAAATAATAAATAACTTATAATTTTGATATTATAATGAGTGACGTATGCTTAAATTACGTTCTATGATCGATTTATTTTGAAAACTAATAATGAATTAGTAATTAATTTCAGTTAATGTGTCACATTAATTAAAGTTGAGTTTATGATTCAATAAACGTATTTGAGTCATGTCTTTAGACAATCGTGACTGGAATTTACCGCGCAGGTGTCCTGTACCACTATTGTTGTAAAGCACACCTGTGATTTTAAAACAATTTAAAATAGTTCTCATTAATATTAGTATGATGAATGGTAACAGGAAGTCGAGCTATACAAAATCAACTTTCGAATCTAGATACTTATGACTGTCATACCCAAATCGCTTACCGAATTAATGATGCTTTTTACTCGTATCTCAGTAACGTATGTATGTCACCGTAAAATTGTAAAAACCGTTAGATTGTAAAATAACTAACGAGATTGTAAAAATATGTCGAAATATTGATAACTATATATTTATAATGTCACGAAAAATAATGTGTTAAATTATAGGCAGCATATTCGCGTCGGAAGTCTATCAACATTTTACAATTTATATTACAATCTAACGGTTTTTACAATTTTACGGTGACATGTATAATCTCAAACGTATCTACCATTTCCATGCACCATTAGACATCTCCATTTTTCGGCCATTCGGGAATTCCATTTAGTATAACCAACTAAGGGGCAGTTTAATCATGAATAATAATAATTTAACACCTACTATCTTCCACAGCGACAATCATGGAGGTCCAGCTCCTGGCTATATCGGCCGGTAACACGGGGCCGGGCAGCTCGGACGGTGATGACGAGAGCGAAGCTTTGTTACTGAGCAGAGGACTCCACCTGTCATCGCCGCCGACTGTGCATCACGTGCTGGAGGGCCTACCGTTGCTGCGGTGAGTAGATATTAATAATAAATACTAACTCCCCACACCGATCTCGGTGACGGTGGCTGGTTTCATTGGAAGCAAGGCCAGTTACGCAGGAGTTAGTGTCCAAGTGTGTGCGCAGTATACAAGAGCACTCTCTCTCTTCCTTTACTCTCATAATCCAGTGGGACGGATAACCGACATGACTGACGAGAGATCAGGTGCAGGTCCGACTTTTCAGACGCATGGATCATCTTTCTTGTCAGACAATCAGGTGATCAGCCTGCATTGTCCTAACCAAACTTGGAAACAACTTTAAGTAGATATTATTAATGTAACATATATAATAATGCCTTTGCCCAGCAGTGGGGCACTAACGGCTAATAATAATAATATAATAATGACCTCACTCCACAGGCGATAGAGGAATGGCATGGGTTCGAATCCCGTGCTCATATACCAGATCACAGGTTCGAATTTCGCCAAACGACTACTCATTCGAGACGAGATCGAGATCAGCTGAGGAATCAGCTGATCTCGTTTAATCTAAATGGAAAGAAATAGAACACATAAAGCTACTAATTTAAATGTCACTTCTTTGCCTTTGCAATAAAGAAACACAATGACACATTAATTTGGTCGAATTTTACCTTTTTGTTACTTAAAATTATGTTCTGTCGATAGTTAGCAAAGTTCTTGATGGTGTTGCGACTTGTGAATGTTTCCATGATGATTTTATTATAATATGTAGTTTTTATGCGTAAGACATATGAATATTATCTTACCATCAATATACTCATTGTCTCATTACATACAAACAGCTTTAAATATATATACTATAGCATTCATTACACAATTGATGCAAGAAAATGTGAGCTTCAGTTTACTTAGTATGAAAAATATTAGAAGACGCTGCTTGCTGAAATCTTGTGTGAAAATGTAGAGGTAAGTTATAGGATTCATCCGAAGCTAAGCGGAGCGTCGCCGTAAGTCTTTAGTTTTATATACCATTTAGTAAATTAATAAAATATAGTATGTATGTAAGTAACTATCTTTTACATATGTATTATAAACTACAGTGGCGAAGCATGGGCGTAGCCAGGATGTAGATTCGGGTGGGGTTCAAGAAAAATTACTAAAAGTACATTGCTGGGGGGGGGGGGCTTGTTTCAAGAAAGTAAATAACGGTGAAAATTTGAATAATACAATAATACCATACAATCAACCAGCTAAAAAAGAACATGGGTACTCAATAATTTAATATATTTATATGAAACGCGAGTGAGCGAAGCGAGCGAGCAAAATTTTTTTCCTAGCTATTAGATCTGTTCAAACTTTAAACCCTAAAAGACTGTAAAAATAGGATGATTTTGTAATTTCAATTAAAGTAAAATTTACGTAATTTATAGATGACAAAATTTAAGTTAGGTTTTAAAGTATAAAAAGATTTTACAGGCAATGGAGTAAAAAACATTTGCTCGCATTCTCTTTTTGAACGCATTTAACATAAACACATACATATAGTACAAATTAGTATCAAAGTTCTGTTTTAGGCTGTTAATTTTTTTTTCCATAATAACTTCAAAAAATCATCTTTCAGATAGGGTTACTGGGGCGGCAAAATATGTTAATTGTCCTGGGGTGCAAAATTTCTAAATACGCCTCTGTATATGGGTCAGATCTCTGTATATATATACCAGCCGGCCCATTTCGGGGGGGGGGGGGGGGGTGTTTGAACCCCCCAACCCCCCCCCCCCCCCCCCCGGCTACGCCCATGTGGCGAAGGCTGGTTCTCCTTCATAGGGGCTTCTCTATGCCCCTATGCCCTAGCCTTATAATAGGTAGGGATTTGGATAAGTTATAGGAACCCCACGCCACTCCTAAAACTATAACAGACAATATTATACGTGAAGCAAAACTTTCGTACATCTTTTTACGAAAATAATGGATTATTTTCGTAAAATATTTTCGTAAAAAGGCGTATAAAACGGACGAATATCACACAGTTAAAGTTTGTAATATGGATAATGGAGGATAACATTACACACTCTGGATGGAACACGCACTACACTTTTGACGTTTGTCAATCTGTCTTTCACATTCAATAGACAACCTTTCCATTTTCGTATTTAATAGGCAAATTATAAAGTTCAAACTCAAATTATATAAATTACTAGCTGTTGCCCGCGGCTCCGCCGCAGTAGTAATGCAGTATCCCACGGGAACACTGTTCTTTTTCCGGCATAAAAAGTATCCTATGTTTTAATCCAGAGCTTAAACTACTACCATACCAAATTTAATCGAAATCCGTTCAGTAGTTTTTTTGCGTGAAAGAGTAACAAACATCCATTCATCCATCTTCACAAACTTTCACATTTATAATATTAGTAGGGTGGGTGAATTCCGTCCACCACAGTGGTCGGAAGGAAGGTATGACATTAAAAGGCATAAATTGTGGCAAATAAGTGGATAAATTCATTTTCAGCAGCGAATATTCGTAAAACTATATTAAATTAATTTTAAGTAGCACAAAATGTTATAAAATTTAATATTTACTATTTACTGACGAATTATTATTTATAATTAGAGCGTGAAAGCGTAGAACACAAATAAATTTACATTCGCATAATATTAGCTACAGTCACGTAAGATACTTGTAAATATGTACCTCCCTACAGGTATTTATTACCCGACTACGGCGAATCTGAAAGCAAATGATTTTTGAGGTCTATGTACCTATATACGCATGTATGTTTGTTCCACAATGGCACCTAAACTATTGATCCGATCTTTTGAATGAAGTGTCAATAGATTCGTAATAATAGCCCGGGTAACATAGGCTATATAACTTACTAGTCAGGTTCTTTAAACGGGCAATTGGCCCACCACACATACCCACCACCGCAACTCCTGAGTAGCCATGATCGACAGTGGTAACCAATCACAAAAACCTTTCGATATTATGATCTCAGGGTGCCCGAGGGACATGCTTAATCTGTCTTGGGACCCGCAACGAAATTAATCAGAATCAGGGCTTGTTAACGTTACCAAATAACACCAAAAAATTACGTTAATTAACGGTAATTTTATAAAAATACTTTGGTAACGATATTAATTTTAATGTTATTTGATACTTAACAATATTTTTAACGTTATATACTAACGTTATTTTATTTTGTAAATAACAGTATTTATGGTATATATAACGTTATAATATAGGGAGCGTCGGTAGCGCAGCGGTTTTATCCATGTTTGAGGTAGGTAGGTAGGTACAATAATAATTAAGAATATAACAATATAATAGCCGACGCGACGAAGCTAGTGCATGTTCGTTCTGTCACTTCGAGGCGGGGCGCAGGCAGGGAAATACGTAACGTTATATAAAATAACGTTAATTAATAACAATACTTTTTCTTAACGTTACTTTCATGTACCGATAAAAATAAATTTATTTTTCCTAACGTTAATATTTATTCCTAATGTTATTCTGTGAAACACAGGTAACGTTAACAATTTAATAACGTTAATCAAGCCCTGATCAGAATGTAGAGGAGTAGATATGGACGTAATAGGGTTATAGTTTTTTATAAATTTATGTTGTGTTATATTAGCTTTTGTCCACGGCTTCGCTCGCGTAAATACAGTATCCCACGGGAACCGCGATACAAAACAGCCCAAGTCCCCGTGGTCAAAACAAACAAACAAACTTACATTCACATTATTAGTAAGGATAGGTACGATATATTATTATAGTTATTTGACCGTAACCTCCAGTAGTAAACAGCGAACACTGGCCTTGTGAGTTGTGTTGTGTCTTATGCGCTTCTCTGCATCACATCATAAAATCATAACTGTTTGAGTTGTTAAATAAAGTTGCACAGCAGTGGCGAGGGGTTCCTATAACTCCATTCCTATCGGCTTCCCTTACCGCTTACCCTTTGAAGACCTTCATCCAAATCCCTAGCTATTATACAGGCTACGGCTTCCCTATGAAGGAGAACCAGCCTTCGCCACTGTTGCACAGTGAGCATAGTTCCGGTGTAATATCTAGACGAATATAATTTTATTACAGAAAATACTTTAATATCTTATGATTTTGCTGTTATTACAGTTAATAACATTTTGTTTGTATTGAAGATAAATTATCGTGGTCAAAGGCTTAGATTTCTAAACGCCAGCAAATTAAGCAGTGAATATAATAGAATGATTTGCTTATTATTGTTTTCTGTGAAACAGTTATTTTTAATATGTTGCTACATAAAAATTCAAACTGAATCTTGGCGATCTCCAGGCTAGGTCTAGTGCTGGCGTAAATGTTACACAAAATTGATCAGTCTGTATAAATTTTGATTTCAATATGCATGTACATTATTATAGATATCATACAGAAGTAAAGTTTCGCAAATGTAAATAATCTTATTCTAAATACAAAATTGAATTTTTGCAAAAAATATTTAATATGCTGTCGAAATTGAGGGGAACGCGCAGCTTACTTGATTAAAGTTGCTTTTGGTCTACTGCATTTTGCGAGAATGAGGTAATAAATGAGCGTTTCTGTGAGTTTATATTAGCATAGTTTAGCGCAGTATTTGTCAACCACGTGTTCATCCGTCTAGTTATGTCTGTTGCATCTGGGAATGCAATAATAGGACCATAAAACGTGACTTACCTACTGAACGTACACACTACATAATATATTATATCTAAGGTGCAACACAAATGGTTAATACACACGGAAACAATACGGTACGATACGATAAGATGACTGGGGGTTAAGGCCACGTTAGGTGTTTCATAATATGTTTCATACATTTTGACAGAAAACATCAATTTTGACAATTTTAAATAGAAATGCTTCAAATGGCGCAAGCAAATGAATAACATATGATTCATCTAATGTTCATTTGAGCCTTTGACACATGCCGTCGCCTATGGACGAACCGGAGGTCCCCACGTCCCTACCTCCCTACAGGTTCATGTGCCAGAGGCATTGTGCAGATTAGATGGTAGAGTGTGGTACTAGGGCGTGTTCGAATACAGCGAGTATTATGGGCTAGTACCACCGCAGGCTCTGCAGCGGCCTAAAGTGGCCTTTTTAGACCCCCTGATATCATATTGTGAAGTAGCACCGTGACGATTCGCGGTGTGGACTGACCCTAATGTCAATAACGTATGATGTCACACGCGCCAGATACTTTGTATAATATAGACCGTAAGTTTTGAAAGTCTACGATATACTCGTAGATATAAAACAACAAAACATATTTTTATCTTTATTATTAAAGTATAACATTCGCAATGCTTTTTTAACATATAAGTACCTAATTAGGTAAGCGTTGTATTATTATATATTTCGCTTTGCACAGTGAAATCAAATGAAAACGTAATCTACTGTTGTTTGTACTTTTATTTATAGGTCGCTTTGATTGAGAACATTTAAATACAAACTTAACCAATAACAGTTTTACATTATCGCATAATACTGAAACATAACAATAACTTGGCACAGTTTTAGTCACTGAGGTAGCACACCTTACGAATATCCTCACGGAATGTTCGGCACGTTACAGCTTCCACCCATGTATCCATTTCACTCTGCACTCAATGCGCGAGATCAATATTACATTTTAAATATCCATTTCATAGATCAGTCGTCAAAAGTTCAGCTCTTTCCACCACAATATGAAATTCGGTCTCTCTATACGTTTTGCCGTCCGGCATCACTATTTGCAATTTCTTTTTCTTTTCGTTCTCACGCTTCAATATGAAGTAAACTGCGATCGCCGCAGCTACAGCTACAACGAATATTCCCACGACGACGAATATCCAAAATGTGTTCTTAAATGCACCACATCTACTATCTAAATATGTGGGGATAGTGATATAGTGGCCTTCTAATTCGTACCAGCAGTTTATAATACCACCCTGCTCGCTCAGCACACCTCTCCACTCGTCCGCTAGATGGCATGTGCAAGTCATGTTCAAATTCAATCCGTCCAATCGAAGGAGTAATGACGTGGTATTGTACGCGAGAGACGAGGGGCTGAGAGTGGTTATAGTGTTGTTGTCGATCAACAGCTCCTGTCGTCCCATCAGCGAGACCACCTCGATGTCTGCAGTGAAACCGAGGAAGGCGCCGTTTCTGACAGTTGTCACTGTATTATTTCTAAAAGTTATTGGACCTCGGGAGTTCATGTGGAAACTGTCTCCGTCCAACGTATCTATTAAGTTACTCTCTACTAATATTCTCTTTGGTAAACTGACAAGAAATGTCAAACTGGATATGTGTTTGATAGAGACACCCTCGACACGGAAAAGGTTGGTCACCTCCACGTCCGACAGGAACCGGCTGGGCAGAGTATTCGCCATCCCTCCACGCAGTATGAAGTTGTTGGTTGTGAACTTTTTGAACGACTGTATTTCGATATTATCAAAAATATTATTAGTGAGCTCTATGGTTTTCACACCGGTAAGACTAGAAAATGCGAACGGCCTTAGAACATTAATTTTACTATCACTTATAACTATATCGTTGACGCGGCCCTGGACAGCGTACGACGATATTTCATTGACTGTACTATTGTTTATAAGTATCCGCAGTCCCGGGTTCGTTTCACTGTCCCTGGAGAAGGGGTGCCAAGCTAGAGAACGTTCGTTTATAACCACGTGGCTGACGTTGCGTATCTCCACGAGACGCAGGTGGAGGAGATTCCTGACGGTGTCCGGAAGGAAGATGAGCCGGTCGCAGCTATCGATGATGATGCCCGTGGCCGTCGCTGGTATTCGGTACGCCCCGTCTGGCCTGAGGGTCAGCTCCTGAATAAAACATTATATTTTAACTAGATGACGCCCGCAACTCCGTTGCGCCAAAATTCGTTTATCGCGGCGGAAAGTACATTTTTCCGGGATAAAAAGTATCCTATGTCCTTTCGCGGGTCTCAAAGTATCCCTATACCAAATTTCATCAAAATCGGTTCAGCGGTTTGGGCGTGAAGAGGTAACAGACAGACAGACAGACAGACAGACAGACACACTTTCGCATTTATAATATTAGTATGGATAAATATGTTTGTAAAATATAATACGAAAGTTTCGTACGAAGGTCGTTTAAAACTTGGTTTAGCGTTCTATTGATAATTGCGTTACAGGTAAACCTATCAAACGAACACTATATAACCAAAGATCGAGGAAGCGTCTTAAACTCCTACGGGCCATGACAAAATTGCGTCATAATTACTATACATGAGACAACTCACTTTATATTCATCAGTGCAGTGGCATATGAGCCTGGTGAAGGAATCGCAGCGGCAAGCGTCGTCGTCGCACGCGGTCGGCTCGGCGCGCTGCGCGGCGCACCGCAGCAGCATCGCCAGTAGACACCACCACGTCGCCCAAAACATCGCTGCTCACGTCACCATCGCACGAGCCACCTCACTCTGAAACGTGAATGCGTGAAGTCAGTACTGAGAACACCCATTAACATTGCTTATTAGTATGCTGGCATGGTGGAGTCACAGACGAATTTTTCTGACACAAAACAAAACCGGACCATTAGTGGGGATAGTGTCGGTAACAAATAACGATATATTTGAAACTTAAAAGTATAGTAATAAAGACAATTGTAAAATGATTGCCAGTGGTAGTGGCAGGGTCTTATTTGATTGTAATGCAATGATTTTTAACGGATAATAATAATGTATGACTATCTCTCCTCCGAGCTTCGCCGTAGTCGTGCCAATGTAGACAACGTCATAATAAAGCACGCTGTGGTTAACATGTCTTCAATCGGTCATAATATCCTAACCACTAACCTCGTGTTCCACTAAAGGTAACGGTGTTCAATAAATTGATGTGAAATACCCGTAATATGTCTATACAATCTTTTGTAGTCTTCGCGTTGCTGCGTATGCTGCTCAATCGTGTGAACTCGGCGAATCGAAGGCGCAACGATCGCAAAACTTACACAGTAAACCCTTATTTACTAATACATACCGGAATTCATTAAACGGTTTTGATTTTCAGACCAAACTACTCTCGGATTACAAGGAATTTTCATTTGTTCGTGAACTGCACTTGTAAATGCAATAGTTTATTGAAAGTATAGACACTACTGACGAATGTACGCACATTATTGTGACTCAGTATAGGTAACGTTATCGCTACGCGTTATCTGATAAGGCTAGGTGGCTCACGAATGGTACTGTGCTAGCTTGTGATTTTAGCAAGGCTATCGAAGCTGATAAAATACCGCTGGTGCTGATGACCTCCACAATTATAAATCTAAACATAGCAGTTACTTCTGAGAATAATAACATAAACAAAATTAAAAATGTTAATTTACCCCGAATTGTCAAGCAGTGATCGAGCTGATGATGATGAGTTTTAAACAAATAACTAGATCAAAATCGGTTCATCCATTTAGGAGCTATGAAACTATGTTATGGATGGACAGACGTAAACAGACACGTCAAAATTATGACACCTTTTTGCGTCGGGGGTTAAAAGCAAAGTACATATTGTTTTAGACAGTATTTTGACCTGTTTCTGCTAATGTTGTTGTTTCTTATTGCCAAAATAAAGTTTTACGCTTATCATGTAACTAAGTGATGCCGTGACTTTATGTGCGCTAAAGGAAATTTCGCGGCAACCGTAAAAATTTCCGCGATAAAAAGTAGCATATATCCTTCCCCGTGGTCTACCTACTCTATATCTGTGCCAAATTTTATCAAAACCGGTGTAATAATTAAATGCAAACAAATAACAAAATTTTCCTCTTTATAATAGGTATTAGTCTATACTAACTCTAGTCTATACTACTAATATAGACTAGGACAAGGATGTGCAATTTTATCTTCCAAAATAATAATATTCCAAAAATTATATTTCAGAACTCAAAAGCAGAACATTGATCCACCTAAATAAATCTCGTGGCTTTATCCATTTAACAGGCACGTTCAAGTGTTATAAACAATTTATACCTAGTATATTATATACCAGTACATTTACTATCAGCTTGTGCACCGTTCTAGCATTTGTTTGGTTGGCATTTTGTAAGCGTCGCTGACATTCCTCTACCTCCGACTGTGCTTAGAGATTGCGGACCTGATATTTATGTTTGAAGTAAGAATGTTATTAATAAGAGGAGAATAACTTAGCGTCTCGAGACTATACTAATTACGTTCGAGAAATGCTACTCTCGCATTAAAGTCGCTGTCGGGCAAGCGTTTGAGTGCAGTTTTGAATGGCGAAATTTGTTATATTATTTATTTTTACTGTCTGGACGTGAATGGTTCTAAATTTCTGATTCTATTTTCAAGAACACTTTGCAGGATTTGTGTGATAAATCTTCTTTAAAAGTGTTCGATTAACTAGCTTTATCTTATACTTTAAGCGAGACAATCTTGTGTATAAATATATAATCGTCGGCTCAGCAACGGCTGCAAGTACTTACATACAATTTATGCGTACGTATGCAGGGAGTTTTGGGGGTGAAAAATCGGCCTAGTTAGGTTTTTTCTCTGTGAAACTGCGCATTTTTAAGTTATATATGTTTTTTCTTTCGCCGTGCAACAATATATCAATAATTTCGTCTTTATAACGTCCGTCCGATTGGCAAATTGGTTAATTTTTGCGTTGTTTGGAAATTCGGAATGCGGTGGGTTCTAAACCGGTAAAATATTATTGTGATTCTTTTTATTATTTTTTAAATCTACTTGAGCTCTGAGCAAAGCTTAGTTACCCAGATAGATTTACGCTATTTTTGAAAAGAAAAATTATATAAACTGTTTAAATAGGATTTTCGACTATCATGCCTAAAATTATTATTCACCTTTCTTATGAAGACATATTGTACCGAATTAATTAGTAGATTCTTAATTTTTATTTTGATTAAGAATTACAATATGTATCTATACTAGTGTATGTAGTAATTAGTATAATAAAGTTGAGAGATTTGTTTATTTGAATAGGCTCCGAAACTAATGGACCTATTTTGATTAAATTTGGCACAGATAATTACGTATATCTTTTCTATTATTATTTTTAAGTTATTTTATCGTTTTACCAAAACATCGCAAAGCTCTACTAGATTATAACTACCTTCGGGCTTCGGGGCTCATAAAGACGATGACGTAGGTGAAGTTGAAGATTTCAGATGAAGTGTTTGCCGATGAAGAAACATTTTAAATCGTAATGACTCAGCATACAAAAATAACAAACCAAATGTAATGACCGGTGAGCACTTGAAAAATCCAACTCAACAGTCAACTAGAAGATCTTGTTTGTAATAATACATATGTTATTGAATTATAATTATCCAATAGAATTTATTTTTGAATTATAATCTTTTTTTGGTGAAAATATGTTTTAATAACAATTACATTATTTAGTTTTTTTCACAATCGCCTAGTAAGCGTGGAATTGCTTTTCCAGATTTTTTGTCGCTGCATAATATTATATACTTTATATACTGAACGACATAGATAGATCTTGCCAATAAGCTATAATATGACACTTATCAGTAGATTCTGAAACAGGAGTCCTAAGTAATTTTAAATAACCCATAGGTGTATATTATGTCACCGTATAATTGTAAAAACCAATCTAACGATTGTAATTATTGAAAATATGAAATTGTAAAATGTCGTAGACTGCGGTCCCGAATATTGTGCTTATAATTTAACACATTATTTTTTGTTAGATTATAAAATATATATAGCAAAGAATCTTTTGAAATAATTTTACAATCTTGTTAGTTATATTACAATCTAACGGTTTTACAATTTTACGGTGACATAATATAATTTTATACGAGGCATGTTGAGGCAGAAAGTTTCTCCAGTTAAATGGCCCCACTTTTGAGATTTTTGGGGTCATTTCGAAATTTGAAGTATGGTGAAAACAAGATGGCTGACATTTGAAGCATGATGAAAACCAAGATGGCGTAACTTTTTCTTGTATGAAGATTTTTGATCTGTCAAATGTATGTTATAATATAACTCATAGCTATCTTTAGTTAAATCTTTGATGAAACCACATTATGTACTTACTACATTGTTTCTGAATGAAACATTTTTGATGTCTCATACTTTATTATCTCGTCATGTTTTGGCGTATGGATTTATTCGTAGAATTATTCGAGAATTTTCCAAGAAGATAAGAATGCATGGTTAACAAGTAATAAGAATATTATGATAAAAGGTATACCGTTATTTAATAGTTTATCTTTATACCGTATACGGTATATGTACCTTAATATAAAATCTCCTTACTCTCTATATTTCATTTAAGGTCTCATACATGTGGAATCACGCACTATTCAGGTTTAAACTAATCCCGTTACCCATGGTAAAAAATCCCCAAAAATTTTTAACTTGTTCAAACGAGAGGCCGATGATTGTATTTTGCACTTGTATTGTGCACTCTAACCCCCTTACTAATAAACTCTGTGTAAGCTTTGATGACGATGATGATGAAGATGACGACGACGACGACAACGTTGTAAAGTTGAATGTCTTGCACCTAAATCACCAAATCCTTTTTAAAAGATCTGTCTAATGATATTCCAGTTTCCACACAATGTAGTAGACTCGAGAAAAATAAATCATTCCCACTTTAGGTCTAACGACACCATCCTTCTTCTTCCCCAATTTTTTTTTCTTTTAGCACTATCCGTTTGGACGGTAAACCGTAGATGTACGGACGGACAGAACTGTGTAGCTCTAAATACTGAAAGGTTTTTTTAATTATCAATCTCTTTAAAACCACCTATACTATTGGTAAACATAATATTATAAGTTAATTCGTAATGAAGTAAATTATAATTTTCAAGAAAAATAATTTGGGCTTCTTTTACCTGCTTCTTAAAAAATCACAAACCAAAATGTGTGGCTTGTCCATTTCGTCACTACATGAGCAGTAGTATAACACACGTAATGAACAGTTAAAATAAATATTTTTTCACCTTATATTTTCACGGTATGTAGGGAAATGGCCAAGCCACATATTTCGACTAAAATGTAGAGTTTGTGAAGTTAGGGCGTGTAGAGTCAGAAGCTTATCGTCTTGACATTATTTTGACGAAAAAAATTTTTGGGAAATTTCATTTAGTTCCAGGGAGAAGTGGAGGTAATCAATAAACTGTTAAACATGATTTTACTACGACGGACTATAGCACAGATTACAAATAGTACTAGTATGACGTCACATCACAGATAATAATCTATCAACCAACATGGCGAATAGCGTTTTCACCGGTTTTTAAAAAGTGTATTTTTTAAATATTTTTGTAAGTTTTGTAAATCCCAATGTCCTTTATTTAATGAAGTCGTTACTGGTACGTTAATTAAGGCGTCAAATTATTCAGTAACGGTAAATATAAATGATTACAAGTTGTTCTGTGGACGAAAAATTCGTTTTATAACCGTAATGTGGAATAAAAACTCGAGACCGAGTCCTGACATGCATAACACGAAATACTCGTTGCAAGCCTAAATTCAGACTATTAATTTTCCAACGTTAATTCGACTACATAATCGTTCTAAATTGCAACTCTACTACATTATTAGTTCTTAATCTTTCTAAAGTTGACTTGTTTCCACACTTAGAACCATTTATTAGCATAGGTACATTTCAAGGTCCCTTGTATCACAAGATAATAGTTTACCTACATCTGAAATTACGTCATTTGCATTGGTGTGAAATACGATTTTATTTTTGCTATATCGATAGGCAAGGTTCTTACTTCTTATGCAACATTGATGTTAATTATTATTATTTGTAGTTTTACGATGTAATGACTTGTAACGGCAATTTTTTTATGTTCTTACAGTCATTACTCACCGCGTCCTAATTTGTATGATTTGTTCGGGTCATGTTAATTTTTTCTTAAGTAATGAAAACGAAAACATAATATTATACCGACATTACACATGTTATAATGTATATCTATAGGGTTAAAGGGGGCATAATGAATTTATGTGTAATATTTTAATTACATATAATAACTTAGTAATTGCACTTTGCAGCTGTAAGTACTGCTTAGATTTATGTTTTGTGACTTAATTCATGAGTGAAAATCATATTTAAAGTGTGTTTTTCAAGTTTCTCGAAAAGAGAAAGTGCTTTATTCGCATATTTTTTGTGACCCGTCGTTGTAGCGGTTTGATGTTGATTAATTTCACATTAATTAAAAAATATAGCAGATTAAACCGCAGTACATTTTGTATTGGCTTAATTTTTAATAAGACTAAGTTCAGCTTTTTAACTTTTGAATACATTATTTGGTTACCTACTTTAAAAGTTTGATTTCTGTATGAATCATAACTTTAATGTACGTTAATATTATGTTATAATATAAATATATAATAATATTTTTATTAAAATTCTTTAAATAAAAATTCACTCGCTAGCTTATTTTTTTGATTTTTCAGTTAAGCTGTAATCGCTTAAAAGATAGTAAATAAAATCGTAGTTATCTACAGTAATTGAAAAAAAAAAAAAAAGCGGCACGGCAGTGCACCCGCCAAAGTCGAGCGCGAAGCAAACACTGCCGTACCATCCTTTACTGGAACCATTTCGCCGCATAAGACCAGAACGCAGAAATTTTCGTCATCCAGTAAGCTATAATCACATACTTAAAATCCAAAATTTCAAGTCTGTAGGTCATTTAGTTCCGAAGTTAAGCGAAAGCAAAGTTTCGCATTTACGACACTCACTCACTCACTTATACACTCACTCATGATCATCAAAATAGAACTAGTACTTCCCATAAACTCAGAGAGCTGAAATTTGGTACAGAGTTAGGGTTTAATGGCCACATAAAGGGAAAACTATAAAAACTAGGATAATCGATCTGGGGGCACGGCAGTGCCCCCGCCAAGTCAAGCGCGAAGCAAACACTGCCGTACCATTATTTACGGGAACCATTTCGCCGCATTATCAGGCCTCTATTTGAGAACCTCTGGATAAGACCAGAACGTCGATCTGGGGGCACGGCAGTGCCCCCGCCAAGTCGAGCGCGAAGCAAACACTGCCGTACCATTATTTACTGGAACCATTTCGCCGCATTTTCAGGCCCTTATTTGAGAACCTCTGGATAAGACCAGAACGCAGAAATTTTCGTCATCCAGTAAAGTATAATCACATACTTAAAATCCAAAATTTTAAGTCTGTAGGTCATTTAGTTCCGAAGTTAAACGACAGCAAAGTTTCGCATTTATGACACTCACCCAGTCACTCACTCATGATCATCAGAATAGAACTAGTACTTCCCATAAACTCAGAGAGCTGAAATTTGGTACAGAGGTAAGGTTTAATGGCCACATAAAGGGAGAACTGTAAAAACTAGGATAATCGAAGATCTGGAGTACCTGGTGACCCTTATTAGAAAACACAAGAGCCCAACCAAACTATTAGAGATCGACATACTGCCTTTACAAAAAATATTCAACTTGGTGGGCCACTTCATTTGATGTCAAAAATCGAAGGTCTGAAGTATCTGATGAAGAACCCTCAGCTGGTCTCAGCTGATTAGAGATATGGTAATGCCCCCTTCTACTATTGGTACATAAAAAAATCGACTGTCATTGCAAAAATCCAGTGAAGTAGGACACATCTTTTAATTTAATCTAGCCCTAGCGTCCCACTGCTGGGCGAATGCCTCCCCTTCTGCTTTTAATACGCATATAAATGAAATTAAAGGAAAACTCTGGTTAAGACTGGACTGGCTTTTATACTTATACTTACAAGTTTACAAGAAGAAATAGTCGAACAATTAACTTTATTCTACTCGAACATTACACAAATTAAATAAACAAATTACACTAAAATCTAGTAAAATAAATCAATATTCCTACGTTTCTACAAAAAGAAGTGAAATCCCACCAAAAACATTCTGTAAAAAACTAGCCAAGTCTCGATGGAGCTGCTTGTTTATCTCTAAAAAGTAATGAAATCTAGACAAAGTCGTGCCAAGTCTAAGGATCCTTACTGCGATTTATTTATTATTATAGTTAATGTTGTGTGACTTGGCCGTTGAAGAGTACACAAGGGTACAAAAGGGGCTCCATGACACCATTGCTCCAATACATGTGTTATACAATCAACAACGCCTAAAATAAGACACTAGCGTCCAATTACCAATACCAGTATGGGCTATTATCTCGCTTAACAAACATAGGTAGTTACAACAGAATCTGATATAACATTACGTGTAAACAAAATTGACTTGTACCCACTAACGTATAAAGAATTTTCAACGGCCAAGTCACACAACATTAACTATAATAATAAATAAATCGCAGTAAGGATCCTTAGACTTGGCACGACTTTGTCTAGATTTCATTACTTTTTAGAGATAAACAAGCAGCTCCATCGAGACTTGGCTAGTTTTTTACAGAATGTTTTTGGTGGGATAGAAATATTAAGATCAGATTGTTTACTGCGGAACTACAACAGGTTGGTACGTTTCCATGTGGGATTGTTTTGCTTTGTTTACGAATACCATTTATTCTTAGGGAGAAAAATGAACTATCGGGAACTAAGCTATAATTTTTTTCCATCTAAGATAATAGGTAAGAAAAACTTAAGATGCCTATAATGCAGTCGCAAAAGGTGGTTCATAGGAAAGCCCTGGCCTGTATAATAGGTAGGGATTTGGATAAGGGGCTTCAAAAGGTAAGTGAAGCCGATAGGAATAGGAGTTGTAGGAACCCCACGCCACTGCTATAATTCAGTTATGCCTACTTATTTGTCAATTATGACCTCCGACAATTATGTCATCTTTATTATCATCATCAGATATCATCCGAGTGAAGGTTACCACTTGTTATTGACATTGCCATAATGATGAGAATCAATTCTTGATTTTACTATCAATAAATATTTTATGATCGAAAATTGGACAACATTTTTTCTGTCTTTACTCTTTACTTTTGGCATAAAAACTCACAAAAGCTCGCCTCGTGTGAGTTTTTGTCACTACTCGCCGTGAAGGAGTTAATTACAATCCTTATTCCAATTCCAATTCTAGGCGAGTACCTAGTGACAAAAACTCAGACTCAGCACGTCAATTCTCGTATTCAAAGTAGACTTTTATTTTACTTTGATTGCATTGTAAGTGAAGCGACATGTTATCATGAACTGATTTTATGAAGTTTCGACCAATCAGAGCGCGTTTCGCGTTGATTTAACGTTTACGAGAAAACCGTTTGACAGTTTTAGCGTATCGGGACTTGATTGTAATTGTATTAATGCAGGTTTTGTTTAGCAGAATTGACCCTCAGGCCTCTGCACAATAAGTTGCGACTCTATTTTAGTATAGCTCTATTTTGAAGATTCTATTAAATCATTGTATTTTGCCTAGTGGTAGAGTAGCTGTGTTAAATATATAGTAGAGCGTATTCTTATTTGAACCAAAAATTCGAGACGGCCAGTAGGCAGTATGTATATCTCGCCAAATTTTGTGTCTAAATATTTTAAACTGGTTTAGTCGGAACCGGTCTCTGGAACGGATACGTACCTACAATTTTAACGATCGCGAAATTTACATAGTCGCTTTTTTATCGTATTTTTTCACTTATTCATCAAACGTAATTTCGATTGTTTCACAAGATATAAGTAGACGTATCAAAATTTTGACAGGAGAAACAAGATTCACTTACTTTCAGATTTCTTTAGATTAGCTGTGTAAATTGAACACGTTTTCGAAGTTTTTAATTCAATGAATTTTCATACATTTTTTTTCATCATCATTAGTAACAACCTCATAATAATTGTAATACTCGTAATTTATTAACATTGGACGATACTAAAGTGCCTCTATTTATTACCTATGATAGCTTCCGTGGTGCAGTGGTTTAGAGCTTGGCTCTCGACTCTGGAGTTCGTGGGATTCAATCCCTGTCTTAGAACAACAAAAAAATGATGTTTTCAAATATGGTAAGGACAATGCATGCTGATCACTTGAATGTTTAAACAAGAAAGGTGATCCACGCGTTGGATCGCCATGTAGAAAGTCGGTCCTGAGCCTGATCTCTCGGTCGTGTCGGTAATCCGTCCCACTGGGTTACGAGAGTAAAGAAAGAGAGTGCTTTTGTGTATTGCACACACACACTTGGGTACTATAAAACTCCTGCATGGTCTGGTTAGTAGTTTCAATGAAACCGGCCATCATCACCGAAATGGGCGTGGAGAAATATTATTAGGTCGCTGGCCGATATAGGTCTTATAAGTATGTAGATAAAATTTAAAATTATTTCACGGCGACGCGAACCTGCCACGGCCCTGCCGGCCGTTACCGGTCGCTGCCGGCCGCTGAATGTCGGTGTGAATCGGCCCTTATCTCCACGGTTTACGCAGTGACTGGAGCGTAGCGTCGGTGGCGTAATTGAATTAACCCTTAACTCGCTGCTTCCCGGGCCGAGACACATGATACACTTATCATTGAAGTAGACTACACTCCACTGATCAGCAATTTTTTCTCACGAGAGCAAAAAAATGAGTAAGTTGTCTGGACTCTGGATAGTGACAGATTAAAGATGTTTCACAGAGTTACCTTATACTTTAAACGAGACAATCTTGTATATTATATATTATAATCGGTTTCTCGAAAACGGCTGCAAGTATTACTATGAAATTTAGTATGCAAGGAGTTTTGAGGGAGAAAAATCGATGTAGCTAGGTTTTATCCCTGGGAAACTGCGCATTTTTAAGCTCAGTATGTTTTTTCTTTCGTCGTGCAACATTATATCAATAATTTCGACTCTATTATGTCAGTTTGATTCGCAGTTTGGTTGTATATTATATTTTTGATTTGTTCTGAAATTCAGTATGTGGTGAGTTCGGTCGAATATCGGTCGGATAAATATTTTTGTGGTTATTTTTATTTTTTAAATTAAGTAATCAGAACTATTTTCATTTTTTTTAATATTGCTTAGAAATACCTACATAAGATTATTTAAAATAACAACACCACACACTACCTCAGAATATTATTAACACACACTACCGTGAGTTTGATAGATGCAATTTTGTATCATGTTGACGTTTGTCAGTCTGTCACAACATTTACATTTATTTTATATTTTCTAAGAGGCAAAAGAACACAAAGTTCAAACTAGCCGAATTTCGACCACATGCGACCTCTTGTCTGTAGTATTTCCTAAAATATTAATCTTACTTTATACGTAGTCTAGCCACTACATTTTGTTATTATTATTTTATGTTGTCATTGTCGACTTGTCGAGACGACAAACTCTACATAGGGTAGAGCTTGCAAGTATTAAGCAAGTATATTTTGCATTGCTCTCTACTCATAAAATGTTAAGGGTCTGTTTCACAATCTTCTAACAGCCGTTTTCAGCAACATATCTACCAATAACTATTTATTAACCTTTGATATCATTTTCCGGTTTTTATCGTTTCAATAAACTAACTTTGTTTAAGGAATCTTTGTGACAGCGAGATCGCTGACAGCGTTACCAAATGTGACGTCAAATAGTTATTTAGTCCAACGGGAATCGGCTCATGAGTACCGAAAACTATTTCACCTCAATTTTTTAATGTGATCCTCTTCAAATTGCCCTACTGATGATATAAATGCATGTTGCCATGGAGCAACCCCGTGTCATATTGTTTAAACTTTAAACCGAAGTTGTTTAAACAATTGCCAGTAATTGTTTTTTTTCAACCGATTTTTTTTTAAATATTCTTTATTGAAATATAAATAAAGAAGGTCCTATGATTTTTCACGTTAAACTTAATATTTTTAGAGATATGAATTTTTAAACGTTCGAAAAATCTCAAATTTGGGTGGGTACTTTTGACCCATGAAAAAAAAAAAATATAAATAGTAATTTTTTTAATTCTTTATACAATAGTTAGTAACATTCTTAATAGATATTTAAAAAAAACATTGTTTATACGTGTTTTTTAATTGTTAATTTTGCACGCTCTAAATTAAAATCTAAATAAAATTTCTACTTTATTTAGATTTTTACAATAATTTATATATAAATACGACCGGTTTCGATTAACTCATCATCAGGTGTAATTAGATACGGCTTGTACTAGTTGTACTTTTTGTAAAGTAAATTTTTAAACAGTACCGTACAAAAAGAACTAGAGTGGAACTCATATAAACAATGAAGTCACAATCATTTCTATAGAAGCCGAGCAGTGTTTCTTATTTCAGTTATTGTTTATATTGAGGCACTTCTCAAAACTGTATTGCTTACCTAAACTATAAGCGATAACATATCTTCTATGCCTTGGTGTGATGGTTTTAGTACTTCTTTCTTCTTTGTATATAATAATAATAATAGATTGCGGTTACAATGTCTCGCTTAAACTTGAAAACGGCTAGACCGATTTGGCTAATTTTGGTCTTGAAGAAATTGCTGGGAAATAGCTAAAAACGACGACTGAATTTTTCCCATACCTGTTTATTGTGTTCAATTTGTCACTTTACTGTCAAATATTTAAATAAGTGACGTGCGTTCAGTTTATTCGCAGTCTCATTGATGATTGGGATCTCAGTAAATTACCTATTTGGTTAATTGAAAAAAATATCGCCGATTGCAGTAGGTTGGACTTGGAACATAGACATGTAGGTGAACTTATTTGTTTCTTCCATTCATAGTTAAGACAAAACAACGTGTGTTTTTATATAAACTAACCCGACTCTGTAAATTACCCGGGTAACATAGGCTATTTATAGTCCATGTTACCCGGGCAATTAGTACGAAATACGAACCTATTGACACAATTTAAAAATCGCGTCAGTAGTTTAGGCGCTACGGTGGAACAAACATACATGACTGCTAAAATCACTATCCTTTTGGATTCGCCGTAATCGGGTAAAGTTAAGCCAGAAGTTGAAACCATACCTAACACTTATTTTTAGGGTTTCGTACCTCGAAAGGAAAGAACGGAACCCTTACAGGATCACTTTGTTGTCCGTCCGTCCGTCCGTCCGTCCGTCCATCCGTCCGTCCGTCCGTCCGTCCGTCTGTCTGTCTGTCTGTCTGTCAACACTTTTTCTCAGGAACGCGTGGAGGTATCAAGCTGAAATTTATATCAAATACTGCAACTGCTGCTGTGAAAATAAAAACTTCTAAGCCAATGCAATCATAAGATAAGTCGTTTTTGGCGCAAATTTCCACAAATTTTCGACACTCGCAAGGGAATCAAAACCTCTGAGGATACTTCCCGTGCACTCAGAATCTTGAAATTTGGTACGAAACAACATCATATAGCACAGATAAAGGAAAAATTGCGAAAACCGTAAATTTTTAGCTGTGTTAGTATATCATATTATAATAAAAATATTTTTGATAATTTTAAACTTACTGCCCTATGACTTACTACTTACTATGACTCGATTGTCGTGATGGGTGAACTTCTACTTACATACCTACAGGATTGTTCGGAACCCTTGGTGCGCGAGTCTGACTCGCACTTGGCCGGTTTTTTTATAGATAATCTCCTGGACCTCTCAAGTGATTTGATAGATATATCTCTACTTGCTATTCAAAAATAATATCGGCAAAGTGCAATAAAGGATTGATTGAATGATTGAAAGTAAATTACATGAATCCCTAGCAATGCTCTACATTCTGATGTGCCGAAATTGCTACTGAATAAAAAAGCTACCGAATCTCGGTAGTTTTTGTGCCATTTATATTGTTTAGTACAAAAAGCAACAGTTTTTACCTCAATATAAAACAAGGTCTTTAAAGAAAATGAATTTCATTATTTTCCGGCTAATTTGACTATAAACTCTTACTTGGTTGGTTTTTTATACTTTTCGTATCGAAGATATGCTTACAGCCACAAAACATACAATAGTCAAATATGTTGCGAAATAGTGTTGTGTAATAAACTAATAATATAAGTGTATGCACAAAGGTGACCTACATATTTTGAGGACTCCGATTCAATTATGCTCGCCGGACGTCGAACGATTTCCCGATGAATTGGCGATGTTAAAATTCAATTTTCGCAGTTCAAATGCCGACAATCTCTGTGTCGACTGTCGATATGCCCGATAGCGGTATGTCGGCGCGTGTTTCAGATTGACTGTACATTTACAGCAGCTTTCCGAAAACAAATATTTGTAAATTTTCAACTGTTAACCAATTTCGATGATACGATTATTATTTATCGGGTAATATCTTACACTAGTTTTTGCCCGCGACTACGTCCGCGTGGAACATTTACTTTGGGATATCGCTAAAATTAACCCGCGACTTAATTTACGTAGAAGGAGAAGCGCTTCCACCTCACGACTGCCCTCCGCGCGCCGTACATTATTGCGTGTTTGATTATTTTATTACTGCGATATCTTCTAAAATATTCATTGAAATCAAATGATGTAAACGGCAAATTTCTTCTAAATTAAATGCTTGTAATGAATAATGTGTTTATTTGGATAAGGATTAATATCGTCTTTATTAAAACCCTCGCCCTCTTTAGAACAAATTTGGTTAGCATAAAAAGGTTATTGTGAGCCAACCTTAAAAGATAGACATATACAGTCGTGGACTTTTTTTAAAGAACTTTTAAAGGGAAACAATTCTGTCATACATAATTTTAGCGAAACTTTAACCGTTTCCGCAGCGTACGCAGCGTAAGCCCTCAAAAGGAAAAAAAACCCGATTTTGAAACATTCTTGATTGGTGCTCCGCCTAAAGCCTTCCTCGATAAATGGACTATCCAACACCAAAAGAATATTTCAATTCGAACCAGTAGTTCCTGAGATAAGTGCGTTCAAACAAACAAACAAACTCTTCAGTTTTATAATATTAGTATAGATATGATCTAAAGTATTTATTTAAATATTCTTTAAACATTCTTATAACAACTACGTTCGTTCAAAAGTACAAATGCGCTCTAGGAATTAGTTTACCTGTAACCTGTCCGTTTATATAGGAAACGTGCTAGACCGATAGCACACGGCGCGCCGCGGCGTTTTAAAACACGCAGACGACGCGCAAAGGACGCTCGTATGTAATACGCGCTTCGAACGAGATTCAAATGAATTTCTTTGAGCAAAAATTTTGTGTTGAGTTCGAGTTTTTATCACTACTCACAGTGAAGAAGTTAACTACAATTTATATAACATCGAAACTATGCCGCTAGTGGCAAACAATCGACAAAAACACTCACATTTAGCACACATAACCTACGGCCCGCGTTATAATCGCGCCTTCCTACAACGCGCGTCCTCTGCGCGTTTAATACGCTATGGCTCTTAGAGGTGAATATACTCCGTGTTTGTATACAGATTACAACCTCTTATTCCAGCCCCGTAAACATTTATCCGGGAACCACGTGCGTGGACCGGAATCTCACGTTTTCGTCTGTCGTCGCGACTGTCCCGTCTGTATCTTGTAAAAAGTCGATTTAATCGTACATTGTTAACAACGTTGTCGTCGAGACCTATATATATAATATTTAGGTAATATCTACTTGTTAATAGTCAATCTACATAATACCGTTAAATTCTATTTGGATATCATGTGTGACCTTATCAAGTTATCACAATTGCTAAATAATAACAATAAAAAAGTTTTGCAATGGAGTTTAAAGGTTGTAATTATAGAATAGTTTCTTATGTTCTCGAATTTTTAAAGTTTATTTTACTCTTCTAAAAATGCTAAATGAATAAAAAATAATCGCATGCATGTTTCTTTAAAAAGTCATGTAAAGTCAAAAATAAAATGAGCTGATGATGATGAATTATAGCTAAGAATGCTCTCGATAATCTCAGCTTTAAAAATATCTAGATCAAAATCGGTTCATCCGTTTGGGAGCTACGGTGCCACGGACAGACACACACAGACACGTCAAACTAGATCAAAATCGGTTCATCCATTTGGGAGCTACGGTGCCACGGACAGAAACACAGACAGACATACGGTCAAATACGTCAAACTTATCTTTTTGCATCGGGGGTTAAAAAATAAATAGATATTAATATTTCATCTACAACCTTTATAACCATTATTTATTTAACCTACTACGTACTGTTTGGATAATAAATTATTACAATTAATATAACACGATCTGTGCATCGTTATACATTGATTTAATTGAATGTAATCAATCTCAAGTAAAAGTCATAATTTTTGTGTCTTCTTTGATAAAGAAATTATATAACAATGTAGTTGTTTAGTAAATATCAAGTTCTAATATTACTTACACACAAACACTATCTGGTACGGCCATATAAAATGTTATTTTGACTTTTTAAACCTATATGTTTTTATAAATTCTTTGGACTTTTTATAGATAACCTCCTGGACCTCTCAAGTGATTTGATAAATATATCACTACTTGCCATTCAAAACTTGAATCTGAATTACATGAAACTCTACAAATGCTCTACATTCTGATATGCCGAAATTTACAACTGCTCCCGGAGCTGGGTAGTTTTTGTGCCATTTATATTATTTAGTACAAAAAAGAAACGTTTCCTCAATATAAATTTGATTCCTTTCCGGCTAATTTGACTATCGACTTGCATTGTACATATTTCTATATTCACGTGTTGTATAAAGTTTCAAATAAATAACATGCATGCAAATAGTAATTTTATATGGTGCGTGCTTTTCCCGCGATTTGATATAATGCCAAGTTCCTGTACAATACCTACGAGTATGTTTACATGTTATATCATAAAATAGGAAATAATACCTACCTCACGAGCCGAGTGCGGCGTAAAACATGACCCGACGAACAATGGCCTCTTAAACACAAAAGGACATAATCCAGTCCAATGATTTCATACAGAACTAATTAGCGGTCGCGTTTACTGGGGAATAATTAAAAAAGTTGCGACAGGCGTGCGGTCGTGGCGGTATGCGCGGGAGTGACTGAGGCTCGCGCCGCGCGCGAGACCCGCGAGTTCGCGGTGCGCCGGAGTGCCGCGACCTTCATCTCGCGAGCACAGAGAACATACCGGGGCTGCCATACTCAATAAATTATTATATAAGACGTTAATGTCACCTTTGTTTGATAAATTAATTAGTAATTTTCCTAGATGTGACTTAAGTTGTGAGCTTTATCGCCATGTAGAGAACGTTTCGTCATGTTTGTTGCATACATTTCTATTTTGTTTCACGTCGATTCGGAAATGGAGTTCATTTGTAGCTCGGATTGGCTTTGGATTAATAAGTAACAGGCATGAAATTTGGATGTAGTAGTGCTTCAATGTTGAACTACGACCTCTCGCGGCGAAAATTTTTAGAAATGATTTGTAACATACTTATAAATTCCAGTTGAATTTTCTTTAACAGATTTTAGGTTTTTTTTTCTATTTCTTTTAAATTTGGTACTTAAATATAACGTTCTGGGCAACAATAACATACTAAAGTCATGTAGGACAGAATAGAGTCGAAATCATTGATATTTCTTTGCACGACAAAAGAAAAAACATAATATTTAGCTGAATAATTGGAAGTGTAATTTATCAAACGGCAAACGAGTCAAATCTAGTTTAAGATTTTTTAAAATAATTTTACTCTTCTTTAGGTACCCATATAACCACTATTATTACAGAAAATTAAAGGAAAAGCACATCAATTTCTTACTTTTGTAAAGTTTCCCTAATGCAATAACTTTAATCAATCCTTTTTTTTTTCGACTACGATGAAGCCAAAAGGAAGGATAAAGTTTGGCAATCTATGTTATATGTATGTATGTAATGTATTTAGGTTTGTTCCGATTTTAATGAATGCGGTGTCAAATGATTCCAAATAATAGCCAAAGTAATATAGGCTATGAAACCGTAGTCGGGTTATAGTTTTATAAATTGTAGAATATTCAAACAATGTTAACAATATAATCTGAAGGGTAATAAAATGAGTCGTTAATCTCGGTAATGAATGGGTGTCGCGTAGGGTCACGGCGCAATGCTAGTCCAAACGGATATAAATTGATTATATCAAAGAAGCCGCGTGCGACTTGCGAGGCATAGGAAATGTGGCGGCAACTCAGAACTGTCGCCTTATCACCTCCGTGTTTACAATGCTTTCTTCCAAGAAATGTTAAGATGAAAGTGCGTAGAGGAATTTATTATTTTATTTGTACTAGAGATCGCCATGTGGTCGAAACTCACTGATAATAATTTAAATAATTTTTAAGTTTTAAATTTGTAATAAAAAACCCCCTTTGACTTTTAGCTAGTAAAAAAAAAAACTAAACGTTGTGACAGATTGACAAACGTATCATGTATTTACAAACCTACTATAATTTATACGAGAACAAAATGTGAGGTAGTACCTTAAATTAATTAAAATATCAGCAGCAAACAGTAGTTTGCTGCTGATATTTTAATTAATTTCATGTTTTTCTAAGCATTATTTCAGTAAATTTAAGCTTTTCGCACGTCTTTCTCAGCATAAACCTTAATTGTGCCAAATTTCACTTTTTTTGTAATTTTGCTTCACGTATTAAAATAATGATTATAAAAAAATATTATGTTGGCGGACCAACTTACAAACCACTTAGGAGATTAATGGTTAGACTTTGTAAAAAAGTCAATCAAACCTTGCCTTTATTTTAAAATACATATTCAACGATACCCCACACAATGGGTTAGAATAAAAATGATTTTTCATTCCCACTTCACATGTATGTACCTATGGACTATAAAGAGCCACCCCTAAAATATAAAATTATCGGTATTAATGACTCAAAAACCGATATCTATACACAGTCTTAACTATATCTTTAACTATACCCTTTGATTAATTATTACAATATTATATATCTATGACTATACCAAATTTTATCCATTTATATTCATAATTACAGAAGCTAGAGGCGCGGACAGACAGACAGACGGACGGACGGACAGAGCGAAACTATAAGGGTTTTTGAGAATTACGGAACTATAAAAATAGTATTTTCTTTAACATCAATTAATTGTTGTTTGTTGATTGTTAAATTCTCCCTCTCTAAAATTCTGTAGGTCGATTCAGCTACTTAAATCTTACAATAATACAGTTTCGACTATAAAAATTAAAAGTAAATTGAAAGTCTAAGTTAAACACGTGAATAATTCTCGCATTTAAATTAGACTTTTTTAGGGTTCCGTAATACTGAAGGAACCCTTATAGTTTCGCTCTGTCCGTCTGTCTGTCTGTCTGTCTGTCTGTCTGTCTGTCTGTCCGCGCCTCTAGCTCCTGTAATTATGAATATAAATTGATGAAATTTGGTACAGTTATAGATTGTGTATAGATCACGGTTTCGGGATCATAAAAAAATAATAATTTTATAGTTTAGGGGTGGCTCTCCATACATGTGAAGTGGGGATGAAAAATATTTTTTCACTCTACCCCATCGTGTGGGATATCGTAGAATAGGTATTTGAAAATGAAGGCAAGGTTTCATACGTTACTTTTTTATAAAGTTGACCATTTTCGAGTAATCGGCCTCCAAAGTAGTTTGTAAGTTGGTCCCCCCTAGCATTTTTAAACTATAAGAGATAGAAACTTGCAAATTTCCATGCTGATAGATCATGCTAAAAACTCTTTAGGAAAATTATTGCGAACCAAATCGGACAGTAACTTTTGGAGTAATTAAAAAAAAAGCATATTACGCGTTTATAGTTACGGAACCCTCCTTAGACATGTCCTGACATGCTCTTGGTTAGGTTTTTAATTTAACCCAATTATTGGGGTTCTGGTATACAATTACTGGCCACTGATCACTGTAACATATAACGTGTCACAGGCCACAACGAACCAGTGGCAAGTCCTGATAAACGAGTGCTCGCATAAATGATTCAAAAACTTTCTTTGCATGATCTTTTAATTGAGGAATTTCAGTTACCGTTATGTAGACGAGTAAAAGTTATTGCGACGGTTTAAAAATATCATTTACCTACTAGCTTTTGCCCGCGACTTGGTCCGCGTGGAACAGTTACTTTGGGATATAGCTAAAATTTACCCGCGACTTTATTTAAAAAGAAGGAGAAGCGCTTCCCTCTCACGACTGCTCGCCGCGCGCCGTACATTATTATTGCGTGCTTGATTTTTTTATTACTGCGATGTCTTCTAAAATACTTATTGAAATCAAATTATGTAAACGGCAAATTTCTTCAAAATTAAATGCTTGTAACGAATAACGTATTTACTTGGATATGAATTAATATCATCTTATGAAAACACCCTCACAAATAATGCTTAATTTTAGAACAAATTTGGTTAGTATGAAAAGGTTATAATAACCTTAAAAAATAGTCATATACAGACGCGAACTTTTTTTTCGAACTTTTAAAGGGAATCAATAGCGAAACTTTAACCGTTTCCGCAGCGTAAGCTCTCGAAAGGAAAAAAACCCGATTTTGAAACATTCTTGTTTGGTGCTCCGCTCGTATTGAGCTTAGCATGATGTTATATAGCCTAAAGCCTTCCTCGATAAACGGACTATCCAACACAAAAATATTTTTTTTAATTCGAACTAGTAGTTCCTGAGATTAGCGCGTTCAAACAAACAACCAAACTCTTCATCTTTATAATATTAGTATAGAATACGTATCTCTTCAACGGACTGAACATTCATAAAGTTATGTGGTATTTCAGGTGACTTACACGTAGAGGTGACCCATTTTAAACTACTATATAATTATTATTTTTAAACAAATAATTAAACCGACTTCCAAAGTAAAAATACACAAAAAGTATGAAATAAAACATTATCTCTAAATAATTCCCCTTTCAAATTCGGCTAAAATTTTTACTATTTCTCTACTCAATCTTATTAATTTTGAAATCGGTACCAGTACAATACAATATTCTACAATATTTTATAGAACTTACGTCTAGGCGTAGATGTAGGAGTAGGTGCAGTAGTAGGTGTAGTCATTTATTCATTCCAGTTCATATACAACGTCTATAGGGGTCAGCTAGTGACAAGATAAATATATAAG
This sequence comes from Glaucopsyche alexis, assembly GCA_905404095.1. NCBI lineage: Eukaryota > Metazoa > Arthropoda > Insecta > Lepidoptera > Lycaenidae > Glaucopsyche > Glaucopsyche alexis. The sequence goes on from FR990042.1 coordinate 19,710,753, forward strand.
TAAGGAATTAAGGATATAAGTGTAAAGAGAGAATGGGCAAATTCCGACCACCCTTCATTCTCCAATAACAACAAGATTAATATTCTTGGATAGGTATTTTCAATTGGTATAATTTGCTATTTGCCTATAAGTCAAAATTTAGTTTTTAGGGTTCCGTATCTCGAAAGGAAAAAGCGGAACTCTTCGCAAAACCCGCGGGACTTCAAAAATAAGAAAATAATTATTTTATACGAACGTCATTGCTTTTACTTTGGAAGTCGGTTCATATATATTTTTTAAATATTTATCTATTTATTATTATTTTGAATCATTCTATGTATCTAGTGGCAAAAAGCACTAAAAATCAATGTATTTTTACAGTTCAAAAGATCAAAACGTTTACAGGCAAGAAACCGTACTGTTTTATACCGTGTGATAGTAAGCAGAATTTTAACTTCATATTATCATAATATGCAGTTGATTATAATCAACATATTTTTTTTATTGCACGTAAACGAAACTAAATTAAACATCACTACATCAGGATGTAGACAGGTCTACATCTAATCTAAAATAAGAACAGTTTTACTGCATTAAGGTCATAGACTTTTTCAACATTAAGCATAGGAAGGATGATACGTGAAAACTGAAGGGAAGAAGAAGCTTTCATCGATGGTCCCCACTCGCCTAATAAAACTGGTGAGCAATACTTATAGATATTTTTAATCGACTTCCAAAAAAGAAGGCGGTTTCTTTTTGTATGTTCAATTATGACTCCGTCGCCTGTGGACCGATTCTTTATTTGCTGTAAAGGATATAATTCCAAATAAGGTCTTTTTGACACGAAACTTCCAAAGTGGAAAATTGTTGATAATGGTTTGATAATGAGGAATCGAGGGAACACCTCGAAATTTATATGGACACATAAATTATTATATCTAATATAATGATTTTGCATTTTTACTTTGGAAGTCGGTTTTAATTATTTTTAAATCATTATTTTGTAATTATATCAATCAATATGTTGTCAATAGGTAATCGGACAAATTTTTTTTTATTGCATAAATGAATAGTACTCTTAAATATGAGTAACTTCTCAGAAGAAACCGTATATCAAAAGTCAATATTTTCAAAGGTACAGCGATTTTTATACAAAATTTCGCGAGCCTCCTAAAAACGCTCCATACTAAAATCGCCACACAAATGACGTCACTATTGGATTAAAGTGTATTAAGTAGGTATAAAGTATACGGCCGCAGGAATATATTTGTAAATATCTCCGATATATGTGCGTTTAAGTTCATACTTACCATAATGAATGTTTTTGTATATGATGTGAGTAAACTAATGATGTAGGTTTTGTTTACCAATTACGCAAAAATTTTGGTATAAAGACTCGCGAAATTTTGTATACAAATCGTTGTACCTTTGAAAATATTGACTTTTGATGTACGGTTTCTTCTGAGAAGTTACTCATATTTAAGAATACTATTCATTTATGCAATAAAAAAAAATCAGTCCGCTTGCCTATTGTTAAATTGTAAGTATGGTTGCAATAAGTGGCAGTAAGAGCACTGAATGAATAATAGCACAAGGTGATTGTGTTAAAAATCGAATTTAACTAATATAGTTAATCAATATGAAAATACCTTTTTAAGTACAATTACGGTACAGTCAATCAGGGTAACTTTGAATCATCATCGACATATTTTTTAATCAAACTTTTACTATGTTAAGAATTAGTCAAAAGAGTTTAGTTAATCTATGCTCTCAGGTTGGTTTTCATGCTATAAAGTTATATAACGTCTTTAAAAATGACTAATTATATTAAAAACTGGCAATTTTGTCGTGTGTCAAAGTTACCACCTAACTTGGGTAACTTTGACACAAACTAACTTTTAATTAATTTACAGCTTCAGAGTGACAATAATTTATGTTTTTATTAAATATTGATGCAGTGGGGTCATAGACAAGTCAAAAAAACCATAAAGTTATCACATTTAAATATGTTTTTATATACCTTGATAGCAGCAAAGTTAACGAGATTTTTAAACAAAGTTTTGCACTGATTTTTACCCATTATATTGCGCGCGGTTAAAAACAAAAGTTTTTGGTATTATCTTCTCTTGACAGCTGCTTTTTTTTTAGTTTTCTATTACGAAGTATGTTACGTACACGAATTGTTATTAAATTTTGAGCGCCAATTGTTTCCCACATAAAACAATAGAAAAGAATTTTGTGAACAAACTGTCAAAGTTACCCTCGTGATTCAAAGTTACCCTGAATGACCGTAGCAATTCGAAATTCCATTTAACGTTCGTGAAAATGATGAATGTTAATTATTAATTAATTAACAACTGGTCGTTAAGAGTGCTTTTACAGTATGTAGCTTAAATCCGTTCTATCCGTTTTAGCGCTTATAAATCCGAACATAAATTTGGATATCGCAAATATGTATTGCCAATTCACATGATGGCAAAATTTTAACCGACTTTTAAAAAAAGGAGTTTGATCTGTATGTTTGTAATATGTATGTATATTTACTGTACCTTTTTGTTTTTTGGAAGTAAAAAATTCTTAAAGCGCGGTACGCATATTTTAGATGAGATAAAATCTCTGGATTCGCGACACCGTTACCCTAACTGTGAGACGCTTTTTGACGTATGGTGAAAACACTATGGAGAAATTTATTTTTCGCCTCAGCAGCTCAAACATGCCGCTTTTGCTGCGAGACATCAGTGAACAAAACGCGATTTTGATTCGAGCGTGGGTCAAAGTAGCTTTTTAATTTTTCAATCTTCAGTGCCACGAATTGACATTGTTCAGCCCATAGATATATACCTAATATTATCACTGGTTCAGCCATAAATTTTAAACATGCATATAAAAAAGCGAGTGAAAAAAACAAACCCCTTCGAAATTCGATTTTGGAATTCGACCTCAAAGAAAACACGTTCGGAAACGCGTAATACCATGGTTGGATACTCAAAGGTAATACCCTAAAATTTAAAGATATATTTTGTAATGAAAGAAATTACTTACCTTTTTTTTAATGCTATTGTTTATATGTTTAATTTATTATTCGATTTTAATAAAAATAAGTCTAATTAATAGTATAAAATTGGTATTTAACCAACGTTATTTCAATCAATTACTGTTCATTTCTATGTCTCCTAACTAATATGTGTTTTCACTGCTGAGGTAAAAAGTTATGTGTGCTACACGAGAGCAAAGTTTTTTGCATCTCGTGCTGTTGAGTCCCTCACTACGCTCAGGATTCTAACTTTGAATCACTCACTTACGCTCGTGAATCAATCATAGAATCCTTCGCTTGCTCGGGACTCAAAATCAGCACTCGAAACAAAAAACAACTTTGATCTCTTGTTGCACAAATAACTATTTATTTCGTCGTGCAACAATATGTCAATAATTTCGACTCTCTTACGCCAGTCTGATTGGCAGCTTGGTATGCGTACCTAGTACCTACTACCTACATAAAATTTTTGCATTGTATGGAAATTCGGAATGTGGTGGGTTCGAATCCCGGTATGATAAATATTTTTTTTTGCTCTTATTATTTCTTTTTTGAAGTGAAAACTGTTTTAGCGGCATTGTGCGCTTTTCTTAGGATGGATAAAAAAATGTTAAACTCGCGTCAAGAGTCAGGACCCTGATCGAAAATTCGTAAGATGCAACTTGCAACTGTTTGCTGTCACTTCCCTTACGCGAGAATGAATCTATTTTAGTTCGTATATTTTAACCTAGATGATGGTTTTTCTAATTTAATGTTCAAGTTTTCACTTCGGATGGCACTCCCGGAGTGCAACCTGTTGTTTTTTTTTCTCTTTCTTTACCTTAATATGAATTCAGTATTTTATACTGCGAAAAGGTACTTCGATGAATGTCTCTTGATTAATGCGAGGAATAGAAATATTTGTGGTTTCATTTGATCGGTAGAGAATTCGGCAATCGGAGCAAAACAACAAAATTGGTGAGCACATGTGACGCTACTGGGCCCCAATTCTCGTACCTCGAATCTCGATTCGATTATCGCGCTGACTCATTCACACATGCGTCAAATCATGCGTGCGCGAGCAGGACAGACTGATAATCGAACCGATATTCGAAGCACGAGAATCGGGGCCCTGGGCCCCAATTCTCGTAGCTCGAAACTCGATTCGATTTTAGCGCTGACTCATTCACACAGGCGTCAAATCATGCGTGCGCGAGCAGGACAGACTGACAATCGAACCGATATTCGAAGCACGAGAATCGGGGCCCTGGGCCCCAATTCTCATACCTCGAATCTTGGTTCGATTCTCGCGCTGACTCATTCACACAGGCGTCAAATCATGCGTGCGCGAGCAGGACAGACTGACAATCGAACCGATATTCGAAGCACGAGAATCGGGGCCCAGGGCCCCAATTCTCATACCTCGAATCTTGGTTCGATTCTCGCGCTGACTCATTCACACAGGCGTCAAATCATGCGTGCGCGAGCAGGACAGACTGACAATCGAACCGATATTCGAAGCACGAGAATCGGGGCCCTGGCCAGACACCCAGACAGCGACACGTGGCGTCACTTTTAACCCATTCGCTGCGGCGGACGCCCATCGGCGTCTTTGGACGTCACATTCAGATGCGGCATACGCCCATCGGCGTCTTTTTTTAGTAGCTTATATTTTGGCTAAAATAAATTATAAAAGTTTATACCTGCAATATATGCTCAAGTTTTGAAAATACAATAAGATAATGCACGCCGTTTCAACAAATTCAACTTTCTGCAAAATTGCCATTTCCTTTTTAGATGCGGAAGACGCCTAAAGGCGTTTTCCAGCTATTGACAACCTTTGGTTTTAATAAATTTTTCTTAAACTTTTCAGCCAACTGTAATACCATAAACATCTATATAATAATATGTATTATTATTATCTATATTCTATACTATATACCTACATATAAGAGGTAACGCCCGGGCTGTGACTGATTGACTACTGACTGATCTATCAATGAAACGCCGAAACTACTGGATCTAAAAATCGTGAAATTTGGAACATAGGTTATTCTTATAAATTAGGCGAGAATAGAAGTAGGTAAGGATATTAAATTACGAAAAAAGCACTAAATATGTTTTAATTCAAAATAGCGGACACAATTTTTTTTAAATACCGAGATGGGTACAATTTTCAAGGTTTAATTAAAGTGTTGATTACAAAATTAAGATTCATTATCGAATCCAAGATGGCGGACACAAGTTTTTCTAAATTACTGACATGGGTGTCAATTTCAAGGTTTATATAGGCGTGCTGATTACGGAATTAACACTCATTTTTAATCCAAGATACGGGCCCGAATTGGTAAAAAATACCGACATGGGTAACAATTTCTGGGTTCATGGGGTGCTGAATACGAAAATACCACTAATTTTTAAAACCAAGATGAGAATTTACTATAGTTTTTAAGTTTGTGTGGGTAAAATAAACATAATTTTCTGCAACAGGCCGAAATCCACGATGCCGCGGGCAAATACAAAGACATCAATGGAACCAATTTCATTCATAGCCAATGCTTATCTTTAGTCAATGAACATTTGTAGTTGCGAAAAGTCCAAAAAATATTCTGATATGTTAAATGAGTTTTTTAACGCCACCTGAAGGAAAAGAATTTGAAGTATTTAAAATAAAAGCAATTTCCTCCGATAAAAACATAATATAATGCTTTGTCTTAATGAATGAACACTTCTGATTATTTTTGAAATGAACAACATATCACATACATAAAAACTTAAATCTAGGTAAGAATTAAGTTTAATTATCTCAAAATTAATTAATACGATGATGTTATACGATATATTTATAAAAAAAGATAGAAACAAAAAAATATGCGTATATTATATATATTCCCTACTATCTCAAATCTCAAAAAAATCATAATGTTATCATACTTATATTCAGGTTATAAAAAATATTATTTAAAAAGTTGATATTAATATTATACTCCGGTAGACATGAAAATAGGAGTCAAATAACAAAAATTCCGACAGAGCCAAATTTTGGTGGAGATCTTGGGTTTACCCTAAAATATAAAAATTTTAAAGTCCCCATGAATCCCATGTGAGCTAATAAAGTTATGCGGGTCAAAGGTCAACATTTCAGGTTTTTTGATTTTTTATTCGAAAACGGTAAATTTTATTAAAAAATACTGCAGTCTAAAATTGTAGATCTCAAAATTCTCTACAAAAATGGTCCTAATGATTTTTTCTCTAAGTATCATTCATCACAGTTCCTGAGATATCGTGATTGTAAGTATCACGTTCTACATTATATGCACATATTTGCTACATATATACATACTAGCTATCCCAGCGAACTTCGTACCGCCTTAGAATTAAATTTGTTAACGTATTGACAGCAGCGCCACCTACTGGGTCCAATTGCAAATCTAAACCATTCTTGAATCCACTTGAACAAACACAAAAAAAATCATTAAAATCTGTCCAATATGAATAATTTTCCCCGTTTTTGTAAAATTTTTCACTGATGCTTCGTTCCTATTTGTTGCAGGTTAATTTTATATAGCTTAAATCTTTCCTCGACAAATGAACTATCTAACACAAAAATATTTTTTCAAATCGATCAAGCAGTTCCTGAGATCAGCGTGTTCAAACAGACAACGGAAGCCCTCAAAGATGAATAATTTTATTTTTTTTCCACTGATTCTTCGCTCCTATTAGTCCCAGCGTGATGTTATATAGCCTAAAGCCTTCCTCGACAAATAGAGTATCTAACACATTTTTTTTTAAATCGATCAAGCGGTTTCTGAGATCATCGCGTTCAAACAGATAACGGAAGCCCTCAAAGATGAAAAATTTTCCCCGTTTTTTCCACATTTTCTACTGATTCTTCGTCCCTATTGGTCGCAGCGTGATGTTATATGGCCTTTTAAGCCTTCCTCGATAAATGGACTATACAACATAAAAATAATTTTTCAATTTGAACCAGTAGTTCCTGAGATTAGCGCGTTCAAACAGCAAAAAGACAACGCGAGGATGAACAAGTCAGTACTTCAAAAGTAAGTCCACCTCGCACTAGAGCGCACTAGATATCTCAGTAACGGTGATAATTAGGGAAAAAACATAAGAACCATTTTTGTAGATAATTTTGAGATCTACAACTTCGGTCTGAAGTATTATTTGATAAAACTTACCGTTTTCGAGAAAAACCCAAAAAACCTGAAATGTTGACCTTTGACCCCGAATAACTTTGTAAGCTCATATGGGATTGATGGGGACTTTTAAATTTCAATTTATTAGGGCAAACCCAAGGTCTCCACCAATATTTGGTTCTGTTGGAATTTGTGTTATTTCAATTGTCTAAATTAATCGGAGTATTAGCTATGTGTGATCTGCGTAATATGCTTACGGAAATTAAGAAAAGGTTTGCCACCCCTGTTATTAATTTGTTATTAATTTATACTGATCATTTTGCTATTCTTATCGCTTAAAACTAAAATATATGAGATGTTAGTCAAAAAAAGAAGCATAATTTATTTAATTAATACAATTTACTTAACATTTCTCGCCATATTCATCCAATTTTCACCATATAACAATTGAAGCCCAATAACTTCACACAATTAATAATTTATGCCGTAAGATTATTTTTTACGCCAAATACGCTCTTGAACATACCACACGTTTGACATAACTGAAGATTTTCCAATGAATTTAACGTAATGATGATTAATTTTTTAATAGTGTGCTGAAAACGCCGATCGGCGTCTTATTATTACCCTTTGAGGTGCGGAAGACGCCCATCGGCGTCGCGACGAAAACCGTCCCCGCACCTGGGTAATAAGTGTAGTTTTTATTGCCGCATGGAATGGGTTAACAGCAATACAAAGTGGAAATTGCGCGCCGCTGTTAATTATTATTTATTATGCACTAGCTGATGCCCACGGGAACCATATATTTCCCGCGATAAAAAATAGCCTATGTCGTTTCCGTGGTCTACTTTATAATATATGTGCCAAATTGCATGATAATCGGTTTAGTAGTTTTTACGTGAAACTGTAAATAAAGTATCCCACGGGAACGGTACATTTCTCCGCGATAATAAGTAGCCTACAGTGGCGAAGGCTGCTTCTCCTTCATAGGGAAGCCGGAGCCTGTATAATAGGTAGGGATTTCTATGAAGGTTTGCAAAAGGCAAGTGACAAGGGAAGCCGATAGGAATGGAGTTATAGGAACCCCATATTTGACGACCTCTGTGGCTCAGTTGGTTGAGCGTGTTGGTGCTGAAGCCGGGGGTCGCGGGTTCAAATCCCGCCGAAGGAACAAAAAGTTTTTCTGTGTTCCTGGGTCATGGATGTGTATTAAATATGTGTATAATATACGAGCCCCGATGCAAAATAGTTCGTCTGGTATGGAAAGTAGTGCAAAGCGTAAAATATAGAAAGTAAATATTGGTAAAATAAATAAGAATGTTTAATAAAAAGTAAACCACAATTTGAGGAACATTTTAAAGTTTATTTTACCATAACTGAAATTCTTTCATGCCTTTACATAACATAAAAAATTAAAAAAATATTCTAAAAAACATAACGCAAACAAAACATGGTTGCAACCAACGCTGCACACTCCTCAGGCGTAATTGACTCCTAGACAGCCAATAGTTTATTAGCCTTTAAGTCGCTCTTCGATCTTGATGGATTTTTACGGAGAACTTTTTTCATTTTCCACCATAGGGTTTCGATCGGCGACAAGTCCGGGCTGTTAGATGGCCATTCGATTGTAGGGATGCTTTTCGGCAGTAGCCACGTCTTTGTTGTCCTTGCAGTATGGCAGGAAGCACCATCCTGTTGAAAAATTAAGGAATCTTGATGCTTAAGTGACGGAATAGAGGGCAGTAAATTCAGCAGCATAATTCTTGCAGCATTGATAGAACCATCCACAAACTGCATACCACCAACACCTTATGCAGACATGCAGCCCCATATCATAAGAGACGCCGGAAACTTCACCTTGGGTTTGATATAATCAGTATGAAATGCCTCATTTTTGTTCCGAATCACTTTTTTCCTTTCATCGCCGACTGTCTCTTCAAATTTGGACTCGTCAATCCAAATGATACTACGCCACTAATCGGAAGTCCAATTTAAATGATCACGAGCAAACTTCAACCTCTTTTTCTTTTGTACAGCAGTCAACAGTGGTTTCTCCTTAGCGGTGTCAAATCCGTAACCCATTTTTTAGGACTCTTTTGCAAGTATCAACTGAGACGTCTTTGTGAATCATGTCCTTCGATTGCACCGTGAGTTCTCCAGCTCGAGCACGACAATTATTTTTGATAATTTTTCTTCAGGATTATGTTTTCTACTGCACTTGTGATGCATGGTCGATCAGTTTTCTTCAAACAAAAAGTCGTTCTATTCTTTTTATAGTGCTGAATGATAGATTGGACTGTAGACCTGGGAAGTATCAAGTCTTTAGATATTTGGTAACTTGATTTGCCAACATCGACCCCACAAACTATTCGCTTTCGAAGCTCTTCACACACGGGTTTGCCACGACCCATTGTTATTTGAAAACTAATGAAAATAACTGAAATTTTCAGAATTTATACTGTCTCACTTCACAAATGACACAGAATTACTTTTAAAAATTTAAATTATGCAACATAATTGTACAAAGAAGAAATAATCTTATTTAAGGCCCTCCCCCGAGCAAAAGACCTTGAGGCGGTCAGCCGCATAACTCAGTTGAAAATTTTTCACATAACTTAGTTCAAAATTGACCAAAAAAAAAATTTTAACGGCGAATATCTAGCTTATGAAATTGCCTATCTATTGGTGTGTGTCCCAAATAAAATTAACTTGTAAATACTATGGAGACGCTGAAACTATAATTGAATGTTCATTGAATTATAGTTTCAGCATCTCCATAGTATTTACAAGTAAACTTTATTTGGGACCCACACCAATAGATAGGCAATTTCATAAGCTAGATATTCGCCGTTAAAATTTTTTTTTTGGTCAATTTTGAACTAAGTTATGTGAAAAATTTATGCGGCTGACCGCCTCAAGGTCTTTTGCTCGGGGGAGGGCCTTAACTCACCGATAGACGAACTCTTTTGCATCGATTAACAATTAGACGAACTATTTTGCTTATAACTTCTTCGAATTTAAAACAGGATATGTATAAATTTAAAAAGCTAAAATAGTTTATTGGTTCATAATTAAAAAATAGCATAAGTAACGCGACATGTGATAGTAGAACAGCTTAATATTTTATATAGATATACAAAAATAATGAAGTTAGAAAAAAAGTCACAGAGAAAATTTCACACTAGACGAACTATTTTGCATCGGGGCTCGTAATAAAAATCTTAAATATGTGTATAGTATAAAAGTATTAAATATATTTCCGTTGTCTGGTACCCGTAACACAAGTTCTTCGAGAACTTACCACGGGATCAGATTGACGTGGTGTGAAGCGTCCATAGATATTATTATAGATATTATTAACCCTACGCCACTGGTAGCATATGTCCTTTCTCAGGCTCTAGGTTATCTGTGTACCAAATTTCATTTAAATCGGTTTAGTAGTTTTGCCGTGAAAGACGGACAAACAGACACACACTTTCCCATTTATAATATTAAAGTAGTCGTTGCGTCTCGGTGTGTACTGACCCCATATCCAGTTACAGCGATTACAGCCAGTTGCTACTATTGTTGGCTGACGTAAATGGCTATGGCTAGCTATGGAGTATGGACGCTTCATACCACGTCAATCTGGTACCGTGGTAAGTTCTCGAAGAACTTGTGATACGGCCTACAGGTACCTACCAAACAACGGAAATATATTTATGTGAGATTTTTATTATATTATACACATTCATGACCCAGGAACACGGAAAAACTTTTTGTTCCTTCGGCGAGATTCGAACCCGAAGCTTGAGCACCAACACGCTCAACCACTGAGTCACAGAGGTCGTCATATCGTCAATAACTAAGTAACCCCCGAGTGTCAAGCAGTGAGCGAGCTGATGATGATGAATTGTATGAACACTCCCGATCATGTCAGCTTTCAAAAAAAAATCGGTTCATCCGTTTGGGAGCTACGATGCTACGGACAGACAGACAGACGGTTGGATGGACAGACAGACGCGTCAAAATTTTTTGTGTTGGGTGTTAATCGTGCTGATACTTTCTCCACTAGTTGTTACTTGTTATTCTTCATGATGAAACATATATAAATAAAATTCAGTATGACATTCAACATTTATTTCATATGCAACATCCTCGGAATAACATCATGTGTCTACGATATAATGAGATAAAATATACTTGGTACACCCTATACATTAAAATATGCGAACACGCTTGTGATTTTTATGGTTCCGTATTATTTAGTACAAGGAACTATTCGTTTTTCAAAATCGTGTCGTAAACTTGTCAACTATTAGGTACAATCTGAATAAATACAATTTTATTTTTTTGTTGCCATCAGCTAGCATTTTTCTTTGCAATTCGAACACTTGTTAGGTAATTATTTAATTACTATATTGTATTAGTTACATTACTTAGTGCTTTATTATTTACCTATCTAAAGGAAGCATTTATACATACAAATAAATATCACTAAGTTTTAAAATAGGACGTGGATACCATTCACGCTTAAATGCTTTAATTTATGAGAATTTCACTAGCTAATTTATTAACACTAAGAGTAATATAAAACCTAAAATAACATTTTGCGCTCTCTATAGAATCTAGATTGACCAAAATAATCTTTTTTACATATAAATTTTATAAAGTAAAGGAAATACTAGTGAGCACCAAAGTATATTTGAATACATACATACATTACAATTTAAAAGATCAATGATTTAAAAGTAAATTAGTTTGAAAACCTCCTCTTGTTAGGAATCAAGTCAGAACCTCAATTCTCGTATTTAAAGTAGAGTCAATTTTACTTTGTTTGGATTAAAAGTGTAGCGACATGTTACCATGTACGGATTTTATGACGTTTCGACCAATCAGACGTTTGAGAGTGTACGCTTACACGCTTATCGGGATTTGATTGTAATAATTATATTAATGCAGGTTTTATTTAACAGAATTGCCCCTCTGATTGAAAATAATCATTGTAACGTCTAACGATCTTAAATGTCGCTAATTTTTACGAAGACAAAAACATATTAGATCTGAATTATATACCTAATATTTGTAAATACATCGTAAGAATAAACAACACGTATATAAATATAGTCTGTACAGTAAATTTCTAAAGCCAGTCACTAACCTTAGATTGAGTTAATATCAGTTTAAAAGTTAGAAAATATTTGCGATGGAAAAAAAAGAATAATAAAATTAATCATGATCAACTTTATAGATTTTCTCTATGAAATAATTATAATAGGTAACTATTATTTGGTATTTGAGTGCTACCTACATAAACATAAATATCAATGCTATTCTATTTAATTATAAAATTATAGCCAATGAAAGCTTGTCTTGGCGGGGGACACTAACCGTAACCCCAGATGTGCAGACTGCATAAGCATTTTGATTCTTATCATCTATGGCAGTATTTTTCAACCTTTTTCATGATGCGACCCCCCTTGTAAGAAAAAAATATTTCGCGACTCCCCGACCCTTTGCTTTTTTATCATGTATGTATGTGTAATTGTGTATGTTACAGTGTTACAAATATTCATTCCATACGACGTTTTTATGCGTCTCCGTAATTATTATTCGGATATACGTACATAATATAGTACGTCAAACACATTATTTTACAATTACATACATCCATGATATCGATGATCGATTTATGAGTATATCCTTTTGTTAAAATTCTCTTACTTAATAAATCAATAAATAATAATAAATAAAAAAATCTTTATTGTTTTTTTACTAAAGTTCTCTCGACCTCCCGCGACCCCCCTACAGAAACTTCGCGAAGGGGGTCGCGACCCACAGGTTGAAAAACACTGATCTATGGTATTAATATAACAACATACAAAGACACAAGCTACTATAGTTGGCTAAGTAACTTAAACATTTACATCTATAAATTATTTACAAAGAAAACTAGAACAATGTCTGGCATTACGTAATAACGTATCAAATCAATTACAATAATAATAAAAACAAAATAATATCACAGCAAAGAAATATTTGTTTAAGCAATTGCATCGTAGTTAGTACGTGCGACTTCCAATTCAGCAAAGATTTTCGGAAATATTATATTTTAGGGAACATCTGTCCAATTTACGCGTAATATGATAACTATGAAATACTTAGTGGAACCTATATGACGGACCTTCTCCCAAGTAAGTATTGGGCGGTTTCTCTGGAAGAGGCCTGTTTATCATTTTTCCAGAATTATTAGAAGTTGTGGACTTATTCGATTTGATTGTTGATATGTTTGGTTGTGCAACAGAGATCGAGCTGTTTAAGGATTTAACAGGAGAGGCAGTCCCACTTGAATTCATTTTCTCTCGAACAGCCTTAAGGTACGGTCCTCTAGGAATCGGCTGTTCGGCAACTAAATCTGGAATGGCACCGAGCAAATTTTTCCTTTCTTTATCAGAATTTGTTATTTCTGTATAAAGGTGTACCGCAAAGTCTTTGGGTTCAAAATATTCGTGAGCCAATGCAGTTTGCCTATTATATGGCGACAAGGGCATTAATTTATCGAGCGAAGGAGCTCTTGTGCCCACACTTATCATTTGCTTTTTATTTTTACCTATTCGTGGGGCAGTATTTTGATATGGTAGTTCGTAGATATTTTCTTCAACATTTAATATGGTCGGGGTGTTGGTATTACAGCTTTCTTCAACTTTTATAAGTTCATATAGATGTTCTATCATTTCTCTGGCTTCTACATAATTTTCTGGGTCTTCGAGCTTTTCTTTTAAGTTTTCCAATAGTTCCTTTGTTAGTTCTTCAGGTAAAGTTTGAGTTGTTTTACTTTCCGTAGCGACTACAGTTTCAGTACATTCGCTTGGAATAGTAGTTTCTTGTATAGCATCCTGTACTCGTGGTTCATTTAGTCGATGGCGTTCTGAATATTCATTTACAGATAATTGAGAGATACTTCTGGCATTGTCGAGTCCGTTGTTCGCCCCACAAACACACAATCTATCACAAAAAGCTCCGCAAGAGGAGTTGGATGAGAGTAAAATATTTTTTAATTTAACACAATGACCGCGACGTCTCATCCACCGTATGAAACTTATAAATAATACTATTATAACACACCCCAATGCTGTTACAATTACTATGCCGATTACTTTTTTGTCACGCTCGCTTAATCCCTCCTGTCCATTCTTTTTATGAGGGAATCTTGGATTTTTTATCTCTGCTTCGCCAAACGCTTTTGTTTTATATTTTTCACATTGAATAGTTGATTTATTATGACACACATTGTCGAAAAATTTTTGAAACAACATATTCTGATCGGGAACATTAAAACACCGTGCAAATATTTCTTCAACAGTACAGTAACTCTCCGACTCGAAAGGTTCAGCTGAGTCGATTCCAAATCCTTTAGCTAACCAAGAGCTAATGTTACAGTTACAAGGAACTCCGAAATAGTTATTGTGATATATTACATTATCCTTGTGATGTTTATAAGCTACACCTATGAAGCCTAGACTTCCAGAGTTTATGTTTTCTATTTCGTTTTCGGCAAAAACTAATTTTTGAACAGTTTTAGAATTAGGACCCACAATAGCATTTGGTGCCAACTCGTCAAATGAATTACGTTCCATTCGAAGCTCGTCCCAGAAGCCTAGTTCAAATCCCCTCTCGTTGAAGATCTTGAATACGTTGTCAACAATGTTAACTGCCCTAACAGTTGTTTTGATTGCGCCTGTCTCGATTTTCTCGAACCTGAAAGTAAAAAGTTAACTCTATATAGGTATTATGTTATTATGAGTATTGACTATTTTTTTATTGTCCTTTAAGCCAAAAGGAATGATAATGATTTAGCAGTTTGTGTATGTAAGCATGTATGTTTGTTTTTTCCATCGTAGCACCTAAACTACTGATCCGATTTTAATGAATGAGGTGTCAATAGATTTGTGTAATAGGCCATTACAACAATTATTAATCTATTGACACCTCATTAATTAAAATCGGATCGGGTAACATATAGTTATAAGTAACTGCTATAAAGTTTGTGTAGTCAGTCGGATTAGGTATAGTTTTTAACTTCTGAATATTTGACGAAAACATTACCTTGAATTTGTCAAGTTCAATCTTACAATACCACATTGAAAAGCTGTAGAAGCTATTTGGTGTATTTTGCATCCATAGAAATGCAAGTTATGAATGTATGATGTGGCGACGAACGCATCCGCTTCGATAAGTTGAAAAGAGCAATTTGTCGACATGACGATATTATATGAGTTAGCTGAGAATGCTCCAGCACGTATCGCCTGAACGTCCACGGACGTCATCGAGATCAGCGCGGCCGATGATCCGAATGTCTTTTCGCCTATTTCGGGTACTGTTACGTTTTTCATCTCGATCTGCAAAAGATGGGTCTTGTTATTATCGCTGCGAAATGTGGCTTTTATCGTTTTGTCAATACAAGTATAATTATATTTCCATCGCCTTAGCTGATGCACGAGCAATATCGCTAGCGCTTTGTGATTATGTTACAATACTAACCGATAAACCCGCTCCATGTTCACCTATATTGCCGGCCGTCGGGTCCAACTTGAAGGCCCCCGGGCCTAGCTGCAGTTTCTTGACGTCATCAATGGTGATGGACAGCAGCCACGAAAAAGCCTCCCTCTCCAGCTGAACATAGCCGCAGTTCTGAATGTGCACATTTAGCGGTCCTGAAACGAATACAACGTGCGTTTATATTAAATACAATATAGCGGTCGGCTTATTTTTGTTTGAAACTTTTGAAAGAGATCTTCCCTAAACGCAACATGTTCAAAGCACTTGCGTTCTACCGCGTTGCCACTATAGACCGAAATACTCCTATTGTCTACAGAACATTCACTTGTTATTACATTCGGTTTGGCGTGAGTCATTATCCTGTAAAACACGAATACCGAGTGCGGGGAAACGTATATTTTTAGACATGCTGTTGTCCGGTATCGCTACCTATTTGCTTTTGAAATTTGTAACCAAATGGTGGAGATAGGATTATAATTTAACTCTGCTTTTTTTTAGTTGAAATTTGACTAAATTTTAATTTGGATAGGTATCTTGTAACTTAAATGAAATTGCAAAATCGGCTCGCTTAATATGACAAGCTTCCTCTTAAAACGAAAATATAATTATTGTATATATAGACTTCCTAAGGTTCGAGTCAAAAACTGGTTTTAATCATCTTTGAACTTTACATCTAGCTTATAAAAAGTAGAATAGACGATACAAAAGAAGTCGGTTAATTAAAGCGATTCAATATTTTATATTTGCGTCAGCGTCTGACTGATTATTATTTTCACAATTAAGACGATTGTAGTTTCTTTTTAGTGTTCCGTAGGAACCCTTATAGTTTCACTCTGTCTGTCTGTCCGCCCTATGCTTCTAACTAATGAAGTAATTTAAAGAAAATCTATTGCGCTTTGATAGTTGCGGAACCTTCCTTCGACATGTCTAGTTCTTAGGTTATTTCGCTATTGTAATATGGCGTTGTATGTTTACTTTGTCAGAGAACTAACACGTTACTACTAAACTAGAAGTCACTGTTAAACAACAACACAACCTTATTGGAAAACAGTAATGAAAGTGTTTACTTCTCAACACTACACAATTTAACTAAATCTGTTTTGTAGGATACCAATAATTTAACAAATACATATCATGTTATCCCAGCAGTCTACATAGAGTAAAATTCACACAAGTTAATAAAAAATGCAAAATGACATACCAAGAATGAAATTGATATTTAAACCATAGTATGTATAATCACTGATTTAAACACAATAATTTATACGCAATATTTCCTTATTTTGCGGATGATTCAGTTTCGTGGACTCGTAAAATGTATTTTGCGCTTGCTTAATCAACTAACTAAATTCGTCGGCACATGGCGACTAATCTCTACGGCCAAAGCAAAAATAACTTAGGATTAGTAAGTCGCTAGCTGCAAACATAGTTTCTTTGATATTAAATCCTAATATTATAAATATGAAAATTTGTTAGGATGGATGGATAGATGGATATCTGGATGGATAGATGGACGAATGTTTGTTACTCTTTCACGAAGAAACTTCGTAGTTTTCAAGATGTACGCATACATAGGGACGGACAGAAAAAGCTACTTTTATATTATGATAGTGATATCTCATCATCATAAGCTCGCTCACTGCTGGACAATTCGATGATTATTTTTTTTAATTCTGTTTGTTTCTATGAAAATTTAATTGGCCCTTTTTGGGGAGAGGCGAGTAGTCGTCTCTCCCCGCCGCATATTGTTACCCAATAATGGAGATCGTAATTTTTTGCACATTGCATCGGTGCGCAGCTCCGCGCCATATGTTGTGACGTCATGTCTGCTCTGTGCTCACTCAACTAGCACGGTCTATATTGCTCCTAAATTCATAATAAGCTTTCAATGCGTAGAAACAATAGTAACTCATTTGAATCAGATTTAATAATTCTAATAAGTTTTTGTATACGAATGTATGGGAATGTGACAACAGATAATAATTTCTACGCAGCAGCGAAATGGGCAGACAACTAAGAATCTTTATTATTCTTTTTATTTATTCATTCTTTATTTATATTATTTTTATCTTTCGGTGTAAAAGGGTGCGTAGATTGAAATTCACATCAAGAATAAAATAAGTATTGTAAAAAAAACATGTACACGTGTGCACTCTGTACTTCAATCATCATTTAAAATCCATAAATACTCTGATCGTGCCTGAAGAATATCACTTAAAAAAATAATAGAAAAAATTTAATTTGTACACTTAGCGCTGTGTACTTTAGAAATTAAGCTTTTATGTATGTAGTATGAAGTATAAGTAATTTCCAGCAGATGGCGTTATATCCAAATTGTGTGGTGACTGGCGACGCGTGTCTTGATTCTTGACGAGACTCGACCTTAAAAACCGCTTAAGTTGTATTTCAAAAATTAACAGTCATTCGAATTGAAGTTAATATATCTTTGACAAGTAACGTTTCCACTTCTGGGGCTGGTACCTGAGCCCTCATTGCGAGGACGATTAGGTTGCAGTTCACTAGTTCCACTACGCTAAAAACATACGAAGCATCATACGAAGCATCATACGAAGATCATCATAAGAAGCGGAATGATGTAAAATATAAAATTTAGGACAATAATATTAATATCTGTAGACGCTTCACACCACGTCAATCTGGTCCCGTGGTAAGAACTTGTGTTACGGGTACCAGACAATGGAAATATATGTAATACTTTTATACTAATACAAATATTTAAGATTTGTATTATATTATACACATATATTATTTAATACACACCCATGACCCAGGAACACAGAAAACTTTTTGTTCCGTCGGCGGGATTTGAACCCACGACCCCCGGCTTGAGCACCAACACGCTCAATCACTGAGCCACAGAGGTCATCAAATAACAATGTACTTTATTGCAAAATCTACGTTCGTGTACGTACTGCTCCTTGAAACTCAATGACTAATGAGGTAAATAAATACATCGACCACCTGCGTACGAGAGCTTTTCAAAGCTTTGTTTTTTACCCGACTACGGCGAAGCCAAAAGGAAGGGTAATGATTTTGGATGTCTATGTATGTATGTATGTTTGTTCCCTCATAGCGTCTAAACTACTGGGCCGATTTTAATAAATGAGGTGTCTATAATATAATACAATATATTGGTAATGATGCCGCGGGTAATAGGTATAAGCTATTTTTTTTTTCAAAATGTTGTGTTTCAAAAATTGAACCCCAGATTCTAATATGTAAAAACGTTAAATAGCGATAATCATCGCGTGTTTGCTATCAAAAGAAAGCTCTTGGCAAGCCCATCACAAATATTTATATATATTTTACATAATTTTCGTGAGCTTACACAAATATGTCAAAATACACGTTTAAAATGCGGTCGTACAATTCGTACTAACCCAGTTGTCCAATTTTCGAACATTACGTAATATAAGACTATAAATATAATATAATTTATATAAAATTATATATATTATTTTAACTTCATAAAACATATTTTATTTTATAAATAAAATTTATTATAGACTAGCTGTCCCGACAAACGTTGTTCTGCCTTAACTATGAACTGAAATTTGTCACCGTTTAAGCATTCCCTGAACTGATACGATTATTTTAAGAGCATTGATCGGCGCGAGACTCAGATTTCACGAAAAACGCTACTTTTCAAATGCCTCTATATCTAACAAAAACTGGTTATTCTGATTTTTACATGTAAAAAACACTAGAAAATATTGTATTCTAATTTTTCACTTATCATTTATTTTAAAATAATTTCAAACTTTTGAATAAAACTGACAAAACTAACCATAAGTTTTTACAACTTTAGGTTCAGGGGCAATTTCAAAACATATAATGGTTAAAACCGCTTACATTTTTTAAAAACAAAAAATCTTAACAAACTTGTTGGATCCTCTTCTAGATTATCTATTTATCAGATTATTTTTATATACGTTTCTATCTCATAAAAATAAAATTTAAAGAATGCGAAATTATCAGGAATTATAGTTATTTAAAATGATGATATTTATGTATTTTACTTGCTCCTTTTGTTTCTTACTTACATAATCTATGAGAAGAACCTTTTATCTTTAATATGCTACTTAAATTTTTAACTAAATTAGTTTGAAGAATTTTATATGAATTTTTAAAACTACTATATAAATCGAGGCAAGGCAATAAGAAACAAAAGGAGCAAGTAAAATACATAAATATCATCATTTTAAATAACTATAATTCCTGATAATTTCGCATTCTTTAAATTTTATTTTTATGAGATAGAAACGTATATAAAAATAATCTGACAAATAAATAATCTAGAAGAGGATCCAACAAGTTTGTAAAGATTTTTTGTTTTTAAAAAATGTAAGCTGTTTTAGCTATTATATGTTTTTAAATTGCCCCTGAACCTAAAGTTGTAAAAACTTCTGGTTAGTTTTGTCAGTTTTATTCAAAAGTTTGAAATTATTTTAAAATAAATGATAAGTGAAAAATTAGAATACAATATTTTCTAGTGTTTTTCTACATGTAAAAATCAGAATAACCAGTTTTTGTTAGATATAGACGCATTTGAAAAGTAGCGTTTTTCGTGAAATCTGAGTCGCGCGCCGATCAATGCTCTTAAGATCAAAATTAGCCAAATCGGTCCAGCCATTCTCGAGTTTTAGTGAGACTAACGAACAGTAATTCATTTTTATATATTATAAGAAAAATAATAGGTACATACCAAAATAAAAAATGTAAATAGGTAACCCCTGAATCGCCAAGCAGTGAACGAGCTGATGATGATGAATTATAGCTAAAACACTCTCAATTATGTCAGCTTTCTAAGAAAAAAAAAACTAAGTATATAAAAATCGGTTTCTGAATCGCAGTTTAAATTTATTATACGGTAAATTAGTGAATTGATGTTGACTGTTGAATACTCTCAATATATAATAACATTTTTATCGTTATTTAAATCTAGAAAAAAAGAAGATATTTTTAATTACAAGTGTTTTGATTAGGTTCTACTTATTAATATTATTCCAAAAATATGTTCTATTGCAAAACGGAAAAATACTAAATAAAAAAAAATAGTTAAAAAAACTATAACCCGACTACGTAAAAAGGTGTCTCAAAAAGGCCATAACAAGAAAATAATTCAGATACAAATACATAAATGCATATGTACAAAAATGGTCAAGGTAGAGCCGTGGTCGTTCCTACTTCATAAGGTTCGGAACAGTCGATGTCAAATCGCAGCCGTCTGTATAGTCTATCTTGGGGTATACCTAATTCTAGAAACTTCTCTAGGACTTAGGTACAGCTCATACCTAGACGCGACGCGACGCACTCGGTGTGAAATGCGTCGCGTTAGGCTGTTTTATTCGATGCGAGCTTACAGAAACATTATTTGATTTGAAAGCAATACAAAAAACTGTACTAGTGATAGTTAAATAATACATTGATTTCAAGTAAATGCTTTACAAAAGTTTGTAAAAAGTATTATCGCAGCTTTGAGGTAAAATTAAGTCTGCACATGAGACCTTTATTAATGTCTAAACTTACCGTTACCGTTTACTTCCTACCGTTCGCGTTAGTAGGATTTACGTATTTTTCAATAGTAGATATTGAATATCCAGTCTATGTCAACTGGATGCCTTAGGCAGCAAAGGTAGGTATAATATATCGAATCGATGTCGATGCCTAATGGTCAAATGATTATTAATGCATAGAGAGCACGGCATACCTGGAAATATTCGCGTTATTCGAAAACTCCTCTGGTTATTTCATTAGGTTGCACTTGCACAAACACGTATCGATTTCTAACAGAGCTAAATTGATGTCATTGCTAATACTTTGAAATGTTTTTTTAATTGTTATCCTTTTTTTTTACAAAATATAGGTATTATTAGTTGGCCCGATAGTTCTGTATCAACTGTGAACATTAATAAATAAATATCACAACTAAGATTATAGGACGCTAAATGTCCCGATGTGTCTTGAACAGGTGGAAATTCTGAATATAAAACAAAATAAAAGAATAGCATGACGCGGCATGCATCAGAAGCGTATTTAGGAGTAGGCTTCGTAAACTGTAACTTGTAATTGTAGTAATAATATAGTCACAACATTAACATTTTTTAATTTAATTCTATATCAGAGGCAAAATAACCCTTATAAAGTTCAAACTTAAAAATGATGATATGTATGTAGTTAGTAGGTATATGCATGCGAATTTCGACCACTGGGAGACTTCTAGCGATATTAAAAGTACATGTAATGACAATATTTTGTGCACACGTCATTGGACCTTTAACATTTTTCCTTGTGATAAAATTATTAGTGTTGTTTGGTTAGTGCCAACCTACTAACTGAATCACTGAGTATTATTTTCTGTCCGCCAAAAGTAGAGTTTGATTTTTCAAAACATCTAAATAAAATATTACTGATATTTTATTAACTCCCATGTAGCGATGTATTATCTTCTTATCCTACTAATATTATAAATGTGAAAGATTGTGAGGATGTATGTATGTATCTATGTATGTATGGATAGATGTTTGTTACTCTTTCACGCAAAAACTACTGAACGGATTTTGATGAAATTTAGTATGGTAGTAGTTAAGGCTCGGGATTAAAACATAGGCTACTTTTATTCCGGAAAAGTACGGTATTCCCGCGGGATACTCGATAGTAAATTTACGCGGGCGAAGCCGCGGGAAACAGCTAGTACTTATATAAAAAATAAAAATGGATTGGTCTCGCTAAAACTTGAGAACGGCTGGACCGATTTAGTCTTAGTCTTAAAATAATCGTATCAGTTCAGGGCAGGCTTAAACGGTGAGAAATTTCAGAAAAATTGCGGTGAAAATATTAACGATATCGGATATAGGTATTTATAGGTGCGACACAACAACAGTAACTTATAAATACCATTAATAATAATAATAAATCCATAAAACGGGGTTAAAGGAAAACGACAAAAGTGTCATTTTAGTTCGAAATCTGAAATCGACCCAACACCATAGCTCGTTAAGATTATTTTGTAAGTTCCATTGCTATAGATAGTAAATTTGTTTTAAATATTTAAATCTTAAAGTTTAACAAGTTTACCTCTGGCGTGTTCAGTGAGGCGAGTTATCTCAAATAGATAAATAAATATCAAAGGTTGTGAAACGACTCGTCGATAATCAGGATCTTCCGGTGCAGTATTATCTAGCCAATATTAAAACCGGTTAGCAGACACTAGCCAGCTTTGTCGTCTCAATAAAATGCATTTCTTTAAACGTACTAGGTACGTACTACGTAATGAGGTTTTTTTATATCTAAGAATAATATTTAAATAATTTGTTTAACAGTTTAGAGCTGATGAAAAAATATAGGTGTAAAGAATGCGAAAAGGTGTCTTAATTTACCATTTTCATATTAATATTTAATTATTTTATCAAGATGTTGCCAGTCTATCAATCAATCTAGACCCTGAGGTAGCCTAGTTGTCGGTATTCCACCATAATTCATATCTTCTATCCCCCTTACTAATAAACGCTGTATAAGCTTTTAATAGTTACACAAGTTAATACAGTGTTTTGTTCACGTCACACAAGTGACATTTTTAATTCGAGTGAAGAAGACAAAACACTGTATAACTATTCAAAGCTTATACAGCGTTTATTAGTAAGGGGGATAGAAGGGAAGAAAAGGCAAAGCTGATTGACTGATATATCAAAACACAGTCCAAACCGTTAGGGCTAGAAATTTGAAACACATATTTCTGACATGTCGTAGGCATCCACTAAGGAAGAATTTTTCAGAATTCAACCGCCAAGGGGACAAACTTGGGGACGAAAGTTTAAAACCTGATTTCACGCGGGCGAAGTCGCGGGCAATTAATGCTAGTTTAAAATATTTTAGTTGAAACTTTTGCCTCATTAATGCTAGTTTAAAATATTTTAGTTTAAACTTTTGCCTCTTAGGTACGCAATAAAATAGTGATAAGTAAAGGATGCTAGGTATTTTGTATGGAACAATTTGCTATGGTTAGTTTAGATGTAAGCGTAATAAATGATATGTGTCGCATATCTGTGGGATGTGGGGTTAATGAGAAAAATATTAATTATTTCATACATTTACGTACGATATTGCTCACTGCATTAGTCAATAACGCCGGACCGATCCCAATTTCAAATCGGTATAGTTCTAAATTCGGATTTTTATTTGAGTCTACTCCTAAGTTGGTCCCATGATCATGAAGTCAGGATCTGACGATGGGTTTCGTAAGAAATCGAGGGGATCCTTCGACACCTGTACTTTTTTAGCTTGTATGTATAACTATTTAAAGCAAATATTACTAAAAAGTCAGAGTTTGTGCCAAGGTACCACTGACAAAGTTCCCGCTCGACCAGTCTCTAAACATTCACCATTGCACTAGGACGCCTCAAAATATTTAAACGCAAATGAATTAACCGCAACGACTACAGACGAGGTTGAACTACGTATTTACACGTGAGTATGTTTGCAAGCCCACTATTCAACGGCGCTGTTGAGAGATTTTCATCTTATGCCTGGTCGAGCGAGAATTTGTTCGGTAGTACACTAAATACGTATCTAACGTTTTCCAACGTATTTGACGACCTCTGTGGCTCAGTGGTTGAGCGTGTTGATGCTCATGCCGGGGGGTTGCCTTCCCGCCGAAGGAACAAAAAGTTTTTCTGTGTTCCTGGGTCATGGATGTATAGTAAATATGTGTATAATATAATGAAAATTCTTAAATATGTATGTCCGTTGTCTAGTACCGTAACACAAGTTCTTAGAGAACTTACCACGGGACCAGATTGACGTGGTGTTGATGCGTCCATAGATATTATAATATATTAACGTTCTTACTTTAATAACTTTATTCCACCATGGACCTGAATTAAAATAACTTCCGAAAATGAAATGTGGATGAAAATACTACAATTTAAAAGTATTTTGGTTTGTGGTCGCGACTTTCATAAAGCGGGTCAAAAACACCCAGTGGCATTTTGACTATGGAATGTGAAATAAAGATTGACAATTTTGACAAATAAACACCCTTATGTTATTATACAAACGCATGGTACAGATGAATTGAAATATGTTGGCGTCTTCGCCCAGATTTGACAACTCTATACGATTTTCAGCTCTATTACATTAACGCAGAGTTCTATTTAGAATGCAGCCTTTTCTGTCACAACTATTTAAAAAAATCTATTTGTTGTACAGTATGATAATTGTTTTGTCCTGTCAATATTTTGCCGGAACCAATTTTTCACAAGACATTTTATATGCAAAACTTCACTTAGAAAGTATCGATTTGACAAGTGACCGTCATTGATAAACAAATTTAAAAAATTATGTATCACGCTGTATTTGTAAACAGAACTTAGAGCGCTCAGGGCCGGCATAACCAAAATGAGGCCCAAGGCGCGTTTCTTCTTCGGTGCCAACCTATCGAAGTAATCTTTATTGCTTTTTAATGTGCTGGTAAAGGTTTATAAGTAGATAGTGTGAGCTGACTATAGCTTAACTCCTTAATGTATTGAGGAAACACCCGAAAATATAAAATTGTTAGGACGAAGTTGCTTGAGTTAAGTAATTTGACAACAACTTATTTCTATCACAGCTACTTAAATCGAATAGCCTTCAGGAAGTATACTTCTACTTACACACGTATCAATATACAGAAGGTAATACTACTTAACAAATTTGTTACACAGGGCCCTGCTCAGATAAATATTTTTGCGATATTTTTTTTATTTTTTATTTATCAGGGGGTCTAAAAGGCCACTTTAGGTGAACATAAGATAAATCATATGCAATTCATATTATGCATTTAACGCCATTTAACGCATTTCTATTGAAAACTGTCAAAATTGTTTTCTATAAAAATATATGAAACATAATATGAAACACGGGTTTTAGGCCCTCAGAACTCGGAGCAAACTCGTTACCTAGGTGCAAAATACTACAACTTAGAAATTTATTTAAATTACGATTGTCAATTCTCTTTAGGAAAAGAAGAATAGACCTCATGTGCTTCATAAGCTTTACGCGGTTAGTCTCGGCAATACTAGTGAATCGGCCTATAATAGACAGATTTTTATATTGTATACCGTATAATAGGTATGCTCCTAATAAAACAGTTTACATTTTATAAGTAACACAAAATTGTTTTTATTTATTCTCAACTAAGTAAATATGTACACAGTTTTAATTAAAAATTTTGACTCATTGCTGTTATTTTACGAACTCTATGACTAACTGATTGAGCGTTTTGGTATTTCAACAAAAGGAACAAAATAGTTTTCTGTATTCCTGGGTTATGGATGTTTAATACTAAGAGCATTAAATGTATATTATAATAAAAATCTTAAATATATTATGTATAGATAATATAAAAGTATTAAAAGGATTGTACATTTCTGTTGTCTATAGTACCCGTAACACAAGTTCCTCGAGGATACAATTTAATTATTATCTAGCAATATCCCGCCAAAAAAAAAATACAACCTGCAAGTAAGTACTCAAGGAACCGTGTGATGAGTTAGATAAATGTATAAAGCACCAAGCATGTAGAAGCGGACTGACCGTCGGAGCCATTGTAATTGTGGTGAAATGTTATCCACCTGTTTTCCATTTGAAAAGTACTTAACAACTTAAGAATTTTTCATATACAAAATATGACCGTGAAAAGCCACGGGCCCTAAGGCCAAATACCTTAAGGTTAATCCGGCCCTGCACACTTTTATACACATATACACACATACGTACTATCTATGTGTATACGTGCCAAGATAAATATCATAAGAGTATATGTACGAGTAAGTTATTAATCTGAGATAGTGTGTGTAACTTTGTTTTTATTAATGTTATGTACTTACCTATTTCTGAGCATTATTTTAAAAATATTAGCTTTTTGCACACCTTCCTCTACCTAAACTTTAACTGTGCCAAATTACATACCTACTCCCCTCGTTAAATAACATAATTTTCGTTAAAAGGGGAAGAAGTTCACGCTTCACGTATTATTAATATATTATGATTAGAATTACATAATTAATATATTATACTAGTTACTATTCTTTATATTGTTTTAAAGACGATTGGGCGTCTCGCTCTTCCCTCAGTAAGAGCAAATCACAATCATTATATTGTTAACTATGCGGTTTGGTATGAATAAATAATGTAACAATAATTTTGTCAACATTATTCTCTCTCTGGCCAGCTGCTACACAACGTCACCGTAATTTATTCCTCCCTCCTGTTTGTAAGTGTCTAATAAACCGACTATTATCATGTAGTACGCTCGGGTTTGCGTGTTGCGTGCACTTTTAACTTAGAGATAAATCTTCATAAAACCGAGAAGTTATCAAATAAGTGGTCATTATTTATGTTTTATCAGATGTAGAAATATTTATCTAATTTTTAGAATTCCGTACTACTGTAAAATAACCCTCACAGTCTGGCTCTGTCCGTCCGTCTATCAGTCTGTCTTTCCGCCCTTCTAATTTAATAAATTAATGACATTTGGTATATATATTTAAAATTTAAATATTGTATATATAGTTAAATATTGTGTATAGTGTATATATCAGTTTTGGTGTCATAAATATATTTTATAAAGAACTGGGGATGAAATATATTTTTAATAGGTTTTTTTTTAAATAAAGGCAAGGTTTTATATAGGTATGACTTTATTTTTACAAATTTTCATATATATTAGGCCTTTTTTACATTTTAGAGTGGCTTCCAAAGTGGTTTATAAGTTGGTCCTCTACTGGAATATCTAAATTCTAAACTATAAGAGATGGAAACTTGTAAGTTTTTATGTTGATAGGTCATGCTAAGATTTATTCAGGAAAAATATTTTGGGAGAAATCGGACAATAACTATTGAAGTAATTAAAGAAAATCTATTGCGCGTTTATACGGAACCCTTCTGAGACATGATCCAACTCCCAACATGCTTTTGGTTAGGTTTTATTTTATAGTAACTTTCTATACCTGTATGTATTTGCTGCAATTTGCAGAACATTAATTACGTGCATACTTTCACTAAATTTATAATAAATAATAATAATTACAAATCTCATATTATCTAGTTATCAAATCAATAATAACACTGCACAACAGCATTTCTGATGATTGGGTTATGATACATGATATTAGTCCAATTTTCAATGACGATTTCAAATCTGTGACTGAAGTTTCTGTATCAGCTCTAGTTTCAAAAATATGGCACATGGGTTATTTTCATAATAAAACGCTATAAATTAAGAGATGATCCCAATTTATTTAAGTTTTAAGTTAAAAAAACCTTCTTTTATTTGATTTTCTTGCTGAAACTGAAGGCAGAGAGCTATTCTGAATGCTCCAACAATAGTCGGCCATTATATGTGCGTTCCAGTAGCCTTGATAGCGTTCCTCCATGGTACGAAGGCCCTGGTGGAATCGCTCGCCCTGTTCTTCACTTAGATCCCCAAGATTGGCAGGAAAATAGTCTAAATGGTTGTGGAGAAAGTGTAACTTGTTGTGTGCTCATGTTACATCCGAGCCTTTGAAAGTGACGCATTAGTTCTTGGACGTGTTGAGAAAAGTCCGAACTTTTCTTAATCCAAAAAAAGTTTACCTAGAAGCCAAAATTTCAGAAGCATGCTTTGACAGTCCTAGGTCTCTGATAAGATCGTTCAAATCGTCTTGGTTGAATAGTTTTGGTGCCTTCAACTCACATTCAAAGTCACTATCACTGGTGTCAGTTTTCGCCTCAAAATCCGTAGCGTTCTCCTGAGAAGGACCAGGCAGAGGTTCAGGTGATACGATAGGACTCAAAGCACGTCTATGTGCGGACCGTATGGATGGATATTCCCATTTGGCTCGATTTTTACGGTTAATACCAGTTATGTTTACCAAACAAAAATAACAGTCATCGTGATGGTTCACGGGTTCTTTCCACATCATAGCGGTTTTGTACCTAAATCTATTCCTTTTCTTATTTGTCCACAAACGTAGAAACTTAACACACATTTTGCATACCTTTTGCGGGATCCAAGGCTTGTCGTTCATTTCCAGGGAGTGTCCGAAGCAATTTTTGTAAGCCTCAATCATGAACGTTGTCACATTTAAACGGCATTCTTTGAACATATATTCTCCGCAAATGAAACAAAAATGATTCGGATCATTCACACAAACTCGTCTTGACGTCATATCAAATTATATTAAGAAAACTTAATAAGTTAGAAATTATGAGCAAAGTAACAGGGTAATTTGTTATTTTTTTTGTGATAGCTATATTAAAAAACTGTTCCGAATTCGAAGCCTATATATGTATATATATGTGAGATAGCGTGTTTGTTTTTCTTATCTGTGGCGGTAATTCTATTTCTATCTCTTTTCCGCATGTACGTCTCTCCATTTTTCCTTTCACACCGGTTAGTTGCTCTTGACATCCGGTTGTTAAAATAAAAAAGTATAAATGTCGGATGGCGAGAGCGCCGCGCTCATTTGGCGGTTTGTTTTTTGATCTGTGCGGTTCTTTTTAATTTTGTGGAAAAATTTTTATAAACTCAAAAATTTAACGGTGTAACCGTTCGCTTTTGTTGGAAAAATTATTTGCCTTTCAATATGCATAAGCGTAATAATTCTAATAATTTATTTTCGGAGACTACTAAACGTCCGCGGCATAACGATGAGGTTATAGATAGTTTAATATCTCAGGTGAATAATATTCAAAATTATTTGACCAACTTTTTACCTAGCGAAAGTGTCGTGCAGCAAGATGATATTCCAGAGGCTGACATATTAGACGCCAATGTTAGCGGTGAGTTGTTTGACGCTTTTAACCTGGAGGAGGAAAATGCACATACAATTTCTGGTCCAACTGAATCAAATCAGCTACCTCAGTTGGCGCCATTGCCTACATTTTCTATGCCTTTTTCTACTGTAGTCAAGGAGCCTACTGTTCAGAAAGCCTTGCCGAGTTATATTGAAAAACTAAAATCGTTGCAGCATTTTGAATCCGATAATTGGTCGGAAGTACGTTATTCAGACGTACAGAAATTGTATTGTGCAAATCCCGGTTTCATAGAGTTGGAATGTAATAACGAACTAAAACCATATGAAACGTCTATGAACTTGAACTATACCGAACGTGGTTTCGCAGCCATTTCTTTAGCTTTACTCAAGCAAAATGAATCATTAGAACAGGTCATTAAAGATTTTATTTCTTGGCTTAGTTCTGTTGAAGTGACTGATGCGAAATCAGTAGAAACAAAAATATGTGAACTTTTCACACAAGGTGATTACAATAAAATCTCCAATGATTTACTACAAATGGCATGTGGCCACCGGGCCGATATAATACAACAGCGTAGGGACGCCTTATTAAAGTCCGTTAAAAATAAATTTGTTAAATCTACCCTCCGTAAAATACCCCCATCTTGTGAAAATTTGTTTAATAAAGATAATTTTTCGGCTGAAATTGAAAGAAATGGAGGTAGTAGTAAAATTTTTTGGCCCCAAAAGACTGAAGTTCGGCCTAGGAAATCTTATTCTGACAATGCAAGATTTTATAATACTGCACCTGCGCAAGGGCAGAATCAGCTTCCGATTTCACTGGCACATAGTGGTCCAAGTTTTAATTATAATAATAATTCAATGCCTACGCAAGGCATGCCTTTTAATTCTTTTATGCCACCTGCGCAAGGGGTGAATCCTAACTATTTTGCCATTAATAATGTTCCACGTGTTCCTACGCAAGGAAGGATTTTTCGTCCCAGGGGTCCACGTATGGGCTCAGGAAGTGGGCAAGCCAACAAACCATCTTACTCAAACACCGCCTCTCGCCGAGACGGAAATTATAAAAAGAAATATTGACTCATTCAAAGCAGGTCAACTCCTACATTTTACAAACAGATGGGTAGAGTTAGGAGCGGACTCCTTTGTACTAAAAATAATCATGGGATACAGGATTCCCTTCAAAATAAAACCATCCCTACATTTACCGAATCTTTTAGACCATCCGCTCCAAACGCCTTGTTCCAAGGAAATGTGGTTGACCATAAGACAACTAATAGATATGAATGTCCTAGAGAAAGCCCAAGTGACACCAAGCTTTATCTCTCAAATGTTTCTTGTTCCAAAGTCGGACAGTTCGCAGCGTCCCATTTTCAATTTAATGAACCTCAACAAATATTTACACATAAGCAAGTTCCGCCTGGTGAACATGCAGAAAATTCCTGCGTTTCTACAATCCGGAGATTGGATGGCAAAGATCGATCTTTCAAACGCATATTTTCACGTACCGGTGGCGCCTTCACACAGATGTTTCCTACGTTTAATTTATCAAGGCAATCTCTTTCAGATGACATGCCTGCCTTTCGGTCTGGCGACAGCTCCCAAAGTTTTTGCGTCTTTAACAAATTGGGTGGCTCAGGTATTACGAGAACAGGGGTTACGTCTAATTGTGTACCTAGACGATTTCCTAATTGTTCACCAAGACGTAGAGATGTTGCGCAAACATATTCAACTGACACTAGATTTATTAATTTACCTCGGTTGGACAGTAAACTGGTCAAAATCTATTCTCAACCCACAGCAAACTTTACAGTTTCTGGGCATAATGTGGGATCCGACCCGCAATTTAAAGTGGTTACCAACCGACAAAAGTCAACGTGTAAGACAGAAATGTTTAGAAATACTGCAATCAAAGATAGCCAATTTAAAAATAATTCAGTCCTTAGTAGGTCTACTCAATTTCGCAAGTTTTTGTGTAACAAGGGGTCGTCTCAACCACAGAAATCTTTTAAGTTTTTGCCAAAGTCTGCGGGACATGCCCCCAAAGAAATTTTTCCCCGTACCGATACAGGCGTTAGTAGAAACTCAGTGGTGGGTTCTGAACCTACACAATCATTCTCCAATTCATTTAAGTCCGGTATCTCATTACTTAGCCACCGACGCATCGGGGTCGGGTTGGGGGGTACAAGTCGACAATTTGCATATGTCAGGAACTTGGTCGGACCTCGAACAAACCTTGCACTCCAACCACAAGGAGATGTTAGTTATTCTCAAAGTTTTACAAAGATTAGCCCCATACTTAGAGAATACCACTATCTCAGTACAGTCAGACAACCGAACGACTCTAGCGTTCCTAAGAAACGAAGGGGGCACTCGATCCCACTCACTGTTAGATCTCTCACGTCAGATATTTACTATCCTAGATCATTACCATATAAATCTATCACTTCACCATCTGCCCGGCCGGTACAATGTGGAAGCAGACCGTTTATCGAGACAGAAACCAATTCCAGAATGGCATCTGTTGCCTCGGGTTACCGCGATGATATTCAGGAAATGGGGTGTACCGGTGATAGACCTGTTTGCCTCCCGGTCAGCCCATGTAGTCCCGAGTTATGTGAGTCTGGATATGACAGATCACCAAGCAGAATTTCACGACGCATTAAGTCGGCCGTGGAAGTATCCCCTTGCCTGGGTGTTTCCACCACCCTTCCTCATGCCACGAGTGCTCTCACACTTGAACAACGCCCAGGGAACGTTCTTAATAATAGCACCAAAATGGGAGAAGGCTTTTTGGCGTCCGGACTTGCGCAATCGGGCTCTAGAAGCTTCATTCACGATCTTCGATCTGGACAAAGTCCTTGTCGATACAACAACCAATCAGCCGCCTCCTCAAGTACAGGAAATGATAATGGAAGTTTGGAAATGTGGGGGTGGACCCAAGCACTACAGGGCTGGACACCCGACCAGATTAATCTATTAAAATCTAGCTGGCGTGCTTCTACTAGAAGGTCTTATGAGTGTGCATGGCGACGTTGGTGTGTCTGGGCACAACATAATAATGTACCTATAGTTACGCCTACCGGGTCAGATCTTGCAAGATACTTATCAGATCTTTTTCAAGTACATAAGTTTTCTAGAAATACGATTATGCTTCATAAATCTGTAGTGTCAACTTTGTGTGACCCTAACGAATGTAGACAACTTAGTTCTCATCCACTTGTGCATCACATTTTAAAATCAATTTCTAATAAATGTCCAAGAAATGAGAAACCTCCTATATGGGACATTGATTTTTTATCAGAATGGCTTTGTAATAACTTTACTGCGAATTTAACCTTATATGAGTGCTCTAGGCGTACGGCTTGTATTTTACTGCTTTGTTCTGGAAGGCGTATACATGATCTTACACTGTTATCTGTCGACCCTCAGAACTTTTCCAGCTTAAACGATAGTATTATATTATGGCCTAAATACGGTTCAAAGACAGATAACGCCGATTATAGACAATCTGGGTGGAAACTCTTTGCGAATGAGAGAAATCAGGCTCTAGATCCTACTTTTTGGATAAAATCTCTTTTACGTCTATCTAAAACAAGACGAGAGGGGTGTAAGTTAGATAACCTATTTTTAACAGTTTGTGGTCCACCTAAAGCGGCGTCTAAAACAACTATTTCTAATTGGTTAAAATCATTGCTATCAGAAGCGGGTATTAAAGCTACACCAGGAAGCTTTCGTCCTGCTGTTGCTTCTAAAAATTGGGTGCAAAACTATCCTATCGATGAAATTTTACGGAGAGGAAACTGGCGTTCACAAAACATATTTTTAAAATACTATAAAAGAATAATAAAACCTTATCAAGATGTTGATTCAGTAACGAAATTGTTTACACCTGTATAATAATAATAGTCCATATTTTATAGATATATATTTGTTATTATACTGTGAAATATAGTGAAATTAATGAATTTATTATGTATTGGTTGATTTTAGTCTATTTTTGTGCGGTGATTAATAAATAGCATTTAAGTGCATTAATAATCATTTAAATAATTATATTTTACATTTAGATAAATAAATCTTTTATATTTATCGATTCTTTTTCTCTTTTCCTAATATTGACAATATTCATTTACCTATATAATCTGAGCAATATTCATACAAAATTTTTCTTTTCCTAGCTTTCACACCAGGCGATAACAGACACGTCTCACATATATATACATATATAGGCTTCGAATTCGGAACAGTTTTTTAATAGCAGCGTTTTAACTACCAATAAAACGCTTATTAAAATACTTTCCAATTCGAAGCCTACAGTTTTTATTTCTGCCTGGTTTAATGTGAAACACAATGAGCGCGGCGCTCTCGCCATCCGACATTTATACTTTTTTATTTTAACAACCGGATGTCAAGAGCAACTAACCGGTGTGAAAGGAAAAATGGAGAGACGTACATGCGGAAAAGAGATAGAAATAGAATTACCGCCACAGATAAGAAAAACAAACACGCTATCTCACATATATATACATATATAGGCTTCGAATTGGAAAGTATTTTAATAAGCGTTTTATTGGTAGTTAAAACGCTGCTAATTCGTAAACAAGAGCTGTTACAAAAAAACTGAGGGTATTTCTAGAATCAGCGACGTCAAATTAGTAAACATCAGGTGATAAAAGTCAATCATCAGACAAAAGTTGCAATTTTGTTGTGCAGTGTAATGAATCTAGATGCTATTTATGAGCTAGAATATGGATTGTAGAGACAGTAAGATACGGTGTAAATGGAGATGTAGTTTGTCATAACAGGCCTTTTCTGCCACTGTGTAAACTGTAGGTAAGCAGACCACCATGATAGATAAATTCTTAGTACAGCACGACAACGACCTCAGTGTCTTTCGGCAATCGTCGTTTCCCATACATAATCTGTCGTTCAAGTTTAAATGTACATTAAGTTGCCGTAGGTCCGTCTTAGATAGACGCAGTGTAGAGCATTTAGATCTAAATTACAATGACAATAAGGTTTAAAAGTGATACACCGGGTTTGTCGGCGACTATACACATACCTTATATGCTTACTGTTATTTGCTATTAAAGATTAGGACGAAGTGCGCAGAGCAGATTTGTGTAACACCCAGGGCTTGTTAACGTTACCAAATAACACCAAAAAATTACGTTAATTAACGGTAATTTTATAAAAATACTTTGGTAACGATATTAATTTTAACGTTATTTGATACTTAACAATATTTTTAACGTTATATACTAACGTTATTTTATTTTGTAAATAACAGTATTTATGGTATATATAACGTTATAATATAGGGAGCGTCGGTAGCGCAGCGGTTTTATCCATGTTTGAGGTAGGTAGGTAGGTACAATAATATTTAAGAATATAACAATATAATAGCCGACGCGACGAAGCTAGTGCACGTTCGTTCTGTCACTTCGAGGCGGGGCGCAGGCAGGGAAATACGTAACGTTATATAAAATAACGTTAATTAATAACAATACTTTTTCTTAACGTTACTTTCATGTACCGATAAAAATAAATTTATTTTTCCTAACGTTAATATTTATTCCTAACGTTGTTCTGTGAAACACAGGTAACGTTAGCAATTTAATAACGTTAATCAAGCCCTGGTAACACCTTCAAAATGGACCTACTAAATTTGCATTGCCTTAGAAACAATAGTCGCTCAGCCCAAAGTGCTTTATGAGGTATTGAATTTGCTTCTATACAATGTAATTTTCAATCTTGTAATCTTTTTTTTTAATATGCATTATTGATATAATATATTTTATATTATGTATTATTTAATAGAAATCTTATATCTATTTCAATTAATTCGCACAGCATAAATAATAAAACATACAAAATACATGCTTAAAAATATTGAAATAAAGTCAACTAAACAGTGACGAAAATTTAGAAGCCTTGCCTATTTATTTATAGATTCGGATACAGGAATTTGCTAATAGCCACACAAATGGCAGTCGCAGTGTCGCAGACGAGGAAAATATGATACCCAGTACATTGCAGCAGTTCCATTTACAATTGAAACTGAAGCTACTTTGGCAAAGCGTTTGTAGAAGGGTTTGAAATAGGCTATAAATCTGTGTAAGGGGTAAACATGTCATGGAATTGTGATCAAACTTTTTTTTTTAATTGACTCTGCACTATACTACCTATCACCAATATTTCTCGACAAGTTGGCAAGGCAACAGTTTTTTTAGGATGGGTTAGTCACCCAGCAGTTACGTTGACATCTCATCATAATCTAAATCTAAAGCATTAACATACCTTTGATATTGCTAAACGTCTTCTCTTCGATCCGCAAATCATCGCAGTGTGCTATTTCCAGAAGCAGATTAACGATGTTGAGGTTGACTGCAGCGGACTTTCTCAGCAGAACTATTGGTATGTGGGATAGATGTATGTGTCTTGCATCGTTGAGACCCGATATCGCGTTGGCATCTATCATAACAGCTTCGGCACCCGTCACGATTAAATTGGTGGTGGCTTCCGGAAGATCGCCTTGAAAGATGTCCAGTTTCTGTAATGATACAAAAAATAATTATAGAAAGGTCTAGTTTGAATGGTGACAAGGATTTTGTTAGTTTTTAAGTGTTTGAAAATGTAAAAAAAAATTAAAAAAAATTACAACTTCTCAACTGAAATAAAATACTGAATCCTAGTAGAATATACTTTAAATCTTTTAATAAACATAATATAACTATAATAATTTTATCAATATGTTGCAATAATATGAAATGGTTGACAATGTGTTCACTTTAAAGCGTATGTGGTGTCACCATATGAATAATCCTGGAAAACGCTGGTATAGAAGTTATAAGCAAAAAATTTTGGTTTTTATGGAAATGACAGAACCAACAAATACATCTAAATAATAATAATAAAAGTTTCCCACACCGATTTCGGTGACTCTGGCCGGTTTCATTGAAAGGCCAGCTACGCGGGAGTTATTTTATAGTGCCCAACTGTGTGCGCAGTACATGTGTGTACACTCTCTCTTCATTCACTCTCGTAACCCAGTGGGACGGATGACCGACACGATTGGCGAGAGATCATGCGCAGGACCCATTTTTTACATGCCCATCAGACGCATGGATCATCTTTCTTGTCAGACAATCAGGTGATCAGCCTGCATTGTCCTATCCAAACTTGGAAACAAAATTTTTTTGTTGTTCCAACGCGGGAATCGAACCCACGATCTCCGAGTCGAGAGCTAAGCTCTAAACCACTGG
The DNA here is from genome assembly GCA_905404095.1 of Glaucopsyche alexis. Lineage (NCBI taxonomy): Eukaryota > Metazoa > Arthropoda > Insecta > Lepidoptera > Lycaenidae > Glaucopsyche > Glaucopsyche alexis. The sequence goes on from FR990042.1 coordinate 19,747,501, forward strand.
ACCACGGAGGCTGTTACAAATACATATACATCACCTGCTATGATTTTGGATTTTATTTTAGCTCTTAATTCCATACCAGGCGTATTTCCGTGTTGCACCGTTCATGAAATCAACAAACATGAAATAAAGTGAACAAACATTTAAAATTGCTGTCGTTATTTAGTTTGGAATTTTATGTCCTTTCTGTGTTGTAAACGGAGTCATTATATCTTTTGACCACAAAGGCTTGTGAGCTTGAAACAGAATCCTAAACGTATAGGGGAGTAGACTACATCTAAAATTTAGTTTCATTAATATACTCAGAAATATTGAGGCGTTACTACTTGGTAAATGTAAAAAAATATAATATTTTATGTGTAGGTACTTTATTAATTAACATAAATAGATACATCTGAAAAGTAAAAAAAAGTTGTTTTTTGCTGTAAACAAAACCTACATCATTAGTAATACTTACATCATATACAAAAACATAAATTATGGTAAGTATGAACTAAAACGCACAAATATCGGATATATTTACAAATATTTTCTTGCGGCCTTATACTTCATACACTTTTACCCACGTGTGACGTCACACGTGGGTAAGACTTTAGTATGGAGCGTTTTTATGAGACTTTTGAGAATTTTGTATACAAATCGCTTATACCTTTGAAAATATTGACTTTTGATTTACTGTTTCTTCTGAAAAGTTGCTCATATTTAAAAGTACTATTCATTTATGAAATAAAAAAATCAATCTACTCCCCTATTAAACGACTCCATTTTGATTAAAACGGTAAAGATATTTCGTGTACACTCGAAGCTTAACGTCGATCGGAAATCTGTCATTATCAACATGGCCATCAGCTATCCGCCTCCGAAGGTCTCAATGAATATCAAGACAGTCGACGTACTGCTAATCGCACTCAATGCCAGGCTACTGTATGCTTATATCCTGTCATCGTATAGTGAAAGCTTAGGTGTAGTTTGTAGAAGTAGATTGTAGGTGTAAGTTTTAGGTAGGTTATAGGTGTAGGTTGTGGGTGTTGTTAGTATGTGTAGGTAGTAGATGTAGATGTTGGTAGTAGATGTAGGAGTAGGTTGTAGGTGTAGTTTTTGGTGTTGAAACCGTAAGTGTAAGTCGGTAGTTATTTATTTATTCCAGTTTAGGTAAGTTAGCTGGTTTGCTTTAAAATCAAAACATTTCTCATTTTTTAACATAATGTTTTAGGTCGTGATCAAGTTGAGTAAATTATTATTAAGTAATACTGATGGTGCATGGAGGGGTTTAGGAGGATACGGGCTCCTGATTGAATTACATTTAAAAGGGGGAGGGGGAGGCGGAAGGCGACACCTACATGGCGTATTGAATTTGAGCTCTTTATAGTTTATATTGAGTAGGCAAGAATATTTCTACTAGAGATATAAAAAGTATCTAGCTGAATGTATGCATACTATCAACTATGTTATTAATATTTTACGCATTCAAATATGTAATATCTATGAATTATTTTGTAATTTCTGACTTTTAAAAGGTCTGATTAGATTTAGCATCTGAGTAACCGAGATTTGCTCTTCAGAGTCCTAATAAAAAAAAAACATAAAAATATTTATCTGACCGACATTTGAACTCACCATATTCCGAATCTAACATAAAACTGCGCTGTTTCCCAGGGATAAGACCTAGTTAGACCAATTTTCTCCCCCAAAACTCTCTGCATATTAAATTTTGTGGTAATACTTGAAGCCATACTCGAGATACCGATAATATATAATTTGATATAGATTAACCTATATAATTAGTTAACTTACATCAAATACAAAAAGATTTATTATGGGAAGTATGAACTTAAATGCACAAATTGGATTATTAATTTTTTCTCGTTTGTTTTAGCTATATGATTATGCACACTGTATTAATTATTAATAAGTGTATGTATAAACTATTGGAGATTGAACATAGAATGTTCACCGCACTACACGGTCGTATTGCCAATAAAACGTCAAAACTTTCTACAATTGTTTTTCAACCGGTAAACGATTTCCGCACATTCAATCTTTTATTCTCCGTTTTCGGAGGAATCCGATACAGCTATCACAGTAACTGACATTCTGTTATCTGGCTAGTTTGTTTTGATAACTGCAGTCTTGTTTATACCTCATTGTCGTTATCGTAGCCGTACATATTTATGGTCATAATTACTACAGATAAGGATTGTCTTTTGAGTCACCAATACATTAGAATGTATAATTTTCACCCCTGGTAGATAAAACTTTCTATAGTTGTAGTAAAGTTTTACATATATGTAATGCATTCGTTAGTAACACACGAAATACTGTTGAATTCAACTCATATCTCATAAGTAGTGATTTTGTATGGAAGAAATGAAGATTTGACACTTGTAGATGCCAGTGCGGACCACTACAAAAGAAAGGCGTAGACACACGTCCGCTCCCACATAAGCAATTCCAAATAAAAATAAACCTACAGACGGACGAAATGTATAAAATAACGTTACACGCCGCCAAGACTTCAATGAGTGTTTGTCAACTGTAATTTTTACATTTTAATCGGTTCAGTGAAGGTTAGCGCATAGCTGTACTGTAATCCTACTACAGCTATTTTATAAATGTGAATGTTTGTGAAGATGAATGGATGTTTAGGACTCCTTCACGCAAAAACTATTGAACGAATTTTGGTGAAATTTTATATGGATTAACCTACATAATTAGTTTAGCTTACATCAAATATAAAAATATTTATTATGGGAAGTATGAACTTAAACGCATAAACTTTGCCGATATAATTTGTTTTGTGCATGATTTTGCTTACTTCATAGCAACTTACGAAGTTACTTTATGAGCAATGTGACAAGACAATCTCAGTGACTTTTTAACATACTTCCAAAAAGGAGGCAGTTATGTATGGGTCGTTTTCACGAGATTCACAAAACAAAACTATTAATATTTAGTGTACTTACGTATATATTCCTGTTGTAAATTTAATTATTTTTTAAGGCAACTTTTCATTTATGTTATTAAAAAAATACAGTCAAGTACCCAATGGAAGTCGGAAAATCGATCGTGCAAAATTAAAACAAATTAAGAAGAAACTAATGGTCGAGTGGATTATATTTATATTCCGTTCAGCTTTATATTCCGTGCTTTGTGGATTAGGTATCTTATTTGCTGTTAACAAAAGGAAGAACGCTTTAAAGAACTAATCTTAGACCAGCATTAGACAATATTACCCAATGGAAATGATATTGAATGTGAATTATATGAAATATGGCCGAATTTCGGCTCTGGGCGACCTTTAGTTATGCATAATAGTATCTCTGCCTGACTATTATTTCATTTAAATTCTCAAGTATAAGCGTTATATACTTGTATCTTTGTCTGTCTGTAAGACTATCTGAAGTTAGTCTGACAGACAGACAGAGATACAAGTACATAACACTTATACCTGAGAATTTAAATGAAAAAATATTGTAGCCGATTCCCATTTTCATGCACTTTTACATTGTTTGATACACGTAGAGGTAACAACTGACAATTGATAGCTGTAATAGCTGATAACATAGGGGGAATCTTCACAAAACTACACTTATCCAATTTGCACTAACTGCACCAAACTCAAGTGACAATAACTGCTGTAATGGTTAAGAATAATATTGCTGGCATAGTAATTAAAAAGGAATTTATTACTGACACACAATAATTTAAATGATTACGAAATAAATATGAAAGGCCAATTAAGGAATCAGCTGTTAAGTCCGATACTAAAGACCACGGTAGAAACGGATCGCGTAGTGTTTTACTAATTAGTATAGCGCGACATACGAGTATATTATCTCTTTTCTTCTTAATCGACTTCTATATTGGGCAGCAATCGAAAATAAAGAAAGTTGATGATGTTGAATAAAGTTCACGTATTGCGTACTTGATTTCTGAATCAGAGAATCAAGTTGGGGCGGTTGTTTTGCAACATATCGGTGCTTACACCATTTATAGAACTTAACTGATAAATTATACGCACAGCTTACCGACACCGGCTCCGTTCTCTTTAAAGGTCCGATTGAATCGAAAAGAAACTTTTATACAAGTCACCGGCTTCATGAAAGCTATAAAATGTGCGATTAAATGTGTTGTTCAATTACTACCTTTCGATGCACACAATTTATCGGAATATTCTATAGCAGTCACTTTACATTTTATTAAATCATTTTATGGTTGGTTTAAGTTTACAATTATTTTGTACGAAAAAAAGTAATGTTATAAAATGTCATGTAAAACCTACCGATACTAATTCCAAAAATATTAACGCTTGTCTAACGATCTTACGAGTATATAAGGTTTGTTAAAATCAACTACGGATACTTTGGGCACACGATCTACTGCTTATGTAAAGACGTTTAGGCAGAAAAATATTTGTCATACTCGAAATTATTTTTTTTTATGCGCGAGTTTGCGTCACCCATACACGAGATGATTTATTTTTTAAGTTTGAGTACGACTATTATTTTTCTACCTAAACGTCTTCACATAAGCAGTGGATCATGTGCCCGAAGTATCCGTAATTGATTTTTGAAGATCTTATAATATATTTCAATGTGATTGTCACATTCAATATATTTTTCGCACAATAATTGAATTTACTACAGGATAAAATCAATTTCATGATAAACGTTTTATATTCGCTAGGATTCAAACTAGTTAATATAGCATCTGGCACTTTTATGCCTAGCCTACGCATAACGTCTTCATTTCCAACCGCGGCACCGTGTAACCTTGCCCTATATTCAAAGCTAATTTTATAGGATTACAAAGATTACTTTTGTGATTTAAGAATTTCATTCTTACATTACTCAATCAAACATTGGTACAAATTAATAATTATGGTATAATATCTATACTAATATTATAAAGAGGAAATATTTGTTTGTATGTTTGTTTGTTTGAATACGCTCTGAAAGTACTGGACAGATTTTAATGAAATTTGACACAGACATAGATGTGACCGCAGGAAAGGATATGAGGGTTTTTATCGCGCCAAAATCTACCCATATAAAAATTTATTAAATACCTAAAGCACTCTGTTAATTTTTTGCATACTAATAGAACTTCGAGCGAAGCTCGCTGTTCGGTTACTCAGGTACTTATATTAACTACGCATTAAACACTGACAATCAATTAGTTCACAATAGACGTAGGCGTTTTGTTGTTTGATGTACTTGTATATATACGTATTACGAATTACGATAATTTTGTTAACATCTTTCGAATACATATTCTAGATTTAACAAAGTATAATGCTGATATCGCTATTCCGTTCAGTGGACCAAGAAAATAGCACAAGAGAAGTTTTAAATTGAAAGATTATTTACATTATTTTAATTCGCTTGCATCATGCGAGAAACATCTTATTCACGTTGGTGGAAACAATTAAATCGTTGTAACACATATCAAGATTTTAATTTTTCTTTATGTAACTGAATTTTCTTATTGATTCCATCCCATCCGTATTATGAACCCAATAATCTCAATATTTGCGGTTTAACTTTATAACTTTCTATTTCAGTCATAAGAGTGCACATAAGGAATCAAATAATTGGCGTTGATGGTTTGCATTGTACCTAATCATTTAATAGCAAACATAAACTACTTTACTATTTGCTAAAACAAGGGGTCTAAAAAGGTCACTTTAGGTGAACTTTAGATGATTCATCATTAACTACGAAATTCATATTATGTGCGCCATTTTACGCATTTCTATTGAAAACTGTTAAAATTTGTGTTTTCTGTCAAAATATATGAAACATAATATGAAACACCTAAAGTAGCCTTTTTAGATCCCCAGATCTTTATTCTTTTCAAGAGGCAGGTCAACTACGCATGAACTTTACGGGTTTACACAAACTTGTGGTAATAGGGTATTATCCTATGATGAAAATATACATCAGATTCTTGATATTTTATCGCTAAACATTAATTTAAACCAATTTAACCAACTTTTTACACAAAAATATGTATGATTTTTATAAAATATCAAAAATAAAATGATGAATTTTTCATGTTTGACCACGTGACTAAAAACGCACAAGATTGGAATGTGACGTCATATTCTTGTACTTCTTCTTCTTTTATTAATGTCTTCCCGATTTCCATAAAGAATAGCCAGCATCGAATCATTAACGTCATGCGTCAGCGAGTAATAGCCACTTTTTCCGCATTTCAGTGTTTTTTGGTATGGTCACAAAGATTTTCCCCGGTGTTTTAATAGACGTATTAGTGCATATTGGCACTACGCACCATTTATAAGGCATTTTTAATAGGCTTAAAACATTTATTTAAAAAGGTAAATAGCAGGTATTCTGGGATTTGGCATTTTCAGTGTAATTTGACACTTGTCAGTTACAATGTTACAAGAATGTGACGTCATGACAACTCATTATAGCGTTTTCGCGCCTATAATATTAATTTAAACTTTTAGGCTAATTTGCAAGGAAAGGAAAGAAATTCACAAAGAATGGTTCAGACTGCTAATGTATTTTGGTATTAGGAACAATTTGACATACTTTTCAAAAACTTGGAAAATACCCTATTGGTCGTGTTGGGCGTTCTAATGCACGAAACAGAGGTTTTAACACAAGTAACAACTGTATCACAATTCACAAATAGTACACGCTGTTTAAAAGTCTAACGCTTTGGATTACATTGCATTTTAAATAGACATGTTCCAGATACATATTTTAAAATTGTCTGTGTTATCTCCAAAGATAGGAGAGCTAGAGCTCGTGAATAATGTAGGCATTGTGTTATCTATTTCTGAAATAAATATTAATATATTGAACATATTTCAAGGTAAAGTATCAAATAAACAAACGACAGAATTAATTTAGGCCTGAAACAAGTAGAAGATAGATTTGCGTGCGAGTGATACTAAGAAACATCCAGGAAATTCGGGCCTCGTTATTTTAATATTAGATTTTATTCCAAGAATAACAGTAAGCAGCGGCGATACGGAAGCTATGGGATACGTTTTATGGTCAATTTTTTTTCTTTGTATTTTTGTGGCTCAAGCAGGAATTCCTCACGTATACACGCTATCAACATATTTTAAAGCCGCTATCGGTACAAAAATAAAACCTGCTAGGGAAAGAAACAGTTTCAATGGAAATCAATGAATAGAAATAACCTCTGACATTCACAATTTTGAGAGCGTTCGCCGTTTAGACTGATTGAGAATATAATTTTGGAGCCGCTCACCATGTCACTCTATCAGTATCGCCGTCTCGCTCGGCAGGAAACGATCTCTCATTAACGTTTTTTTATGGTTTGTTCGTTGCTCCCGCAGCCCGCTGCTTTCTATGCGTGCGTATGTGAAGCGCCATTGGTGCGCTCTTGTGAGATTACTGGCTTATGCACAAATGTTCGTGGTGTGCTGGCTTGTCTTATCGCTTTATAATTTTATCTATCGACACACATTTTTTTGTTAGTATCGAGTATTTTTGTTTCTTCGATAAAGTCGTAATATAGACACCCATGTTGGTTTCGTGATAAAATGTTATCTATAGATAATATAAAGCTTTTTGTAACATTTTATAATGGAGAATAGTAGACGCAACATGAGTCGATGGCACACAATGGTCTCACAAGGGATACGATAGAATAACAGTAATTAACTTCCGCCTTCGTGAGTACGCTGCAAGTAAATTGTACTTTCGGAGTACCGTGGTCACTGGTCTCACATAGTAAATAGTTAAATTTGAATTTTCAAGTTGTTAAAGTTAAGGGCTAGTTACATTACAAGCTGCCAGCCTATGTCTTACTTTACGAAGCGTCTCAGATTTGGCGGTAGTAAACCAAACCAATATTAATATTTCATTGCTTATATTGCAACTTTATGATATGACAGGCAGACCAGCCTGTTTGCTATACTTGGGCTCCTGAAAGCCCTGTTAATGGCCTGCGCAGGAGTAATTGCAGTATTAAGGATATGGGGACAACGACCTTACAAATCTGACTGTATAGAAGACAGCTCATCGGTTGATTGGTGATTATATTCAAAGCTATGTCAGACGTTAAAGTAATACAACTAATTACATTGGACCCTAGAGCCCACTTACGCAGATTTGGGTTTGAGTTAACACTGGGTTAATTATTATGTTATCTCTCTCGTTTTTCGTATTTATGAAAGATAAGGCATTATATTTTAACCCAGATCTGCGCAAGTAGGCCTTAGATACCTTAGTCCTATCCACATAAAACATTTATTTCGGCAAGAGGAAATTGTTAAAAACATTAAAAACAATTATGTACTTATTTGTATGATAGCAAAAACAATTTTCCAGAACCTCTATACCCAAATGTTACAAAAAGAGGTCGTGTTTAGGAACATTTTTCTGATCTTATGTAGCCAGTAGCATGTTTAAACATAACCAAATATAGCGGATAATCACCTTAAATTTTCTTAAAAATAATTCAACAATCTCAGAAAAAAAAAGAAAAAATAATTGATTTGAAAGAAGCGTAAAATCTCCTCGAAATGTTCACTTGTTTTACTATTATGATTATTTAAATATTAAGGTCTCGATTTATTGCACTATACTTTTCTAAAGAAATGTCAGTCCGTACTAGGCCGGTGTCAAACACAATTTTGAAACGCGTACATTATTATGGGATAATAATGATGTTTCTTTAAAATCGTGATCCTGTTCTATTTTCGCCTTGAGCTTTATCCGTCGTCGGAAGTGGTCCCGCTCACAGGTATCGCTTATACAATTTTACTCTATCTCCGCTCCTACATATTTAATCGGTTTTACAATTGACCAGCGACGCGTCATCATCGCCGGCTTCCCGATGTTTACTAGTTCTTCCAACTGTTTGTGTTATAACTACAGAAATAATCGTATGCTTTGAATATTTATTATCACTAGTTTTTAACAGCCTCCGCGGCCCAGTGGTTAAGAGCTTAGTTCTCGATTAGGTTCTATTCGCGCATTGTATCAACAACAAGTGTTGTTTCCATGTTTTGTCAGGACAATGCAGGGTTGAGGGCGATCACCTAATGGCCTGACAAGGAAGATGATCCATGCGTCGGATGGGCAAAAAAAATTCGGACCTGCACCGGAGCGCTTTAAAATTTTTGTCTGTCTGTTCGTCTGTCTGACTGTTTGTTCCGGCAATCTCTGGACGACTGGACTTATTTCGACCGGACTTTCATTTACAGATAGCTGATGCTATAAGGAGTGACTTAGGCTACTTTTGTCTCAGGAACCCGTTTAAAAAATTAGGGCTCCGTTTCCATTTAAAGTACTACGAAAACAAAGTGGCGGGCACCAGCTCGTTAGTTCTATTATTAATTCGCAGGACAGAGAGGCTATCAGTAAACTGTGTCATTGTCTCTTGCCTCACGAATGTCTACCAACCTTCGAGGGATCGAAATTCAATCGAAATTTATCAAAATTTGTGAGAAATTCAATGATTAATAAACACCTTTTTCTGGAATTCGGTAAATATCATATTAAAATTTTATTATATTTCAGTTTAACATGTAATAGCTGTAACTCGTAACTCTACATATTAAAAATTACTCGTATACACGAAGTTTTCTCCACGAGTAGATATAATATTATACTGTCGTAAGTCCAGCGCTCACCATAATCGTATAATGTACGAAAAAGCCAGCTCAACAGGTATGGGATCGGTCGTTGACACACACTCGTTATCACGCTGTTAACTTTCAATAAACAAAGGATCTTTATTTGTTCATTTTAATGTGCATTCATTATTAATTTATTCATATTATGTACGAAATAGTGAACGATACCTATGATTTCAATGTCATTGAATTAAAATTATTTTTAGCTTATGACTTGTGTAAGCGAATAATTTAAATCTTGTTCTACAATTTTGAAATATTTAAAAACTAAGATATATTTTGCGAAAAGGATAACCTTGGAATAAGCTTAATTTAGTTAAATCTAAAAGCTTAATTTAGTTAAAGTCAAATTGTTAAATAATTGTAAAGCGTAATGTCACAGTTGTAAATTTATAATGCAATGGACAGTGGACACTCCCTCCATAAAATATTATTTAAAACGGAAACTGTCCATAAATTACTGGCTGATGGAACATTGAGATATTCATCTGTGTGGTTGTTTTACCGTCAAGTTGGTTTTATATAAAAACTAGCATTGAACGCATATTTTTTACACTGCATTATTATCATGTTAGTAATGGAATGATCTTTTGCATATGAAAAGGCGTGGTTTATCAGTGTTCATGTTTTACACCAACACGATAATAAGTGTTTTCACGTCCCGTGCGAGCTTCTCGCGCCGCGCCGCGCCGCAGCCGGTTCTTCTCGCCGGGTTGCCGTTAGCCGTACCGATTAGTAGGGACGTTATTTAATCTATCTATCTCTACATATAAAAGGCAAAGCTGATTGACTTATCAACGCAGAGGACAAACCCTTACGGCTAGAAATTTGAAATTTTATACGCGTATTTCGCATATAACGTTACCTACGTTATATGCCAAATACGCATATAACGTAGGTAACATATATTCATCCATTAAGGAAGGATTTTTCAAAATTTAACCTCCATGGAGTAAAATAGGGGATGAAATATTAAAACCTAATTTTACGCGGGCGAAGCCGCAGGATTAATGCTAGTAACCTATATGGATATAATATTTTTTTGAATTTGATTAGATTTTACTTTTACTGCGCAGTGTAAAACTAATTTCTGTAAAAAGTTACGTTAAGTGTAATTTTTGTCTTTCAAAAGTGAAAGACAAAAGTGAAATTTCTTTTATACGGTAAAACAGAAATTTCACAACAAAACCCTAAAGAATAACCGTAGTAAAGTTCAAATTAAACAAATTAACTGGGAGACCACCAGTTTAAGCATGAAAAATCACACCAAAATATTTGTGTTGTCTGTTAGACACAATTCTTTGTGTTTAGTTTAATAATGAAATTGGCGAATGCTACAAATAGCATAGCCCGTTTTCGGTCGACCGAGATACTTGTGCTACTATATACTGATCATACCTATAATTAGTGCGAGCGAGACAGATTCACAATGGAATGGTTTATTTGGGGCAAATGGTTTTGACCGACCACGATCATAAGGTTGCAGACTTAAGAAATGTGACTTTCATGGTCCATGATATAAAAAAAAATATTTTTACGGAGGGAGTGTCCACTCAAGTGAAGGTTGGAAATTCTACGCTCGAAGTTGTTGATGACTATATAATATATATACCTGGGGGCAGGGGCACAAAGTCCAGTTAGGTAGGTCCAACTTTGAAAAAAGAGGTCCACCGTCTGCCGTCCAGCTCGGCTGGGCAGCGTTCGGGAAAATCAGAAACATAGTCTCATCAAAAATCCCTCAGTGCCTGAAGAATAAAAGTTTTCGAGCAGTGTGTTACCGGTGATGACATGGATCTGAAACGTAGTCATTCACAATGGGACTTATCCAAATGCTTCGTGTCGCTCAAAGAGCTATGGAGACAGATAGACAGACAGATTCAGAATAGTGCTATGCTATTCTGATTCTATCGCGTAGAGACGTGACAGAATCAGACTTTAAAAATGAGGCAATTGTAGCAAAACTAAAGTTACCGACATAGGTAGTACATATAGAACCGATGCCCGCAGGGGCCGAAAGGTTCTCTAGTGGAGACCACGAACTGGACGTCGAAGCGTAGGACGGCCTCCCACTAGGTGGACAGATGACCTTAGAAAAATCGCAGAGAGTCGGTACAGGCCGTGAGCGATCGGTCGCACTGGAAATTTATAGGGGAGACCTATTTCCCGCAGTGGACGTCACCAGGCTGAAACGAAATAAAAGTATCCTTTCTACCACAACATTATGGATTACACTATATTTTTATCAGATAGATACGTCTGCTATAAAAATCTTAGTGCCGGAGAATGTGATTGGACGGTTACATATTTTTGTAGCTTGGCTTCTTTCGCGTGTGATCAGTGCAAATGCCTTTCCCTATTTAAAGAAAATTTTGCATATGCATTGATGCGATTTTTTTAAATTGGAAACTAATTACTTGTTACATTAAAAAACCGGCCAAGTACGAGTTGGACTCGCGCATGGCGGATCGGACTCAAGTACCAAACAGCAGAAAAACACGCTTGTCGTATGGGAGCCCCACCTAAATATTTATTTAATTCCGCTTTTAGTATTTGTTGTTACATTACAGCCGCAACAGATATTATACATCTGTGAAATATTACAACTGCCGAGCTATAGTCTCCAAGTTAAGCTCAGAATTCCAAGTTAAGCTCGGTTACCCGGCTACTGTTTATCAATTATTAAAATATTGTGAATCAAAGTAATTTATTTGAAATGAAGGCAATGCTAGTATTAGTAATGAGGTAGAGTAGTGTAATTTATAATTCTAGTCATGGTGTCCTCGTCGATCGTTTCCGTAGCGGTATAAAGCCTACAAAGGAGCTATGGATAATAATAAGTAGTATGTGAGACAAATTTTTAAAATTAATTTAAGGCTGCACTGATTGATGGTGATTTACTCTAAAGTCAAGCATTGTAGACCCAAATTTTACTTGTAATTTGTAGATAAAAGTGTGGATATGTAATAAATAATAATATGTGTACCTACATAGACATCAAAATAGATTATTTTACAGTATGATTATTTTTTGCTAATGTTTATTTTTTATGCTCTAGTACTAGTCTCTACATTATTATAATATTAAAGTAGCTTATTTAATCGGAGTAGCTTATTTATAATTTAACTAGCTGTTGCCAAATGTACAGTGTCTCAAAGGAACACTGTACTTTTTCGAGATTAAAGTAGCCTACGTTTTAATCCAGAGTCTTTAGCTTACCAAATACCACCATACCAAATTTCACCAAAATTCGTTCAGTAGTTTTTGTGTGAAAGAGTAAGAAACATCCATCCATACATCCATCCATTCTTACAAACTTTCACATTTATAATATTAGTAGGACTACTAGAAAAAAGGATTTCCACTACCTTTGTATTTATTTGCGAAGCAACAAGTACTAGAACCGTGCCATCGGTGTAGACTAGTGTAGTCGTGTAGACTGTAGTACATAAAGACAATTTGCTGGCACGGCCACTTGTTGCGGCAGTTCGTGGACCGTCGCGCCGCGCTCTCGGTGGAAATTACATCTTGTGTCTAACACGTTACACGAGACGTCAGACGGCTGACGCACAATGGGGGATCGCAGGTACTCCGTATTGTTTACCACAACAACGTTACATAAACATTATTATGTTCCCCAGACCCCAACGGCCAACCGTACCTACATATTATGTATACCATTTTATCCTACTTACTAGTAAATATGTGAAAGTTTGTGAGGATGGATGTTTATTACTCTTTCACACAAAAACTACTGAACAGATTTAGATGAAAGTTGGTATGGTAGTAGTTTAAGCTCTGGAATAGCACAATCCCGAAATTGTACAGTGTTCCCGTGGGATACATTATTTACGCGGGCGGAGCCGCTGGCAAAAGCTAGTATTATTATAATGCTAAGTAAATTTCTTGTTTTTACTAAATATATGCTTTCATTAAAAAGTGTATGCAATTAATACACCGCCTACTTAAGTTATTGTTACTTCTATAAACAAAACTTATTGTTTGTTATCATTAACTTCAGCTTGTTTAAGCAAAGTTAAGTAAAGTTTTAAAAAAATTGTTAAGCTCTACAATCTGCTCCTATTGTTAACTCTTTAAATAGCACGTAGTTTTAACTTTTAGTATGTCGATACTCGGTGATTCATAGAAAAAAATACTAATTAGCCTCAGCTCTCATATCGACACGGCGGTAGAGCAAACATTGAACGTCTGAATGTGGTCATTATCTAAAACAAGTTCTGTGACATAAATACATGATCCATTTGAAAACACTTCTTTGTGTGCTGTGTCTGTGTGTACGTTTATGAGTCGACGGTCAGCGGGCCTACCTGATCCGAGGGCACGGTGCAGTTGACGGTGGTCCAGGAGGGGTGCATGCCGGGGGTGCACTGGCAGTAGGGCAGGTTACACACACCATGCTTGTGCTCGGCACTCGCGGCGGCGAGCAGAGCGCTCAACACGAGCAACGCTGGCAGGCGCGACATACCGCGCACTCGCGCGTCCGACCACGCGCGACGAACGTCATGCACGGACTGACGACCGCCCGAGAGAGCTGCCGTCGCTACCATATTGCCGCTGATTCTCTACATAGTGATGTCATACGCTCTTATCGAGTTCGATGATTAATATTTTATTAACACTCTCACATCTAATATAGTTAGCGAATAACGTGTATTATGAACTAATTGCCTAAATTGATCACGTTTGATTATAATAGTATCAATAATTTTTTGTACCTAATTACGGATACCATGTGATTCAAGGTTTTCAGCCTTTAATTGCAGTAATAATGAAAACTTTATTTTCTGATTATTCTTTTGCCTTGTCATAGTAATAATAATAATAATAATAATAAAACGTTTATTTGCAGCTACATAATTACGTGATTATTACAAAATAAATTTAGAATTAAAACTTAAGTATAAACAGCAGCCGCAAATTGGCTCGAGCTCGGCATGTGCTGGCACACCTAAGGCATACTCAGCGCCGGTCTTCCGCTAGAGCCACTAGTGACGTCATAGCTGACCTAAACGACCCAACATTATAAGTAAAACACATAGCACGCAAATACAAAAACAATTTTAAAACCCAAGCAAATAATCTAAATTACAAGAAGAAAGCAAGAAAGTAAGCAATCAAAGCAAAAAACAATGTTAATAATATTAAATCTACGATGCGACAGTATGCGACAGTCGCTGGTCGCACGAACGACAAACGACTGTCGCCCACTGTCGCACCCAAGAGGTTGCATAATCTGTGACAATTTGCACACCCAACCAGTGTTGCCAGATATACGGATTTATCTGTATTTATACATTTAAATGTGATATTGGATTACATGTTTATAAAAACGAATTAATCGATACCGCTCGTATTCGATTATCGATATCGATTCGATAGTGCATGCACTGCACGTGCCTACCGCGCCAGATAAAGCTTATAGAACGAGTGAGGAGCATCGTTAAACCCTACGTCCTTACTGGACCTTTGCACCGCGAGTGCACCGGTCAAACACTAACAGATACAGATATTGAATGCTCAATTGATTGCGGTTACTTAATTATACAACTGTGAATAATTTGTAGTATATTTTGTGTATGAATGTTGTTTTGTTTTAGAAATAACTCTAAATTTTTGTATGTTTTAGAGCTTTGCTCGGAGCTCTAGTAGATTAAAAAAAATCAAAAATATTCATTGCGATTTTTTTTATAAATCTAGTTTTTTAATGAATTTCATGGAAATACTTGCAGCCGTTTACGAGATTACGATTATATATGTATACAATATTAGCTCGTTTAAAGTATGAGATAAGATTACTGCCTGTCGAAATGACTATTATACTTTATAACCTATTAGGTTTTGGTTATTTTCTAGATTATTAAAATTCTTGGGAGTCTTTAGTTGTCATTTCGCTTCAAGTAGCTGATAATCAAGTCAATAATTGCGACTCTGAATTATGTCAGTCCGATTAGCAGTTTGCACAGCAGTTTCAGGTACGCGTATGTATAATTTAGCGTAGGCCGTAGGCGCAACCATTCACGTTTTAAAACGTAAAAAAAAAAAACTTTTTAATTTTTCCCGACTACAGCATAATGAAAAGGAAGGGTAATGAATTTGACAGTCTATGTATGTATGTATTTATGAATGTTTCACATGTCTATGTATGTATGTATTTATGAATGTTTCACAGTAGCGTCTAAACTACTGGTCACATAAATAAGATGTCAATAGATTCGTTATAATATGCGGGTATAAATTACAATTTTAATAATTATATTAGGTTCTAATTATGCTAATAAACTAATCACTTTCTTTAACACGATCCCTTACCTCTACGTCTGTTAGTTTGTTACGTATTGTTCAAGTTTAGCCCCCTATTTAAGTTATTGCATAACTCTTTTGAAAGAAAAAATCTGTGTAGAAACTTTAGAAGTTGCTATTAAGTCGTGTCTATTGTCCTTACAATTTCATATTACCCTCGTTGTATAGTGTGTTTGTTTACTGTATTATGTTTAACTAAAACCGTACATGGAGTCTTGTAGCTTTGTAATAATAATAACGCCATTGTTATTCATATTAATGAGTGTGTTAAAGCTATTTAAAGTGACATTATTTTTTTACCTGGCGGCCCAGATTATATACTTACTTAAGTAATAACTATTATTTATATAAGGTTCGGTAAAATCAATTACGGATATTTTAGGCCATCGTTCCTCAACCTTTTTCATGTCGCGACCCACGAAAAAGCCAGAAAGTTAAGTAAAAAGTCTTGCGACCCCGTCACGATGTTTTCGACGTTCGATACAAAAGATTCGTTTAAAAAAACGAATATTTTGTACCTATATGTAGTTTGTATTTATTATTTTTCAACAGACTGCGTCCCCTTTAAAAACAAACTCGACTCCCCCTTAGATGTAAAGACGTTTAAAAGCAGAAAAATAATTGTCATACTAGAAAATTTTTTTTCTTCGTACGTTTTGCGTTTTGCGGAGAGTCACCCATGCATGAGATATTTTTTTGCATAAACGTCTTTACATAAGCAGTGGATCATGTGCCCGAAGTATCCGTAATTGATGAGACATTATAATATTATAATCTCAGTATGGCATTGTATGAGGTGGTGTCAAGTTTAAAAGGCGAGTAAAATAATTTTCGTTTATGTTTTCAATAGGGTAGGTACCGTATTACACATTAAGGACCGAAATATCACAAATTGAAGAAATACAAAAACAACAATATCACACATTTAGACCAATGCCGATAATATTTTTTGAAACAAAGAAAAAAATACAGTGAGATGAACCCCATCGTTGAAATCTCTCCTTTCCGATAATGTAAAAAAAAAGATATAGGTACATTACCATAGTAAATGATCTCAGAAAATGCAAAGAAAAGAATAGGTAGTATGGCCCAGACCCGCCTAGCCCCAATAAGACGTCTACAATATTTTGAGTAAGTTGACGAATCTGTTTTAATAACTAAAAACTTAGTTTTTTTTATTTTCACATAAATTTTGAGGTTATGTGAAAAAAAATGGAAAAACAAAAGTTGTAGATCTTTTTATTACCTACAACTTTCCCCTTAGACTTTTTTTCCATAGACTTGTAGTTTTGCTGGAAATTGAGATAAACCGTTTTCTACCCTTAAAAACTCACCCCCCTTACACTTATCGACGTCAAATCACCCATAAACTATTTTTCCTTTTATTTTTGTTATACCTATTCTCTTCCTTTTCCAATGGGTTTCATCATACTATAATTTTTTGACCATTTTCAAAGGTAAAAAGTCCTAGTTTAATTAACATATTATTATAATAATTATTATGAAGTAATTAAGTAGAATTTCAATTTAGTGAAAAATGACAAGCAGCAAGATACAATAATAATAGCTCCGCACACCAATTTTGGTGACGGTGACCGGTTTAATTGAAACCAGGCTAGTTACGCAAGAGTTATTTTATAGTGCCCAGGTGTGTGCGCAGTACACAATAGCACTCTCTTCCTTTACTCTCGTAACTCAGAGGGACGGATGACCGAAACGACTAGCGAGAGATCAGGCGCAGGACCTACTTTTTACATGCCTATCCCACGCATGGATAATCTTGTCAGACAATCAGGTGTTCAGCCTGCATTGTCCTAACCAAACTTGAAAACAACATTTTTGAAGTGATAACTTCTTTTAGCACGGTATGCATATTTTTAGATGAGATAAAATCTCTGGACTCGCGACACCGTTACGGGACGCAGTTTGACTTATAATGAAATTTAAATAACTTCGAATCAAAATTGTTTCTTTCCTATTTTAGTTAACATGAACCTATAGTTCATATTTTAGATTGTAATAATTTTAATGATAATGATGATGATACAAGAGTTTGATTCATAAAAGAATATTAAATGTATTTTAAACTTTCTAATAATTATAAAAATACAATTCATAAATAAAATGCAATTCATAACCCAATAACACTAATACACAATTACACATCTAAAAATGTCTAACGCGCCAAAATAACTTTTCACTTCTGTCGGCACTCCAGGAGTGCAACCGTATTTTTTTTTTGTTCCAACGCGGGAATTGAACCCACACCTCCGAGTCGAGAGCCAAGCTCTAAGCCACTGGACCACGGAGGCTGAAACAATAGTCAATAAGTAACGAGTAACGACAGAGCCTCGACCTTAGTGCCAATTAACTAATCGTCGCGCTGTCTCGAGAAATGCATTGTATCTTGTTACTGCTTAATGAACTAATTGCCGTTGTTTTTGTTTACTAATACATAAATGATTCACGTAGTCGGTTAGGTCGGATTATAGTTTTTATAAAAATATAATTACCTGTTGATGATCTGACCGACTGATCAACGTAGAGGCCAAACTCCTCTGGCTAGAAAATTTAAATTTTGCACACATATTTTTGATATGATCTAAGCATCCACTAAGGGCTTTTTTAAAATTCAACCCTCAAGGGGTAAAGTAGGTGATAAGAGTTTGTATGAAACTTTTTGAATACTTATTCCTTGAATATAATATTTGCATGATATTTCGTATGAATTGAGTACAATTTTTTTATATATTATGATGTAGTTATCATAAGGAAGCATTTCCAAAGTTCAACCCCCAAAGGGGTAAAATACGTTAAATAGGGTATAAAAGTTTGTATGATACTTTTTATTCTTTGGACATATGTGCATGAAATTTCGAATGAATTGAGTATGGAAAAAATAATGAGTTACGTATTTCAGTTCGTTTTCTAAATTCAACCCCTAGATTAGGTGGGTAAAATAGGGATGAAAGTTTGAAACTTAATTTCAAGCGGTCGATGCCGCGGGAAATTAATGCTAGTTAACTTATATAATATAGAAAAAGTGAATTGCAATAGAAGTAAGTACGTTAAATATTATATCTTCGAAACCGTGAAGTGGATCTTATTGTCCCTTCGATTCGATTCGCCCTACGCAGATTTTTCCATTTCTCTGAAAAATTCTGCACGTGAAGCTCCTACGAGAATGCCAAGTCTTAGTGCAGCTTCTGTTTGCCATGCTCGTTTACTGCTAGAAAATTAATTAGGTAGGTAGGTATTATCTTTCGACTTGAAACGTTTCAAATATTTTAGTTTAGCCACTTATACCTATGCCAAAACTGGAATTGATTCAAATTATTATATATTTCATTCTAAAGTACACCACGTAATTCTATATTTGGCTACCTACTGAAATTCACTTCAATTTGTATAAATTAAGTACGATATACCTGCTAATTCGGTACCAAAGTAGCAAACTAACTAAGCTTAGCAGTTCAAATACCCAAATTATCAATGTAGGTACATAATTTTAAAAAGATAACTTTGTCTAGAATAAATAGAAAGAAAAAAGTTCGGTGTTAAAATTAAATTAACGGCGCGGGCGGAAAGCTGCATCAAGGATTAAATATCGTACAAGAAAGTGAAAAACTAACATAGGTGTCTATAGCTTTCTTAACTTTTTAACTCCAATCTAGGGCACGAGAGGATGTCAATATTAATTCCGGAAAGCTTTTAGCTTTGTTAAGCTCAGCTCGAGCCTTAAAGCAATGCAACAATTTACGCGTTAACTTTTAATGTTAGAGCGTTAATGTCTTAATGACGTGTAATGAGCTTTTAAGAGTCATATTATATTCACCTAAATTCCTACTGATTGGTCATAAATTGTGCATAATTTCCTATTCGTGCATAATTTAATATTGTGTGTCTGTGTGTGTAATGTGTATGTGTGTGAAATTAAGAATAATTAAAAAAGCACGTAAATAACAGTAATATTTTAAGTAAGCATTTTATGGTCTTAGATCTAAGCCCTAATAGGTATTTAAAGTTTAGCGACTAATAAGGAAAATACGGAGTATATTAAAATGGTCTCGTCCACGTGCAATAGGGGTCACAAATCACAATTCGCAAATAAGGCGGCCGCTAAGGTTAGCTACGAAAATATTAAAATCTAATATAGGCGCAAGTTACTTTTAGCGACGATAGTTAATAAACTATCGCCGTTAAAAGTATCTAGCGCTACGGATTTGGATGAATATTACCTTGAAAACATCTATATTTCCATTTTATTAGTGAACTAGCTTTTGCCCGCGGCTTTGCGGCGCGAAATAGTGTTCTTGGAGGAAAAACTTCTTCATAAATAACTTTACTCATTGCTATATACTTCTGTATACAATATTGAAAATGTTTTTAGGGTTTCGTACCGAATGGGTAAAAACAGGACCCTATCATAAAGACGCGTCACGCGACGTGCGAGACCGCTTGATTTATTATATTAAAAGGATGAGTATAAGTATTATATGATCTATACTAATATTATAAAGAGGAAAGGTTTGTTTGTTTGCATTGAATAGGCACTGAAACTACTGGACTGATTTTGATGATATAAATAGATAAGACCACGAGGATGGACATATTAGGCTACTTTTTGTAGCGGCAAAATGTACATTCCCTCGCGGGAACCGTACATTTTGCCGCTTTCCTTTAGCGGGCACGAAGTGGTGCGAAACATCATAAGAAAAATGTAATGAATATGGCGGGAAATTTAAGATACGTAAATAAAGTTTAATTAACCGTCACAACCATTAAAATTTAAAATGTTATTTGCCATTTCAACAATAGTGATCAGCTACCTCCATAGAAAAATCTTAATTACTGCTGTACAAAATATTCGTGAGCCTTCATATACATACGTCCTGCGTTTTGGATAGCGATGTAGAACGCGGGCACTCGATTCGCGCCGCAACACTTATGTCTCTTCATTTTAAATTTGTAATATCTTCTAAAATATTCATTTAAATTACATGCTGTAAAGGCCCATATTGATCTATATTAAATGCACAATGTATTTAAGGTAATGTAAATTGGATAAGGATTAATGCTATATTGCTTAAAATCGCTTCGTAAATAAGCTAATAAATTTAAATCAAGGTCAAGGAAATAAAATGGTTATTGTGGGTTATCTCTAAGAGATATGTATAGGGATATATCTCTTAGAGGCCATCGCGGACTTTTTGTAGGCTTTTTTAAAATGAACAAAACTGTAGTACATTATTTTGACCTATCTCTTAGGGTTCAGCCTGCGTTTGCAATGTAAGCGGAAAAAATGTAATTATTTACGACATTACATTAGAAACCTCAAAAATAACAGTATTTCTCCACTATTTAATGGATGTTATTATTCATATATGAACCTTCCTCTTTAATCACTCTATCTATTAAAAAAAAAACTGTATCAAAATCCGTTGCGTAGTTAAAGATTTAAGCGTACATAGGGATATAGGGACAGAAAAAGCGACTTTGTTTCATACTATGTAGTGATAGTGATACATCAATAAATATAATGCAATATTCATACAATATCTGCTATTTCTATTGCAGAATCCATATTCATATCGTATAGCAATACTTAACTGCGTAGTGTTTATTTAACTGAACATGAATGAATATATTTCGCATAACTTGAATAACGTTCATAAATCAGGAAAATGTTATTGTTATTTTACATTGATTACAATTATCTAGAGATTAAGTCATTTGACGATTTCTGTTTACTTCTTTCTTCTACACTACCTCTTTACATATCCGAGGTAGACAGTTAAGGATGACAGACGTCCCGGATTTCCCGCCTTCCCGGGACGTCCCGTATTTGGGGTATTATTTTAAACGACCCACTTCGCTGGGACAAGCGCTGTCCCGTAAATCGACCGTTAAAAGGTACTCAGTAGTCAGTACGCATAAAATACTGGTCGCCCTAAAACTCGCTCGTTCCTTTAGAAAAATGTCAAAAAATAAAATTGACACAAAATAATTATGTTACATGTTTTTGTTTTGTCTCGGGTAAAAATCAAAAAATCCTTATTTTTTGTCTTTGGTCTATACCTTTTTTACAGTTTGTCCCTTAAAGGCTGAAAAAAATCCATGGCAACCTATAATAATTAACATAATAGAATATTATTTTCTTTTGTCAACAGATGCGTGTCCACGGAGCGTCAATTCCTGACGGATTTCGTGGCTGGCGCGGAAAGCACGGCTGGCGGCCGCCTCGCGCGGTGGCTGGCTCCAACCTCCAGGGTGGAACCTACCAAGTGCGAGCTGAAAGCACCTCAGACCCCCGTCAGACCAGCTACACGAATCAGCCTGCCCGTGCTGATTAGGGATCAGTATGGAGAGGTGGTGGCGTCACCGGCTCTGAAAGTCGAGGTTAGTGGAGAGTTGGAAACCAAAGAAGAAAAAAGCGCGAACATTTTAATATTTTATTTTCTTAAATATCTGCTTAAAAATTCTAAAAGGAATTTAATTGACAATTTTGAAGTAGTAGTATATTTTAATATTAGAATATTCTAGTTTAAATTTTCTAAATATTGCTAAGCTCTGAGATCGAAGATAACTGAAATTCTCAAGTTTCGTAAATAAGAGTCTAATTGCCAATCATCTTAGGCTAGAACGTAGACAGTTTTTAGATGCTCTAAAATTTACTGGAACTTAGCAGAACCGGATTGTAGCCTTGTGGTGTACTTTGTACCTTCTTTATTATTTGTAAATGAGTGAACCACGACATACTAGATTAAAACTTTTGTGGGATTCCGTAGTAAGGAAGGAATCCTTATAGTTTCTCTCCGTCCGTCCGTTTGCCGGTCCGCCCTTCTAGCTTCTGTAACTACTCGTATTATTAATATAAATGGATTAAAATATTGTTAAAAGCTAAAATTAACTTGAATCTATTTAAAATATTTACAAACTATAAAAGTAGGTAAGTACTAAAAAAAAACAACTCCAAAACTTAAAATGCTCCAAAAAAAGAAATCTCCCAGGTCGTCCCCACCAGGCAGAGTACCTAGAAGGCTCAAAGAATTTCCTCGCTGGATTGCGATACTTATTCTCTGGGCCAGGTAGGTCCGGCTCTTGGTCTCGGGTGGCCTCAATGAGCTTTTTGGATATTTCTCTGACAAGTTTGTGCGCACCCAGACCCCATGTACCACGGGTTTCAACCCCAAACGGTTCAAATATGAGATCCCCACTAAGGTACATATTTGCGCCGCTTGAGGTTTTCCGCCTGATTGGCGGCCGCACCTGCAGAACTCGAGGTGCCCTGGACATGGGACGGAGCAAGTAGCGTCCCATACAGCCTGTCCCACTCTCCAAAAGAGCAGGGTCATACCGTCTGGTCTCTTGCCATCGTCGCGCGCCAAACCAGAGGGTTCCAGCACAGCTGGCACTCCGGCGGTGACAAGAGCCCGACGGATGAGATCGTTCAGGCAGTGATGTCGGGAGATGCGGCCGGCGCTTCGTTGACAGGACAGCCCATGTTGTCCGAGGCTAAGAATAATTGATGGATTAAAATTGTGTATGAATCTTGGTTTTG
Organism: Glaucopsyche alexis; assembly: GCA_905404095.1. NCBI lineage: Eukaryota > Metazoa > Arthropoda > Insecta > Lepidoptera > Lycaenidae > Glaucopsyche > Glaucopsyche alexis. Next base: position 19,771,023 of record FR990042.1, read on the forward strand.
TCAAGACTCAAGATAAAATAATAATATTTTTATATTATAGGGGTGGCTCAGGGCTTACCAATCTCCATACATGTGAAGTGGGGAGAAAATATTTTTGCATTCTACCACATCGTGTGGGGTATCGTCGAATAGTTCTTTTTAAATGAAGTCAAGGTTTTATGCGTGACTTTTTACAAAATCAACAATTTTAGAGTAACCGTCCCCAAAGTGGTTTATAAGTTGGTCCCAACCTAGCATTTTTCAGAGATAGAAATTTGTAAGATTCCATGCTGATGATAGATCACGCTAAAAATTGTTTTAAAATTATTTTAGCTTTAGATAACTACGGAACTCTCTTTAGATACGTCCTGACATGCTCTTGGTTAGATTATTTAAGGATCGTATGCATTCGGTGCTATCGGTACCTTTATGAACTAAATTTTAATTTTGACTATTTAATGATCTTACCCAAATTAATATTAGAAAAAAAAAAACAGTGGCGCTCCGGGAGTGTCGACAGAATAGTCAAAACAACGGCGCACAGGCAAGCATGCGGCGCGAGAAGCGAAATACGGTCGGTGTGGTGTGCCGTCAATGCGATAATCTGCCGTACATTTTTCATGGGCATAAAAAAAAGAGATGGACAATATATTTTGTTTGTTTATAATTTTGAATCGCGTGAATCTAAATAACATTTATTTTAGTTAGTACATACATTAAAATGTGATTTTCGGCACTAGTAAAGCACCCTATTGTATGAATTCTGTTCGTAGATGGTGGTACAGCGTCAAGAGGACAAGAGTTCGAGACAAAGCAACTCGGTGTCGGTGCACAAGTGTAATTTCCCCAACGTGTCGTATCAACCCACCGTTCGAGACACCATGCGGTTTCACGCCATAACTATGATGAAGGTACTTTTAAGTTTACTTTACTTCGTGTTAAAACCGGTCAAGTGCCATTCGGACTCCCGCACGTAGAGTTTCGTGCCATTATGCCGATATTTTACGTTTACTTATTAATTTTAGTATCTTTGTACTACGTTGTACGGATAATCAAAAATTCGTATAAAACCTGAAATAATACAATTGCAATCAAGTCCCGATATGGTAAAACTTCCAAACCAGTATTCTCGTAAACGTTAAAACAGCATGAAACGCGTCCTGATTGGTCCAAGCTTCACAAAATCAGTTTATTAAGCAATTTCTCAGTATTTTTCAAATAACTATCTAATACGCCACACTATGGGGTAGACTCAAAAAACAAAACAGCACCACTTTACATGTAGGGGAGGTACCCAAATATATATATATATATATATATATATATATATATATATATATATATATATATATATATATATATATATATATATATATATATATTTCGTGATTTTATTATAGTACTTTGTTGACGTGATAAAAACACAAATCCCTGCAAACTTTTATATTTCTAGCACTAACCGTTTGGACGGTAAGCCGAAGACGGACGGGCCGCGGGCGGAAGGACCTGACGAAACCATCAAGGGTTCTATCACCTACGGAACCTTAATAAATTACGTGTTGAGTTAACACGTGATAGAATTAAAATCTTCCATTCCTTCATATCTTCTCTCGCATATGATTTTTATTGAGTGTGGTTATGTCTTCGAAATATATTCAATAACTAGGTGGTGCCCGCAACTTCCTTTGCAGGCATCAGCTACAACTACACCTACAAATTAAATAAAAACAAGATATAACTTATATTAAAAATTATAATTATTATAGGGAAATGACATTAGTTTTCCTCATAAAAAATAAACGTATTGGGTGTAGCTAAATTAGCGTCTTTTTAAATCAGTAAAGAAGAAGTGTCTGGCGTAAAATAATAATTAGCCTGGTACAAGTTGTGCTTGACCATAACTGGTTTGGTAATAACTAATGCTACACTTATGCTGTTAATGTGAATAGCTCTTTTCAGTGAGGTAACCTTAAAACACTCCGCATTTTAACGCCCAAGAATGACTATTCTGATTTTCTGGTGGTCCATTGGAATTTTGTTCCATTAGGTGGTCCCTTTACAATGGATATCTTCCATTAAAGTCTAAAGTTTGCGTTGACTTCATATGTGTCTACGATTTTTACAGGTGTTCCAAAACTACTCGTTCGAAGAGCTACGCGTGGCTAGCGGCGCGTGGGGCGGCTCCATGCTCGCCGCTGTCGACGCTGGTAACAACGGCCGAGTGCCCGTGGAAAGAATAGCCGTGCGGGCGCTGTCTGATGGCTCATACGTGGCCAGTTGGCTACCTACTGTCCCTGGAACTTATATCTTCAGATGCACGTTTGATGATCAGCCAGCACCACAGGTATATTAACTTTATTGTCAGGTAATGTCTTACAAATCACAAAGTCTCGAATAAGCGGAATAAGCTTATTCGAAAGTTTGTCGCTGCTTACTTTAGGTATACTGAGCGACAGAGACATAACATGCAAAAACCTATCTGACGCTAATATAAGGTAGACATTATTATGTCTGAGTTTGACAAAAATTGACCCAATAACGCGAGAGGCCTTTAGCCAGTAATAGGACGCAAAAAAGTTTTCGTTTTGAGTTTATTACATTTCCACGAGTACGTATATCAATGGTTCAGAAATACCAATTATAATTGAAATTTAAATTCCAATTAGTTGTGATGATATGCCGACCGCAGGAGTGAAAACAAATATTTATTCGATAGCTAAAATTCGGTTAAAGAAGACATACGTTTAGGTTAGGTAATGTTTTTATGGATGAATACTGCCCGTGCTCTCATCGTGCCCGTGAAATATTTTTTCTCAGGAAATAACAGTGGAAGTAGCAGAGAACACCAACGAGGAGCTACCGATCGAGCGTCCGCAAGGGCCGCAAGCGCCGGTCGCTACTTCTAAGCTGAGGCGGTTTACGGCGCGGTATAGCGCTGGCTTGCGAGTGCGCGCCAGCCCGAGTCTACAGGCAGAGGAGTTGGGACGAGTGCCGCCGGGAGCTTATATTGCTTTCGTTGAGGAGGTAGGATATATCAAATTTAGTAGAATCTGTATAAAACTCAATGCAAAAACCACTTATGGATCATCCGCTGCAAGTGAAGAGGCAAAAGTGGGACTGAGTTTCTGTGAAGAATCGGACGATAACAAATCGACGCAACCTGAGTGGCCTTGACATTTCATATTTTTTTTTTCCCAGTTGCTAAACAAGGATGGCACGTGGGTGCGCCTCAGCGCGGAGTCAGTTCAGGCGTACGCGGAGAGCTGTACCGGCGTGGCGTGGTGTCTGCAGTACCATAGACATCTGGAGCGGACGCTACTGGTGCCCGTTGACGATGAGGTGTCGCCGCAGGTAAAGTACCAGCTTGTTGATACTTAAAGAGTGTGGTCTTAACTTCATGAATGTTGACGCTTAGAAGATATTATTGTATGACAGCAATTTTAAATCTACTTTATATGAATGCTGTAATGAAAAAAAAAATAGGGATAAAAAAAAACCTGGCAGAAGTGAAACTTCATTTAAGATTTTTTGATCGTTTATGATAAAATCCAAAAATACTCTCGTCGTGCTTAAAGGACATAACTTTAAAACTGAATAGAAAAATTAAAATTTGTACACCTGCGCCTTCTGTGTGTTGAGCCGTACTTTAGAAGGTTAAGTTGTTATATAAGTAGCTTTGGACAGATGGTGTTATATCTAAAATCGTATCGTGTAGTAACCTTGAAACTTCGCTCTCAACGCTGCCAAAGTAGTTTCACAATAAAAAAATCAGCTACTATGTAATATAATATAAGATACACTTTTAAGACTTAGTTTTAATATCTGAGAAGACAATTAACATATTATTAGGTACGTACCTATAGAATTGTAGAAATAGTAGTAGAAGAATATTGAAAATAAGTTTTAGTATTATATTAAAATATATTGTTATAGGAGGAATATGCAGCATGCCTGAGCGGATACCGAGAGTCTCAGTCCGAAGTGACTCTGTGGCCAAAGGAAGAAGACCTCGATTCTATTAACAATGGTACAGTAATTCAGTTTAAAAGGAATTTACATCATTTAACCATACAAACTGGAAATATACATAAAAAGAACATATTCTTGATGTTTTATTTGGCGTATTCCATTTGGTGAAATAGATTTTATTTTCTTGTTTCAGGCATGAGTTCAGACGATCAACGTTTTCCTTTCTCTGTACAGAGCGATATCACTAATGACGTAAGTTTATTTGATTCAATTTATTATTAATCTTAATAAAAATGAAATATTCAATCAATCAATTAAAATATACTTTATTGTGCACAAAACAAATAACAGAAAACATAGATGCATGTTTTTTTTTTAATGTACTGTACATTAAAAAAAAACATGCACACAAAGGCGGCCTTATTACTTATAGCAATTTCTTCCAGGCAACCTTTTGGAGGGCGTTGGAAATAATAATTAGGAAAATAGGCGATGTGCAAAAGTATATTAAGTAATGAAACTATCATTACAAAATACTTTACATATATTATGCTTAAATATATAAGTAAATATAATATGTTTTATAAATAAATACACTAATAAGAAATATATAGGTATAAGATTAGTGGTATAAATACTGAGGTACTTAATAGCTTACATTAATGGTTGACTACATAAATTGATGTAGTGATTTTTTAACAGCGACTTAAAGCGACTCAAAGTTTCAGCCTGCCTAATATGAGCAGGTAAAGAATTCCAAAGCAAAATGGATTTGATTGTAAAAGAGGAGTTAAAATATGTTGTGCGATGGACAGGGATAACCAGGAGAAGACTAGAAAATGATCGGATCGGATTTTGTCTATCGGAGTTGCGAAAATTAAATACGGTTTTTAAATAATTAGGGTGATGGGAATCAAATAAAATATTATATAGTAAGGAGCATCACGGCGGTAGTGGATTGGGAGCCACTTAAGCTTGTTACGATATTCCGAGATATGGTAAAATTTACGTAAACCGAAAACGAACCTTAACGATAGATTTTGAAGGCGCTCGAGCTTATTGAGTTGTTATTCAGTCAGGTTAATGAAACATGCAACATATTGTTTATATTTGCCACCGTAGTCGCCTACTTTTCCGCATACTTACACAAATCACATTATCAGAAAAAGCTACGCATGTTACTTATTGCTTCTGTGGGTTTTTCGAGAATAGATTTCAATGACTTCACTACTTAGTGATTGAATTAAAAAAATATTTACAACATATTTAATAAACTAATGTGTACAAAATAGATTTGTAATGGAAATACAATAGAAAGAGTAAATAAATTTTGATATCTTGGTAGTGTATCTAATTATTATCGACGACTCCAGATACACAGCAGAGAATCTCGCAAGAATTCTCACAAGAAAAGGAAGGCCAAGGAAAAACTATATAGCTAAGTCAAGTTTTAGAGACTGTCAGGGTACAGAAATAAATGTCGGAAGCTCCACCGACCAGGGCTAAGTAAAAGAAGAAGAAGATTCAATAAACTGAATATTGTTTGTTTTCCCCCCATAGTTCAGGAACTATGCGCCTAATTTGGGGGTATGTTGGTAATGATTTGAAACTTAAAACATTCATTTTTTGTTGCAGAGCGACAGTGGCACAAGTCAATTCATGTATGGCGCGGAACCCAGCAAGAGGGGCAGGTTTATACACAACGAGTCCTCTGTCAGTCCAAGGTTAGGTTTACTTCTACTCATAATAATAAAAACTATTTCATGTCAACTGTGCCTGAACTACGCACGATGAATAGACTTCAAACTTACGTACCTATGTTATGTAGTAGATACGTTTTTAACGTATCTGCTTCGTCCACTAGTTATGACTTACGAAAAACGTCTTGTTCGTACGCAGTATCGGTAATATTTTTAAATCGGTGACTCACTGCTCGCGTTTGTCGTTATTGTCCCTTTGCTACACCGACTTTAGGTATTGTTATGAAAACATTTAATGAGTTGCATCGTTTTGAAATGACTCATTAGTCATTATGATTAAGTTCGTTATCGAGTCATTTATCATTAACAATTATTAGTGAAATCCATGCTAATTACATAGACGTCTTTACATACACGAGGCATGTTGAGGCAAAAACTGTCCCCACTTAAATGGCCCCACTTTTGGGGCTGTTTGAGGTATGGTGAAAACAAGATGGCGTAACTTTTTCTTGTATGAAGTTAATTTTGTGGCAAATGTACGTCATAGCCTATCTTTAGTTTTGAAATCTTTAGTAATTATGACAAAAAACCTTGTCTTTTCGTTGAAAAAGTGTTACAAAGTCTGTCTCAATATGAGACTTTTAAAAGTTTTAAAGTATTTAGTTTCATATATTGTATCATAATAAGATATAAATAGACAAGTGATTCACTATACTGTTGAAATAAAACGATTCAGATTATCAATATATTACAAGGACTTCCTAGAACAGTTTATATTTTTGTGGTTTTTCTATTAGGTAAGTGTTACAGTTGCTAGTATATAAATATTGCTAGACGTTATTATAGGATTCTAAATGCAAAATCCGTATAGATTTGCAGTTTGGATGATGGATCGGGTTAATTAACCTCAGCGCGAATAAGTTTACCTCAACAATAATAATATTATACCTACTTCTATATGGTATGGTTAACTTTCACAACATTAAAATTAGACTATACGCATTGAATAATGTTTTGTCTACTTTGTTAAAGCTTATGTTACTCTTTTACTTCTAATTGAATTTAAATTGAATTATAAATAACTTCATTTATCTCCATTCTTTAAAGGAGTCACACAAGAATAGCGTATAATATATATTACTGTCTTGTCTGTCACAGACGTACGCCTCGACGTAGCAACGGCAACAGTGACGAGTGGTGGTCGCCCGTGAAGCACAGGTCCAGTGACAATGTCCACGATGTTAACGCGCTGCAAGAGGTGAGTACTGCTAGAGGAATTATAATTCATTAGGAAAGAAGAAAAAAGTGGCCAGAATCCTTTAAAAACTCTTAATCCTCTCTCACTGCTTGAATACTCTATTATTTCTACGGCCAAATCAAGTGAAACTACTAATAAGTAGTAGCTTTAAAGTTTAGCATCACTTACCAAAAATAATATTAGGTAAAATAAACTACTAAACATCCTTTGCAGCAAACATATTATAAATAGTATCTGGTTTATTTTAAGGGCGCGTTTACAAATTTGACCAAATGAAACCAAATTAAAATACATTTTTACTTAATTATAGACGGAGATAATAGAGTCAGAAGCGGAGTGCCGTGCTAAGGGCCTCGCTCAGACCGGCACGCAGACGTCGCCGGATCCGGTACAGCCGGTCACCACGAGCCTGCAGTTTTGTATTGGACAGAAGGTAACTAAATGAGTTTGTGCAATATAGCCAAGACAGCTTGCCCCTTGGGCACTTCTAACATCAACTCAAGGCAGAAACCACTGAACCACATAGGTGTAGTCAAAGAGCAAAATATATGCAGCCCATTACTGTAGGATAACTCAAACTCAAAAATTTTATTTGCATATAGGTTATAATATAACACTTATAGAATTGTTCTACATGATGCATACCACCGGTTCGGAAACTAGCCCGTCGAACCGGCGTAAGAAACTCGCACGGGGCCACCTTTTATCAAAAAGATGGGAAAATTGTTCTTTTCAAAAAAAAAATTTATAATGTTGTACCATGGACGAAATATACATAGACTGACAGATCCCATACATTAAAACGTACACAATAAAAAGGTCCGGATACTGCTTAGGTCTAGATGGCGTTAGTTTGTAGCACGAAAATCAATAAATTGCACAGATTAGCGAAGTAAATCAATTATGTTCTGTTTTAAACAAGAAAAAATATTTTTCAGTCTCTTTCCAGTGTGATTTTAAAGTTCAAAGGCTGATATTTGATAATTGTCTCTAAATCCTAAAAAATTAACCTCAGCAGCTTGTTTTTAGACAATTATGGTAGATGGCGTAGTATTAGGGTACCAAATGTGATCACTAGATGGCGCGCAAAAGCATCGAATGTCTCATAAAAGTAGGTACCTACTTATATAAACAGGTACAATACAATGTTGTATAATGTAGATATTGATCATAATAATTATTGTAGCTAGGTGTTGCCCGCGACTTCGTTCGCGTGAATATGGGTTATCGCGGTTGGATAAAAAGACAATGTTAATTATTATAAAAACAAAACTAAATATGTACCTACCTACCTATCATAAAAATAATACAACTCTTTAAAATACCAAGAAATCTTATTTTGCTTAAAATACCTACCTATTTAATAGAAAACTACACGAAATTAATGTGTAACTTAATTAGAATATTGAATTAAACGATAAGTAACCGCAATGAAAATCAAAAATGTTTGAAATTACGGTTGACAAGTCATTTTGCAGTCGCGGACAGATCAGGTGAACTTTATTTTGAACCTTATTGCTATGGTATAAGGTTGAAACTGATACACCGTATCCGTCCGCACGCTCTATGCTTTGGCATAAGAGCGTTTCAAGTTTTTCCAAAGTTTTTCCTCGTACTAGCAGGCTTAGCATGACGCGGCGACGCGAGCCGAAGAAATAAATTTAAAGAAGAAATATTCTACCTATATATAAAGACTGAAACTAATTGTCTAGGAGCGCCATGATGTGGAGTAGTTGACATTATTGTAAGACTAGATGTTGCACGCGACTTCGTACGCGCAAAAGGAAATCCCGCGGTAACCGTACATTTTGCCGCGATAAAAAGTTGCCTATGTCCTTCCCCGTGGTCTAATCTATATTTACACCAAATTTCATCAAAATCGGTCCAGTAGTTTCGGAGCCTATTCAATGCAAACAAACAAACATACAAACAAACTTTTCCTCTTTATTATATTAGTATAGAGTAATTGACGTTAAGAAAAGAAATATTTTTTCTCATAATGACGAAGCATCAACCTTGCTGCCTTACAATAAGACCTATTCTGAATTCCGAATGGTATTAACGTTTCTTCAATCTCTCATTTTGTCTTTCTTGCAGGCTTAGCATGCATGCACATCCAATGTGCATGCTAAGCCTGCTGGTAGTCTGTGTAACAAAAGAGTTGAAAAAGGATTTCGTGTGTCATATTATATGACTAATGACACTGACATTTGACTCGACACTCATGTGTTCGATTTTCAACTCTATTGTATTAGCACAGAGTTCTATTTTTAATTAATTAATTCTCTGAATTTTAATCCGGTGTTTCGGATTCTGGAGCATAAAATATAGTCCAACTCCCAGCCTAAGGGTACCCGCCCACTTCATACTTTTCGATTTTTAGTTTTAGTTTCGTATCCAGAATATCAAGCGGTCTGGATCATTTACAGGAAACCGAAACATAGCAATTTCATTGCTTTTATTGCCACAATTGTGATATACGCAATTGGTATACATTTTCTCCAAGTTGTTTATGGAAAAAGCTTTCCGAATTTTTAAACAAATAGTCCGAATCGTAGGCACACAAAGTCCATAATACAAGCACAGGTCAACAATAAGGCGATTTATCGGAGTCCAGGAGGCAAAATAGGTAGGTAGGTCAAAGGTAGTAGGCAGATTATCAGTTCCGGTAGGCAAGCGCAATATGGTATTTAAAAGAAATCTAAAAGCAATTGAGAAAAATACAACAACACAACGAGGAACGCAATCACAACTTTAGGTGGGCGCCGCCGCGCCGCCATGCATGTGGCGCCGCCGCCGCCGAGTATCCAAAAATTCGCGTACATGTTAAATACAGGTACAGGGATACTAAAAAGCGTTACATAACGTGGTAGGGGTTCAAAAAGTCGAAATTTTGCGTGACGTAATATGTGGATGGCCCCTTACAGTAATCTTCATCATCATCTTATTTACAATATCCAATGAAAGCTAATGGCGCGTATTCAATATTATACATTCGATCGTTTATTTTAAACCATCTTATAATGTTTTAATAATTTTACAAATATCAATAGAAAGGGAAAAAAATATTTTAAACAAAAAATTAAACCGACTTCCAAAGTAAAAATGCACAAAAAAGCATGAAATAATACTTATTTTTTCAAATAGTTGCCCTTTTAAATTTGACTGAACATCTAATTTATTTCTCTACCCAATCTTCATAATTTTGAAGTCGGTACCAGCCAACTTGAAAATGAGTTCTATTTTAATTTAAAATAGAACTAATTTATCATTTTTAAATATTGTTTTATTATGGTGTTGTTCAGGCTGGTACCGTTTCTAATTCAAATCCGTCATCCGTTGTACTTACTGCACATAAATTACAATATTATATACACTAATATTACACTACTAAATACTAATAGACATATATTAAACTTAATATTACCTTATCTACGGAAAAACAATATAAAACACTGCAATAATAGTTGAGCGCAAGCATTATTTGCACTAGGTAACTCGGCCAGCAGTGTGCCGTGACGTCACACTCTCCACGAGCGCCTGCTACGGGCCGCGAAATTTACGGGAATTTGAAATGTCTATAATATAATCCGCTAATACTCGGTCTTTTTCAATGAAACAAAAACTAGTGTATTTGTATAGATACAAGCATTACTGGGAGAATCGTTTTAAGCAATTTTGTATACCTATTCTTCATTGTAAAAACAAACGAATAAAACTTTTCGCTTCTAAAAATTGCGTTTTTTTTTACAAAAACAGCTACGCCGCGGCGCGGCGCCGCCACGCCGACCAGCGCGCCGCCGCCGGCAAATTTTAGGTCGGCGCCCACCTCTAAATTCACAACAATCCGAACTCCGAAACATAGATATTATGGTACGGAGTAGGGACGGCGGACCGGCAGATCATAGTGTTGCCACTTTCTGTTTTAATAGTTTAACCAAAAGTTTAACAATTAACTTTATTTGAAACCTACAATTTTCTTTTGTTCTGAGACTTTTTTATTTAAATGAAATTAAGACGTTATAAACTTTAATTCCAAGTTCAAAAATCGATTAACAAGATTGTTGCTTAGGTTAAGGTATAACGATAGAGGTGTTTCAAATTAATAAAACGCCGTAAATAAATACTGGTTATTACACAACCAAAATAATATCTTGTCAAATAATTGTACACTTTATATAAACACTAATAAACAAATCTTATTTGAATATAATTCCAGAATGTTGGGTATCTATTTTATATGCATGGCAATATTAATTCATCCTCACACGCGCACGTAGAGAAATTACAAAATAAAGAAAATTATAGAAATTTTGTATATAGGTAGGTAAGTCTTTATTAGCGGCTCAACCATAACTTGTTTAGCGCCATCTATTGACGTTTTTTTTTAAATATAAGATAACTTATGACGTACTTCAAACATAGTCCTAGAGATGGCGTTTTTATTTTTAAATAAATATGGCTAATTTTGTAATTTGGTACACTCAACGTCATCTAACGGTCAACAAGAAAATTAAAAAATGTCGTACGTTTTAATGTATGGGATCTGTAGGTCTATGTATATTTCGTCCATGGTTGTACTTAATATCTACATAACAGAAGTCATAAGTACATGGAACATACTTAAGTACATAAAAGTAGCCTTGCAGGGGCCATCTTATTCCCAAGGTGTGCAAACGTTAATGAAAACACTGACTTTATAATAAGCTTTAGCACACAAACGTTATTTAATGGTTTATGTTCTAGGACGACAACTCGACCAAGCGCACAGTACGTGAGCGAGCTACCCGCGGTCGCTACAGATGCAGCTCGCCGCCGCCGCTGCCCGCGCGACATGCGCACGCGCCGCGCAAGCACGCACTCAGCCCTGCGCAGGCCGAGTGTCTGAGGGCTATATTCGCCGCGCTGTTGTGGCATGAAGGTATGCCACTTTACATGATTGAATGTTAATAAAAATATATTCCTCAAAAATGCAATCGTTTGCATTGAACTGTTGTTGTTTGTATATGAGCTACTATAAGTTTGAGAATAGTACTAGTTTACTAGTCTTTGTAACAAAGGGCTACAAATACAGGTAAGTCATGCATCATACTTTATATGTATATATCGTTCAATTGGCTTAACCAAATCTACAGTTCGTCCATATGTCGTGCCAATCTACGTTCACACAGCCAGTTTTATAATCAACTTAATTTTACATACATACATATATAATCACGCCTTTTTCCCATAGGGGTAGGCAGGACCGGCTCTTTCCCGTAGGGGTAAATTCAAATTCAAATTCAAATTCTTTTTATTGCAAGAATGTTGTATGTACAATGGTCTTAAAATTACTATATTATGTTCTCACATTCTGCCATCACAATGGCGTGCAATTTGCAATTTTACAATAAAACAAAACGAAATTAGAATGAAATTTTACAATATATATGGTATAATAGAGTATCACGTTATTAATATTAGATAATTTATTATTATTATTATTTAATAATTTGTGTTATTAAATTCATGTATTTAATGTCATGTCAGATTTTTTAATATTAAGTTAATTACATAATAATAAATTATTTAAATGTCACATAGTATATTTAAACATTGTTTAAATGTCATATTATATTCATTTAATGAGTAAAAACAATTATTTCCATTTAAAGTTTTAAAATATCATATTTTAATTTTAATTTATAAGTAACATTTATAATTTAAAAGTAAAATATAGTTTAACATGTTATTATAACCATAAAATAATATAATATTATTAATCTTTTCCATCATAAAATTTAATAAATTCATTAATTAAATACTATGTCAAATATCATTATAATGTCATGTATATAGTCAAAATTAAGATAATCTAATGTCATTTTTGATAATAATAATATTATTTTATGTTTCTTTAAATGTCATATATTCATTCAATGTATAAAAACTATTATTCAACAGCCATTTGGTTAGTTGTCTTTTAAAATTATTTACATTTAAGCTTTTGAAATGGTCAGGTAGCTTGTTATATACAGTAATGGCATTGATGTAAACATTTTTTTAAAGATATCATACCGGCATTGAGGCAGATATAGTTTATACTTGTGTCTTGGTGTAGCATTTCTATTATTAATGTCAGCATTGTTAGGAAAATAGTGTGAATTTTGTTTTACAAAAGTACAAATATCCCTTATGTATAAGCATACCAGAGGCAGGATATGAAATTTCTGAAATAATGGTTTGCAGCTGTCCGAGGGCCAAGCTCCACCACACCACTCTACTCCAGGGTAGGCAGAGACCACTTCTTTCCACTTGCTACGATCCTTATATACTTCTTTCGCTTCGTCCACTTTCATTCTTACCATCCATTCCTCCTCTTACATTCAACGTAGCCAAGCGTCTCCATGGTCCGCTTTTCGCCTCCGCGAGAAACGAGACGTGATGGGTGGCGAACCACATCGCCGCCATTTTGGATAATGAAATTATTTTTGATTATCCATTGTGTTTCCACGGATTGGTGAAGAGGGTAGGAATAGGGAAAGGGAAAGATAGGTGGTGTGGAAAGGAAGATTGGTAAGTTAGAATGGGAAATAGGGAATGTAGGATATTACCGCCCAGAAGGGCAAACGATAGGACAGTAATAGCTAGGGAAGCCGGGGTCGCATACCCGTATACTATACCACAACTACCGGACAGGTAAGTTGGGAAGAGTATCCCATGACATTCTTAATTTTTTTTTCATAAAAAAATAATTAACTTTTCTTACATAGGTTGTGTTCCTAAACTATACCTGTATTGGTCAGAGCGATCTCATATCTCGGAAGCTATTGCACTATTATTGCGTTCCAAAACGCTACATATATACTGGCCAATGGACATGACTCCGGTACAATGGCCGCAGACCGCATGCCAGTACAAGATGGCGATTGGTCATGACGTCAAATCATATTGGTCACTGTTAGAGTTTATGAACACAAGCATAACAAATTGCACACTTTCAGGCATAGTACACGACGCAATAGCCTGTGCAGCGTTCTTGAAGTTCCACCCGCAACTGCCGAAGTGGGGCGCGCGGGTTGTGACGCGCGGAGCGAGCCACGATATGCCGCCGCCCAGGCCGCAGCGGCATTCTGTTGAAGTGTCTAATGCCGGTAATAAGATAATTGTTAATCCTAAAAGTATGACGACGTTTACTAGCACGATAACCGCTCCTCGTTGACAACTAATGGACTCTGGTGGTCTCCCGTAGCGTTTACATTATATTTAGACACTAGTCTAAATATAACGTAAACGTTATTTTACGCTTCTTTTCTTATCAATCGATTTGATATAAAATAATATAATATTTTTATTTATAAATGGATGGATATCATTTAATTAAAATCTACTTAATTATTAGTTTTTAAATTTTAAGTGGTAACATTTCAGGCCAATACCTCCACATTCATCCGTCCACTTTGGAAACACTTACTCGGTCTGGTAGTGAAGCTTACTCTAGTCGGATGCGAAAAACAGATCTCGATGTCGCTATAAGGGAAGAGGATTCCGCGCATACCACTGATACAGGTATAACATAATAATTATGTTACAATTTCTTCTTTCTATTTTAATTAACTTTGTCCGTAAATAATCCTTACTTATATATTATAGTTCTAATATATAGAGAGGAAATATTTGTTTCTCTGTATGTTTGTTTGTTTACATCGAATAGACTTTGAAACTACTGGACGGATTTTGATGAAATTTGGCATGTATATAGAGTAGACCACGGGGAAGGACATAGGCTCTTTTTTATTGCGGCAAAATGTATGGCTACTGCGGGACCTCCTTTTGTGCATAAAAAGTGCATGCATCTATAGAAAATAAAATAAAGAAAATAAAAAAGACAGAAGTGAAAAAAATTAATATGGGTTTAGATATGTATTATTGTTTTTTACAGTGTAATTCTTTTATACGAGTATTTTGTTTCAGCGGCGTCTACTCCTTCCGTAGTGAATGTTCTTCCTCCGGCTTTGAGAGCTCTAGTGGCGTTGTGGGACGCCCTTTACGATTCTGATCAGCTGAATGCTGCTACAGACAAGTAAGTTTAGGAGATAAAAATTATAGTTTTAATATAAAGCTATATATTGAAAATATAAATGGTATTACAGATTGAAGAAAGGAATTTCGGAAAACAACGAAAACGATGAAGTGAAATCGGCAAGCGGCGTTCGTAAGACGAAAGAATGGAAGCATGGCAAAACACCATATTCAGGTAATAATGTTAGGATATTACAAGCAACATGTTAACGCAGTTCCATTCTGCTGAAATTTAATTAATTAAGAATACAAACTATTGTGGCTTACATTCTCTTTCCTCCTTAATTCTTATAACATTACTGAATAATTATTTAAATTACAGAAATTATTATTATTATTTAACATTAAGTCACTGGCGAGCGCCAAATTATTGCTACCTTTGCTAACCAGTGCAAACAGCTGACTAATAACAAAAAACAATCTAAACCCGCAGTGTGTTGCGAGCTATGCGGCGGCGCGAGCGTACCGCCGCCACTCGCGGCGCACATGCGTCACATGCACCCGGGCTGCCGTGCGCCCACCGCCCGCGGGTACGACCGCGCAGGCGCGTACAAGCGCGCCGACACCGCGACCAATAACGACGCGCCCGCGTCGGTGTGCGGGCAGCTCGCGCAAGGTAACTACGCTCTTAGCCAAGATGCCTTCGCTTATTACGATGACGAAGCTAGTAATCAAAGCATGATATTGGTGATTTCGCGCTATGACACTTATCGAAAGTTATGTCTATTCGATATGTTTTAAACTTCGAATATTGTCTAATTAATTATCGATGGCATGTTAGCTAAGATGTCAGGCCTTTTATTATACTAGCCTGCCCTATCACTTGCGACGCGACATAGCTATTTTGCATTATCGCATCGATAGTAGGTATATCGCGTCGCGTCGTGGTAGGGGAGCATTCAGTCGCGTATCTTTATAGATATGCGACTGAATGAGTATCATCTGTATTACGATATAGTCGTAATACAGACGATTCTCATCGACGATCATCATCATCACATACCTCTAACTGGCTAAGATCAACAAATATGTACTCATCAAAACTTAAATTACTTTATTAAATTGACTGGTACCCGCACCGGGTAATATATGGAAAATTTTGTGTTTATTGTGATTCCTTTGCATCAATGTTCATTACTTTCCAATGTTATTTTTAATAAATTTATTTTCATTCTACGTAATGTGTTTTATTTGTTATGTATTATTTCCGCTTTATTATGTCGCTTGAATGTAAATTTTAGACCTTATCGGTGTGAAAATACCAGCTACGTTGGCAGCGTACCAGCTGTGGTACATTTACTGTGAGAAGTGTCGCGAGAAGGCGTTGAAAGCGAGCTCTAGTACCAAGCAGCGGGCAAAAACTGTGAGCGAGGATTACGAGAGAGAAGAGAGGGAGGCACCTGATGTGGACCACTACACCATGAGAGACAACGCCGTCTTCCTTTTGGATCTGGCGCCGCTTACTAATTCCGGTAAGCATATTAGTACTTCCTAAATGTAATCCGCGATATCATATTTAACACACACTCTAGGTATGTTACACAACAGTCAACACATTATTTCAGTACAAAACTATTCGAAGGCAACTTGCTATTTGTGCACAAAATGATCACTGCTGGGAAACAGGGGAAAGCCCTCCCTTCCGTACCTAGTTCTACTTTTAGTAGGGGTTCTTAAACCATTAAATACTGTTTAATACTTTACCTTCAATATATTCAGTAGCGATAAAATACAAATTTTTTAAATCTAACTAACTCATGTAAAAAGTTATAAACTTTAGTTCACAGACATGAATAGTATTATTAGGCATATTATGTCTATTTAATATTTTATAGTAGGTATAGCTATTACTTTAAAATACAGGAAGGCGTTGGGCTCATGTCCAAATTTACTCTTGAGATCATCATTTCGTCTATTTGGCGATCCACCAATATTGCGTCAATCGTAAATAATATTGTTCGAATGATTTGACTATACAGCCAAAACACCTACACATAAACCAAACAGTTTATTTGTCTGTAGGTATGTGTATTTCTTCAATGTTGATCTAGGTATTCAAAAATATGTGTTTGATCTAGGTGATCAAAGAAATTACTAAAATAAATAAATCGCCCAGTCCGTCAGTTCAATTGGTACCCAACTTTGATTGTCTGATACAGTTTCTACTTAACGTTCTTCACTCCTCATGTAACTGTTTTTGTCTTGGATTATCTTTTAAAATACAAAATAAATTTATTATATTTAAATTAATTTATATATTTAAATAAATTTTCATAAATTTTCTTTAAAAAAGATCGGCGAATTGGTTTTTCTAAAAACTTAATATTTTCTTCCTCACTGTGTCCAGAAAAAATACACAAGCTATAAAATAAATAATCTATGTACTCTACAGAATCAATGAACGTGTCCCCCTGGCACGAAGTGGCCGGTCGCAGCCCGCCGACACCGCCGGGCAGCGTGTGGCAGCCCGCGCCGCCTTTCCAGTGCCTTCCCGCTTTGGGCGCTGCACCTAAAACGACCAACGACAAGGATATCACCGCTAGATACCATTCACTCGGACGACAACTGCCGGCCGCTTCGCTGGTGAGTCATACCCTAAGTCGTAAAAATAATCTTTAGTGTGAAGCACTCGGTGCGTTGTGGCGCCGGATTCGGTTTGTCATACAAGTTGCTGCGGCCGCATTTGTTACACATTTTTTATTTCATATCCTAGAGGCAACAGAACCCTTATGGAGTAAATGAATTATGGTCGAGTTTCGACTACGGGACGATCTTAATAATATAGTATAACTAAATTTACTATCACAGGGAATAACGTTTGCTCCTCATGAGGCGTCTAGCACTGTGTCGCGCGTGCACCGCTCCGTGTCTATGGGGCAGGCGGGGGGACGCGACCTCGCGCACGCCGCCAGACCGCAAACCGCGCGCGAGCCGGACGCACAGGACACGCTCACTGGTAACATTAAATAGTTACATAATATAACAATACATTAAAGGCGAGCCGATCAGGCCCACACTGGCTGCAACACACGCAGAGCACGAAACAGATTTTTTTTTCATATGATTCATATAACACTGCATAAGTACGGCCAGCAACGAACGCTGGCAATCGGCATGTGTTAGCAAAAATATATTATTATAGTGTAGTCAACAGCCTCAGTGGTCTAGTGGTTAGAGCATTGGCTCTCGACTCGGAGGTCGTGGGTTCCATTCCCGCATTGGAACAACAAAAAATGTTGTTTCCAAGTTTGGTTAGGACAATGCAGGCTGATCACCTGATTGTCTGACAAGAAAGATGATCCATGCGTCGGATGGGCATGTAAAAAGTCGGACCTGCGCCTCATCTCTCGTCAGTCGTGTCGGTTATCCGTCCCACTGGATTATGAGAGTACAGGAAGTGATAGTACTCTTGTGTACTGCGTACATACTTGGGCACTATAAAATTACTTCTGCGTAATTTGCCTGGTTTCAATGAAACCGGCTACCGTCATCGAGATCGGTGTGGGGAGTTAGTTATTATTAATTATTATCATAGTGCGTGCTTAGCGGCCGGTGCGGGCAAATCGTCTGTCAGATTTAAAAAGATTTTTGTTAACATAATATTTTTTAACAGGAGCTGGCTCAACGCTGCTGACTCAACCGAGCGCGGCCCTACAAAAACTGGTCGGATGCGAGTGTCAAACAGAGCCCTGTGGCATATCTGCCTTCGAACCACCCAATATTGACGTAGAGACGTTGATACAAAGTCCTGTCCTGTCTTTTATACTGGCTAAACGTGATTTACCATCGCATCAACAGAAAATGGACGCTGCTGTAAGAATAAACACGGTCAGGCAATATGCGTTTGAGGTGAGTTCAATTTTGCATGTTGGAATTTGGCGGTAGTGTAGTAACATTATGGATTTAAATATTATTGAAATTAATAATTTTCAGGCGTTAAATTGGTTGCTACGTTCGACGTCACAACCGACGAGCGTACACGACGTAATGTGGTGGTTTTGTAACGCTTTGGACAAGTATGCACGGATGTTGCCACCTTCAGCATCTTATGCCGATAACAAGGAGGTAGTAAAATATATTCTTAGTAGGTGCATAATGCGATTTACAAGCAAATTTTTGTATGTGCGTCCTTAATACCTTTCAGCAATTTCTACAAGTCAACTATATTATTTTTGACTTAGTTTTAGGTCATAATATTAGGTTGGGGAAAAAGTTTCTTCGCATTTTATATAAAAATTCAAAAGGTTTTTTTTATAAAGTTTATTTACAAGTGACTAAAGTATATAGGTGCCATTTTGTTCGATAACTTTTTGCCATCTTGTTGGTAGGTACATGATCCCATTGCTATAAAATTTTTGGGGCTTCTGATGAAAAAACTGCGACAAGTGGTTTTGGCAGTCCTCTTGTGATGTCAACCTGACACTGCCTAAGGAATTCTGCAGCGACCGAAACAGGTGGAAACAAGGTGCAAGGTCAGGACTATACGGCGGATGCATTAACACCTCCCAGCCAAACTCCCGTAATTTTTTCTGAGTGGCTAAAGATGTGTGAGGTCTAGCGTTATCATGGTGAAAAACCACACCCCTTCTGTTGATTAATTCCGGCCGCTTTCTCTCAACTTCTTGCTTTAATCTCATCAGTTGTTCGCAGTACAGTTCAGAATTGATGGTCCTGCCTGGCGGTAACAGCTCATAATGAATAATGCCCTTCCAATCCCACCACACACACAGCATCACCTTGTTGCGAGTTAACCCGGGTTTCGCCACAGTCTGTGAAGCCTGACCGGCCTTTGACCACGATCTTTTTCGCACGTTCTTGTCGTACGTGATCCACTTTTCATCACCAGTTATCAGCTTCTTCAAAAATGGTTCGGTTTCATTACGTCGTAATAAAGAATCACAAATGAGTACACGGTTCATTAGGTTTCTTTCAGTGAGCTCATGAGGCACCCAAATATCGAGCTTTTTTATGTACCCAGCTTTTTTCAAATGCGCCAAAACCGTTTTGTGGTCAATCCCCAGTTCTTCACCTACATCGTAACTACTAATATGGCGATCTTGCTCCACTTTTTCAAAAATGCCAACAGTTTTGTCCGTAACAGGGCGACCAGAGCGACGTGCATCTTTGATATCAAAATTTCCGGATTGAAAACGCTTAAACCAAATTTGCGCTACTCTCACAGATACTGCATTAGGTCCATAAACATCACAAATTTTTTTCGCGGCTTGTGTTGCATTTTTACCTTTTTTGTAATAAAATTTTAAAATGTATCGAAATTCTTCATAAGAATCACTCATTTTAACAATAAGAAAAACAAATGAAAATCTCAAATTTACCTAATTTGAATTTGGAATTGTCTTCTGTAAAATTAAAACTTTTTAATGATACCAAAATCAGCCAGATACAATTGGTATAGCCCAAGATATTTTATGACAAGTTCATACATACTATAATGCGAAAAGACTTTTTCCTCAACCTATTATTATCTAAATATATAAGGTCTCCGAAAATCAATTACGGATACTATAGGCACATGAGCCACAGCTTATGTAAGACGTTTGGGCAGAAAAATAATTGTCAAAAGGCAAAACTGAATGACTCATCTATCAACGCACAGCCGAAACTACTGAATGGGTGTTGTTATGACGCGGACGTCGCGTAGGCATCCGCTAAGAAAGGATTTTTGAAAATTCGCTCCAAGGGTGTGAAAAAAATTTAAACAAATTTTTAAGGTTAAAATTTTGTATGGAAAGCGAACTCGACGCGGACGAAGTCGCGGGCAAAAGCTAGTATAATATGTAGCAGAACATGTTATTGATAAGTAACATTTTTCATACAGAACATAGTGAACGAGGGTGCTCGCGCACTATGTCCGACCGCGTCAGTGTCAGCGATATGCCCCGGCGGGCGGTCCGCGAGAGGGGCCCGCGCGGCCTTTCACTCGTTCCTGGGCTCGGTCAGCGCGTTAGCTCCGTCCCTGCCGCCCGCGAGCCCTGCCAACCTACAGGCTGTGCGCTGTTGGGCGCTACACTACTCGCAACACGATCGAGCGTTCTTACACAGGTAGAGTACGATTAGGTGGCGTCAAGTTCTATCTTGACACACTTAATTTAGATAATTTGAGAGATTTTCCGTCAATGACATGCGATGATGGCATCATATTTTGAGGACATAGAACTTAGATGATGTTACATTAATGGGTGTGTTCCGCGAAAATAGCGCTTGTTAGCGCTTGCTAGCGCTAAAGAAAAAAATCAGATTATCGGCCAGGACACGTTTGCTAACTTCAATACTGCTAATATTTAATACGCCATTTTACTTATTTAACGCCAACGGCCGCCATTTACGATTTTTTGTTAGCGCTATTTTCCGCGGAACACAGCCATTGTGTCATGAAACAGAAACTGAACTTCACAGTGACTCTCACACATGAGGCTTAAATATCCTACTACTATTATAAATGTGAAAGTTTGTGAGGATGAATGGATGGATGGCTGTTTGTTACTCTTTCACGTAAAAAGTACTGAACGGATTTCGATTAAATTTGGTTTGGTAGTATTTGATTAAAACATAGGCTTCTTTTTATTCCGAAAAATTACAGTGTTCCCGTGGGATACCCGATACTATATTTAGCGGGCGATGCCGCGGGGAAAAGCTAGTATGTCCATATTTGGAATGTGAATGCTTTTATCCGAAATGTAATCAATATCTAAAGTTTCCCGTTTATCATTTTGTATAACATATAACGTGTATTTAGAGGCATATAGATGTTGTTTTCAAACGCTAATTTTGTTCTAAACTATATCAGCCGTGAGTTATCCAATGTGTGTGACCCCTACACGCTGCCTGGAGTAGATCGCAAGTGTTCAGCGTCATCAGTAAGATCCTGTCGCACGCGGAGGATGGAGGTTACGATGACGTCGTCGGCGCGCTGCACGAGAGCTACCATAGTTACGTGAATAAGGTAATACCGCCATACAATGCTATAAATAGTATTTTAAATTTTCCTGTTTAGAAGCCCAAATTATTTACATTTAATATTAGTTGGTCTTGAAATGCCGTCTCATTTTCACGCGCTTATTTGACGCGAAAGTAACTGTGACAGCCAGGGCAGGATAGCTCCTGACGTCACAGCTTGTTAGAGAGAGAACGTAAATTGGCCAATACTTGTGAAGAAACGAGACAAAAATGTTATGTTTTGTCCCTTTCGCTGTAACCGGGTTTTTGGCACAAAGCTGTCAAATTTGACACTCTTGTGCCAAACAAATAACAGCTGTGAAGAGTGAGGTTTCGTATTATTTGAAATCTTTTGTTTTTTGGTGTGTTTTATGTTATATACTCTTTTGAGATAGAGACTACATGTATTTTTAAGTATTTTAACAATGGGTGGATGCAGTATTTTGAGGTGCAAAAGTCGCAGCGAAGGAAAATGTGCTGCCGTAACTTTTCACTCGTAAGTAGCTATAGCTCGTGTTGTTTTAGTTTGTGATTGCATATTATTTAAGAATGATTATATATGGACGTAAATACAATCATATTTTCCATAGAAAGTGAGATGAAATCTGTATTTTTTACATAATTCGTAACTTATTCTAAAAATATATTTGTCTGAGTGTTGCTATTTAATTTAGTACCAAAATATACTGACTAAAGTTCTTTCGGTAAAAATTTAGTATAATGTCCCACGATCCCACGATTTGTGGAGGAGGGGGTTAAGAGGGGAGGGGAGGGGGAAGGTTGAACCCCCACTCTCCCCATCAGGAAACCCACAGTTACTGAGATATTAGTGGTTGAAGTTTTTAGTTGGGAGTAATAAGGCGACAGCTAACCCTTACCTCCACAAACCTCACTAAACATAAATTTTGGATACATACCTAATCAATTCAAATAGAAAATAATCTTAAATTAATTGCTCGTTCACTTTAACTTAAATAATCTATTATAATATAGTAATCAATTCGGTTTTACTTTTAGGTCGGTCCACAACAGACGCAGGTATTAGTCTTCTATGCAGTATATTTGGGGCCTGAGAGGGATCACATGATGCACTTGGTGTCTTTTGTGATCTATCCAAGGCTTTCGACTGTGTCGAGCACGCTACGTTGGTCAGAAAATTATAAAGGGACACGGCACTTAAACTTTTAAGTTCTTATCTTAAAATTAGAACGCAGAGAGTAGAAGTAAATTCTACAAGGTCTACTGGGACCAAAATAGGACTAGGTGTGCCACAAATTTAAAAAAGTTATTTCATTAATGATTTTATTAACGATTGCACACCTTAAGAATAAGATAGACCCTTGCAAAGCTGCTTCCATGTAATTAAGTTATCTTGACTTTTGCTATATTATATGTCACCGTAAAATTGTAAAAACCGTTAGATTATAAAATAACTAACTAGATGGTAAAAATATGTGGAAAGATTAAAAACTATATACCTACATATTTATAATCTAACGAAAAACAATGTGTTAAATTATAGACAGAGTATTCGCGTCGGTAGTCAATCAGCATTTTACAATTTCACTAGTTTTATTACAATCTAAAGGTTTTTACAATTTTACGGTGACATATAGATTAAGTTACTACATTGTAAAAATATTTTTGCTAAAAAGTGGCCCCGTGCGAGTTTCTTACGCTGGTTCTTCTCGACGGGCTAGTTTCTTTTATATGTATTTTAACTGTAATTTTTTAAATGTGTTGAAGTGAATGAAGAATGTTTGAAACATCTACTTAAATAAAAAACTATTTACTTTTTTGATATTGTTTAATTTTTAATATAATTTAATTTTATTGTTTAATTTTTATATTAAGAGAAATACCTACCCTACCTAACAGTATTAATAGTAAGACTTTTTGGTGGTTTATGCTTGGGCTACTTCAGAAAAAGTCAAAATCACCATATAAGTTTCGACGAGTTCCCTCGATTCCTCATAGATCATCAGGTCACCACTTTTTACACCCATAGGAACCCTTTACATAAAAAAACAATTCGAAAATTGGTCCACAGACAGCGGAATTATCGTTAATTTTAACAAAATTACTAGGTATTTGAAGCCATTAAACCATACAAATTGTATCTTTTTCTTTTTATTATAACCCCTAATAATAATATATAACTAGCTGTCTCGACACACGTTGTTCTGTCTTAAACATGAACTGAAATGAATAAATGACTTATAATGCATCCTACGTCCTAGTCCTACACCTACAACCTTTTTCATTTTCATTTACATTTCATCTAATATTGGAAAACAATTAGCAGATAAATTTCGGCACTTTGCTGTTCCAGCCATTAAAAAAGCTATTACCCCACCAACAAAATCTTTTGTCCTCTTACCTACCGACAATGATGAAGTTATGAGAACAATACAATCGCTAAAAAGCGACTGCGCACCAGGTATAGATCAAATAAGTGCCGACATCCTCAAAAAAATATCTCCGTCGGTAACGCCAGTTCTCACTGATTTAATTAATCGCTGCTTTGCTGCTGGTATCTTCCCTGACGAACTTAAAAGAGCTGTAGTGCATCCGATTTACAAGGCGGGTGATAGGAGCAGTGTCAACAACTATAGACCGATTGCAATTTTAACTACTATTTCAAAATTATTTGAACGCCTCATTAATACGAGACTTGTTAAATACTTAGAAGAAAACAATCTTCTTTCAAACTCACAATATGGTTTTAGACCAGGCCGTTCAACAAATAATGCAGTACTAGATCTTGTTAACTTTATAGTTCATAACTTGGACAGTAAAAAGAAATGTGTAACCATATTTCTCGACCTCGCTAAAGCCTTTGACACTGTTTCTGTCCCCTGTCTTGTGGATAAACTAGAAGCTCACGGTATCAGAGGAACCTCACTGGCATTGTTATCTGATTATCTCCGTAATAGAACTCAATGCGTGAAAATTGGTGACAAAGTTAGTGATGAATTGCCGATTACATTTGGAGTGCCACAGGGTAGCATACTAGGCCCAACACTCTTTCTCTGCTACGTAAACGAACTCTGTGCACTTAATATTAAAAACTGCCGTATCTCTGCGTATGCAGACGACACAGCTCTTACCTTTTATGGAGACTCAATTAAAGAAGTTTTTAATTTTGCTCAAGAGGGATTTAACAAAATCTGCCACTGGTTAATGTTCCACTCCCTTACCTTAAATGAAGATAAAACTAAATACATTGTGTTCTCAATCCAAAACCGTAGGGAAATAGTTAATGATATAAACAAAATTTATGCTCACAAATGCAATTTTCCCTCTTATTCATCATGTAACTGTTCTATAATCTCTCGTGTTAATAATATAAAATACCTTGGCGTGGAAATAGATTCTAATTTAACTTTTGAAAATCATATAAATGCTTTAAGTAACAGAATTCGAAAACTAACTTACATATTTAAAACACTACGGGATGTAGCAGATAAGCGGATTGTTAAGTCAGTCTATGAAGCATTGGTACAATCCATAATAGTTTACTGTATCACCACCTGGGGCGGAGCCTCTAAAACTAAATTGCTAACGCTTGAAAGAGCCCAGAGAATGATACTAAAAGTTAGCCTTGCTAAGCCCTGTCTTTACCCTACAACTAAACTTTACGAGGATGCTCAAGTTCCTACCGTTCGGCAACTTTATTTAATGCATACTATACTACATACACATAATAATATTTTCCCTTCAGAAGACAGAAGAACACACGTAGCCCAATCGAGACGAAGTTATGCGGTTTGTGAGCCTAAAGCTGTAAACACCTCATTTGCACAGAGGTTTGTTCCATATGTAGGAGGCATTCTGTATAATAAATTAAATAAAAAATTGTCCTTATCAAATTGTACCAGAAGTAAATGTAAAAATAAAATTCTTAAATGGTTACTTAAACTTAATTACGAAGACACAGAAAAATTACTAGAAACAAGAAAGTAGTTTAATATGTTAAAATGTTCTAATTCACACACACACACGCGCACACACACGCGCACACACACGCGCACACACACACACACACACACACACACACACACACACATACACACACAAATCCCAATTTTCACACACAATCGTTTCTTCATCGCTTCAGTTCAGAAACACACTTGCATACTGTTAATGTTAACTATACTAGCGATATGTATGGGGGGCCTGGAGATCTATATTACAGGCCTGGCTTAGTTTAGACTCCAGATCTCCCACAAGTTACAATTTTTTGTGTAAACTGTTTATGATTAAAATTAAGATCAACTGTAATTTGTGGAGATGAAATAAACGTTATTATTATTATTTTTAAGTTCAAGCCTTCCCTGAACTTCCGCAATTATTTCAAAACAAAATAAAATGTGCCAAATTGATCCAGCCGTTCTCGAGTTTTGAGTCCCTTGTGAACGGGATAAAAAGTATCCTATGTCCTTCTCCTGGTTTCAAGATACCTCACCAATTTTCAGCCAAATCGGTTCAGCCGTTCATGAGAAAAAAATATTTTTACCACGTTCATAATATTTTTTTAATATATATCTATTACTTTCGGTCTTGGCCTAGAGTTTACTTAATAATAGGTATCGATCGAGACCAAAGACTTCTAATCGAGACTGAAAATCCAGGTACGATCGTACTTTAATCGCATGTTTTCTTAAAACCTCTGACTCATAAAAAATATCTAGAACAATTTAATCGCCAGTATTAAAATATTGAAATTTACTTATTTTAATAATGAGTGGTGTAAGGGAAAACTCGTTTTACGGTTCTTGTTTATTACTGACTACGACGAGAAAACTTACATGTGCATCCTAAGATCAAGACAAAAATACCACAATTGAAGGCTATGTTTGTACATGGCAACACATAGTGGGTGAGCGAGATGCACTCTAGTGGTTACAAGTGTTGCGTATCTAAGACTCTGTCCAGAAAGTGCGTAAGCCTGCGTAAACCTACGCACGTAGAGATTCTTATCTTATCGTTTCTTTTTGACGAAATTTTGTACGATACGCGCATAGCTAAAATAATACGCACGTAGCTTCTGGACGCAATGTATGGGGCCCTAGTACCTCGACTACGTGCGTAGACCTTACGTGCGTAAGAATACGCAGTTTCTGGACATAGTCTAAGGGTTCTTAATCTTAGGTGACAGCATACGTTCACCTTGTCTATATGACGTTTTGTCTTGAATCGTGAGATTATAACAAAATTATTTATGTACCTTACTTACATAAATAATAAATATAGTACTTGAATTATACAATCTACAAAATAAAGACGTCAAGTACCACACGAATGCATATTGCATAAGGCATATCTCAAGACGATTCCCTAACCAGGCGATCTTCTAAGTATCCGGTGTTTTTGCCATTCAAATACCTAAAAACACAACCATGCCCGTTGTTCACTACTAATCTGTTTCTAGCAAAATTTCATCTGGAGTTGTCCTGACGTGACCGGCTGGTGCGACGTAAGCGTCTCCTCACGTCAGGGCATGGCGGGCGCGCTCACGGACGGCAGCACCGAGACCTTCTGGGAGTCGGGCGATGAAGACCGAAACCGGGCGAAGTGGGTCCAGATATCCTACCCCAGTGGGTCGCAGGACGATAGACCTCATATTGTCTGCGTACACGTCGATAATACGAGGGATACTGCGGTAAGTTTATTTGTAGTTTAAAATCATTTTAAATCTTAGGTCATATCGTAAGATTTAAAGTACAGCGTCCTCCATTTCAAAATGTATTCAACTAATAGAGCTGGAATTAATCTTACTAATATTGTAAATGTGAAAGTTTATGAGGATGGATGGATGTATGTTACTCTTTCACGTAAAAACTACTGAACGGATTTCGATGAAATTAGATATGGTAGAGGTTGAAGCACTGGATTAAAACATAGGGTACTTTTTATCCCGAAAAAGTTCCTGTGGGATACTGTATTTACGTGGGCAAAGCCGCAGGCAACAGCTAGGTCTTAATAGTATTAAGTATACGGTTGTATTTCAGAACAAGACTCTCCTAATGTCGTTCCTGTTCAGCGGCGGCTCGAATGAAATGTACCACATGCAAGACATGGAGGTCGATCCTAAGTCAGCTACTTGGGTCTGCTATACTTTACCAAGTAAGGATTCGTGATGTTTTAACCCAAATTTGATCATTAAACAGAATTAAAATCATACAAATAGTTTATATTCTCGGCTATAACGACTAGTTTTTATCGCCATAAAATGTACGGTTCCACTGATAAATAATACGATTAAGGGCTGATTTTTCAATCTTCAGATATCTCTTACCTGATATATAAATATGTGACATTGACAGATTTTTCATACAAAATCTGTCAAAGTTATATATTTATATAATACAGATATGACTTGTCTGAAAAATCAGCCCTTACTCGATTTAAATCGCGGGCTTCATCGTATATTTTAATAACTTGTTGCAGGAACGTCGAGTTCGTCGGTGCGCGTACGGTGCGAGGTGCGCGGTCCCGAGGCGGCAGTGCGCGTGCGTCAGGTACGCGTACTGGGCGCGCCGGCCGCGACGCACGCGCCGTCCAACACGGCGTCGCACGCATTGCACTCGCTGGCTGAGAGAGACACGCTGAGGGTGTTTAGACTGTTGACGTCTCAGGTAATTACATCTTACATTCATACATACGTACACGTCGCTGTCCCATAGGAGTAGTATTTGTTTTTATCGATAGTATATAAATAAAATGTGTAATTTTGAAATTTTTAATATAATTCTGAATGCATACAAATCATAAAGCATGAGACAGAATGTAAATGCATCAGCATTTACATTCTGTGTAATGCATATTAAAAAGCTATTTTTTGTCACTTTGTAAGGAGGTGATTGGTAAAAGTTATAAATATTTTAGCAATCAGATTTTTTGTCATCTACTTTCATAATTAATTTTTAATTAAAAGCTAATCCTCTACTCAATACTACTTAATTAAAATTTTTTTATATCAAATACGAATTATTAACAACTGAATAAACTCAATCAATAAAATCAAAACATATCATGAAGTGAATATTAATCCTGACACTGCATCGTTAAGCCACATGACATGCCACAACCACATGACAATAATTTTAACATAATTTTACGAATTGTTATAAATACAACAATAACCCCCTTACTAATAAACGCTGGGATATAGTTGGTTTATCGGAAGTCCGAAGAAAGGGAGAAGACACGATGACCCTGGCATCCGGTAACTTGTTCTTCTACCGGGAAGGCGACCAACAGTCACAAGGTGGAGTCGGGTTTTTCGTCCACAAGTCTCTTGTTAACAACATCATGGCCATCGAAAGTGTGTCGAGTAGGGTTGCGTACCTTATATCTCAAAGATATTCGTTGAAGGTCATACAAGTTTACGCACCTACCTCGTCTCACCCAGATGAAGAAATAGAGGTTATGTATGAGGACATATCTAAAGCCATACATAACTCGAAAACTCACTTCAATGTTGCTATGGGAGACTTTAACGCAAAGTTGGGAAAGCGAGGTGAAAACGAGCTGAAAGTGGGAAAGTTTGGTTTTGGTCAGAGGAATCCCAGGGGCCAAAGGTTGGCCGATTTTCTGGAAAAGGAAGAACTATTTATGATGAATTCCTTCTTCCAGAAGCCACCTCACAGGAAATGGACCTGGATGAGCCCTGACGGAGAGACAAAAAATGAGATAGACTTTATCATGAGTACCCAGAGACAGATATTTAAGGATGTCTCCGTGATACACCAAGTGAAAACCGGCAGCGATCACCGAATGGTGCGAGGCACATTAAACCTAATATCAAACTCGAAAGCGCTCGCTTGGTAAAGTCTACGCTCCGACCGTCTCAAACCGGAATTAAAAACCCCGAAAGCTTTCAACTCGAGCTACATAACCGCTTTGCTAGCCTGGAAAACTACGCGTCAGTGGACGAAATCAATGACAGGTTCACAGAGACTATCCATGCGGTTGGGTCAAAGTACTGTGAACCCCGCCGTAGAGGTAAGCCACAGAAAATCTCCGACCACACGTTTACACTAATGGCTAGGCGACGCACCCTTACTCTTCAAACCTCTGACGATGCTAAGTCTTATAGGCAGCTTAACAGACAGATATCAAAGTCTTTGCGGCACGATATTCGTCTCTTTAATACTAGAAGTATTGAGGACATGATACAGCGAAACAAGGGCTCAAAAGTGTTTGCAAGAGACACGTCTGTTGGGCAGAGCCGGTTGACGAAGCTGAAGACAGAGGATGGGAAAGTTGTGTCGGCCGGGCCCGAGGTGCTCGCAGTGGTCGAGAGTTTCTATGAGCAACTTTACACCTCAGTTGCCAAGCCTGTCGTTAATCTGGCTGAAGATCCTAGAGCTAGACTAACCCGACATCACACGGAAGATATCCCGGACATCTGCCTGTACGAGATTAGTATGGCTCTTAAACAGCTTAAAAACAACAGGGCGCCGGGCGAGGATGGGATCACCTCGGAGCTGCTGAGGTCTGGTGGAACACCAACACTCAAAATGCTCCAGAGACTTTTTAATTCCGCCTTGTTCGAGGGCAAAACGCCAGAGGCATGGAGCAGGGGCGTGGCAGTCTTGTTCTTTAAAAAAGGAGATAATACTTTGCTGAAGAATTACAGACCCATTACGCTGCTGAGCCATGTCTATATAAGCTGTTTTCAAGAGTCATAACGAATCGTCTCGAACGGAAGCTTGATGACTTCCAGCCTCCCGAACAAGCCGGTTTCCGAAGAGGCTTTAGTACCATAGACCACATACATACGCTACGGCAGGTTATACAGAAAACCGAGGAGTATAATCTGCCACTATGCTTTCTCATAGTCCACAAACGCCAAGCATAGTGGCAGATTATACTCCTCGGTTTTCTGTATAACCTGCCGTAGCGTATGTAGGTATGTGGTCTATGGTACTAAAGCCTCTTCGGAAACCGGCTTGTTCGGGAGGCCGGAAGTCATCAAGCTTCCGTTGATTCGATTGAGACCTGGGCGGTGTTACAGTCTCTTCAGAGATGCCGGATCGACTACCGGTACATCGAAGTGTTGAAGTGTTTATATAGTAAAGCCACCATGTCCGTGCGAGTACAGGAGCATAGCACAAAGGCGATTCCATTGCAGCGCGGCGTCAGACAGGGAGACGTCATCTCTCCGAAACTGTTTTCCGCTGCATTGGAGGATGCGTTCAAACTCCTGGACTGGCAAGGACTTGGGATCAATATAAATGGTGACTACATCACTCACCTTCGATTTGCCGATGACATCGTGGTTATGGCAGAAACTCTGGAAGACCTTAACACTATGCTAGAAGACCTCCGTAGAGTTTCACAACAGGTGGGACTTAGTATGAACATGGATAAGACGAAAATTACGTTTAATGCCCATGTTGTACCCACCCAAGTGACCGTTGGAAATTCTATGCTCGAAGTTGTTGACGACTATATATACCTAGGGCACAAAGTCCAGTTAGGTAGGTCCAACTTGGAAAAAGAGGTCAACCGTCGAATCCAGCTCGGCTGGGCAGCGTTCGGGAAACTCAGAAACATCTTCTCGTCAAAAATTCCTCAGTGCCTGAAGACAAAAGTTTTCGAGCAGTGTGTGTTACCGGTGATGACATATGGAGCCGAAACGTGGTCATTCACAACGGGGCTTATTCAAAAGCTTCGTGTCGCTCAAAGAGCTATGGAGAGGGCTATGCTTGGAGTCTCTCTACGTGATAGAATCAGAAATGAGGAAATCCGTAGCAGAACTAAAGTTACCGACATAGCCCAGCGCATTAGCAAGTTAAAGTGGCAATGGACTGGACATATAGCCCGTAGAACCGATGCCCGCTGGGGCCGAAAGGTTCTTGAGTGGAGACCACGAACTGGACGCCGAAGCGTAGGACGGCCTTCCACCAAGTGGACAGATGACCTGAGAAAAGTCGCAGGAAGTCGGTGGATACAGGCCGCGAGCGACTGGTCGCACTGGAAATCTATGGGGGAGGCCTATGTCCTGCAGGCTGAAACGGTAATAAACGCTGTATAAGCTTTGAATAGTTAAACAGTGTTTTGTTCACATCACACAAGTGACATGTTTAATTCGATAGAATGAGACAAAACACTGTGTAACTATTCAAAGCTTATACCTACAGCGTTTATTAGTATGGGGGTAAGAGTATAATTTTAGAAACATTCCAGTGGTTTTTTTAAATAATTCAATGTTCACTTATTGTTATATTGTAGGTATTTGGAAAGCTATTGGAATGGGAGCAAAGCTGCAGTGAGTCCGGTCAGGAAGGCAACTTACCAGAAGAGGCTGCGGTCGACGACAGCGATTTGCGGGAGCACGTGGTCGGAATACTGTTTGCCGGACACAAACTCACGTCACTGCAACGACAGGTTGGAAAATATATATTTTTTAATTTACTAAGCCTAGAGTATCTAGTCTCTTTGCTTGCACAGTTGCATTGACGGCCGGCATCATATTACGAAAGTATATTTAAACCTTATGATCGTTGCAATATGGCGCAAACATATACAATACTTATCGTGTGTTTAGTATAGAGTATTAATGTGATCGTGATACGCATCAATGGAAGAAAAATATTGGCAGTTATAGAGACTGCTGAAAGAAGTGAAAATTTAGAACTTTTAGTATTAAAATATGAAATTTCATAATGTTTAATTAAAAGCATGTCAATGGCGCCAACGCACGAGATTTCATCCATCCAAAAAGCGTCTAACGCGCACAGCACACGGCCGCTGCGCACGCGCCAGTCATGAGTATGTCGGTGATGCGAATCCATAAGATTTTCCCCTACCAAAAGTGCACAACGCGGCTAAAGCAGTTTTCACTTCAAAAATCACAAGATTTATATCATAGCATTATAGTTAATAATTTTTTTTGCGTCCGTATTTTTTTATCAATGTTGATTGTATTTCCAGGTGATGTCACATATAGTGTGCGCGATCGGTTGCGAGGCAGCGCGCGTCAGAGACGACTGGGAGACTGCGCTGCTGTGTGCGGAGGCGGAGAGAAATCACGAAGAGGAATCCCCTCCGAGACCGGCAGCTACGCACCAACAGGACAACTATTGCTTCGAGATGCTGTCATTGGTATGTGATTATTTATCCTTATATTAATAATAATAGTAGTAGGATATCTGTTGTAATAATGTTGTAATGTTATGTTGATGCTTCAAGTAGCAAATTACAACAATAATCCAAAAAATTGTGCCCTATTTATATTGTGTCATGTTTCCAAAAGACGAAAGTGAGTCAAGTATTAGCTAAAATCACTGCCACCATTTTGTACTAGTAAATACCTAAGTTGGTGTATTTTTCGCGTATCAGTTGTTGGCGCTAAGCGGCAGCGCAGTGGGTAGAGCACACCTCGCGCAGCGCACAGAACTACTGAACGATCTGCTAGCCCTGCTACACACGGGCAGCGAACGAGTGCAGAGACAGGTAAGTTTCCTTGTTTATTTGTAAATTAATATTATTAACGAACCTTAGTATCATTGCTGCATATTATTTTTTCAATGACTGTAATTAATAGATATGGTTTCACCTTTAGATTTACAGTATAATAAAGTTATTATTTAAATTTACAGGTGATATCATTACTCCGAAGAATGATAACGGAAATACCACCGCAGAAAATGTTAGCAGCCCTCAACCAAGGAGGCGATTTGAGTACAAGGTATTTTTTTATTTCCAATCGTATCTTACTTTTTAGTGTTTCTAAGTTTATTGAGTCTAGTTAATTAGCTAAATGAAATGAAATATTTATTTTATCGTCAAAACTTTAAACTATTTATTTTTCAGGGTAACTCTACTAGACCACCTAGTAACCTACCTGGGTAAAGCGATTACTGCACAAGTTAAAGTGAAGGGTGCGAGCGGTAGCGTCAATCCCGGTACCGTAATTATGGGCTCAAGCGTCGCGCCGACGCCGCCAGCTGCGTGGTTCATGCGGGGAGAAACTACGAAGAAACATTCGCATCTTGTCGCGAAATTGCTATCTGATATGGCCGAGGTAACTTTATTATTACTATTGTATGGCTGAGTATTAATTATGAGTACGTAATGATTTTTTATAAATGGACGTCCGTTGACGTCTGCGAAATGAGTTAAGACGAAATAAAAATAATATGCTTTAACCAATAACTTACAGGACAAAGTAACAACGGCGTGGGGCGCGGAGACGCGTAGCGCGCTTGCTCAGTACGTGAGTGCGGTCGCGCACGTAGAGGAGTGCGAGCGGAGGCCCGCGCGGTGCGTCGCGTCGCCTACCGTGTGGCTCGCGTTGGCGGCTCTGTGCGTGTGCGAGCATGAACATATCGAGCTGTACGTACTAATTTAACGTATTAGTTTGGTTGCTGAGACGCGACGGCAAAGCTTACACATGGAATATTATGTAAATTTTCATTATAATTTCCTGCTTTATTCCACGCCTAATCTTTATTACAGCATAAACGGTACTGGCGATGGTCGTGAAAACAAACGCGACGGCGCTACGGAGGCGCGGCCACACTGCGCCAACCACGATGACGGTTCCACGATAGCTGTCATCGAATGCCGGTCGTGCGGCCCGCTGTGCGCTGAGTGTGACCGCTTCCTGCATCTGAATAGAGCCGCTCGTACCCACCATAGACAGGTTATATACCAATACGTACGGACGCTTATCAAAAACTAGCATTAATTGCCCGCGGCTTCGCTCGCGTAAAATTTGGTTTAAAACTTTTATCCCTTATTTTACCCCCTTACGGGGCGAATTTTTAAAAATCCGGTCTTAGCGGATGCCTACGTCATTACAACTATCTATATGCCAAATTTCAGCGCAATCCGTTCAGTAGTTTCGGCTGTGCGTTGATAGATGAGTCAGTCAAGTTTGCCTTTATATATTTAGATAACATTTATGCCGGCGTTCATAACCACTAAGTCATAAGTGAGAGGGACAACGATATTTGATACTGTTGCCATTGGACTTTAGTGTGAATTTTTATTTGTTTATTTGCTTATTTAACACATTTGGCTGAAATATTGAAACATTATTGAAAAATGTTTTATTTGATTTACAGATTTGCAAAGAAGAAGAGAGCGCTATTCGTATTGACATACACGAGGGGTGCGGGAGGGCCAAGTTATTCTGGCTCTTACTGCTAGTCGATCGGCGTACTCTGAAGGCTTTGATTGAGTTTAGAGGCATGGAGTCCGGCGTGTGTGAAGCTAGTGAGAGCTCTACGTCTGCGTTGACGGGACTGGCGGGCACGTGTCGCTTCTGCGGCGCACGGGGCAATACCGGACTGTTAGCTATTGGTAACGTCTGCGCGGATCAACAGTGTCAAGTAAGTTTAGCTACTTGTTAACATCATTTACTGTAAAATATAACAGTTGAAATCGTAGCCAGTATTCACATTTTTTGTACCCCATTCAATTAGACTTCTTGGATAGAAAAACTACTTCTCCTCGGCTATCATCGTATTTCTATGGCAGTGGCCAGTGACAGACAATGTGTGGAAAACGAACTTTCTGACCCCGATTCCCCGATGGTGTTATGAACCTAGTTTAACCTTCAAGAACATATTCGTTAATTTATCTTCCCTACTATTTTTTTTTCAGGAGCACGGTCGTGAGGCATGCGCACGCGTGCTTGGTTGTGGGCACGTATGCGGTGGCGTTCGCGGCGAGAGAGCATGTCTGCCGTGCCTGTTCGGCTGCGGCGCGGACTCGCTGCGTCAGGACGCCGACGACATGTGCATGATCTGCTTCACCGACCCGCTACAAGCGGCCCCCGCTATACAGGTTGATAATTACTGACTTTATCATCAATTACCGTCCCACTATTAAGTCAAGCTAAGGTCATCCCTGTGAGAATGAGTTTCTTAGTTAAT
Source organism: Glaucopsyche alexis (assembly GCA_905404095.1). Classification (NCBI taxonomy): domain Eukaryota; kingdom Metazoa; phylum Arthropoda; class Insecta; order Lepidoptera; family Lycaenidae; genus Glaucopsyche; species Glaucopsyche alexis. The sequence continues at coordinate 19,806,845 of FR990042.1, forward strand.
TGAAGAAAAATCACCGCACGCGTTTAAATTTAAGATTGTCTTTTGATTAAATTTTATTTGCAACATTTTTTTTCATACTGTTTTAGCTAAGTTGCGGCCACGTATTTCACTTACATTGCTGCAAGAAAGTTCTGGCCAACAAATGGATTGGACCGCGAATTACTTTCTCCTTCGCACAATGTCCCATTTGCAAGGTAAAATTATTTTAATGTATTTTATTACTAATTATTACCTATTTTTTTGTGCACAATAATTGCATAAATGTTTGTATATTACAGGAGGATATGACACACTGGACATTGGAAGAACTGCTCGCACCTATCAGACGTCTGCGAGAGGAAGTGAGACGGAAGGCGCTCATGCGGCTCGAGTACGAAGGGCTTGCGGGTGGGACGCGCGCGCGGGCTCTACCCGACCCTGCTACGTATGCCATGGAGCGCTACGCTTACTACGTATGCCATAAATGCGGCAAGGTAGGATTTGTCATATTTTGTACGTATGTTTATAATATTATGTATTTTGTAGCGTATCGTACGTAGCGTGTCAAAATTCAACATTTCAGTCAAATATTTTCGCATCATCATTCGTTTATTATATGACCGATAATTAAAAAAACCAAAGCACATAGAAACAAACTTCAATACTGCCAAAGGGCAATGGAAAGAAGGATGACAGGAATATGCAAAATTATGTAACAGAATAATAAGATCAAAAACAAGAGTAACCGACATACTAACTAAAATTGACCAGCAAAATTGGAGATGGGTCGGCCTCATGATAAGGGACAAAATGGAAAATTGGAGTAAGACTATAAATATAACATACTGGTATCCAAGGAATGGAAAACGTAGTAGAGGAAAACAGCCAAAAAGATGGGAGGATGAGCTAAGATAAGACTCACAGCAGATTCTCATTGGAGGAGAGTGGCCAGAAATAGAATCCAATGGTCCAAGGAGCTAGAGGAGGCCTTTGCCAAAAGGCACACTGAATTGAGAGATCTTATAAAACTAAAAAAAAAATCAAAACAATAATCAATTCAGAATAAAAGGGCTTAGTAATAATATTAATAATAATTCAATCAGCCTTTTCAAGGTCTTGCCATTTGACAGTTGGACTCGAAGCGTTAGCGAAGTTTATGACCAGACGGTGTTTTGTGTCCAAATAGCGGTCAGATGGCACAACCTTGAAAACCCTCAGTACTTATTCGATTTACCGTCGTAGGCATATTTCGGCGGTCTGGCGCGCTGTGAGGCGGAGAGCAGCGGCTGGTGGGAGCCGGCGGAGCTCGTGTGCGGCGCGTGCAGCGACGTGGCGGGCGCGCGCACTTGCCCCAAACACGGCGCAGACTTCCTCGAGTACAAGTGCCGATACTGCTGCTCGGTGAGTTGATAACATTACTAGTAAATACAGCTCGAGATAGTCGCGCTGATAGGCGATACAGGCTTTGCACGGTGATAAGTACGCCACAATAAAATCATTTTTACCAGAATAAAAAAATGACTGTGTTTACCTTTGCCGAAAGACACATAAATATAGCAATCTTTTAAACACGTTTGTTTGCAGGTGGCCGTTTTCTTCTGTTTCGGGACTTCTCACTTCTGCAATGCGTGCCATGATGATTTCCAGCGAGTCACCAATATACCGAGGCACCTCTTACCTCAATGTCCAGCTGGTATGTTATATTTTTCTACACTTTTGTTACTATGCAAAATAAAATATTTTCGTTTTTATACCTATTTATAAATAATAATTTATGATTTTTATTAAAATTTCAGGTCCCAAAGGTGAGCAACTACCCGGTTCTTCTGATGAGTGTCCATTACACGTACAACATCCGCCCACGGGCGAAGAGTTCGCGCTTGGCTGCGGCGTGTGTCGACACGCGCACGCATTCTAACGTACGTGACGGCAGTAATACGTACGCATGGATGCTTAATATACGAGATATCGAATTATTCAATAAAAATAACTCGTTTAAATAAAGACAGTGATCGTTGAATCGAACATCAATTAAATACTTGTTTGATAGAAAAATTTAATAGCAAACAACATTGCTTAGGTACTCATATTGTATAGACTATTGTTATCGGATGTGCATTCAGTATTTTTGATGGACGGTTTAATATTTTCCAATTATTATAAACTCCAAACATTATTTTTGTAATGGTGCTTATAAATGTAACTGGAAAATCCTATTTGTGAATGCTTTGCGACATTATTCTGCTATGATATTCTAGCCGAACTTTCTTGTCAAAATGTTTATTAAACTATAAAGTAAAATGCTTCAAAATATTTTGCGTTTTGAAGTCTACATTTCAAACAGAAAAAATCCCTCTGAACTTCCTTTTGCGTAAAAAAGTTCTATACAATCAGTTAATGGGTGCTTTATATATATGCTAAATGAAAACAACGATACAATATAATATGCTTAGCTTCTAAGAATTGTAACTATGATTTAGGGAGATATTATGTTGCCTCGACATGCCAAATGCAGAACATTAAAGGAAGTAAAAAATATGAGACTGTTGGATAAATCCTGTGTGTGTGTTATTTTCACTGATGATAATAATAATTAAAGGTTTATTTTAATTTTGGCTTATAGCTATTTTCGTAACATTTTAAACTGTGAGCTATTTGTACTTACTAAGAACAACGATGAACAAATATTTTAGGCTTTGGAACTGAATTACTGGTTGATCACTAAATATCAATTCATAAATCCATTGATAAAAATAATCAAACTTTAACTTTCAATTGTAACTAGGTACTACGTAATATTTTCAAACAAAATATAAAAGTTTATCAAGCAATCAACATGTATTTTGGAGGATCTGTAGAATATATTAAGGTTAGTATCACGAATCAGTTCAGTCATTTAGATGTGTACAAAATTTTTACTTCAAATTAATTTTTAATTTCCGCGTTGCCTTTTTTTAAACCATTTTTATAAACATTTTTATGCATCCGTCCTAAAATATAAACATAATAATTGCAATAAAATTTTGTTACACTTACGAAGGAATGCTTACGTATTGAATAAAAACACTAAAATACAATTTTGTACAAATCTAGGAGGCTGCCAATGTTAAATCCACAATGGTTAGACGTTGATGAGAATACCATTTTGCGGTATTAACATATCGGGACTGGATCGTAACTGTATTATTGCAGGATTTAATTAGCAGAATTTATCTTCAGGATAATGTTCGTATGCAGTATTTTGTACTGGGCATTTGGTATCAAATGTAAAAGGTCAAATTACTTTAGGAATAGATGGAATGTTTGAAATGAAGCAACGGATGATTGGCTTTACTGCTAAGAATCTATGATGCAGGTGGATACATTTATAGGCATACGTAGTAAATTGCAATATGTAAATATTAAATTACTACAATGGAGTCGTCATCTAAAGTCAATAGTAGATACATTTTATTCTACTAAATCGCTCTTTTTTCTAGTACTTTTTACGCACTGCTGCTTTCTGATTTAAAGTATGTACTATCGCCAAAATTCCTTAACTTTTACGATCCAATAGATTGCTTGCAGAAATCTCTCGGGGTCTAGTATATTTCTCGTTGTTGTAAATAATCAAAGAGGTGATATAAATAGTTGAATATGTCTGCAGCGTTTTGTAAATGAGAATATGTTAGATTTTAGAAGGTAAAGACTAAAGAACTGTACCAGAATGATCGATAGTAAACTTGTTAAAATAGCCTTCTCTTTCATAAATACGAGTAACGTGAGAGATAACATAATATTTAACCCAGCGTTAACTTAAACTCAGATCTGCGCAAGTGGGGCTTAGACTGTTACGTAACGGGTGTAGTTAATACTACGCTCGTACAACTCGCTATAAAAGTAACTATTTGGACTTCAACACATATTTCAAGCAATAGGGAATATGCATTGTTTTTTATTATCTTTTCAAAAATTTTAAAATAAGCTGGGAAATATTATCTCTGCAATGGCATATCTACGATCAATCTTTGACGAAATACTGTCATCACAATAGTGAGATCGTTGAGACGCCCTGTACAAAAATTGCATGACAAATGACGTTACATTGCTAAAATGATGTTACAGTACTTTACTTATTGTAAATACTACACTAACCGGAATTTTAGAACTATATTTTCGCTATAAAGTATGCACCAGCTTAATCGTGGTAGTGATAAATCACAGAAATACTGTAATATGTAAAATACATACTTAAAGTACGGATGACGACTACTAAACACTGACAAGCTACAAAATATTCCTTAATTGCTTAAGTACCTTGATGTGTGATATTTTCCTTTGTGTTAACTATACGCGGGTTTTTATTTAAATAATTATTAACATGTATTTAACCATATAGCATATAATATTATATACAATGTTAGTCGATGTCTTTAGCCTACGTGTAGTATTCATATAGCAACTCTCTGTTTGAATTTTTTTATATATTACGTGCAATCTTATAATTTTAGTGTTACTTATTTTTGTACACGAAAAGGCCTCGTAATTGTTCAATGCAGTATGCACACTGTCCATTTTGAGTGCTTCTCAGATATATTGTATGTAATAGAAATATTAATTGTTATATAATATTATAATGAATTCGATGATTCGTTGAATGTATTTATATTGGGCCATTGTTATTATTTGTCACTACTTAGGCGTACTACCAATGAAGAATTAATTTTATGTTTAGGAAAATCTCAAGATAGAGAACTCTGTAAAGTTAACGACTATTCGCTATAAAATTTATTCTTGATTGGTCGAACAAGGGTCTGTCCATATGTCGACTTCGGCGCGGTTTCGCGGCATTGCGTCGTGGCATGGTGGGTTGCCGCGTCGTGATTTTTCACGACACGGCAACATCCAATTATAACATGGCACGGTGTTCCGGCATCGTGATTTACATTTCTACGCCGACGTCAATTTGCATGTTATGGCAACGCACCATCTACAACGTCGACACGTGGACAGGCCGCAAGCCCTTAGTCTCAGAGAAGCGTAAGTTCCATATTTTTAACAACGTTCCTTAGTTTACATTTAAAATCAGCCTTTTTAACGTAAGGTGGTGTTTTGTATCTGTCTTCAATTATGTAGTTTTTTTACTATACAAAACTTATATAATATTGATCAATATATATTTTATGGATTGCTTTTAATATGTAGTTGTCTCTGAATTTTATTGATCTCTATTATTGTAGAGTCAAAAGTGCATTTTAAGTGAAAGCTTTACACTGCTGTTTGGATTTGTCAACTAGGGTACACTGTCCACTCTCTCGACTTGACTACGTAAATTTTTATACTGTATTAGTTTAGAGCGTAAATCGAATTATATTTTGGCCGTATTCTTTGCACATGTCCAGACGAGATCCACGCGATTTCTGACACTCACGGTGATGTTTTAACAGCGCTTAATGCAATCGCGCGTACGTATCGTGTACGTTTAAGATCGCGCGTCAATCGCATCATCTGGACGGCGAGCGTGTGTTCCTTACGCTATATAAGTTAAAGTAACCTTAACTACTACTTACAAAGGCACCTTAGGACCTGCGCGCTAACACAGAACAAGCGTTATTCCTCAGTGTTCTAAGTTGCGCCAGTTGAGATTAGCATTCTAAGGAGTAAACCTTTGTTATTGGTTGCCTTTTATTATTAATTCTTATCTGTTGAGGTTATTTTTGTGTTGTTTTGCGCGCTGTTCTGTGGGAGACGCGCAGTGGAATAATCTTATCTCTAATTGTAGCTAATGAAATTAGTTAAGGTAATTTTCAATAAAAGCTTTTAAAAATATTTTGGTATTTTATTCAATGGTCCTAATTTCAAAGTATATAATAAATGTGTAGTTGAGTAGGTTTCTAAGGTCGGCAGCGTTGCATAATAATAATGATGATGATGGAAGTAATGCAGCTATGACTCAATATGAATCTCAATATTTGGCAACACACTATCTGCAGAACACTCGAACGATATCGCATCTGAAACTGCTATCTGATAACTCGTATCTCATCCAGCGTCTTCATTCGCACCATAATATGTCTCTGAAACGTCATAATACAAAACAAATGAGACTCCACAGTGAAAATGTATTTTATTAAGGTAATTTTTCTAATTAAATTCGTAGCTCCTTATTATTTGCGACTGTGCATTAATAAATTTTGTTAATATCTTTGCCATGCATGCTGTAGAAGTAACTCATACGTTACATTTCATCGCATTTCTAAAATACAAAATATTTATACTTAATACTATTGAACTTAGTACCTAATGTTGTTTTGTTTTTTTTATACAATCTTCAGTAATTTTGAACTTACTATAATTTTGGTTACTGCAGTGGTAGTTGTATTGTACCTAGTCATGAATAATGGTTTTTTTGGAACGAAATCGAAAAAAAAAATGGTATCTTTTATAGATTTTTTTCAGGTAGTTATAATAAGTGTACTTATATTTTTTAATTATAATTAATAAAAAATGTGTTAAAAATATAAATAACGTACTTATACACTTATTTAAAAACTAAGTGTAAATATTTTTTTATGGAAAGCGACCAGGAAACGATGCTAAAGTGTTTTAATTCAGTTTAAACATCATGTTTAAGTGTTTTAATTTAGTATTGAATTCAACAGAGGTGGATAAATTGGCGTTTGATCCGCGCTCATCTTTGCACTTTCGCTGTTGCTGTGAGCTTTTCCAGCACATGGCGTTTGCCGAAAGATGCCGTTCGTTACGGAGGACTATTGACTGGCGTGGTATATACTATAGGAATGATAGTTGTGGCTACATCTGCTGTACTCCTCCAACTATCTCTTGGGCAGCTCAGCCAACAAGACGTGGTAGGGGTTTGGAGAGCTGTGCCTTTTTTCGCTGGTAAGGAAAGTTTCATGGAAAAGTTGTAGAGTCAACCTATCTGGTAAATATATTATGTGATAAGGTCTTTATCTAAAAAAAAAATATATTATTAGAATATTCTAAAAACTCATTAAATTGTTTTATGACGTTGATGATTTCTGTAAGATAAAAAAAGTTTTCTTGCTACTTAATCCGCCATTACTGTTAATGTACGGATATTTATCCACTATTCTTTTTTTTTTCAAATTCCATGTTGTTTATACTGTGATAAAGTTTTATGGTTCAGGCTTACTTAATTGCAATATTTTATTCAAGAGGTTAATCTAGAATTAGATGATTGATGATGACCACCTGCATCATGATGATTTTAATGAGGGTAGAGTTTAATAATAAAATATTTATACCTACTAAAATAATTTAATTGAAGGGACTCCGACCTCCACTCCGCAAGGACTAGCACTCTAAAACACCTTTCTAATCAATACGAACTTAGGTGTAATATTTTACACATTTTCAGGAGTTGGATACATTAAGCTGCTGACTTCGCTCCTGTACTCAATATGCACTATCAGCTATCTGGCAGTCTGTGTCACTTACTTCTTCTACACGTTGAGTACTTACAGCGAGTATTTTGACTGCACTGAGACTAATTGGACTGTGGTAAGTATTAAAATAATAAGTTTTTTAACCTTATAAACCCTGTACTTATTGTCTGTATAAATATATAAATTACATTCTGTATAAATTGCAGGCCAAGTTTGCTGAGTGGACCTCTATATTATATTTTATTTATGGTATTTTTTTATTTTAATCGAAGGACTATAATGTAACTTCTTTTCAGGTGGAGAATGTTACAGTTTACAATATTTCGTCGTGTTACAAGTAATGTAAAGTTTTCTTTTTACCTAAACGTTATTACATAAAGTATCTACATTAACCTAAGTACACCTATTTATAATGTTTTACCAAACTAAAGTGTACCATAATAATTATTATAATATGTAGTAGAGAATAGTGGATTATTATACAAATGTCGTTTAAACTTACTATTATATTCAAGGCAAAAATTCGAGAGTTATATATTACTATGAAAGGCGTAATTTGTATCAATATAGGTACTTACATTTTTATTTTAGGTAAACTGAAGGGTGTCTAACATGAAACGGTCATGTTATAGTCAAAGGTCGAAATGTATTCTCTTCCCGGAATGACTACTTTATCCTAAGTTTGACCGAAACCTTCGGGCAAATCGCGAAATAAACTACAATTTCGGCATTTGACTAAAGTATTTTAGTTAAACCTAGGCGTTCCTTTTCGGGCTTTGCCTAGTCGATCTTAGAAGCGACTGGCGGACTCGAGTCAAAAACCGAAAAATTATATTATTATATTATAGGGCTTAGACGTCAAGACAGACTCAGGTCTGAGCATTGGCTAGTCAAACCAGCGCGCCAAAGCTTCGAAGTTTGACTATTTTATTTAGGTTTGACAGTATGCAGAGAGTTTTGGGTGAGAAAATTGATCCAGCTAGGTATACATATAACTTAAAAATAATCTGTTTCCCAGGGATAAGTACCTGGGAAACAGCGCATTTTTATGTTATTTTTTCTTTCATCGTGCAACCACAGATCTAGCAAGGTTCGCGCTCTGCGCTTACCGTGCAACAATATATCAATAATTTCAAAATTATTGTCAGTCTGATTGGCAATTTGGTTTGCATCTTTTGCTTTGTTCGAAAATTCGTAATGTGGTGGGTTCGAACTCGGACAGATAATTTTTTTTTTTGTTTTTCATTTTTATTTATCAGAACTCCTAACAAACCCCGATTACTCAGGTACTAATCTATTAAACGAGTAATATGATGTAAAGTGTTAATGTAAAACAGGTGTTCGATTATGTAACGCGCCATTATTTTCATGAGATATGTATTTCAGTGTAACAATACTGGCATCGGTGAAGGAGGAGCCCGAATATTACGTGGCAATGGCGCTGATTGTCATCGTCCTATGGCTCCTGTTTCCTTTCGTGTAAGTAATCAATATTATTTATTGCCTATTGTTTCGTCGTATTCTGTTAAACAATACATTCTATATTTGCGACCCTTAATGGGTTATTGAATTTTCATACAGCGTATTAGAGGTGCATTATCCTAAAGTATTGTATTCAAAGGTGAATCCCCAAAATCAGTTACGTCTTCTCGCGCCAGGCCTTAAAAGGGGGCCTTGGGCGGGGTCACATGACCAGGGGCTTTTGCCCCTCTACATGTAAATTTCCGAAATTTTTTGGGGGCGTCCAGTACGAGTACTGGGCGCATATATAGCCTGTTTTATAGGGAAGAGCCCCCGCGGCAGAACGCGGGGGAAACCCGAGAAAAATTTGGTTTTAAATTAGAAGAATTTTAATTTAATTAAATTGATATTAAAAACAACGGCCGAGGACGGCCTAGACCGGCGGACAGCTCCGGCGGCGCACGGGGTCCTGGTCCGGGGACCAGGAAACGTGTATGGGGCCACTCCCCGCACGCCGCTTTTGAATCCCCAAAAAATCCTCCGTTACATTGTAATAACTTGTTTATATGTAGTATAAGACTGAGGCAAATTGAGTCTACATGAAGACTCCGTATGTCGTCTTTTGGTCTAGTGATTAGTCGATTGATGTTTTGATTGTATTGTGTTAAATTAAATTTTTGGAGTTTAGGTACTTCTTAAGAAACGATTTGAGTTATAAGGCCCGGTACGGAAATTTTATGAGGAGTAAAATCAAGTGTAACACGAAAAGTTGAGGCGTTATGTAGAAAGAGACAAACATATATATCTGTAGGATTGAACGTGCAAAAGAATGATGGAATACATTACACAGCGTATTACGACCCATTTCTATTTTTAAATTTAAATATTATGTTCGAATTTCGAATCGAATGAACATTCACAGTCCTGAAACCAGCTCGTTATTTCTTTTTAATTTATAGACCATTAATAATTTTTTTAGGTCTTTCTATAGTCTTTCAGCTACCTTTCATTCGTTAAATAAATAACTGAACTGGGGATTTAACAATTAAGTAGGTATATTGGTTTAGATTTACATTCTATTGAAACTGCACACGAAATTACCTATTTTAAGGTAGGCGATATTATTACCGTATATTATTATTATTATTTTGTAACATACTTTATGTAATACGCTTCTATTGAAGTAATATAAATAATCCGAATAATTACAGATATAATATGTCTGTTTCTTTTATCATTTTAGAAGATGCGTTCATATCCTCTTTTTCTATTCGATTTATATTATAATTATTATCTATCGTTTGTAAAGAGGAAACTCTGGAGTTTCGCACATAGGGGCGGCTCGGCCCTGGCCTCGGCCGAGCCGCCGCTATGTGCGATGTGTGCGGCGCACACAGGCGCCAAGACGATGGGGGCGCCGCGGGCGGCTAAAACATGAAGATTCGTAAAAATAAGTAGCGCTTCATAGGTTTCGCACACAGGCGCTGCCGGGGGTCGGCACGGCCCTGGGCCCGAAACTCCAGTCGTGCGTCGGAGCTGACACACACACACTTTTTTTATAAACTTCATGTAGAATCCCCGTCTTAATTTTAAGTTTTCTTTGAAAATTTTACTTCATTGGCTAAAACACTGCCAAACTCAATCTTTACAAATTTTACGAAAAGAAAAATAAATCACAACAAACGTATTAATATATTATATTCTTTTTATTTCAGATTCTACAATCCTATAAAATGGATGAAGAGGATCTTCTTCATCTTTGGTCCAACAATTTTCCTTCTTGGAGTGGTGATATTGTCTTGTATTGCTGATAGCTTATCAGCATTTGGAATAACTGATTGGGATGAATTAGCACAACCAGGGGTTTGGTTTGCGGGGGTTACCCAGGCTTTACTATCGTCACAGGTTGCTACTGGTTACCTGGTTTCTGCGGGGGATTCTGTTTACGCGAGCACAGATGTGGAGTGGTTAGTTATTTATTTGCTAGTTAATTTTAAATACTAAAATGAGCTCAAAGTAGAGATAGAAATAGTGGTATCCACTTAAAATATCCCTGCCTGAGGAAATTTATAAAAGTTTGCGAGGGTGTATGGATGTACAGATAATAATAATAATAATAATATCTATGGACGCATCACACCACGTCAATCTGATCCCGTGGTAAGTTTTCGAAGAACTTGTGTTACGGGTACTAGACAACGGAAATATATTTAATACTTTTATACTATACACATATTTAAGATTTTTATTATATTATATACATATTTAATACACATCCATGACCCAGGAACACAGAAAAACGTTTTGTTGTTCCTTCGGCGGGATTTGAACCCGCGACCCCCGGCTTGAGCACCAACACGCTCAACCAACTGAGCCACAGATGGATGGATGGATGTTTGTTACTCTTTCACGCAGAAACTACTGAACGGATTTTGATGAAACTTGGTTTCTTAGTAGTTTAGGCTCTGGCTTAAAACATAGGCTACTTTTTATCCCGAAAAAATACAGTACGCGGCCGGAGCCGTGGGCAACAGCTAGTTCCAAACCAAACCAAATATTCAGCGACATCTCTCTCTAAAGTCTTTCATCCAACAATTCAATATATAACAAACCTTAAAAAGGAGAACTTTTTAGGGTTCCGTAATACACAAGGAACCCCTATAGTATCGCTCTATCCGTCCGTCTGTCTGTGGTCTGTCTGTCTGTCCGCGCTTCTAGCTTTTGTAATTATGAATATAAATTGATGAAATTTGGTACAGTTATAGATTGTCTATATATCTCGGTTTTGACATCATACAATAATAATATTTTAGGGTTGCTCTGAATACATGTGAAGTGGGAATAAAAAATATTTTTTTTTTCTACCACATCGCGTGAGGTATCTTTGAATAGGTCTTTTAAAATAAAGGCCAGGTTTTGTACGCTGATCCCTCCTTGCAATTCTAAACTTTAGGAGATACAAATTCGTAAGTTTTAATGCTGATAAATCACACTAAAAACTCTTTAGAAAAATATTTTGAGCCATATCGGACAATAACTTCTGAAGTAATAATCCAAAGAAGACGCGTGGATAGTTACGGAACCCTCCTTAGACATATCCTAACATGTTCTTGACAAAGAATATATATTACTAACGTACTCTTGGTTAGGTTATTTTACCGACTTCCAAAAAGGAGGAGGGAGACACTCAATTAGACTGTACCTATTCTTCTATTTATTAGGTCAACTTTAGCAATTGTTGGGACAAATATAATCACAGGTTGGTGTGGGATATTATTCTGGTCCAGTATAAGAGGAGATACAATGGTAGAGGACAGCAACTTCACAGTGTTGGCTCAAACTCTACATACGGCTATTCACAAAGAATTAGCTGCTATTTGGCCACTCCTCATACTGTTTATGTTAATTTTATCTGGGATTATTACTATGGTAAGTAAATCTCCAAAATATTACTAATTTATCGTAGTAAAACCACCCTTTTGCATGAATAAGCCGGTGCGGGATATTACGACATTGTCTAAAACTTGCATAAAATAACTTTTTTTACGTTTAGCCGTGCAAAGATAAGAATTTCGAAAGCTCAAAAGGGGTTTGGCATTTGAAAAGACTGGTACCTACCGAGAATTGCTAACCGTTTACACTACGGCCGCTGTATCTTGACGGGTGTGAACATAGGCTCTGCGAACTTTAGCGCATGTACAACTCGTGAAGAAAACTGTTATTGTATTATTTTTATATACCTATGTACTAATAAAATGTCCCTAATACAGTTGACCAATTAGTACAAATAAAATAAATACGAAAACACTGAGAAACAGTTATTGCGCAATCTTCTGCGCGAAGTTCAGACTCGCCAAGATACATCGGCCGTATTGTACCATCGAACTATACTCACCATTACAAGGACATTTCATTTATAAAAGTCTGCATTTTCCTAATACACACTACTAATAAGCTACTTTTCTATATAATATTATGTCGGATGATTGGAAAATTTGCATCATTGCGAAAATTCGAGGATTATTGCAAAAAACCGGATTATTTGATTCTGAGATAAAATTTCGCCATCTTCCTACCGAAGATGTGTGATTTTGTGCGAAGATCCTGAAAATTGTTAGGAAGATGGCGAATTTTTTCTCAGAATCATAGGATTTCGCAAAGATCCTATTTTTCAATTAAACCTACCATATTCTTTCTTAACCATCCTATGTTTTAGCTAATTCTACTGTACCCTTTATACGAAAGAGTACGTAGAGTGGGAGGCAGTAAGTGGAGGTACTTCACTGTGGCAGGCTCTGTAGTGGCGGCTGCTGTAACGTTGTCAGTACTAGCATTGGGACGGAGTTTAGTGGTGCTAGCGGAAGATGTGATAGTGCCGATGTTAGTAGCAGTCTCCACTGTGACGGAGATATACGCTTTCGTGTTTATTTATGGTATTAATTTTATATAATTACGAGTAATATCAGCTACAGCTGGGTACACCCAAGAGACGTTCTGTCTTAACTATGAACTGGAATAACTACCTACATACACCAGCTGTACTATACAGTTTCTACACCTACAACTTACACCTACTACCTACTCCTACACCTAGTACGTAGACCTATCTGCTTTTACAACCTATAGGCGATTTATGAAAAAGTTATCGACCATTGAGGGTTGAAGATTGCTTATTATGTATGGTGAAAATTAATATGGTGTTTTATGTATTTTAATGCCAATCATAAAAAAACATCGTGTTGGCTATCGTTAAGTGTAGGAAAAATAGCTTACTCTAATACCAATCGACTACACCTGCAAAATTTTATTAAAAGTCAAACCGTTTGGAGGAGTTCGTGAATTGTATTTATAAAATGTTCCACTACTAATTGTTCTATAGTTTATGATATTATCTATTTTAAAAGTTTTTTATTCAAATTTTCAGTCCATCAATTTCGATGCCTAGATCATCTTTTCTTTTCTGTTGTTTTATCACGCAAAACAACATAAAAAAAAGATTTGTCAGGTTTACTGTCAACTTAATTACAAAATGTATTAAATGCAATGTAATTTAATAATAAATTATAGTTACTGAATTCAAAGGCAAATATTTGTTTTTATTCAATTTTTATTTGACGCAGGCTGGAAGAACTTATCAGAGGACGTGGAATTTCTGACTGAGCGGAGGCTGCTTATACTTTGGGTTTACGGCTGGTACGTGGCTCCGGCAATCGTTATACCGCTTACGATTTGGTGGGCGACAAGTTGGCTAATCCAACCAAATTGGGAACACCCGCCCTGGGAGGCGAGCGGCTTAATTACAGCGGTCTCTTTGTCGCTGGTCGTTATTTTAGCTTTAGGCGGTGTTGCCATAGCGAAACAAGTACAGTACGATATTATCACGGTGAGATAATATACTTATAATATTAGGTTGGGGAAAAAGTTTCCTCGCATTTTATATAAAAATTCAAAAGGTTTTTTTATAAAGTTTATTTACAAGTGACTAAAGTATATAGGTGCCATTTTGTTCGATAACTTTTTGCCATCTTGTTGGTAGGTACATGATCCCATTGCTATAAAATTTTTGGGGCTTCTGATGAAAAAACTGCGACAAGTGGTTTTGGCAGTCCTCTTGTGATGTCAACCTGACACTGCCTAAGGAATTCTGCAGCGACCGAAACAGGTGGAAATCTGAAGGTGCAAGGTCAGGACTATACGGCGGATGCATTAACACCTCCCAGCCAAACTCCCGTAATTTTTTCTGAGTGGCTAAAGATGTGTGAGGTCTAGCGTTATCATGGTGAAAAACCACACCCCTTCTGTTGATTAATTCCGGCCGCTTTCTCTCAACTTCTTGCTTTAATCTCATCAGTTGTTCGCAGTACAGTTCAGAATTTATGGTCCTGCCTGGCGGTAACAGCTCATAATGAATAATGCCCTTCCAATCCCACCACACACACAGCATCACCTTGTTGTGAGTTAACCCGGGTTTCGCCACAGTCTGTGAAGCCTGACCGGCCTTTGACCACGATCTTTTTCGCACGTTCTTGTCGTACGTGATCCACTTTTCATCACCAGTTATCAGCTTCTTCAAAAATGGTTCGGTTTCATTACGTCGTAATAAAGAATCACAAATGAGTACACGGTTCATTAGGTTTCTTTCAGTGAGCTCATGAGGCACCGAAATATCGAGCTTTTTTGTGTACCCAGCTTTTTTCAAATGCGCCAAAACCGTTTTGTGGTCAATCCCCAGTTCTTCAGCTACATCGTAACTACTAATATGCCGATCTTGCTCCACTTTTTCAAAAATGGCAACAGTTTTGTCCGTAACAGGGCGACCAGAGCGACGTGTATCTTTGATATCAAAATTTCCGGATTGAAAACGCTTAAACCAAATTTGCGCTACTCTCACAGATACTGCATTAGGTCCATAAACATCACAAATTTTTTTCGCGGCTTGTGTTGCATTTTTACCTTTTTTGTAATAAAATTTTAAAATGTATCGAAATTCTTCATAAGAATCACTCATTTTAACAATAAGAAAAACAAATGAAAATCTCAAATTTACCTAATTTGAATTTAGAATTGTCTTCTGTAAAATTAAAACTTTTTAATGATACCAAAATCAGCCAGATACAATTGGTATAGCCCAAGATATTTTATGACAAGTTCATACATACTATAATGCGAAAAGACTTTTTCCCCAACCTATTATTATAACTTAAATGTGTTGCTACATGTCCTTGCCGCGCTTGCATGCGAATTTGTATTATATTATATTATTATAAGGACGAGGCCTTCGCTGATATTGCTTTGTTTACAAACATAAATATTTTAAAACCGGCCAAGTGCGAATCGAGCTCACGCACGATGGTTTCCGTAACAAACGGTAAAAAAATCACGTTTGTTGCATGGGAACTCCCACATCCCACTACAATATTTATTTTATTATGTTTTTAGTATTTGTTAACCGACTTCATAGCTTTATCGCCAAAGAAATACATAAATTGTGAAAATTTCAACTAGCTATCAGGGCTTATGAGACCCTGGTGACACACACATACATACAGATGGACGGATAGTGGCGTCTTAGTAGTAAGGATTCTATCCTTTAACTACGGAACCCTAAAAATGAATTTAGTACATGAGAAAAACGTTGAAACACCTACATGAGCGAAAACGTCTTGAGTCAGTCATATACCTATATTATGAATTTATGTCTGATTCAACATTTTATAGATTGCAAATGATAATTTAATTTTTCTAAGAATGCTCTATGACAAAGATTTGAAGACAATTATATTGTTTATGTACTTTTATAGGAACCCATAATAATAAGATCCTATATGATATTGTGAAATAAATTAACTTTATAGTTTAGGAATTAATTTTATGGGCGACTTATAATGTTTCTGACGATCTTTACATTTCATAGAAACGTTAAATTGTAATTAGGTAGGTACACATAATAGAAGTCAATTCAATACGTTTTGTTAGGGTATTTGCTGCATTTCCGTGTTATATTTTGAGTTTAGAAACCATTTATATTAAAATAACACAAGAAACATAAAATTAACAACAAAACTAGAGCCAAATAAAAAACTACAAATTAATACCTTCTAATAAAAAGAAGACAGCTATAAATAATCTATCTCTAAAAAAGTCTATAAATAGAAAAACTTCCCCAGGTCGTCCCCATCTGGCAGTACCTATAAACTGATAGCATTGCCTCGTTGGATAGCAATGGCTATCCGTTTTGCCAGGTAGTTCCCGGCTCTGGGGTCTCGGGTGGCTTCATTAAGCTTTTTGGAGATTTCTTTAAAAAGCTTATGTGCGCCCGGACCCCATGCGCCTAGGGTTTCCACCTCAAACGGTTCAAATATGAGGTCTCCGCTAAGGTTCTCATATTTAATATTTATATTTAAAACAATTATTAGTAGGTACTTACTTGTGTATGATAATAATAATAATTAATTAAGAGCTTTTGCTTTTGCGAAGTTTATTTTATTCTGAATGTTTTTGTTGTCAGGTACAAAAAAAAATATATTTTTTACAGAAAATAAAATCCGCTTTCAAGGCGTCCAGACATTGGGGCCCAAGAGACCCCATAACACATTACTACTGGCTCTCAAGGCGGGAGGGACCTGTTGACAATTTAACCCGTACAAGATATCAAAGACGAAAATTAGGACAATTTTCAAACAACTCCAGTGTGTTCAACATCTTACAAGACAATATGAACGAAGTTATCGTAAAGGACAAGAAAAGATCGAATTCAGATGACCTGTTATTCGTGCAGAGGAGGCAAAACATTGCAGAATCCAATGAGAAAAGACGATCTATGTCCTTAGACTGGTCACTGTGTACAGAACAATTAAAACATTGCACCGGCCACGAAGAAAAAGTTACAAATATCTGAAATAATAATGAAGAAAGAAAAAAAAACAGTGTTAATAAACCTTTACAAACATTATATTTGTGTTTTAATATAATGTTTGTGAATTTTGAGCATAATAATTAAGACTTTTAAATCCGAATTAATCAATTACCTAATACAGAATAAACCAGAATTTTAAGCAGAACAAAGACTCAAGTCAGGATGACTACATTTTATTAGTTGTCCGCATTATGTAGATACTTACTCTGTACCTAACTATAATCTGCTCTGTAAATATGTAGGCAATGAAAAATACAGAAGGCATGCTATTAGGATTTGTGTTTTTATTGCTTATTTATCTACACTAATATTATAAAGAGGAAAACTTTGTTTGTATGTTTGTTTGTTTGTTTGTTTGTAATGAATAGGCTCAAAAAGTACTGGACCGATTTCAAAAATTCTTTCACCATTCGAAAGCTACATTATCCACGAGTAACATAGGCTAAATTTTATTTTGGAAAAAAATAGGGTTCCGTAAGATATTTGGGTTTTTCGGACACAAGGTGTAAAAAATCAACCAGGAAAGTTACTTATTTTGCGTACGCTGCCTAAACTATAAAAGATAGAACCATAAAATGTTCTAATTAACTGTAGATCTTATAAATATCTACAAAAAAGTCCGCGACACACTATACCTATCTATGTCGAGTGAAGCACAACAACCATTTTTTTATTTAGAAATCTTGAATTATTTTTTGGACTATATTTAAACGCGTTTATTTTACTTATGCTATTAATCCTTATCAAAATAAATTTCATCACTAAGTACAGTTTATGTAGATAATATTTGGTCTTTGAATGATTAAAATTGGATGTTTGGTTTTAAAGTTATGGCGAAATTAAAATATTACGATTTCTGCTGCATGGCCCGTTGCGAAGTGGGCGTCACCAAGGCGGGGGTGCGCGTGCGGAGTTTAGATTATTGGGTATTTTTTTTGTTTTGTGTTCGTTGTAACTATGATGGATAGTTACTTGAATACCTATTTATTTAGTGTTTGTTGTATTGTTAGTCCTGTAGAGTATAGGTATTTCATAGGATAAAAGTATACCCACCTACTTATTTCATTGAGTTTTAGTAGGTACCTATATTAATTTGTTTCTGTTTGTTTTGAACTTTTGACTAAATTTCGCCCGTTTGGTAGAGGTTTAAAGACATTTTGTAGTATTAGTATCAGTATTGTACCCGTGCGAAGCCGGGGCGGATCGCTAGTTTTAAATAAATTAATAAAATATCTGCTCGTTTGTATTTGAATAAATGTAAATTTTAATCATGTGCTCTTAAAATGAGACGTAAATACGAATACAATAGGTACCTACGTAAAGGAAAACTTGTTTTATTGAGAATGAAAATGTCTTTTCATTTGCTCCAGTGTAGGCTCCGATTTCACGAATTATCTCGTATCCCATATATCTCGTAGAGTTGTGAAGACTGATATATACACATATATAATATACAGTTAGCTACAATTTAAGCCTAAAACAAAGACGATCGGGTACAATTTGAGCCTAAAATAAAGAAAACCCTTAGGTTTGCCCTATAGCCCAAACTTGTAGATAATATTTATTCGAATACCATAGATTCATTTTCAATGTGCTCAATAGTCGTGTTAGGCAAGAAACTTATGAATTTGTAATAAAAGTATAAGTATATAAATAGACTAGATGTTGCTCGCGACTTCGTGCGCGCAAAAGGAAATCTTTAGGGAACCGTAGATACCGTTATAAAAAGTAGCCTATGTCTTCCCCGTGGTTTAAGAGATTAGAGTCAAACGTTTTAATAAAGTTAGTACAGATATACAGTATAACATCGATGGCTCTATATCAATTTGCTAGACTCTAGAATTATACTTTTTATTGCATGTAAAAAGTCTTCCTATTCACGCTTGGTTTGTCCATTGGACAAGGGCGAATTCGAACCTTCGTGACGATAAATGTTTTGTTGACAATTGCAATATTACAATCATAACAATAATAATGTATATTGTGTAATCAAAAATAAGTAGGTAAATGAATATCTTGGTGTGTAATACATAGGATATGCTTGTAAAAACTATAATCCAAACCCAAGTTGTGAGGGTTCAAAAAAGGGAGGGCCCTTGCGCTTCGCTTGGCTCATCTTTCAACTCAACTCTCAACTCAAACGTATTTATTCAATTAGACCATACATAATGGCACTTTTGAATGTCAGTTTACAAAATAAATCCATTAGTAGCATGTTCCAATACAACAAGACCATGCAAGAGAACTCTTGTCATTAAATGGAGAAAAGGATCAAACAAAATTACAAATATTATGGCTGTGCAAGTGGAGCCGGAATAGCGTCTGACCACGCATTTCTGTCAGTTAAATATTCGTCTATTTTATAATATGCTTTTCTACATAGTGTGCGTTTTTTGCAAGCTTTGAATTTAATTTCAGTAAGTTGTAATATTTTAGAAGGAATTTTATTGTAAAATTTTACACAGTAATTCATAAAAGATGTATTCACTCTAGACAATCTATAAAGCGGTTGAATAATTTTATCTTTATTTCTAGTGTTAA
Organism: Glaucopsyche alexis; assembly: GCA_905404095.1. Classification (NCBI taxonomy): domain Eukaryota; kingdom Metazoa; phylum Arthropoda; class Insecta; order Lepidoptera; family Lycaenidae; genus Glaucopsyche; species Glaucopsyche alexis. The sequence goes on from FR990042.1 coordinate 19,826,651, forward strand.
ACTTATGGATATTATTTCGCTCTTGAAACAAGAAAATATTTTTTCTTACATACATGATATTTTCATAGATATATTGGCAATTGGCATTGCACGGTCACTACCGTGCATCCAGATTTTAGGGCAAATACACAATTCTGATTAAGAACCACTTATTTTTATATGTTATAAGTATTAAATTTCCTCGACGATAAAAAAAATCAGAAATTCTAATCTTTTATTTCATAAGTTGTGTCGTGATTTCTGGTTAATATAGGAAATTGATAATGTAAATGTAAGAACTTATTTAATAAACAATTATTTTAATATGATAATTTTTTTTAAAGGACACCTTTGCAGGTACCTGTTTTATCACTTCTGTCCCTTTAAAATGATTGAGAGAGTTAAAGTCCCAAAAATCCAAATTCCTTGTGGGAATAGTGGTGGCAGCCCCAAAGGGACCGGGCGATGCCCCTGTACTTACCTGTAATCGTTTCAGTAGTTCAACTATTATTATAAATGTGATGGATAGATGTTTGTAACCTTCTCACGCTAAAGTACTGAACAGATCTCGATGAAATTTGGTATGGTAGGTTTAAGCTCTAGAATCTAGATTAACACATAGGCTACTTTTATCCCTAAAAAGCACAGTATTCCCGTGGGATACTCGCGCTGAACTGTAAAAACTTGGATAGCGACATTCAACACTGTGGCGCTAATTGGTCCGTCACAGTCTTATGAAAAACACGAAAAATAAACAAGTCGCTGAGGCTGACCATAATATTGACGCGGTTTGAACTTACGTAGAGCTGTAGCAAACCGGATGTTTTCGGTACTGAGTAATGGGTACGCTATCTAGAACCGAGTAACGAAACGTTACACGCGAATACATTCATTACTACCATTTTTCGTAGTATGGGTAAAAACGGAAAAGTTAAGAAATACACCTTTCGCAGCTTGGTTTGTATGAGTATGTTTTTTACAAAATATGAGGTATCACAATTAACAACTAACGTAACGATACTATAGTAACGAGTAATAATTGTTACAGTAACGAATTAACGTTCCTTTATTTTCGTAAAAGTAACGAACCTCTACATCTACTGATTCAATTTTGAAAAAGACGGACGTGGTTTGAAAAAACGTACAGTGACGCATAATAGTCATGTGGCATACGAATTTAACGAGCAATCACATCCAACACCCCCTGTATCCCGACATGACGCACGTGGAGTGTGATTGGAATATTTATTATCAGATAAACAGTACCGAATATGGATCATCGCAGAAGGCTGCACGTAGACCATTCGGGGAGGCCGTTTTGGTTCATTTCCTTACAACCGAGGCTGCAGGGTCAAAGGCCGCGAAAGTCATGCATTGTTGTAAGACAATGTGAGTCTCTCAGATACTTTAATGCGTTTTTAATATCCTGTTTTGCATACGTGTGTTTATATCATGAATCTCACATACTGACGGACAAAGAACTAAACATATCTACTAATACTACTAAAAAAAAAGACTTAGGTCTTTGCATCCGTTAATGGATGATTTATACAGTATTCTCCGAGCGAAGTAACCACTCTTGAAATACTGTAGTTCTTGGGACAGTTGGTTTTTAAATGTCGTATGGTTGCCCAAGCACATACGGCATTCTCACAACATAGCCTAGTCCAGACTCCAGAGGAATGAACTGGTCAATACGTCTGGGGCCGACTATGTGCGGGTTTCCTCACGATGTTTTCCTTCACCGTTAGAGCGTCCGTATAATGTACTTGAGATCTGAAAAAGTCTCATTAGTACACGCCACAACCTGGGATTCGAACCTGCACTCTCTCGAGTGCGAACCAAACGGTCTACCCACTAGGCTACGGAACTAATGCTACTAAGCTACTACTATTATAAATGTCAAAGTTTGTGAGGATGGATGGATAGATGTATGGATGGATGGATGGATGGTGGTTACTCTTTTACGCAAAAACTACTGAACGAATTTTGATGAAATTTGGTATGGTTGTAGTTTAGGCTCTGGATTAAAGCATACATAGGCTACATTTTATCCCGAAGAAGTACAGTGTTCCCGTGCGATACTGTATTTACGCGGGCGGAACCGCGGGTATAATCTAGTACTATTATGAAATGTGAAAATTTGTGAGTAGGTATAGATGAATGTTTGTGACTTCTTCACGCAAAAACTATTGAACAATTTATAATGAAATTGAGCAAAGTAGATATTAGTTAATGTTCTGGAATAATATAATATAGGCTACAATATTATACCTTTTATACCTTTATATATAATATTATACCTTTTATCGTGACAAAATGTACGGTTCCAGCGTCATTTAAGTAATATTTCGCTTACGATGTCTTGGATAACATCTAGTTATGTTATGAATAATGTTTCATTAAATATATATTTTAGTATGTAACTAGTTATAGTGTGTGGTACGGCGACGGAACTCTGGTTGTGCTGTATATTTTATTGGACGACAACATAAGCGTGTGAAGCAGTAAAATTAAAAATAACTATTCTACGATATCCCACACAATGGGGTAGAATCTTTGATTAATTATCTGGGGGCACAGCAGTGCACCCGCCAAGTCGAGCGCGAAGCAAACACTGTCGTACCATCCTTTATTGGAAACATTTCGCCGCATTTTCAGGCCCCTATTTGAGAACCTCTGGATAAGACCAGAACGCAAAAACTTTCGTCATCCAGTAAGCAATCACATAGGTACTTAAAATCCAAAATTTTTGTATTTGATGTAAGTAAGCTAATTATGTAGGTTTTGTAAACTAAATATGTTTTAAAAAATATTTCAACTTTTTTGTGACTTCGAAATGCATATGTAACTATTACAACTACACATAAAATCCTAATTATTACTTTTATCTTTTATCAAGTTGTACTTCCTAATTATTTCATAATTAATTTAAAAAAAAATACATGTGGAAGGAGACTGGTCACGGGTCAGGATGGTGGACGAACTCATGTGATACCTACGTGATAAACTGGTTTAATACAAATAAATAAAATCGTATGTTGTTAAATCTTGTATAGATGTATCTATATTAATATTATAAATGCGAAAGTGCGTTTGTCTGTCTGTTACCTTTTCACGCTTTAACCATACTTTGTATATACTTGGTATAAACATACTTTGAGTCTCGGGAAAGGACATAGGATATTTTTTATCATGAAAAACTGGTGTTCCCGCCTGATAATGTATATTGTATTTACGCGGACGGAGCTACGGGCTAAAGCTAGTATTATATAATCTGATTACAATTAATTTGGCTTTGTGTCTTTCTGTTGCGAAGGCTGCTTCTCCTTCATAGGGATATGTATAATAGGTAGGGATTTCTATGAAGGTTTGCAAAAGGTAAGTGACAAGGGAAGCCGATAGGAATGGAGTTATAGGAACCCTACGCCACTGGTATCTGTATATATATACGTGCCGCAGCTTCTGCAGCGCCGCAAGATTTTGATATGGATTTTCATTCATGGAATCGACTAGTCACTAGTCTATTAAGTAATAGGGAAAATGCATTATTTTTTATTGGCTTTACGAAAAGTACATAATAAGCCAGGAAATATTGTCATTGCAATGGAATATCTACGATCGTCGATCAACCGTTAACGAAATACAGTCATCACAAAAGTGATATTGTTGGAGTGCATTAAAAACGCTCTATACAAAAAATGTAGCAGGAGTGATGTCACAGCTGTTGAAAATGTATGAAGATAAATAAAAAATTTATTTTACTAACTTAATTACTGCATTGTAATAAAAAAAATACACAAATAATATAAGGATTTAAACGTTAATTTTCGTTTTGCGATCAAAGCAAAAAAAAAAAATTAATCCTGTAACTCTTTTATTTAGCACTAATTACTGTACTTTTTGCATTTTTCGGTCCATATTTATGTTGCCTTTAAAAAAATATAAGAATTTTGTTGATTTAAAACAAATGCATCTTCTCTATTGAGGACGCAATTTGGATCTTATTTAAATTGTTAGTAGGTAACTAGGTACTGTGTTGTACATACTTAATGATACGACATAGAATTGCCATACGCCATTTGAATCAGATCAAAACTGTAACTAACCTAACCTAACTATAATTTTTTATTAGACTCGACAACGTAAATCATAATATACTTAGCTTATAGTTACCCGGGCTATTATTACGAATCTAGTGACACCTGTTTTATTAAAATCGGATCAGTAGTGCGCTACGGTGGAACAAACATACATACATAGATAATATACTGCCCTCCCGGTGAATGAGTAACGATATTAAATGGGAATGAGTAATATCCCCTGCGATATTAAAAAAAAAAGATAATATACTGCCAAAATCATTATCCTTCCTTTTGGCTACGCCGTAGTTGGGTAAAAATAATATTAGACATATAAAATGAAGCAATATGCTATTAAACAGAACACAGTAAATACCTAATCATCTAGTCCTATATTCGAGAGCTATAGACGACGCGCAATTTATTTTAATATAAAGGCCGCTTGCTATGATATTGGCAAAATAATCGGTAATTTTCCAAACACCTTCATATTAATATGATGACCATAACCTATATTACATAGAAATAACGGTGCGGGTGATTACTAACTTTCATACGTTTCTCCGCTGACTTATATTTACACGTAAGGACAGACCATATTGTCTATATCCGTAAAATGTCTCCAAAGTGAGTGCCCCAGTGATCCACATCTTTACATCCTTGCGAGACGCGAGAACGCTACGCAAACAAATGCTACAAAGTATTATCAATTTACTTGTATAAGATTCATGCATTTTACACCGTAGGGACTCATCCTGGCTCTGAAAATCATTACTTTTCTCGATTTTTCGATCTCTAGAAGGCTATAATCGAGCACTTTCCATTGCGTGTCGCAAACATTTTCCACTCATTTCTCTATTTCTATTAAGTGCAGTTTTCGCTATGTATTCGATTTAATTAGTAGAAAATTATAGTTTTCATGTGTTTAAACAGTGCTCTTACCAAGAGGCAGCTGGCAGAGTCCATCTTTTGTCAGTTCCTCGTCTGCAGATTAACTGAGGTAAAGGGGTACCTTTACTAGGTATAGTATAATATATTGTGATTTGGTACTTTGACGAGGGTAAATAGAGGATCACTACCCATCGCTGATATGTATAAACAATTTGTATTGTCAGAGAATCTAATTCATAAGCAGGTTGACTGTTGTTACAGTTTGTTCGTATTATTCATTGATTAATTATTATTAATTATTGTTTTCCTAATATTCTGATACGAATATTTCAAACTGTTGGCCGAATCGACCTTTCTAAAAAATATCTGGAGTAATTCACACCAAATTTTTTAAGCAGTGTGAATCGACCCATTCAGAAGCAGAGTTGAGGCGATTCACGCCACGGTTCGAATTCTCGCGGTGTGAAACGACCAACGACCCCGTATGATATGAAACTGACATGACATTGATAGTTGTATAATTGTGACTGTATGTCGTCATTATAAGGCAAATAAATTAGGTATGAGAACACTCTACTGCTTATGAATTGGATTCCCTGATAGTACAAATTGTTTGTATATCAGGCTCTACTATAACTTGTACTTGAAATTTAAGAAACTCATAATATATTCCACAGCGTAACTAAATATTTCACCGTGTACCAAATAATAACACTAATTTGACTTTATCTATTGATGGTCGTAAAAGAAGTTCATTACTATGTTAAAACAAATTATCTTCGCTCTATGTCTTGACATGTGGCCGACGGAGGTACCCGTGGTGTAGCAAGTTAAACCTTATTACTGTATACATAGGATCGAAATGTGGTACACAGGGTTTGTCGTCGACTGTATCTATCTATGTTGTCGGACAAATTCGCGCTGTACACATTTGAATACTAATTACATGTACAAAGCGATGACAAAGTTATACGAGTAGTAAAAAAAACGAACCTTGCCTAGGCAAACTTTAAATACTAAGTAAAATAAATAAAAAGCCTCACTGGCCGCTCTGCCGCCAGCGAGACCAATAATATTTATCTATGTTTGATATTTAAAAATCGAAATCACTCATCTTATACCTACCTACCTACTTTAAACGAGACAATCTTATATGTATATAACTTAATATTATTATAATTTTTTGTTCAAAAATAATTATTTTTGAACAAAAAATTAAACCGACTTCCAAAGTATTTATTAGAAAACTTATTTTCTAAATAAGTCCCCTTTAAAAGTCGGCTAAAATTTTAACTACATATTTCTAGACAACGCATTTTAAGCTTTATTTATGTGTTTTTTTCATTCGTCGTCCTATAATATTGCCTATATCAATAATTTTGACTTTAGTACTACTACTAATGAGTATTAGAGTATACTTATTATGTATAATAATTTTTGCGTTGTTCGAAAATTAAAAATGTGATGAAGATAAATATTTTTGTGATTCTTTTTACTTTTTAAATTTATCAGAACTCATAGGTTACTTAGATGTCTAATAATTATTTAAAAATATAAAATTTTCTCTTTTAAACTGTATAAGATTACCTACTAGTACAGCTTCTATGATGCTTACTAATAGGTAAATAATGAATAATTACTCATTGTTTACCTATTAGTAAGCATCATAGGATGTAACTTCATCCCGGTCTGAACATCAGGTTTGAACATGCCAGACCGACGGTTTTCGAAAGAGGATAAGGAGACGAACAGATTGACATAATATAACTTGACCTTGTTCTCTATGAGCTTTTTTTACTCAAAATTCTTACACGTTCAGGGCAGTCTGGCTGGGCTGGAAACTGGTCAGGAGTAGGACTGCCAGACTTGCATTTTTATAGGCTTCTAGTTGGCGCGCATCCATGTATAACAACAGTTTTTTTGTTCCTTATGAGCTTTTTTTACGCAAACAATCTTCACACATAAAAAAATCTGCCAGGTTTAGGACCGCCAGACCGGCAGTTTTATATCAAACTTTAGGGCCTCTAGCGATTTGCAGTGGTGCAATGCAACATGCATCGATGAGCTCCTTTTTCGACGGCGAGCGCTAGCTCTAATACGCCTACTGCAAGGGACGTTTTTTCAGAGGTGAAAGAACCCTCATAAAGTTCAAACTTAAAAATAATATTAGAATTTCGACCACATGGCGTATTTAAAAAAAATATTTAGGTAGATATTAATGACTTTCATTTCTGTTTTATTTTTTACTATCTACCCCAAAGACTTCTATACTCAAAGATCTACCCCTTAATAGATATATTTAAAACCCCAATAATACATTATCAATAAGCTTATCAAATTTTCAGGCAAACGTACGACGATTGCTTTTTCGCCGAATACAATTTTAGCGAAAAACCTAAAGGAAATCGTCTTTCGTTATACATCAATGGTGTATCGTATAGACATTCCATTGAGATAATGTTAAGAATTCTCACAACGAGCCGGGCGCGCGCATTCGAGTGTCACACCGCGCGCGAAGCGGATCCCACGCGGTACGGTCGTGCGCAGTGCTTCGAGCGCTACCTGTGGTCTACCTGTATTTCTACTTGTGGTTACCTTTGGTCTACCTGTAACTTTCTCTACCTGAGGTTACCTGTGGTCTACCTGTAACTCTACCTGTGGTCTACCTGTAAACCTGTGGTTGCCTGTGGTTATGACGTCGAAGGATTGTGGCCGGCTGAGCAGGCTGGGGGTGCTGGCGCCAGCGGCGCTCTCCGTTTGCATGGACGCCTCCGTGCTTGCCGTGCCAGCCGCAGGCGCGATTGTATCCACTGTGCTGAAAGAATTGAGCAAAGCTTTTATGCTGAAAAAGTAAGTTTTATCGGAAATTCAACTTTCCCATCATGCTTTATTCTTTTAATATATAATAGTTAATGATTTTTATCTAATAAATTAATTAAAATCTAATATTCACTGACAAAATCATCGCATATATTATGTTTTAAATGTTTTGTTTACGCCGCGCCGGCAAAACAAGTATCTGGTCCATCTCTATGTAAATGTATTGAATTTTTTCGCGGCGCGGCGCGGCTGTGCGGCGCCCGCGCCGATCTATCTATGGATATGTATATCAAAACGAAGCAAGACATTTTTTTAAATTACATTATAATCCTACTAGGAAGTAGGATTCCTACTATAATATTATAAATGTGAAAGTTTGTGAGGACGTATGGATGGATGTTTGTTACTCTTTCACGCAAAAACTCCTGAACGGATATCGATGAAATTTGGTATGGCTCTGTCTTAAAATATAGGCTACTTTTTATCCCGAAAAATCACAGTTTTCTTGAAGGATACTATATTTACGCGGGCGGAGCCGCGGGCAACAGCTAGTACTATTATAAATGTGAAAGTTTGTGAGGATGGATGAATGGATGATTGTTACTCGTTCACGCAAAATGTACTGAAAGGATTTTGATAAAATTTGGTACGAGAGTAGTTTAAGCTCTATATTAATTACATAGGCTACTTTTTATCCCGAAAAGGTACATGTTCGGGATACTGTGTTTACGCGAGCGAAGCCGCGGGCAAAAGCTAGTCCTTTATAATATACCTTATTGCAATTTGATAGTAATCGAAAATATTATATAATAGTTGTAGAGCGAAAACTGTTACTGACTATTAAGTATTTAAATAAGATACTTATTATCTACCATTACTTATGTTCGCCTGATAATAATTTGCTTCCTGGTGTAACTAACTTGTAAGTTGTAACGCTTTACATAATTACAAAATTTCTTCAAATAGGTACGCCATAAAACAAAGTTAATACCTAACTACTTTGTTAGTATTTGTCACTAAATAAAGTAAGTAAAAAATAATGAATAGTTTTATTATTTTCATGGATTGCAAAAGATAAAAGTATGTCAGCAATCAGCATGAAGTATTAAAAATAATAATATTTAGGTATAATAGTAATAAGAAATATAGACGTCTACTTATAGCCCCAGGAAGTTGAATTAAGTCAAAAAGCACCTAATGCAAACGTTGTTGCAGAGTTTAATGCATATTATATATACTCAGTAAATAAAATTTTTGGAAATCCATAAAACTTTTTTAATACCTAATTATAATTTTTTTTATATAATATCTATGGACGCATCACATCACGTCAATCTGGTCCCGTGGTAAGTTCTCTCTACTTGTGTTACGAGTTATGGATACCAGACAACGAAAATATATTTAATACTTTTATATACATATTTTAGATTTTTATTTTAGTATACAATACACATCCATTAGATTATTATTATTATCCATGATCCATCATCATCATAATCAGCCTATCGCCGTCCACTGCTGAACGTAGGCCTCCCCCAATGAGCGCCAACCATCCCGATCTTGGGCAGCCCTCATCCATCCGCTGCCAGCCACCTTCTTTAAATCGTCGGTTCATCGTGCCGCAGGACGTCCTACACTACGTTTGCCTAAGCGTGGTCTCCACTCTAATACTTGTCTGCTCCATCGATTGTCTGTCCGTCTGCAGACATGGCCGGCCCACTTCCACTTCAGCGTGCTAATTCGTTGAGCAATGTCGGTGACTTTAGTTCTCTGGCGAATAACGTCGTTACGTATTTTATCCACCAGAGATACCCTTAACATTGCTCTTTCCATCGCACGCTGAGCAACTTTAAACTTATGAACCAAGCCTACGGAGAGTGTCCACGTTTTGGCTCCGTATGTCATTACCGGTCCAGTATATTATCCATGATCCAGGAATACGGAAAAACTTTTTATTCCTTCGGCGGGATTCGAACCCGCGACCCCCGGCTTGAGCACCAACACGCTCAACCACTGAGCCACAGAAGTGGTCATGCACACTTTAATCAGGAGTTAAAAGACCAAAGGGAACAAGTAACAACATATGGATCATCATTATCAGGCGACTCGTCTGCCCGTTTTCCGGTTTTATTTCATAAGAAACGTAAATTAGTACGACTTTATATGGCTAATGAATGTAACGGGAAAAACAAAGAAACAATTAATTACTTTCAATACGTTAAGTATTATTATCAGTTTCAGGAAGTTATTTATGCTATAAGAATTTCATATTTTATTTTAAAGGCAATAAACATAGAGCATATGCAAAATGTAGAGTTAAAGTATACAACATTTTTGTTGTCAGTTGTTTTTATACAATATATAAAAGTGATAAAGAGAATTTATAAATACATATTGCTGTACTTAGATAGATGTTATAAGTTTTAATTTAAGCAAACGCCTGCACAAGGCACTAAGTTGTATTATCTTATGAATGTAGGTACAAGTTGCTAATAAAGTCATTCAAAGACTTTGTATCAACTTTTTGTACCTAATTAACGTAAGCTAACCACTTTTAAACATTTCTTAAACTGAAAGAAACATCGCTTTTAATTCAGCGTATTACCTACATAGTATTATTTTCAATTCAAATGGAAAATGTGGCATGGGGTTTCTATTCCCAACACCATCCTGAATCTGCTTAGCGCCAAGCTGGACAGCCCCCTTCTGCAACACTGGGTCCAAGCACACGTGCCTGTACCCGGAGCCCCAGAGGGGAAATATTTAAATTAAATAAGTACCTATATGTAGTTACTATATTATGGGCTTTGCCTGAAATAAACATATATATTTTTTTTATAACTCCATTCCTATCGGCTTCACTTACCGCTTACCTATTGAAGACCCTCATCCAAATCACTACTTATAATACAGGCTAGATCTTCCTTATGAAGTAGAACCAGCCTTCGCCACCGAATGGGAAACAGAAAATTAATTATGAATCAGTAAGAGAAACAAAAGTAAACAACAAATACCATAATACGGTATAAGCGTAATACTCGTATCATAAAAGATAGCTTTGTTTTGATACCGAAACAAACAATTAGTTATATCAAGTTTAAAATGTGTATCAAAAATGCCCTCCGGCTGCGTCAGTAAGAGGAAGGTCGCTCTCTGTAGCAAATTTCTGATGAGGTGACTAATCTTCTAATGCTCAAGCAAACCGCAACCGGCCCTTGAGAACGCGACGATATGCATGCTGATAGCTCGTCCCAAAGGTTATTCATCCAAGTTGAGCTATTTTACTGCATATAAATGAGATGAACCGATAAAGACATTATATAAGCCGACTTGTTATAAAATGCATAATTTAGAAGTAAAATTTTGGTAATAGTTTCTCGTAGGTACTACAACTTAATATATTAAATATTAAGGACAAGGCATGTCAAACGCGATGTCCTCCATAACAGGCTTTAATTTTAAAATGTCATAATATTAAGTAGATACCATAATAATTATAACAAATAATTTGTGTTTTTTATATAGAATGAGATATAATAACAATGGTATTACGAGTATATCTCGTTCTCCATAGGATTGGCATAGTCATTTCATGTACTAAAATCCTTTAATATAAAGAAAAAAAAATTTCGTTCTCCTTTTTCCTGGTTTGTTGTAATTTTGCAGCCTTTTACAGAGCAACACTGACCTCTATATCATCAAATGACTAACCTAGGTACTCGAGAGTTCTAATGGAGCACTTAAAGTAAAAATGTTGTAGTTTCGACATACCCTGTCCCTAGTATCATACGTCTATGCTCGTACATTTTATTTTTAGGGTCCCATAATACTCAAGGAACCCTTATAGATTCGCTCTGTCCGTCCATCTATCTGTAATATGTCCGCTCCTAGCCTCTGTAACATAAATTAATGAAATTTGGTATAGTTAAATACTGTGATCTTTTGGCATTATAAAAATAATTAATTATACATTTTAGGGTGGCTCTCCATACATGTGAAGCGGGGATGAAAAATTTGCATTAAATCCGTTACTTAGTTTAAAAGATCTAAGCGAACAGGGAACTGAGCAACTTAATTTTTTACTGCGTCTAAGTAGTAGATATTCTTTTTCTTTTTTTAGCAATTTTTTATTTTACACGATGGGGTAGAATGAAAAAATATTATATATTTTTTTATCCTACCCCCATACGATGGGGCTTCGTTGAATAGGTCTTATAAAATAAAGATACATGACTTTTTAACAGTCAACCATTTTCGAGTAATTGCCCTCCAAAGTGGTTTACAAGTTGGTCCCCCCTGGAATTTCTAAGCTATATAGGAGATATATAAACTTGTAAGTTTCTATGGTGAAAATTCATGCTAAAAAATCTTTAGGAAAATTAGTTGTAACGAAATCGGACAATAACTTAAAGTAATTCAAAGAAAAGTAATAAATTTAAAGTTGATAGTTCTTCTTAGATATGTCCTGACTTGCTCTTGGTTAGGTTAATAAAATATCACGGTAGTTTTGACTGTGGTTGCCTAACTGCTAACTTAAAAAGCACGTTTTCAATCGAATATACTAACCCGTATGCTTCGGAGAACCTAGGTTTTCAGTCTGTTATTTACTATTGCCAATAAAATTGGAGAGTTGCTAATTTCGAAATATACAATTAATTAATTGGCAATAAAACAATATAATTCGTGGCTAATATGCTTAAGCGGCGTTTAAAGTTAAACGGCGTATCGTGACGAAAGTGTGACGAAAGATTGTAGGAGTAACTTCCTAATCTGGCGGTCGTGGGCAATATGTGATGAAACTGAACAGACCCTGAGCTCTGTCATACAAACTATTAAACACTTCCTGTTGATCTATTAATTTATGATATGATTGAGTCGAGTACTCAATAATCCTTTTCATCATAGGTATTGTCAACAATAACACAATTACCATTAACAAAGACAAATGGATTATAATAATGAATACTTTAACTACAGTTATAGGATTTTTATTATTATATATTATGTATGGTATAAAAATATTTAATATATTTTTGTTGTCTGGTAACCGTAACACAAGTTCTTTGAGAAATCACTACGGGACCAGATTGACGTGGTGTGAACGCGTCCGTATATTATTATATTATTATTATTATTTTCTAGAAGTTTCATAAAGTCATTTATTTTTCACCCCGGTCCTCGACGATGTTACACCCCTATGTTTATAGGGGTGCAACTGTTTTTTTTTAATTTAAATAATATTTTATTTTACGTGTCAAAATTTTTATTCGACTTGCTAGATCTTGTTTTCGTCTGCATATTGTTTACTATCCTATTATATAGTAATGTATGTTAATAGAGGATTGTTGTGTCTACGAGTCGGCCATAAAATTATAATTAACTAGCGACCCGCCCCGGCTTCGCACGGGTACAATGTATATATCTGTATAATCTATGGGTACAATACTGATACTAATACTGCGGCTACCTCATAGATCTAAACTCCCCTCCCGCACGCACACCCCCGCCTTGGTGACGCCTAATTCGCAACGGGCCGTGGAGCAGAAATCGTAATATTTTAATTTCGCCATAACTTCAAAACAAAACGTCCAATTTTAATCATTCAAAGACCAAATATTATGTACATAAACTGTAGTTAGTGATAAAATAATTTATTTTGATAAGGATTTATAGCATGAGTAGAATAAACGCGTTTAAATGTAGTCCAAAAAAAAATCAAGATTTTTAAATAAAAAAATTGTTGTTGTGCCTCACTCGACGTAGATAGATATAGTGTGTCGCGGACTTTTTTGTAGATATTTATAAGATCTACAATAAATTAGAACATTTTATGGTTCTATCTTTTATAGTTTAGGCAGCGTACGAAAAATAAGTAACTTTTCTAGTTGATTTTTTACACCTTGTGTCCGAAAACCCCAAATATCTTACGGAACCCTATTTTTTTCCAAAATAAAATTTAGCCTATGTTACTCGTGGATAATGTAGCTTTCGAATGGTGAAAGAATTTTTGAAATCGGTCCAGTACTTTTTGAGCCTATTCATTACAACCAAACAAACAAACAAACAAACATACAAACAAAGTTTTCCTCTTTATAATATTAGTGTAGATGAGAATTCATAACAGATTTAATAAATTAGACAATTTATGTGTTTTATGTTTTTACACGATTGACGCCTCAGTTGTTGTCGAAGGTCGTGGATCATTTTGAGCCTTTTACCTTTTCAATATTGTTTACTAACAATACTAAATATAAATAAATTTGTTTAGATATATTGAAGCAAATATAGACACATACTCTACAATATTATCTTCTTTTAATATTGAACAAAAACAACACTCTTATCGACGTTACATTTCCTTTACCTGCTGTGACAGGTTCTTCCTTGCCAAATTCCATCCTAGGTCATCAGGAAGTGGGTATAGGTTTCGGTGAGTCAGTTCAAGTTTATGGAAATAAGCGATAAACGTGAGCCAGAATACCGGTAATTTGAGTTTTTACTATTTTAGCCCGCAAAAAAGTATAATTTTTAAACTCAATTATTTACAAAAAAAGTCAGAGATTTTAATCAGCTCTCTGGAACTAGTAAAAAGTGATAAATAATAATTAATTGCTATAAAACGTTTTTATTTTAAATCTCTTATTTGTATACTTTTAAATAAATTGTAATTTTAAAAGAATAGTACTTTCTTTTGCGGGCCTGTACCTTTTATAGTACCTACTCATACATAGATTTTGCCCACGGCTTCGTGTGCGCAAAAGTTAATTTCGCAGAAACAGTACATTTTTTCGCGATAAAAAGTAACTAAAAAAAACGCCATGCGAAAAACGTAGATCCGGAATTGAACGTATTAAAATTCTTAGATAGTAACTAAGTAACTACTGATCCTTCCTTATCATAACCAATGGAAAAACGATCGATTGTAATAAGCAATTATTGATTCCAGCGTCACGTTGTGAAACGTCTTTGTTTGATTTTTTCCTGAGTATTATGGCGTACCTATAAGCCCGTCACATTGCGCATGTAACTCGTACTCAATTATTTCCTCCTTGTTGTGTCACAAATGGTAGCCAGCCATATTTAAGATAAACTTTTTAACCGATTTCGAAAATTCGGTGAGGAGGTTGTCAATGTCTGTATGTTTAAAATTACTGAAACTTCACTGTCCGTTCGTCTGTCTCCTGTGATAGCTAGACCGTTTAAATTTTCACAAATGATGTATTTCTGTTGCCGATATATCAACAAATATGTAATAAACATAGAATAAAATGAATATTTGAGGGCTGCTCCCATACAACAAATGTGACTTTTTACGATTTTCTTGCGAGAGTCCGACTCGCACTTGGTCGGTATTTTTTCGAATATATCTAGGAAATAAGGGTTAAAAAATAGGGAGATTAAGTGTCCCCAGATACCCCTATATCTTATGATCGGCAGGTGTTTTGCAACTGCCATAACATGTGATTTTTACCTTACCTACACCATCAAATCATTTGACGTTGTTATAAGACGGGAAATTGCTGTGTCGCAATTTTCAAATTAATCAAAGTTGTACCATTACACCAATATAAACCTAATGATATCCGTAACGTAGGTACTTGGTAAGTAAATGGACATTAGCTAGGTATGTATCTACTAGATACATACCTAGCTATTATATCTACATATAATATCGAAAATAATATTCGATTCTTGTACTTCGCATAAATATAATATATATATATATATATATATATATATATATATATATATATATATATAAATATTCTTTTTAACCTTTTTAACCCCCCGACGAAACAGAGCTCGTCTGTAAAATCCTAGCTCCCAAAACGGATGAACCGATTTTAATCTCGATTTTTTTGTCCAAAGGTGCCGTGAACGATAGTGTTCATAGCTATAATTCATGACCATTCGCTCGTCTACTGCTTGTCGATCTCGAGGATTACCTAAAAAATTTTATTTTGTGTATTCACAAGATAATTTCGCAACCTACAATTTTGTTTCAGATGGTTTCACGGCATAATGTCAGCAAAAGAAGCTGAGCACCTGATGATGGAAAGAGGCAAGAACGGATCTTTCCTGGTGAGAGAGTCTCTGACCCACCCTGGAGAGTATGTGCTGTCAGTCAGAGTGCGCGGCCGGGTCAGTCATGTCATGATCAGGAGACAGGTAAGCTCATACATACAGAAGTACATAATGTTGGTGAGAGAATATCAGTGGATAGCGGAAGCACTAGAGGAGGAGGAGTAACGCTAACTAAAAGTTCTCTCAAAAGATACTTGATTCTAAACCTACAGAAAGTCACTCGAAATCTATACTAATACATAATATTATAAAGCTGAACAGTTTGTTTGTTTGTTTGTTTGAACGCGCTTATCTCAGGAACAACTAGTTCGAATTCAACAATTATTTTTGTGTTGGATAGTCCATTTATCTAGAAAGACTTTGGGCTTATAACATCACACTGCGACCAATAGGAGCGAAGCATCAGTGAAAAATGTTGCAAAAATTATTCATATTTGAGGGCTTCCGTTGCGTGCGCTGCGTAAACGGTTCAAGTTACCCAAAAAATATGTATGAAAGAATTCTTCCCCTTTAAATGACCTAAAAATGTCCACGATAGTATATTATGTCTATCTTTTAAGATTGGCTCATTCTAACCTTTTTGATGGTAACCAAATTGGTCGAAATTAATGCATTATTTCGCCATTACTTGACGCGGACTAAGTCGCGGGCAACAGCTAGTTTATAATGTAGTACAATAAATTCAATTCAAACGAAGATCCAAAGTTCATTTAGAATGTTTAATAAATGGAACAAATCGTGCCATATACAATTTATGCTTCTGTGTTTTTAAATCACGCTTATCTTAGATTATATACTAGTAGTATAAGATCTAAGACGCTTATCGATTGATGACAGTAATATCTATTTCTAAGTTAACTTGTAATTTCCTAAATAGAATAAGTAAAATTAGTATAACTGTACTTTTATTTGCATAATGTTGATTCCTTATCTTTGTTAAATACGCAATAAAATACTGAATTAACATAATATCGAGATCCTATCATAAAATAAACAAAAAATATAAAGCATTCGACGCCCCCATAGGTTTTTGCTTGTTAGAATAAAATAGTATGCCGCTCAACTCCTACATACAAAAATAACGTATTGTTGTTTGTCTGACTTAATAATTAATGATACGTTGCTGTTTTTGGTAGGAACAAATAGCTGGTGTATTGAATATATTAATATAAGAGATGTTGCCCGCGACTTTTCTTCGTCCTCATTGAAACTCGTGTCAGTTTAAGACATCCGTGTGCGATAAAACTTTATCGACTTATTGCTGACACTTACGAGAAGGTTAAATACAATATTCTCTAATCTCTAAGGTAGAAATGTTCTACAATATACATAACTAGCTTTTGCCTGCGGCTTCGCCCGCATAAATACCTACAGTATTCCACGGAATCACTGTACTTTTTCGGGATGAAAAGTAGCTGTGTTAATCCAGAGCGGAAACTACTACTAGAAGTGTAATATTAGATATAATATCCTATTATTTACTATTATTATAAATGTCAAAATTTGTAGGGATGCAGGGATATCCATCCCTACAAATTTTGATATTTCAATAGTTATTGCGTTCAATAGTTCTCTTACACGCAATAACTATTGAACAGATTTTAATGAAGTCTGGTATGGTAGTAGTTTAGACTATGGATTAACACATAGGCTTCTTTTTCCGCGGGATTTCTTTTTGCGCGTATGAATTAGTAGCGAGCTCGCGAGTAACATTAATAGATGTTATTATATTTACCGATAAGTAACCATTACTTCCTTCACTAATATTGAAACTAATTTACAATGTACGTGTAGATGTTGAAACATATTTTTACAAGAAACAGTCTCGTAATAATCCAAATTACTCCGTTCTACATGAATGTACATGACATAGAAGAATCGAGTCATTCTTTTTAACAGTACCATTATATTTTGTTCTTTGAATAATTGCGTGCCATTATAGTTAATACTAACACCGTTTTTTTCGGGTTCCGTAAAGGTAAAAATGGGACAATATTACTTGAGACGGGATAGGACTGCGCTGTCTGTCCAGACGTCTTTCTGTCCGTCCGTTTATCTGTCACCAGGCTGTCTCTATTAACCGTAATAACTAGACAGTTGTGTAATTTTCACTGATGAATTAATCCGTTGCCGCTATAACGATAAATATATTAAAAAACAGAATAAAATAAATATTTAAGGGGGTTCCATACAACAAATGTGATTTTTTGCTTTTTGTACGGAATCCTTAGTGCGCGAGTCGACTCGCGCTTGGCCGGCCGTAGATAGCACATTGACATCAATTGCGGTATTACAACGGGCTTGCACATTAATTTATTTAACAACTTTATAACATAACTGTATCTACTTACGTTGATCGCTTTAAGCATTATAGAGATTAAGATTAAAAATACTTAAGTGGGAAAATTACGCGAATATATTTAACCGTTAATTAGGTTTAGGGCTTGTTTCACAATCTACACTAATATTATAAAGAGGAAAACTTTGTTTGTATGTTTGTTTGTTTGTTTGTTTGTTTGTTTGTTTGTAATGAATAGGCTCAAAAAGTACTGGACCGATTTCAAAAATTCTTTCACCATTCGAAAGCTACATTATCCACGAGTAACATAGGCTAAATTTTATTTTGGAAAAAAATAGGGTTCCGTAAGATATTTGGGTTTTTCGGACACAAGGTGTAAAAAATCAACCAGAAAAGTTACTTATTTTGCGTACGCTGCCTAAACTATAAAAGATAGAACCATAAAATGTTCTAATTAATTGTAGATCTTATAAATATCTACAAAAAAGTCCGCGACACACTATACCTATCTATGTCGAGTGAGGCACAACAACCATTTTTTTATTTAGAAATCTTGAATTTTTTTTGGACTACATTTAAACGCGTTTATTTTACTCATGTTATTAATCCTTATCAAAATAAATTATTTCATCACTAAGTACAGTTTATGTAGATAATATTTGGTCTTTGAATGATTAAAATTGGACGTTTGGTTTTGAAGTTATGGCGAAATTAAAATATTACGACTTCTGCTGCACGGCCCGTTGCGAAGTGGGCGTCACCAAGGCGGGGTGCGCGTGCGGGTTAATGTTTAGTTTAGTTTAGTTAAATAGTTTAGTTATTTTATAAACATCAAATTGATAATATCTTAAAATATAATACATTATAATATCTATATACATCTATACAGTTAAATACAATTTAAGTGTCTGTTTGTAACTTCAAATTAACAGCTTTTTACATAATGAATCTGAAAGTATATTCGGTACTTACAATAAAATATATTTTTTTTTTAATTTTTGTCTGTCCGTCTGTCTGTCTGTAAGTCGGTCTGTCTGTCTGTTTGTTCCGACTAATCTCTGAAACGGCTGGACCGATTTTCACGGGACTTTCACTAGCAGATAGCTGATGTTATAGGGTACATAGGCTACTTTTATTTTAGGGTTCCGTTTAAAAAAATAGGATTCCGCTTTCGTAAGTCATAAATAAAGTCGCGGGTAAATTTCAGCGATATCCCAAAGTATTGTTCCACGCGGACGAAGTCGCGGGCAAAAGCTAGTATTCTATAAAAGCGTTAAATAGCTTGTTTGGAAGTTTTGTTTCTGCTTTATATTTTAGGGATGGCTTCTCCATTCATGTAAAGTGGAGATATTTTTTTTTCTAAGTACCATAGAAATCTAGTTTGCTGAAGAAATTAGCAATTACACTTATTACAATATTAATTATTACTCAACAGACTTCGTTTGCTATCGTTTATCGTATATTATTTTGTGAACGAATTAGTTACAAAATAAAAAATCTAAGGTATTTTAGGGTCGGGAACCTATTACTGAGACTGTCCGTCCTTCCATCTGTCTGTCTGTCACCAGGCTCTATCTCGTGAACGGTGATATTATCTAGATAGTTGAGATTTTCACAGATGATGTAAGTATTTCTGTTGCCGCTATTACAAAAAAAAAAAAACAGAGTAAACAAATATTTAAGAAGGACTCTCATAAAATAAACGTGATATTTTGTGGTTTTTTGCTTGATATTATTATACTAGTGCGGAGTGCGGAGCCCTTCGTGCACGAGTCCGGAGTTCTCACTTGGCGGAATTTTTTATTAAATGTTGTTAGATAAATTTTAATTCATTAGCTAAATAATAGCCAAAACTAAAGATATGCTATGTAGACTAATGCTTTTACCTCTGAAAATTGTCAAAAATAAAATAAATTTATAGTAGGATGAAACCCATCGGAAAAGGGAGAGAATGTAACAAAAATAAAAGGAAAAATAATTTACGGGCGATTTGAGGAAATCTATTCTTTCTGATAATGCAAAAAAATATATACATTACCATAGTAAATGTTATCGGAAAATGCAAAGAAAAGAACAAGTAGTAAGGCTCAGACCCACCTAGCCCCTTTCCCGCTTGTCTACGAAATAGCTTTTGCTGGGCTAAAATTATCCGTAGGTCACTCAGGTATACAAGTTATCTTAAAATAGCAATAAATAGGCATCTATGCATATAATTTAAAGAAGTTTGGCAACTTACTCAAAATATTGTAGATGTCTTATTGGGGCTAGGCCGTACAACCTATTCTTTTTTTCGCATTTTCTGAGAACATTTACTATGGTTTATTTTCTTACAGTATCAGAAATAATAGATTTCAACGAACAGGAAGTCCACATTTAAAAAAAAAACTGATATTTTGACGCGAAAATTTTCGATTGAAAATTAAGGTTAATTTTTCGATATTAATACAAAATAAGATGAAAAAATAAATATTTTAAATAAAAAGAAATACATTGTATTTAGGACATAAAAAGGTTAATTTTTTTACCAAATTTCGATATTTTTTTTTGTTTTTGTACAAGATAAAAATAAAAAACCAAAAACTTGGTTATTTGATTTTTTCACATAAATTTTGAGGTTATATGAAAAGAGTGTAAATACAAAAGTTGTAGATCTTTTTATTACCTACAACTTTGCCATTTGACTTTTTTCCATAGGACTTGTAGTTTTGCCGGAAATCGAGAGAAACCGTTTTCTACCCTTAAAAACTCACTTACTCACTCACTTCCCGACCTCAAATCGCCCGTAAATTATTTTTCCTTTTATTTTTGTTATATTCTCTTCCTTTTCCAATGGCTTTCATCCCACTATAAATTTATTTTGTTTCAAAACCTATTGGCACTGATCTAATTAGACTTACATAATTGAAAGAAGAAATGTTCATAAAAGGAAAAGTAACGCCATCTTGATTTCACCATACCGCCAATGTCAAAATGGCCCCAAACAACCCTAAAAGTGAAGGCATTTAAATTCGACATGCCTCGTCTATAATAATATTTACGTCTATGAGAATACCGCTACAATTAACTAACCCACAGATATTCTTTTTCAATAGGCAAGGGGTATTATACTGAAAACAATCAAAGGTTTTATGGCTAGAATAAGAAGTCTTATATAAAAAGAGTATTTTAATGCGCGTATTCCATCTCACTAAATTCGGACGTCCTCATAAGAATCCTAAAATTTAGTCAGACAGAAACCACACTTCTTCCGATTTAGGGTGCTAATTAGGATCCTAACTTCCTAAATATGCTATTCCACTTGACTGAATTTGTTACTAAATCATTTAGATTTATAATAGAATAGGACGTCTGAATTTAGTGACGTAGTATACGCGCTTTAGAAATTATTTTTACTACCGTACAATTATTGTAGTTGAATAAAAGAAAAGATTTTGTCAAAATCTCAGAAGAATATTTTTATAAGATTTTGACAAAATTTTCTTCCTAACATTTTTACTTACTTCTATATATGTCACGTAGTATGGGTATATAATATCCCTAAGTTGGTTTGTCGTCTTACACAATATTGGGAAGTGTAAAACCGACTTACAAGGTCGGTAAAACATCCATTGTTGACTCTTATAATTTAGTTCCGGTTGTTAGATAAACTAGCCTTGCTCTTCTATGTGAGGTTAAGTTTTATTATTTTCCTGAATTTACCCAAATATTCGCTTCGTTCACGTCTTCAGTTAGTTAGTTATTAGTTGTTTCCTCGAGATTTCCTCCACTTGACTCAAACTCAATCCACGAAACTTACACATTAGTTCAAAAAAATTTCCAACCTTACGCGAGTCGAGGATTCAACTGTCTAACTTAAGGTACCTCAGGACGTACCTTGAGGCTCTCTCGAGCATCTATTTCCGACATTTATGTAAATTCTATTTATAAGCAGAGTGAAATTACAGAGGGATGCTTATTTATGAGAAGCATGGAGGATTTTTTGGAGATTCTGTATTACCTTAACGAATCCGTATAAAAATCCGGGGTAAAAAATCATGAAATTCGTGTGACGTAATTTATGGATGGCCCCTAATTATGCAGTGCATAGATATTTACGCGACTCTCGAAACCCCTTAGAGCGGTATTGTGACAAGGAATTGATATAGATTTACAAAAGACACTGTGATAGAAGTAATTTTACCATTTTTGAATCTATCAATTCGTGGAAATAGCAGGGGACTAGTGACTACCAATCCCACCCATTATACAATTACTTAAAGCGTTGCTAATTACGACAATACAAGTTAAACGAAGGGTGAATGATATTATAATATCATTCTGCCAAATTCGGATCGAGTTTTAGTAGTAACTATCGGTGTTAACATAAAAAAAATATGATTATTATCTATGACGTCATTCCTCTACTCAACCTTACTGGAGGAGCAAACAGCTGAGGTAGGAATTACATTTAAGAATACAAAATTTGAGGAACTTTTTAAGGATACCTCAGTTGAGGTTAAGTCGAGGCGGATCTAAGGAAACAACTAATGATACGGGTGTAAATCACTTCCAGTTAAGGATCTTGATGGAACGATAATATGACTGACGGAAATGTATGTAGGTAGAGCTTTTTAATAAATAACTTTAGATTTTCTTAAAACCTAAGTGATGCGCGTGCCATCTATGTTACGTGACACAATATTTTGGGCACGCCACTGATCACAAAATTTTTACTATTTGAGAAACCTAACAATAAGTCATTTGCTATCTATTTTGCAACAACAGAAATTACACTTATTTTACTTACATTTAAATTCCAAAATGATCCTAATTTCACATCCTTTTTAGGGTTTAAAGTTTCAACAGATTTGCTTAGTATAAGAACAATTTCACTTTTTTTTGCTAAAAGATTGCCCCGTGCGAGATTCTTACGCCGGTTCTTCTCGCCGGGTTAGTCCCCGAACCGGTGGTAGGCAACACGTTCTGCAAGTGTTATTATGAACCTTTATGGAATTAAAACTTTTTGAATTTGAACAATTTAAAATGATAATATCTCGTGCTAGTATCAATGTGTTGAATCGTTAGCGTTAGTACCTTGACTTGACTGTATAAAGTTTTTTTATTACTATAAGTAGATAAACACATAATAATAGCTGTCCACTTCATTGGACGTAATAAAAATTTACTTGTTTACATAAGTATAAGTGGGCCAAATTGTAAATCTAAAACATTTTTTATAATATGAATATAAAGAGATTTGAGCGACACCGGATTTGATCCGCGGGTATGGTCTCCGGACTAAGTTCGATTGTCTGTAGACACTATAAGGCCATTGCCTAGACAGCTGATAAGCAAATGGTTGTCCTACAGCTTTGGTTAGAATAAATTCTCTAAGGCCTAAGACTATGTCCAGAAACTGCGTATTCTTACGCACGTAAGGTCTACGCACGTAGTCGAGGTACTAGGGCCCCATACATTGCGTCCAGAAGCTACGTGCGTATTATTTTAGCTATGCGCGTATCGTACAAAATTTCGTCAAAAAGAAACGATAAGATAAGAATCTCTACGTGCGTAGGTTTACGCAGGCTTACGCACTTTCTGGACAGAGTCTTAGCCTACATGTAACAGCACGAGTGCGGCAGTAAAATGCGTTGCGTAGCGGCGTGGCGCGGCGGCGCCGTAACGCGGTTATGTGTTTCGACCCTAAGGATCTAGAAGCACACGTGAGAAGTCACATGTTGTTATCATAGCAATTAAAGAAAAATGTATCTGCTAAGAACAAGTAATAATAAATAACTGCCCATGTCGACATAATAATAAGACTGTAAGCACTTTTATTGTTACAAACGTCGTAATATAAAGAACTAGATTTTCCCGTGTCTCCGCCCGTGTTAATACAGTATCCCACGGGAACACTATGATGCAGAGCCTAAACTACTACTATACCGAATTCCATCATTATCCTGAACGGATAATAGATACACGTTCAGTAGTTTATGTGACTCACAAATATCCATCCATTCATCTTCACAAAACAAAAGTTCCTTTCGTTGTTATTTGGTAACTACGGGTATGCACTATTATAATATTTTAAGTGAATAGGTATTCTTCAAATAAAAGACAAACTAAATAATTAATAAAACTTAGTTTCCAAAATTTGGACACTTTTTCTAATTCATACATACTTACCTATCACAGGCGAGACGTGCATACAAGCCGGCTTCCCTTATTAATATTACTTTAAATCTATTATTTAATATGTATATTAATTTTTAAAATACGGAATTGGTTCGTCACACAGTGTTAGCGTATTTTTGGGTGCATTGGGCGCAAAATATTGTTTTGGTTTAGTACCGTATTAAAAAAAAAAAAAGCATTACCTATCTATCTACCTAAAGCTGAAATTATGAGTAAAGCAATTATTAAATTATTTAAAAAAATGTCAACGACCTCTGCGACTCTTTGTAAATAACTTCTTTTCACTTTGCCAATAATCTAACTCATACTTTTTAAGACATGAATCACATGTAATTTGGTGGGTTAGCCATGTTCTGAGAAACCAGTCACCTGGTATATCTGACTCACAAGTGACAGCCTCATCAGAGCCTTATACGGTAATTGCAATGTATGATTTCATTAAGATATCGATTTTGGATTTAACTAGAACTCTGACTGCAATTATTATCGATACTTATAATTATTATAGAGCAAAGATTTGTTTGTTTGGTTGTATTAAATAGGTTCCGAAACATCTCGACCGATTTTGATGAAATTTGGCACAAACGTAGATAAAACCACGTGGATGGACATAGGCTACTTTTATAGCGGCAAAATGTATGGTTCCTGCCGGAAGTATATTATTTGCGCGCACGACGTCGTGGGCAATATCTAGTTTTTATTTTATTTAGTTTAGTATAATCAGACTACGTTATTAAAGGCCGTATAAAACTTAGGTATTTACATCCGTTAATGGATGATTTATACAGTATTCTCCGAGCGAAGTAACCACTCTTGAAATACTGTAGTGCCTGGGACAGTTGGTTTTTAAATGTCGTATGGTTGCCCAAGCACATACGGCATTCTCACAACATAGTCAGCCTAGCTCAGAGGAATGAACTAGTCAATACGTCTGGGGCCAACTATGTGCGGGTTTCCTCACGATGATTTCTTTCACCGTTAGAGCGTCCGTATGTACTTGAGATCTGAAAAAGTCTCATTAGTACACGCTACAACCTGAGATTCGAACCTGCACTCTCTCGAGTGCGAACCAAACGGTCTACCCACTAGGCCATGGAGCTCTATAATGGCGGTAGGTATAGCTCTATAAAGGCCGTATAATGACGAATATATTTATACCTCATTCATTAACGACCCGTTTCAATAACCTATCTATCTGTAACTATTTGTTATTAAATGTCGTCAATGTCGATTTTTCGCGATGCAAATTTGACGTTTTTAACAGACAGCTATAGATAGATAAGTCATTGAAACGGACCGTAAATCAACGGAATACGGATCAATAATTTAGTTACTACACTGAGACTATACATATTTTCCGGAATCCGTAAGGCCGAGTATAATTCAGAGCACTGAAAATAGAACTCTGTAGGTACTAATACAATAGACCTGAAAAACGAACATACAAGTGTAAAGTCAAATGTCAATGTCAAATAAGTATAACAACTCAACGCTCATGTTCGATTTTCAATTCTATTGCATTGCCCAGAGTTCTATTTTCAATGCTATGAATTTTATCCGGTCTTCCGGATTCCGGACAATATAGTCCCAGTACTAGGTTCCATTTAACTATGGACGGATGGACCTATGCAAAAATACTTCAGATTATGGACTTAATTTAACTTGAATTGCTGGAAATTACTCATGTATCAGTATTGAGTTGTTTGTGTCGCAGCTTCCCCGTGCCTAGAATTAATCACACAATTTGTAATTCGATCGCCGATCATGATGTAATATCACGTGATATGTATATATTTAATTTATACTGTTTTATTTGATTAGCTTAAGTTCCGATTCAACAGAAAATCGGAAATACAGTTATAGTTCAGTAAAGTGCTTTTACTTATAACATATCAAAAGTAGAATATTACATAAAATTTATGTATTTAAAAGAAAATGTAGTCTCGATTATCGATATTTTAAAAACAGCAAAATGGCATTTTCATGATCGTCAAAAGCGTTTTGATTGCATAAACTCCAAAATCGGTTTATGATATCAATACTGGATGGATAGCTGTTATTGACCTTGTGTGGATAGCTGTTATTGGCCTTATGTATAAAATGTACCTAATTAGCCATAAATAAGTATTTCTTGTAAAATGATGGCTGTTGTTATCTCAAATAGGGTTGTTAGGTTGCCAAACCTAATAGACGGACATACCAGCCAGTTTGGCCGGACATTTGGTTAAAAAGGCAGGACATCCTACATTCTTAAGTAGGTATTATGTCACAGTATCAATAAATACGACAGTAAAATCGTGTGTAAAATCAACCCTTATTGATTTTCACAAAAAATGATTCATAAATAAATCGAATTCCTGTTTATTGGCATCCTTTGCGAAATGTAAAAAGCGTAATAAAATCCTGGCAAGCCGGACACTGTTTATTTTGGCCGGACACGCAAACAAAAAGCCTAACTATGTCCGGATTTATTCGGACGCCTGGCAACCCTGATCCCGAATAAAAAAATAAAAAAGATCCCAGGCCCTGACAGGCGGGCTTGGGAGTTGGGATCTCAGTCCAGACGATTCTTTTATAATTAATTGAACGTCAATTGAAAAGTTTAATACCATAATTGGTGTTCAAATTTTTGTTTAAAACTTAAAAACCTTACACCAAATATGAGGTCTTAGTACCAAATATTGTATACCTACCTACAAATATTATGCAGCACTAGAAATTCCACACAAGAAGGCGTCACATCCTACCCATGTATTTTTAAACTAGCGATGGCGGTAGGTACAGCATAAAACATTACCACAGTAATAATACACAATACTTCTTGCACTATTTCCACTTTAATAAGTATTTTACATTAATTTTAATATATTACACGACCGGTTTCGACAAAGTCATCATCACCTGATGATGACTTTGTCGAAACCGGTCGTGTAATATATGTAAAATACTTATTAAAGTGGAAATAGTGCAAGAAGTATTGTGTATTATTACTGTGAAACATGAATTTCCACCAAGAACCTACAGTACAATCAATAACATATCTAAAACATTACCAGTGTCAAATTAAAAAGGCGGGAAAATACAATTTTCATTTGAGTTTTCAACACCGTTTTTCGTCAAGTTGATTCATCAAAGTGGTAGAAGCTTTACTGAAACTTCCTAGGAAGTTTTGGAAGAAACACGCTTTTTGAAGTTGCAGTACCACTTACCCACACTATAATGGTTACAAAACAACAACGTCACAGTTTCAAATCCCCGCCGAAATTTCGACCTGAAATTCGCTGAAATTTTTGATATGAAATTCGCTAAACTTACCATTTCAGCAAAATCAGTTCATTGCGTAAAGAGCCACATCCATGCATCCATACATACTTATTTCTTACAAACTTTAACATATATAATAATAATAGGAATAAGCAAACCGTAACATAAAGTTTCATATAAAGGATAAGTTTTTATATTAGAGGTAACTGATAAAACTTACTCATATTAAACCTACCTACCTACCTCTTATATAAAAAGTAAATAATTCGTTAATAATTATATTATAGAGTCCAATATTATTTCTATATCCGGTATGAAACAGACTTTGTGTGTATTTCTTGATGACGTATTTCTTCCTGTTTTTATAGATGTGCCAACATAGTATCAAATATATAAAATATATATCTAAATATGATTTCAAACACCAGGGACGCATAGTAGTGAGAGAGGTGGACTTAATTGATTTTTACGTGGAAATGACAGCATAGTGTATATCGTTACAACTTATCGATACAGGATATTTCTAAGTATCGATGAGCATATTTCTAGCTATCGATGTTTCGCCAAAACATAATTGAACAGCGAGAACTAATAAAACAACGATTAGCCTGATGTAGACATCGTTCCTCTGTTTTAGCTCAATTAGACACCTTTTTAGGGTTCCGTAATACTTAAGGAACCCTTATAGTTTCGCTCTGTCCGTCTGTCTGTCTGTCTGTCTGTCCGCGCCCCTAGCTCCTGTAATAATGAACATAAATTGATGAAATTTGGTGCAGTTATAGATTGTGTATAGATCACGGTTTCGGCATCATAAAAAAATTATAATTTTATATTTTAGGGGTGGCTCTCCATACATGTGAAATGGGGATGAAAAATATTTTTTCACTCTACCCCATCGTGTGGGGTATCGTAGAATAGGTCTTTTAAAATAAAGGTAAGGTTTCATACGTTACTTTTCTATAAAGTTGACCATTTTCGAGTAATCGGCCTCCAAAGTAGTTTGTAAGTTGGTCCCCCCCTAGCATTTTTAAACTATAGGAGATAGAAACTTGCAAATTTCCATGCTGATAGATTATGCTAAAAACTCTTTAGGAAAATTATTGTGAACCAAATCGGACAGTAACTTTTGGAGTAATTAAAAAAAAAGCATATTACGCGTTTATAGTTACGGAACCCTCCTTAGACATGTCCTGACATGCTCTTGGTTAGGTTATTTACTCCGTGTAGTAGGTATGCATGCATTTTTGAATTATTTTCTCTCCCAAAACAATTCAAACCTCTTCAAGTTCTTATAAAATAGTTAACACATAATAATATTATAAAAAATATTTCAGGTCTAACGTCAAATATGTAGTTTATAGGCGAAAAGGATTCATTTTTTTATTAAATATGCAAATAATTCACCCTCTGAGGGTGTAAAAAATTTAAAGTTTGTATGAAAAATATTTAAAATCTGTTCCGTTTTTCATGAAATTTAATAAAATTATTAATTACGCATTTTTTTTCCAATTTGTCCCCTAAAGTATTGAAAGTTTGTATTATGAAGTATCAACAACTTAGTGTTGAAGTTTGGCACGCAGATATAGTTATTATGACGTAGAATCCGATAAAAAATATTTTTTCGAAGTACATACATACCGCATGAGCGCGCAATGGGGATCCACGCGGACGAAGTCATGCGCAAAAACTAGTTGTCTATATTTAAAGAGGTCACAATATTAGATGTTGCTAATTGCTATACGCCATGAACCTAGTAGAATTAAAATTTTAAATGAGCTTCATAGTGTTTATGAAGTTAGATTGCTTCATGTTAAGTACATAATATGTATTTAAATTGTAATTGAATGCACATATTAGTTGCGTGATCACAGTATAAATGTCAGTTGTAATGTTATAATTACTTTTAGCTTTAGCAGCATCCATGCACGCTCTATGATATAAAAAAGAGCGATAAAAATGTTGTTTCCATGCTATCAAGTCGGGTGGCAAATACTAGTCGTTAAAATGGTAGTTTGTATTTGTTTACGGATCCCACTCACGTGTGACCGATCCTTACGATCAGCGATCACTTATGGACCAAGAGCTCAGGTCCGCCTGACTACACTATGGGTATGGGTCACCTTACACCGATGCGAGAAGACATTTTTAAGATAGCAATTAGGAATTCAACTTTATTCACTCAGCATGAAGATACGCGTTTCATTTGAACCGGTAATTCTAAATTGATCTCTCGACAATGTTGAGCTTGCTCCTATTATATTGGTTTCTGTAACGACGAATAATATCCGTTTGATCTTTACCTATGCACTTAGAGCTTTTAGGTGCAACTTTTTAATGGGTCAAGTAACCGCAACAAAGTAAATTAAAGTCATTATCGATATCAGATTGTAACTGCTGTGTCCGTGTCTAGACTTTGAAGTTGCAGGCTCTCAGGTCTAAATTTAAAACAGGGCATGCGCGGATGGTCAGTGCATTTCAGTGCGACAACTTTACAGCACAAACTGAAGTTGGCACCAATAGAGATCTAGTGCATAAATTGCAACAAAGGTACCAGGGTCTCATAAAGTAGTAGGACATTATGAACTGCACTTGCGTAGGTGCAGCCTGCAACTGCGCAGTAAGGCCTGATCCTTGTTTTGCTTGGGCGTTTTCGCATTTCCAGTCAATAATCGTCATATCTGCCGGCTGCACTTTTCCAAGGTAAATATTGCTTCAAAGTATATTTTTTCATAATTTCCTTACTTGTTCTACATGGAAATTAGATGCATATTATTGAAATAAACATAAAACAGCATTTTTATTTTGACACAATTGCAAATTTGTAAAAAATATTGTTATTTGAATACCTATATTTTATCAAAGTTATTTGAGAAAATAATGAATTATATATTATGAAATCCAATCGAGTAGGTACTCGATACATATCATAATATTATGTAGGTACCATACCAATGCATTCCTTAGATAATGTTGTGGCTAAGAAGCAACAAGTTGTTTAGCTTCGCGCCGAGTATCAACAAACAACTTTGTTATCAAGCTCAATATTAAAAGCATCTTTATAAATATTATTTCCTAGCAAATATTCGTTACTGATATACTATTAATTAAGATTTATATTATCTTTTATATACATTTTTTACATATTTTTAAGATTTTTGGTATGTTTTTGTATGTGTGCAATTGTATATTTTGGAAATATTATATATTTTGAGATCATTTGTGGAAATTGCGACGCAATTTTAGAGTATCGACCGAAAATGCATCGGCGCATCTTTGTAAAGGGCACCGCGCATTGCGTGTGCTGTTGTCAAGGGACTTAATCAAATCTAGTCATATATATATCATAGAGCTAGCACCCGCCGTCAAAAAAGGAGCTCATCGAGAACAAGCATTGGACCACTGCAGATCGCTAGGAGCCCTAAAGCTTGATATAAAACCGCCGGTCTGGCGGTTCTAAACCTGGCAGATTATTTTTATTGACAAAAATGTGTAAAGATTTTTTAGGTAAAAAAAGCTCAAAAGGGACAAGAAAACTGTAGTTATGTAGTCTGATCTGATATTAGGTACTTTTGGTTTTATTCAAACAAAAATTTGATATATTACTACTATTACTTATTGTGAATTCAAAATGGCCGCCTTTATAAATTATTTACAAACTTCTTGATATGGGTATCATCTAAAAGGGAATAAAAAGTAGAATAAAGTTGATAACAAAAAATATCACCAATACAATTTTTTTTCCGTCCATCTATCTATCTATCTGTCTTTACGCCATGATAACTTCTGTAGTTATGGATATAAATTGATGAATATGGTTAAGATTGCTTAAACATTTTACTTCTGGCGTCATAAATTAGGTATATTTTTTAACTTTAGGGGAGTTTTCTTATACATGTAAAGTGAGGACACCCATTTCATTCCACTCCATTATGAGGAGGGGTATTTCGTCGAATAGTAGTAGTGTATTTCAGCTCGTCAACACTTACTGATGCTTGATAGACTTATGGGAAGGGGAATTTTTTGGAGTTCCTGACCCCTAATCCATCCCTGAATACAGCTATGGACAATGGTACCTGCTTCCTGTCAGTCTTTCTTTTTATCAAGTGACCATTGTTGAGTTATCGGCCGTCAAAGTGGTGTACAAGTTGCCGGAATTTCTAAACTATAAAGTTCCATGCTGAAAAATTTTTTTTTGAGCAAAAACGGACCATATCTTTTGAAGTACCTAATTAAAAAAACCCAGGTATTGGGCGTTGACAGTAACGGAACTCCTAAGACATATCCTGAAAAAAATTCCTGACATGCTCTTGGTTAGGTCTTTTCAGTTAGTGCTTCAAGTTACCGTTTTTTTGTTTTTTTTTTTATATAACTACGCGAACGAGGAAACGGATCACCTGATGGAAAGCGATTACCGTCGCCCATGGACGCCCGCAACATCAGAGAAGTTGCAAGTGTATTGTTGGCCTTTTAGCATTGGCGTAGCTAGGAATTTTGTCTAGGGGGGGCAGCCGTCCTTGGGGGGTTATTTAAGTTAGTAATTCATTAATACTGTCTAGGGACTAGGGTGGGCAAAGATGTTTCTAGGGTGGGCGTTGCCCACCCTTGACCCCCTAGCTACGCCTATGCCTTTTAGGAGGGAATACGCTCCCTTCTCGAAGGTTTGCAGGTCGTAATGGTCCAGAAATACTGCTGGTGACAGTTCATTCCATAGTTTTACAGTTTTTCTCATTAACATACCTTTCAAGATAACCATTGTTAAACTTTGAAATTTTTTCATGTTCATGTAAAGGCACTTAGATCAATATTTTTTGGTTGTTCCAAAAACTTATATTGTAGTTACCCAAGCTATCACTAGACTATAATACTGTTTCACTTGCAAATACCGTGCGCTTTACCCGAAGCTTTCTGCCGCGCACTGTAAAACTTTGGAATGAACTGTCGCCAGCAATATTTCCGGACCACTACGACCTGCAAACCTTCAAGAAGGGAGCGTATTTCCTCCTAAAAGGCCGGCAACGCACTTGCAAGTTCTCTGGTGTTGCGTCCATGGGCGACGGTAATCGCTTTCCATCAGGTGATCCGTTTGCTCGTTTGCCCCCTAGTTTTATAAAAAAAAAACATAATACAATAGTGTAAATAGTACACACAAAATGCATGCTGATAAACGTCATGTTTAGTTCTAATTAATTATTAATTACTATCTATAGATAACAAGTGCAACACTGATGTAGGTATGCCATTGATGACATATCGATGGAGAACCTCTCAGTCAATGAATCCCTATGATTAATATCGATTATTATCCGTCAAATCTAGGGTTTCATTTTCATTAATTTTTTCATTTTTTTCATTTTTTCATTTCACACATTCGAATCTTTAAAAAAATACAGGTCTTACCTACCTTTCTTTCACTGTGATTGGATTATAAATAATACTAGGTGTACCTACTAAATTGAAAATTTTACATGATCCCCATGATCCCCCATGATCTGTTACGTGGTAGAGCCATGCTTCTGCACGAATGGGCCGGCTCGACCGGAGAAATACCACGGGCTCACAGAAAACCGGCGTGAAACAACGTTTGCGCTGTGTTTCGCCGAGTGAGTGAGTTTACCGGAGGCCCAATCCCCTACCCTATTCCCTTCCCTACCCTCCCCTATTACCCTATTCCCTCTTAAAAGGCCGGCAACGCACTTGCAGCTCTTCTGATGCTGCGAGTGTCCATGGGCGACGGAAGTTGCTTTCCATCAGGTGACCCGTTTGCTCGTTTGCCCCCTTATTTCATAAAAAAAAAAAAATCCCCGAATCGTCAAGCAGTGAGCGAGCTGATGGTCTTTTTGGGAGCGACAATTCCACTGACAGACACACACATATCAGAAAGACACGTCAAACTTAAAACACTCTGTTTTCATCGGGGGTTAGAAGTAAAGCAACACAACAATTATACCTAATAATCTATACTAATATTATAAATGCGAAAGTGTGTTCGTCTGTCTGTCTGTTACCTCTTCACGCTTTAAGGGGCCATCCACATACGATACGTCATGCAAAATTTCAATTTTTTGAACCTCCGCCCCCTATGTCACGCTTTTTAGTATCCCTGTACCTGTATTTAACATATACTGTCACCTCCCCCCTCCTCCCCCATCCGCTGTGACGTAATATGTGAATGGACCCTAACCACTGAACCGATTGTTTCGAAATTTTGTATAGACATACTTTGGGTCTCGGGAAAGGACATAGTAATTTTTATCCCGAAAAAGTAGTGTGTCTCGCGGGATAATGTATTTACGCAGGTGGAGCCGCGGACAAAAGCTAGTAAGTTATAAAATACATTGGCGCTATATTTCATGCAACAAGTTATGTCTAAGTTTTCATAGAAACAATTGAATAAGTACACAGTTTTGTTTTTATTCATTATTATTGTTTTTTCATCTTAATGTAGTAGGTAAGACTTAAAATGCAATCTGTCAATCGAAATTATATCGATATTATTTGCTTTCCAGAACAGCTTTTACATAACACGCTGTCAAGTAGTTTAATCCAACATTAAATGTGAAAGTAGTAAATTATTGCATTAAACTTGTTATTCGAGAGCTATTTTTCGT
The DNA here is from genome assembly GCA_905404095.1 of Glaucopsyche alexis. Taxonomy (NCBI): domain Eukaryota; kingdom Metazoa; phylum Arthropoda; class Insecta; order Lepidoptera; family Lycaenidae; genus Glaucopsyche; species Glaucopsyche alexis. The sequence continues at coordinate 19,860,856 of FR990042.1, forward strand.
CCAATTTCCTCACACATTTGTCAGTGAATTGTTTATGGTAATAATAGATATTGTTAGTTGTGTATACGGCTATTGGCTTGGGCCTAAGAGGGGTTATGGGGTTTAGTCAACCGCGTCAGATTTAATATAAGGGAAGATATCTTACAATATATTGATAAACTGTACCTCCAGCAAGTATGATTTCTCAATACCTATGGCCTATATTATATGGCCCTTACGCTCGTCAGATTAGTAAAAGAAATCGATCATTGATTGATCGATCATCATGAAACGTGTATCTTTATGTGTAGTGAATAAAGTTCAATTTTGACTCGCTATTTTTAAAATGCAGCAGCGCGTCGCGTCGCGTCGCGTCTCGGTTTGAGCTGACTCTTGGTGCTTGAAAAATAATATAATCTCAATTTGTTAATTTTAATGGTCCTAAAGCGAAAACACAGTAGAACCATTTACTCTTTCTAAAATATTATCTACCAATAATTCTATTATGTTACCGCGACGCGACGCTTGGGCAAGCTCGGGTAAATCCATTATATATATCTAATAATAGTAATAAATAACTGTATAATCTAATAATAGTAAAAATAATATACTAATCATGGTCAAAAATTGACTGTGTCATACATAAAGTAGGTATAAATTACTCTTGACACGGAAAGAAAAAAAACCTAGCCAGTCAGGACATGTCTAAGGAGGGTTCCGTAACTATAAACGCGTAATATGCTTTTTTTTTAATTACTCCAAAAGTTACTGTCCGATTTGGTTCACAATAATTTTCCTAAAGAGTTTTTAGCATGATCTATCAGCATAGAAATTTGCAAGTTTCTATCTCCAATAGTTTAAAAATGATAGGGGCCAACTTACAAATTACTTTGGAGGCCAATTACTCGATAATGGTCAACTTTATAAAAAAGTAACGTATGTACCTAACCTTGCCTTTATTTTAAAATACGTATTCTACGATACCCCACACGATAGGGTAGAGTGAAAAAATATTTTTCATCCCCACATCACATGTATGGAGAGCCACTCCTAAAATATAAAATTATTATTTTTTTATGATCCCGAAACCGTGATCTATACACAATCTATAACTGCACCAAATTTAATCAATTTATATTCATAATTACAGGAGCTAGAGGCGCGGACAGACAGACAGACAGACATACAGACGGACAGAGCGAAACTATAAGGGTTCCTTAAGTATTACGGAACCCTAATGAAGTAACTTTTGCTCCAACTAATTTTAATAGGTAAAATGAGGCACATGTGATATGACCACATCTGAATATGCAAAATAAATTTCATGTCCATTGCAAATCTGAAATGAAGTGTCAAGACTAGCCATGAACGATTATGACGCCTGACGGTCACGTTTTACTGAAGAATAATAAATGTAATATAGGACACTTCTACATCAATACGTTTTTGCTTTGTTTCCGACAACAATGAACTTAGTAAATTATTGTGCTTACACTTTTCTCATGATCGGCAATTTATTAAAACCGGTCGCTGATGTTATTACAGATGATGCTCTTGTAATGACGACATTCTTTTTCTTTGAGTTACGTAATATTATCCTGCAAAAGATGACGTTGTAGGTATATAATTACAGAAAGTCTGATTGTAGGAGCATTCGGGGTTTCCCGAATTCCTTTATGGAATATAGTTATTGTAAAGAAGTAAATGTAGTAAAGTAGTTTTGTTTTTCCATCGATAGTATAAAAAACTTAGGCCTTTACATCCGTTAATGGATGATTTATACAGTATTCTCCGAGCGAAGTAACCACTCTTGAAATACTGTAGTGCCTGGGACAGTTGGTTTTTAAATGTCGTATGGTTGCCCAAGCACATACGGCATTCTCACAACATAGTCAGCCTAGCCCAGAGGAATGAACTAGTCAATACGTCTGGGGCCAACAAAGTGCGGGTTTCCTCACGATGTTTTCCTTCACCGTTAGAGCGTCCGTATAATGTACTTGAGATCTGAAAAAGTCTCATTGGTACACGCCACCACGCCACAACCTTAATCGATATATCGATCGATAGTATAGGTTATGTATTTCCCAACGTTGAATATATAATATACGTAAACTAATGTAGTGGTTTGAATATTTAATGGATACACAAAATATGAGTTGACTTGAGAACCTCCTCCGGTTTTTTCGTCGGTTAAAACATTTTGTAAAATACATATATTAAGTACAAGAACAAGTAGGTACCTATGTAGCTTCTCTGAATTTTAGTCTGCCAGCCAGCCCTAAGTTTACAGGCAATAAACTTAGGGCTTTTGTTACCTTCCAAAAATAAACTCATCCTGTTTTCCAAGGCTCAGTACTAGTCATCACTCATCACGTACTTAGTACTTACCCCATAGCTGAAGGCTGTTGGCATCCATTTCGCGTTTGCCACAGCATTTCCTCGTAAATCATTTCGGAGCATCATTAGGTATCGCCTCACGTAGCTTGCAAAAGTTAATGGACACTAAGAAGGTTGGTCTCTAGTTTCCTGTTTATCTTGCTTGATTTAGTTTAGGTATATCTAACATCGTTAAAGAGTTAAAGGCGAAACATTTTTAAACAATAAATGAATCTCAATAAATTCCTATCTAATTTACCTACCTACCTTTTATACCTTTTATATCATCATAATAATTCATAACGTGATGATGTATGGTGTGATAGTGGTGGTGATGATGATGATTACTCTAATTGACATGATGGCATATTATGCTTGCAAATCTTTAAACAACGCCGAAATCCCCAAACATGACATGTTGTATACCTTGGAGCAAAATCTTACTTTTTGGTAGCATATGCTTGGACTACTTCAGAAAAAGTCGTAATCACCATATGTGTGTATCATAAATTTTGATGATTTTCCTCGATTCCTCATAGATCCCATCATCAAGTCACTACTTTTTTGACAACGGGACTAACTTGGGATTATAATTTTACATCAAAATCCCTTTACACCAAAAAAAGAATTTTGAAAATCGGTTCATAAACGACGAAGTTATCCGCGAACAAACATAAAAAAAGCATATATACGGTCGAATTTAGAAATTACCTCCTTTTTGGAAGTCGTTTAAAAATATTAAATGCGTACAATACTTTGGTTTACGGATTTCGAATTTATTCATAAAAAAATCAGAGCTCGTCACTATTTTTTTCTCTAGTTCACGATTCATATAGACTAAACTAAATTGTTATAAAGTTAGTTCCCCAATATATGTTACCTACCTACACTAAAAAAAAAAAAGATAAATAATATTTAATATTTTCAGCGTATGATTGTAGTAGTGCAATCAGTGACAGTGCAATAAAATCGTGAGCTAACTATGCAGCTGTTTCTGTTCCTCTTAAATCTACGCTCTTGATGTTTTACTTATTTTTCTTTTTTTTAATGGCTTTGAATTTTATGATTATATAAAAAAACTGCAATGAAATGAAAATCAGGCTAAAGGCTAGAAGTTCTGAGAACATCAGAAGCACATTCTCGTATTTACCTTATTCTTTCAATACTTTAAATTAATTATAAATTTACCGTCTTGTTATCATAAACTAATCCAAAGTTTGACATTTGTTCAGCGTTTGACGTTTGTGAGAATTACCATTTAACTTAAGAATTCTTACACACGTGACGATTTGGTCTGGAGCAGACCGTTATGCCAGCATGACACTCGTGTGTTTGATTTTCGGCTCTATTCTATTAGTTCAGAGTAGGTACTCTATAAGGAGTACCTACTCAGAGTAGGCATTCCGATTTTTGTGCAGTATTTCAACTTTCGAAAATATTTCTCCCCAAACTTAAATTAACTGATAAATAAATAATTTAAAAATATTGTTATTCTGTCCTTTTACATTAAAATATACTTCCAAACGTTTCCAAATCGACGTTCCCTACGTACAAAAAGTCATGTCGAAAATGGCATTTTTTTATTATTTCATAAATTGCTTTAGATTGTCCATATGCTCATACCTATTTTTTTTTAAATATGTTTTTTAGCATGTTTGCCAAACGTATAAGAGAACAAGTACAATAATTACAAAGTATTAGTGTCGTAGATGCGGATATCTAGAGGTATCCGTTTGTACTGTGTTTTAAAATGCGCGCCATTTGGCGCGAACACGGTCTTGTGAAACGTAACGCCATTTATAATGGTTTGTTTTTTAGTTATGTTCATTCATTATACTACAATATAACTATAAAAATAATAACAGTATTCTTTATTTTCATTGAACATTTGCTTGAATAATATTTTAAAATACTGTATTTTTTATTTCCTACGTAAAAACGGTTATCTTATATATTTTGTCTGTTAAAATATTCAAAGTAGAAACGGTCATCTGTCGGTTTTATCAAGAAAATCTATAAAAATCTAATATTTATAAATATGACTTTAAACTTGACAAATCTAATAAAACAAAATATAATAAAAATATATTCATATTTGTACATAGCATAATTTGTAGAACGATTGGAACCTTTACTACGCTCTCCTGTAAACCACCACTTTTGACATGTCGCTTTATACGTAGGGACGGACCGTCGAAATGTTAAATATTCTAATCGTTTGTTGATTTAATAGTTCAAAAGCTTAATTTAATTAAACACAAGAAAATACAAACTTCTGAAAATACCCCCAAATATCCTCCCACTAGAAGATTTTTTCTCAAATTCTAGGGAGAAACTCTTAAGTTGGCAACCAAATCAGTGGTCTACTGCGGTCCAAATCTGTATGTGTGTAAAAGCTTTACATGAGATTAATATTGTATCGTAACTGTATTAGTGACATTGAAATATCAGAATTGACCTTTTGATACTTTCCCCAGTATCCTGTAATAAACGAGATTAAAACGGTCAGCGACAAGCCTCAGTCAAGATTGAGTTAGTTAAGCACTTACCGATCTCGGTTATCTTGTATAGCTAGCTGTTAACCGTCCTCTCTGCTCATAATTAAACCATAATGTAATCATTTAAGGTATGTAACGTGTCTTATTGGATACAAAAATAAGGATTTTAATAAGATTGATGCTTTCTTGGTGTCCGATAATAACATCTTAATAATATGTAATGTATTCTTTAAATTAATAGATGTTGCCTGCGACTTCGTGCACGCAAAAAGAAATCCCGAAGAACCGTCCATTTTGCCGCGATATAAAATATCCTATGTCCTTCCACGGGGACTTGCATCAAATTCGGTCCAGTAGTTTCAGAGCTTACTCAATGCAAACAAACAAACCAACGTAAAAACAAACAAACAACTCTTTATAAAGAGTTATATTAGTATAAATTTTAGTTTGATTCACATATTTATTTTACCTTTTTATACACTCCATTGACTTTGATTGAAGAAAATTCTTAACCCTTCTAGTGACCAGGTCAAGATTTCACTACCATTTGACCTGCCTCGACCCCACTAGACACAAAAGGTTGACTTCCTAAGGTGTACCTACGGCAATTTTGCCGCATAAGTAAATATTAATTTCAGGGTTAACTAACGTTTTTTGCAATTCAGTATTATGTTGTTATATGTTGTTAGATAAGATTAAAATGTATAATTTATTTTCTTACTATGTTCAAAGTTTTTACCAGTAGTGAGTAGGATTACACATTCATAAAATTCCTATATTAAAAAAAAAACTATAACCCGAAAACGCAAGCTATATAGCTTACTAGCTTTTACCCATGGCTCCGCCCGCGTAAATACGCTATTCCATGGGAACACTGTACCTTTTCGGGATAAAATGTAGCCTTTAATTTAGTTTAATTTAATTTACCTTTAATCCAGAGCATAAACTACTACCATTCCAAATTTCATCAAAATCCGTTCTGTCGTTTTTTGTATGAAAGAGTAACAAACCATCCATCCATCCATCCAGACATACATCCATCACAAACTTTCACATTTATAATAGTAGTAGGATGATATCGGGATATCATCACGAATCTATTGATAGGTACCTCATTTTTTAAAATCGGATCAGTAGTTTAGACGCTACGGTGGAACGAACATACATACATAAATAGGTACATACATGTATACATGGACAGCCAAAATTATTACTCTTCTTTTTGGCTTCCCAAGAGTCGGGTAAAAATCCAAACGGTTAGTGCTAGAAAGATTAAATTTTTATTGGGGATTTTTTTTGGGGTAGGGATGGTTTTTTTTCTCGAATCTACCTCATAGAGTGGGGTATCATAAGATAGGTATTTTGAAAACATTGGGAGGTTCCTAAAACGATTATCTGATGTATTATTTGTTTGCGAGATATTCAAATTTAAAGCGCATTTTTTGTTAAAATAGGCTTCTAAAACTAAATTGCAGGCTTGAAAAATCTGAAAAAAAAAATCATGATAGTAATCCATGTGATGAACTTTCATGGAAAACTATAACGGCTTAATTATGTCAATGACTTAGTTTATGAGTTATAGCCGTAATTGATAAATGCGCTTACTTGGAAAACTTCGTACAAAAATAATGATAATATAATAAGTAAACATGTATTATAATAGTATAATGGTACGGAACCCTAATTACACGAGTCCGGCTCGCACTTGGCTGGTTTTTTGTATAGCAAGGTATTCAGTCCTCCTCAGATATTACTCTCAAATTATTACACTAACATCAGATATTTTTTCAGCATAACAAGTATGACGTAGGCAGCGGCGAGCAATTCGACGACCTGGTGGGTTTGATAGAGCACTTCAGGTCGTATCCCATGATAGAGAACTCCGGTGACGTGCTGCGACTACTGCAACCTGTCAATGGAACTTGTCTTCGGGCCAAGGATATAAACAAGAAAGTCCAGGTAATTATAAAGTTTCAATCCTACTTTCTACCTTATCTTCAAGTAGGTAGAGAATAAAACTACAAAAAAACCGCACTTATTATATTTTCACCTCTATTAAGCTTGCTTAAGTATTTTAAATACTTGGATTTTATTTGCGTGCCAAAATTGCCATGCGATTTTTTTATTATCTAATAATTATCATTAATTATTTTCTTGCTCTACCCTTGTAACTCTACAAGACAAATAAGCGATGAATCAGACGCAGAGTCAAGTATAATCAAAATATATTCTATTGACATTACAATATCACATCAGATGGTTAACTGATTGGCCTAAATTTCATTTAACTCTCAAGGGCCTGATAAAAATATAGCTGCCTGAAATCTGCCATAATCGAGCGTGTTTTAGCTACTATTCATCACAGCACTATAATGTAAAGATGTACATTATAGCACGATATATCTCATTACATCTTTCCATAGAAATCGTCAAGAGTCCACAGCTATAATGTATCACGGAATGTACCACCGACAAAGTTCCCGCTCGACCAGTCTCTAAACATTCACCTTGCACTAGGGCGCCTCAAAATATTTAAACGCAAAGGAAGTAACCGCAACGACTGCAGACGATGTTGAACTACGTATTTACACGTGAGTTTGTTTGCGAGCCAACTATTCGCGAGAGATTTTCATCTTATGCCTGGTCGAGCGGGAACTTGTTCGGTAGTACATTAATATACATTATAGCTGCCGTGTGTGAAGCCCTTTAACCACCGGCACCTACCCGCGATTTGTGAGACCACAATGTAGTACACATCCATCAGCATCGCTCTTGCGCTTAGCGAGTTTACACTAGTAAAGATTTTTAGCTACCCTACCCAAACGTGTAGGTGCACGTTTGGGCAGGTTATGTAAAAATCTTTCACAAGCGAGCGGTCTGTTTGTTTGTAAATCCTAAAATGCGGGACCACGGCTGGCGATTTAGTTTGTAGTTAATGATAAACTCGTTCGTAGAAGTTGATGTCAACTTTCATACCTAATTATAATTTTCAACATTAAAGATGTATTCGGAGAGTTTATAAAAAACTTAAAACGAACTCTTCATCAAATTTGCGAATTTTAATTGTTGCGAAGTCTAATTTTTTGCACAAGAGCATAGCGAAGTTTTAAGTAAAGATCTTTGTATCAAAATGTATTATAATATTATTCCGTTTTCATCAAAACATTAATAAAAGACGAAGATACATTTGAATTTCAGGAGATGGGCGATTTTCAGAGACAAAGGAATAAGAGTGGTTTCGACGAGGAGTTCCATACAATCAAAATGGTGGATAGTTTTCATTCTTTCACCACCCGCGAGGGTTCTAAGCCAGAAAATGCGAGCAAGAACAGATATAGGAATGTAATACCATGTAAGTATTTACTCAATACCTAATGTTTATAAAAATACATCTAGAATAATCTTGTCTATTACCTTATCATTTTATTAATCCCCAACGAAAACAGAGGAGTACGTGTTATAAGTTTGACGTGTCTCTCTGTATTTCTGCCGTTGCATCCTGCACGAATAAACCGATTTTGATTTAGTTTTTTTGTTTGAAAGCTGACATGATCGCGAGCGTTCTTAGCTAAATTCATAATCTTTAGCTCGCTCACTGCTTTACAATTCGGGTGCTACCTCATTTCTTTTTCTAGTTTTACGAGATTTTATTAAGAAGTTATTTACATTTTTACGTATCTTCTCATATTCTCAGATGATCAGACCCGGGTGATAATACAGAAGCCCGGCAATGACTACATCAACGCGAGCTACATCCGCACAACAAGACTCGGTGACTCCACAAGCTCCGTGTCTTCCAGCGAAAGCAGCAACAGTGTTCATTGTAAGTAGATTACGTAGAAATCGTGTGGATATTTTAATAGATTCATTTAGATAACATGGATATTTAAATAGTAATGTCATTTTTAACCCCTGACGAAAACATTGGGTGGGTGTGTCTATTTGTGGCATCGTAGCTTTGAAACGGAAGAACCTATTTTTATCATTTTTTTCTATGAAAGCTGGCATAATTGAGTGTAGCGTTAGTATAGCGTATAGCGTTGAGCGGGTCAATTATGCCATGAATGCGCCATGCCATGAATGCACTGATGATGATGAATAATACCTATTATTCATCATCATCATCATTTTGCTCACATCTTGACAATTCGGGAGTTACTTATAATTTTTAATATTGTTTATTGCCGATATAATGTTATAAACCTATTCTGAAAACGTAGTTTTGTATGGAGTTGTTATAGGGATGCTCACAGTCAGGTAGATACTATTGAAATCCATATATTTCGGTATTTGTGTAATTTATAAATGCTTCAATACTTTTTGGTATACCTATGAAGATACCGATCAAATAATATCGGTATCAGGAACTCCTAACCAATTGACTAAAGCCCATATTACTCATATTTTTTATAGGAGAATGGCTAATTTTTCTTGGTATGCTTGTTTTGGATTTACCAACTAGGAAGATATTTTATCATTCCTAAGGTATTATATGTATAATGGAAGGGCCAAGTCAGGTACAATGTACTCCATATAAAGACATAAATAATAGTTAAATGCTTTCGTCATGTAAGTTGTGGATTAAGTAATCCAATGCACGTTCACTGAATAAATTAACTATCAATTACATCTTAATAGACGATATTAGCTCGATTAATCTAGTTATAACAATCATACCTTACGTTCTTTCATGTCGTCGAAGAAAATACCTAATCAACTGAATGGTGGGCATCCCCATTACAACTGCTACGTTTTATGGGCAGTTAAAATAAAGAGTGGGTTTACACATTGAAATAGCGAAGCACACTATTTCTTAACAAGTACCTAAAATTCTCATTTCTACTGGGCCCGCAGTTCACGGAACTTAACTCTGCATGTTGTATGGATTGAGATATGGATGAGACATTTTTACTTTCCCGGAAGGAGGGGGTGACAGGGTGACATATGACATACAGTAATTGGGCTCATTAGGAACCTAATCTGTTAACTGACTCATAATAATTGGAATAAATACTTGTGTGCCGAGTGCAAGTTTTTGTCACTAGACGCCGCGAAGGAGTTAATTCTACAATTTGTATGGCACCGAATTAGTATCCATTGTTTGCCACTAGGGGCGTTGTTTTTATGCCAAACAAATTATAGTTAACTCCTTCACGGCGAGTAGTGACAAAAACTCGAACTTTCGCACACTGCTCCAACTGTTTCGCGAATTAGTGATACAAAAGCTTAGAATATTATTAGTAGGAACACAATTTTTTATGGAATGTCTACTAACGTAACTCCATTTTCATAGTATTTTGATGGAATAATACATACATATAATCACGCCTTTTTCCCGTAGGGGTAGGCAGGACCGCCTCTTTCCCGTAGGGGTAGGCAGAGACCACTTCTTTCCACTTGCTACGATCCTTACATACTTATTTCGCTTCGTCCACTTTCATTTTTACCATCCATTCCTCCTCTTACATTCAATGTAGCCAAGCGTCTCTCCATGGTCCGCTGGATGGGATGGAATAATAAGGAAAAAATAACATCATTGTATGAGAAACGTGTTCTTCATACTAAATCAAGATGCGGTCGGAATAAAAGGAACCCATCTGAATATTCAGTGCATTTGGAGACTCACGTAGGCCACTTTGAAATCGTTAAGAACTTGTACCTTAAACAACGAATAAAATATAATATTATACTAGATGTCGCTCGCGACTTCGTGTGCGCAAAAGTTAATTTCGCAGAAACCGTACATTTTTCTGCGACAAAAAGTAGCCTATATCCTTCCCCGTGTTCTACTCTAGATCTGTGCCAAATTTCATCAAAATCGGTCCAGTTTCGGACCCTATTCAATGCAAACAAACAAACTTTTCCTCTTTATTTTAATAGTACACATTATTAGCATTGGTACCTTAAATGGGATTTCCATCTAGAAATGCTACATGAACTAGACTAATTACTTACAAATCAACACTTGGTAGAGTCTCGAGCATTGAAATTCACGCGTTTCATTTTGAAAGAAACGTAAACAATTTATTAGTTTTTAAACACCTGTTAGGCATTGTATAGACATTATTAAGTTCACTAAACACTAATAATAATCTATATATAAAAATGTTATGTTGGTTTGTGTACGCTTCAAAAACTCAAAAAGTTCTTCACGGATCGAGCTGAAAATTTAGCATGATATATAATCCGCATTAAGGATTGTTTTTATCTATTTTTTGCATCAGTCACATATGCGCGACCGCTAAAAAACTATATTTACGCGGGCGGAGCTGCGGGCAACAGCTAGTACCTATAATATATATTATATTCATTTCTTATTTCTTAATTTGATTGTTTCTATATAAATTTTTGTCGAGTATTTATGTTTAAGATACACAATATACGTGTTGGGCTTGGGGTTCGAAGGATTTGGAGAGAAAGACCTGCTGACTCTTGAGGACTTTATTCAGTAGCACTAGTCATGTTCACACACTACTAAAGCACTAGGTCCAACATTAAACACTAAGTCCAAACACTAAGCACTAACGGTGTCCTAAGTCGTAGCCAAGTCGTGGGTTTCACTCACGGTATCATCACATTACTAGTATTCACATCGATATCGCCTGTCTCGCTGTTCAAATGGAACTCCCGATCACTAGTTTTCACTTGTCGCCTGTTTCGCTTCGATGGAAGCTCTAAGTGAACTCATCTCGTTACCCAACCCTAAGGCGTATTTATACCTGCCGACACGAGTCCCAGACCACTCCAGAAGGTTCCCGGGTCGCGTGACCGAGTTGGATATATTCTGGAATATTCGCACAGTAGCGCCATCTAGTATTGAGTAGACGGTTTAACGTTGTCCCTGTTCACACCAAGTGGTTTCATTGGTTGACGCTAGATGGCGCTGTCTCTTTGTGTGTTCGTAACACTATTTTAGAATAATTATTTAATTAATTGTATTTTAATTTTCCAGCACTCATACTACGGCATGATAGTAAGAAGAAGAAACCCTATTTACCCCTTGTATCCAAATCACTATCCGATGATGCTTTGAGAGAAGTGAGAAAAATTATCAAATTGGAGAAAGCTCATACGAAGGATGCGCGCAGTATAAGTATGTTTTGGTTTTTATGTCCATACTTAATTATAATAATTATAGCTCCCTACGCCGATTTCGGTGTTGATTTCATTGAGGCCAGCTACGCAGTGTTTTATAGTATCCAAGTATGTGCGCAGTACACAAGAGCACTCTTCCATTACCCTTGTAACCCAGTGGGACGGATGACCGACACGACTGGTGAGAGATCAGGCGTAGGTCCGACTTTGTACATGCCCATCCGATGCATGGATCATCTTTCTTGTCAGAAAATAATCAGCCTACATTGTCCTAACCAAACTTGGAAACAATATTGTTTGTTCTTCCAACGCGTAAATCGTACCCACGACCTCCGAGTCGAGAGCCAAGCTCTAAAACCACTGGACCACGGAGGCTGTTAACATGACTTATCTTACTCTACTTGATTGTTAAACAATATCATGCTCATAATGAATAATCTTTTTTTTAGTCAAGGACAAAATGTACATCGCCGCACAAGGATGTCTGAAAAGTACAATTGACCAATTCTGGCGAATGATTTGGCAAGAGGATGTGAGAGTGATTGCTATGATCACTCGAGAAAATGAAAAAGACAAGGTAACCAATGTATGTATGTCATCTCTACAGTTAAATAAAATTAAATAATTAAAATTAAAAACTATAACCCGCCTACGCAAATTTATAATATTATAACCTATGTTTCCCGAGCTATAATCACGGATCTATTGAAACCTCATTCGTAAAAATTATAAAATTGGATCAGCAGTTTAGGCGCTACAGTGGAACAATCCTACATACATGCATACAATTTTTCACATCAAAACATCAAAATTATTACCTTTCCTTTTGGCTTCGCCGTAGTCGGGTAAAAAAGGAAAGGGGATGATAGTCATTAAATTTTTTAGGAAAAATGTGCCCGTTACTGGCCAGTGCTTGGCAAAGAGGAAGTATATGATGAGAACATTACTGTGAAGTTTATATCAGAGTCGTGCTATGAAGACTACGTGATGAGAGAGTTCGATGTCAGCGATAATAACACGTGCAAAGTCATCTACCAATATCAGTACACTGTAAGTTTATTTTGTGTTATAATTACTTTAATATAAAATCCTGTGAGCTAGTCAATACTATAATGCTTGCACAGGCGAGGCTTGCATACAAGCCGGCATCCCTTATGAATATTAATTATCAATAACATATTACTTATATTAATTTTTAAAATACGGCACTAAATCAAAACAATAATTTGCGCCCAATGCACCCAATAATTGCGCTAACACCTTGTGATGAATGCGCCGAGATTAATAAATACAAAGTATTTGCCACCTTTTATAAATAAAAAATAAATGAAAAATTACATAAATATTGGGATTTCATTATTTCAAGGAGGGTTAGGTTCATAAGGGCGCGAAGCGCAATAAAAACAAATAGGTATAGTTGTTCTGTATTTTATTAAAATATTTGCTTACGCGTAGGTACTCCGCGGATCTCGAGCTTCGTCACTCTTGCAATAAAATAAAAGAAAGCGTTACGCTTGCAAATTGCATTAATTATTACCATCATATTAAAAAATACGAATATGTAGAGTAGATTTTAGAACCAAGAAGAAGTTACTTCTAGTGGGATTATCTAGATCTTTCATAGATATTAGGTACCTATAAATGGTAATGTCAACGCAAATTTATGTTATAGAATTGGCCAGATCATGGTGTACCTGAAGATCCTAATGGAGTCTTAGGCCTACTAAATGATATCAACAGGAAAATGTACCATATCACACAAGAGAAAGATGCTCCTGATCAGGTATACCTATTTCTCATAATAAAATATATAGTCCTAAATAATATACCTACGCATTTACAAGTACTAAGTAATAATTTATATGACTACCTGTATGGAGAATAGAAAAAGTATATGGTAAATGGTAGTGCATATATAATAATATAGAGTAAGTTGGTTCATTGATAGGTTTAACTATGGATTTGACACACTTAAAATATTATATTATAAGCAATGTTTTGAAAATTTCAGAACATCCTATGTGTGCACTGCTCAGCTGGTGTCGGAAGGACGGGAACCTTCATAGTTATCGACATGCTGATTGACAAGATCAGATCGTCCGGTAAGATTTTGAAACAATCCTTAACTTTCATCTTCTAACTTTCAACTTCTTACAATTCTTAACTGTCATAATGCTAGCGTGTGTGTTGTGTGTTGTTTAAGTAATGAATTTAATGTGTTTTAAAACAATTTACCAATTTAAGATACCTACTGTATTGTGTCATGTCTGTTTTTCTGTGCTTGCATTGCGAAAAAGCTTAACGTGTTTTAAAGCTATGCGTAAATTGCGATTGTTTTTTCAGGGTTCCGTAATACTTAAGGAACACTTATAGTTTCGCTCTGTCCGTCTGTCTGTCTGTCTGTCCGCGCCTCTAGCTCCTGTAATTATGAATATAAATTGATGAAATTGGGTGCAGTTAGTAGATTGGGTATAGATCACGGTTTCGGGATCATAAAAAAAAAATATTTTAGGGGTGGCTCTCCATACATGTGAAGTGTGGATGAAAAATATTTTTTCACTCTACCCCATTGTGTGGGGTATCGTAGAATAGGTCTTTAAAATAAAGGCAAGGTTTCATACGTTACTTTTTTATAAAGTTGACCATTTTCGAGTAATCGGCCTACAAAGTAGTTTGTAAGTTTGTCCACCCCCTAGCATTTTTAAACTATAGGAGATAGAAACTTGCAAATTTCTATGCTGATAGATCATGTTAAAAACTCTTTAGGAAAATTATTGTGAACCAAATCGGACAGTAACTTTTGGAGTCATAAAAAAAAAAGCATATTACGCGTTTATACTTACGGAACCCTCCTTAGACATGTCCTGACATGCTCTTGGTTAGGTAATTTTTGTAATCGTATTAGGTAATTTTAAATTTTTAATAAAATATTTTGTAAGAAATATATTTTCTTGTTTAAGGTGTAAATACTGAACTGGATGTTCACAACACTGTGAAACTAGTCCGCGCCCAAAGAAATGGAATGGTCCAGAACAAGCTGCAGTACAGGTTCATCTACCTGGCGCTTCAGAGCTACGTCGATGGAAGCAGCGTCAAGATGCAAAAGAGGGTTATTAATTTTCTTAATTTTAAATGCTTTTACCGTTGAAAAGCCATGTAGCGTTATGAGCTGGACCAACTGGTCAGAAAAGTGGATATGTGGTATCGGGGAACAAAGTCGATGTTACCTTTAAAGGTCGGAAATACACTTGCAAAAAACATTGGCCGTTTTTACTCGCTGTTTGAACAGTAGCGACCACAAACCAAACATTATCAGATTATATTATTTTAACATTTCATTTCCCGTAATTATTTGAATTCAGATCCAATGGAGATAATCTATAAATTATTATTAACGTTAGTTATCGAAACTACTGAACGGATTTTGCTGAAATTTGGTATACAGATAGTTGTAGACGTAGGCATCCGCTAAGAAAGGGTTTTTGAAAATTCGTTCAGTAGTTATTGCGTGAAAAGGTAACAAACATCCATCCATCCATTCTTTCACATTTATAATAGTAGTAGGATTATTGTCATATTTTTTAAATGCATAATTATTGTGCAATTTTAACAGTTCATTATACATTTTCAGATTTATACATCAGAAGCATGATACTACAGGGAAATGCAGTACTTGTTCGTGAAGCTCCACATGTAAGATGTGTTCAGTGATGAACATTAGTGGGACTATAATGTTTACGACGAGTAACTGTTACTGAATACGATACAAATGACGTATTATCAAATTATTGAAACTGGACTTGTGTTATTTTGCTCCAATGAGAAATCTTTGGGAGCTTTAATCGCTGATACCGGATTATGACTCTGCGTAATATTACCATGACCTCTATGTAATCGATGTTTTATCCTCTTCTGGCCGCCTATCACGGAAGACATGAGAGATAAACAAAATGAGGCATAATTTCAAGTTTCTAAGTCTCATAGTTTAGAAATGCTTGTCAACTTATAAAACCACTTTGGAGGCCGATTACATGAAAATAGTTGACTATGTAACAAAGTCATGTAGAAAACCTGGCATTTATTTTAAAAAATCTATTCAACGATACCCCAAACGATGGGGTAGAATAAAAATATCTTTTATAGCCACTTCATATATATGGCCACCCCTAAACTATAAAATTATTATAATTTAATTATTACTGAATCAATTTAAATTCATAATTATTACTGAATCTAGAAGAGCGGATAGACAGATAGACAGACGGATGGACAGAGCGAAACTATAATAAGGGTTCCTTGAGTATTATGGAACCCTAAAAATGAGATCAGTTCATCCGTTTGGGAGTTACGATGCCACGGACAGACACACAGACGGACACGATAAAAGAACACACCGTCGAAAAAACTTAGGTTATCTCACTAGACAGTAGACAAGACGTATTAAGCGATTGACAGTTTTTTGGTGTGGTATATCTGAGCCTTCTCGAAGGCGCGGCGCGCACTTTTCTTTCATGTCTTCGGCAACCGTGATCGGTGATTCGGCGGGCACAAGACATTTGTGTAACTCCCAACATATTGTTACCCTACTATGTGAACCTACAACTATAAATGTGTCAATGTTCTATTTAACCATGGAGGTTAGAGAACAGGAGACCGATCGCTACGTGTTGAAGCATTGCCCGCCTGTCCCTGAAAAAGAATTTATAATTCATTTTTCAGCCACCAGCCGCGCTGCCGTCGGTAAGTAGTATAATTATTTTCTTCGTGGCATTGGTGGGCTTCTTTTTCTGAGACAACTTAGCGATCGCAGCGCCTCGCTTATTTTGTCCATATTTTTGGGACACTATTTTCTACAGCGATCGGTCTCCTTTTCTCTAACCTCCATGTATTTAACTGTCGTGTGAGTAGAGCTACATTAATGCTACGTGGTGAACATTGTTGTCAAATTAATTTAATTGATAATCAGAGTTTATCTAGATGTTAAAGTCTAAATTTATTAAATGTGTCGGCCTGATACGGCCTATTTTGGAACTCTAAATGTCGATTAATGTTTACGTAATAAGTACCTAGCTGTTAATATTATGTACCTACAGCACACGACCAAAAAGAGTGCACAACACCCTTTGAAAATATTAGTGTTGATTTTGTAGAGATAATATCTATCCAACACGACACGACGTTGTGCTCAATGAATTGGCTAGTTGTTATTCATCCATATTTTCATTGGATGTCGGCGTTTGATGAACGGCCTGGGCATCGCATTATATAAATCATGACAGTAAAATACGGGGGAAAACGCCATGAGATGGCGTCCGACATACAAGGGGTCTTGCGACTTGCTAGATGGTTGTGACATGTATAAGATGAACTGTCACTTTTTGTGCATTTAAGAGGAAATACTTTATAAGCCCGACTGCCAACGCTAGCCAAATACCTCTTTTCAAAAGTAAATGTGCATGATTTTTGGCCGGGTATTCTAACTCTACATGAAACATAAATGTTTTAATTATATAATATACGTAATGAGTGTCGTTGAAAGTATTTTATCGCCAAATACAGTATTTATTAGTGTTGGTTGTTGGTTGCGAGATGAATATGAGGAACTTAATATGTGGAAATAATTGTTGTTATCCAAACAAGTAGAACTATAAAATTATTACAATACCTATAAACTGCTACTATACTTCAGTCATCGAACAGAGGAAAGTAGGTATATCTCTCCTCTCTGTCACACTCCTATTATATCTAATATTTGTTATCTCGTTTTCTTAGTTAAGACAACGTTAGACAGTACTCTACAAGATGACTTATGCATAAAACGAATTTAGTGATTACTGTTTCTAAATACTCTAATCACTCGTTTATAAATATACGGAAGTTTTGAAAATATCAATATCATTATGTGACGAGTAAGTACAAATAAAGCTGTTTAAAGAGTCTAAATGTTTAGATTTTTTGTGTAATAAATGACGTGTTGTGTATTGTATTTTTGGTGTAATAAATGTGTAGTAAATATGACGTATTTCTATTTCACGAATGCCTTTCAAAGTTATTTGGTATCTAATAGTACCTACATGGGTATAATAGTTTATTATCTGAAGATATTGATGTTTCAGAATTGTTTTAGTAGAGTAAGATGAAGAGTTCAGTACAAAACAAAAACAAAACAGCTAAAAATTTGCGTTTGTATGGGAGCTCCACTTAATTATTTATTTCATTATGTTTTAGCATTTGTTATAGCGGCAATCAAATGTCGTTAAAATTTTCATAGAAGCAAGCATCTCATGAACTGTGATAGCTAGACATAGCTATCACAGTTCATGAGATACAGCCTGGTGACATCCAGACAGACAGACGGGCGGAAGGACGGTCGGACAGACCGACAGCGAAGTTTAAGGTTAAGTATAAGGTTCCGTTTTTACCCTTTGGGTACGTAACCCTAAAATGGGCTAAAATCTTGCTGAACGCTTGAGTTAGCGTAAGAATTAGTGTAAATATACTAATATATTTCGATCTATCTACTTCATAAATATGCTTACTATGGGTTTATATTGGTTACATTAAAACATAATAAAACTTGACGTGTATATATTTAGTTTCACATTAAAACGTTTTGAAGCTATGTATTTAGGTTTTAACCTAATCAACGAAAATGTATACAAATTAATAACTTATAACAACGAACTATTACTATTATTATTTTTTTTCTAATAAAGATACAAAATATTGCGTTGAAATTAATTACATTTTCAATCACACTAAACTGAATTAAAATATTCTAAAGAGCCCTCAAACTCATATTAATAACATTTTAATGTCAATAATTCTTTTAACAAAACATACTTTAAAAAATCTTTTATTTTTATACTCCAAATAGGTACGTGACACTACAGCAATATAACTATTTTAAGAACATAGGTATAAATGTGACGGACTCTTATTAATAATATTAATTTAATATAATAGTATACAAAAGTAAAAACAATTTGGCACAATATATTGTGTCGCATAAAATTAAAATATTCAAAATTATCCTAAGTAATACTTAGTAAGTACAAAAATTTACAAAAATACATCATAATAAAGGTTGTAAAATTAGGGATACTGATAAAGGTTGAAAAATTAAAAAAGGGAATGTAAGATACATAACAATTCCTATGTCAGTAGAATTAGGTTAAAAAGAGTTTTGAGTTCTGAACGTTGAGCTAAGTACCTAGTATCCTAGGTTCTTTGTTTTTCTATCCAATAAAAAATTCTAACGACATTAAATTGGATTAAACTGAATTGGATTGAATTAAATAACTGTATTGAAGCGGTGAATGTAAAATAAATTGTGTATTGGTCTCGCACATGAAGGGTTTCGTACCAAACCGCAAAAAAATCATGTAGGTATATTAAGCCTCACATAAATTTTTATTTTATTATATTTTTAATATTTTTGTTGTTATCGCGGCAACAGAAATACATTATCTTTAAAAATTTCAGCTACCATGAGATACAGCCCGGTGACAGACAGACGGACAGACAATGGAGTCTTAGTAATATGATACTGTTTTTACCCTTTGGGTACGGAAAGCTAAAAAGGAGGTAAGAAATAGTAAAATGTTTATATGCTCTTTACTTTCAGAACTGAAACTCATATTTGTCGACTGATTTATGAACAAGTAATTAGGTACTGATATTCAATAAATTAATGCAGATAAAGAAGAAGTGGTATTCTTGTATGGAGCCCGTCCCCACTACTGTAGCACTACAAGACATATAATTATATCAAATGAAATGGCTTGTGAAAAGTGTGTAATTTTATTGTATGACAAGAAAATCTCTAAACCATGGGAGAAAAAAGTTAATGAGGATTAATAGGTTAAAAAAAAGTTAAAAAATCACTTTTATTATTGCACCATTTCACAGTATTGCTAAAAAGGAACAATTTTTGGGAAGTAATGGTATACAGCAAACTTCATAAAAGTGTTATATTTTGATAAACTGCCTCATATTTTGAAGAAATGTATGGAATAATAATAATAAAATGCTAAATAAGCTCTTTTCAAAATTTTTTCAAGTTTAATTACTTTCTGGAAATTGTTTCTTACTTGCGATACTATCGAATGGTGCAATATACAGAATGTATATTTCATATATTATGTCTTGTAGTACTACTAGGGCGGGCCGTACGTTTTGCCCCTTCTTCTTTCAATTAATTATTTTTAAATAAGTACCTACTGGTGAAACTGAGACTATTTCAAATACAACACTTAACTTTTCTTTTTTATCTAGACAATTTCAGTGCAATTGAGATGTTGACATTTTCTTCAAAATTTAATTTTTACGTGGTTTTCTAATTACATTTTACTCGTAAAGTCGTAACCAATAGAACTATTTTAATTTATAAGCATATTTCTGATTTATTTATTTATATTTCACGTTGTTATTAGACTTTTCGTATAGATAACTATATAAAAAATAATTAATGTAGGTATAAAATAATACTTTTCTTTATTATTCAATACACTTTTATTATCTTTTATAGCGACGCATAAAAGAGAAAAAAAAAGGATAGAAATGTTATTTCTCTCGATTTGTGTAATAAGAAGGCAGGTGTCTGCTGCCACGTGAAATATAAATAAGTATTCTAGTACAAGCAAGCCGCAATTCTGTTACAAAATTAAATTTGAATTTTATTACCGGCTGCATAAAATGCTTGCAAATGTCCAAGAATCGACTACATATTCGCTAAAACTGGACTCGTACCAAATAACCTTTGCAAAAAATATATTCGTCATTTATTGCTTTATCTCACAGAGAAGCAAATTTTAGCGAAAATGAAAGCCTGCTCGAGTGATTTGCCATTTTTATTTATACAATACGTCAAATTAACATCTAAGTGCTTAAAAGTTCTGTGCACGTATAATTAAAAGTGTGAGCGGTCTCCTTAGTGCTTGTTGAAATTTAATGCGCATAAATATTGCGTAGTGGACTAAAATCATGTAGAAGAAGGTATCGTGTTTTACTTCTAAATATTAAGTCAGATTAAGCATTAGTTACATTCTTACATTTTATAAATATCCAAATTAATAAAAAATCAATCTAGTTCCCAACAATCTAGTTAAGGGGTCCATTAATCACGTGATGCCTAAAGGGGTCCGAAAAAAATCACCAAGTATCACCAAGGGGAGGATATAAGGAGACATCACGTGTATTAATTTTCGAATCTAGTCTATGCATACCGAAATTATTATTGGTTGTAGATTCGTAGTGTTGTTTAAATACTTACAAGACAAATGACTCGTATATTTTTTAATTGCTTAAATTATTCGATTAAATTGTTTTTTAAGTTAAAGTTTTTTTTCAAACATGACCTGCAGTGTAAAAAAAATTACACTTGATCTTAGGTGGGGGAGGGTGGGTAGTATAAAACCTCATCACGTATCACCAGGGGGAGGGGAGGGGTCTAAAAAGTTGTTAAAACATCACGTGATTAATGGACGGCTCCATAACCTGACAATAATAGGTATACTTTTACATATAACTTTAGTAATAGCATTTCAGAGAATAAAGAGTTCTGTCACAGATTAAAGCAGGACTACAGGCTGCTATGAGGAAGTGTTGTAAATGCAGCAAGTGGTACCACGGTGAGTGCGTTGGTTTTTCAGAGGATGGTCTTAATTTTGAGTGTCCAGATTGTTTCTTATAAAAAAAATATGTTCAAGTCTTTGCTGTGATTATTGTATTAATTTCGTAATTTAATAAGTTTATGTTGTTTAATTTTGTAGTATAAAGTCTTAGGTTTTATAGTTACAGTTAGGCTAAGTCTACCATAGTTTAATAAGGCCTAAAGACAGTATTTTAAAAATGTTTTATTTTGACTATGTTTATGGCAGAAGTTATCGTTTATTTATTTGTACCTAATCGATATAATTAATTAATAACATTAAATTTTGTTTATTCGTACTTATGTTATACGAATTAACAAATTTTAATGATGAAAAATGAATTCTTGATTTATTTAAATTCCCGCTCAGCTAGGCCTTATTGACCACACCTAATTAGTATTAATATTGAAGAATAAGTATTAATATCGAGCAAGAAACAGCGAAATAATCAAGTTTTTTTTTGTGGGAGCCCACCTTAAATATTTATTTTATTGTTTGTTTTTAACGAAAACATTCAACTCAATATTCAGTGAATACTTATTTCAAACGTCTACTGTTCTCGTTGTCAATATCGAGCAAACAAAAAACGGGATAAAAATCACGTTTATTGTATGGGAACCCCCGTTAAACATGATAACAGGGATGCCACAATAATAGGATCCTGTTTTTACCCTTTGTAAACGAAACCCTAAAATTCAAAATTTATTTCAACAAGCACGTTTAGGGAGTTTTTATTTCGCAAATTACATTAAGAAGCGCACATCCATTTGGCATAAGTAGTAAGTATATCTGTTACCGTAAAATTATAAAATTCGTTACATTGTAATAAGACTAGTGAAATTATAAATGTTGATAGACTTCCGACGCGAATATGCTGCCTATAATTTCACACATTATTTTTCGTTAGATTATAAATATACAGTTTTTAACCTTTTGACACATTTTTACAATCACGTTAAGTAGTTATTTTACAATCTAACGGTTTTTACAATTTTACGGTCACATATCGATATTTAATAGCTAGTTCTAGACTCTATACACTAATGCAGATATACTTCGAGTCTAAAAATAAGATATTTTAACATTTGAACTTTATACAACAATTATATCACTCATATTTTCATGAATTGCAATCAATTCGACCACAGTTCTAGTTTAAAGTAAGATCAATTTGAAACTAACAATATTGATGACGGATTTAATAGCCTGTAGTTTAATAGCAATTTTATCTGACTTCTAATGTTGACAAAAATTTTTCTACTTTGCAACTTTTTTTTTAACCCAAAGCGTACCTATCCGTTGTATCTCCATTATAAAAAGCGACACGACAAAACCAGTTTGATTAAGCTAAAAATTCAATTATTATGCATTTTAACTAGGTAACCTTATCCTATCACAGTCAATTTATTAAATTACGGCTCTGTTCTGCGGCGTCGCATTACCATTTACTTCATAATTTAAGCTTCAATATTTTGCAATTGTTCCTTTGTCTATGGATAAATTGGATAGGCTTTATTTTTGGAAATGTAGAGTCTAACTGATCTTACTCTAATAAAAAAAAACTACAAAATTGTAACAGCTCATTACTTTTGTGAATCATTGTGTTAACCCATTCGAAGATGGCGATTTAAAACCGTCAAAAATATTAAATAGTTTCATTTGGAAATACCTATGCAGCTTTGATAAGTAAACAGTAAACTTATATTTTCGTTGTGCATGAAAGAATAAAACAAATTTCACAGATGGTAACAATGAAACATAAGAAAAAGAAATGGCTTTGGCACATTATAAATATAATACGGGATTTAAATTTTATAGACTAGGGTAAATATTAAATTATTGAAGTAATACCTATGTACAGTAAAAAGGGTGTGGAAAATCGAGTAGGTCGGATATAGTAATAATTTCAGGTAGGCCTTACTAGCTTCATGGTCATTATCAGGTTGGTAAGCCGACGCGTTTCTTTTTAATCTTCCCCAATTTTTTTTTCACTTGTGGATTTTTGGAGGCCTTGGAGTTAAGTACTCAAGTGAAGTAAGTAGTTGCTTTGTTTATGTCCATTCAGTATATCTCAACTCTTCAACTTATTTCACAACATTGAAGCAGGTTGAAGTTTTTAGAAAAATGTGGTTCGTATGTAATTATGTCAAAAAAATGAAGATTAAAAAATACAATGAACTTGAATTCAATGCTCAAAAAAATATTCTGTAAATTAATGCTAGATTAATAAACAAAGGAACTCAAGAATGTGAGTTTAAGGAAATACGAGTAGGTACATCTTTTAAAATATTATGTAAACAAAAATAATTTTGACATAATTACTCTGCAGACAAATCGCGCTAAATATACGTATTTAATTTATTAATGAATTAATTATAAATTAACAATAAATAATTTTTTGTTTATATTATCTAATTAATCTAATAACCTTAGTCTTAACATCAAATTAATATATATATATTTTATTTTAAATCGATTGAAAAATTATTTAAATATAAAATGTATAATATTTCCAAAATTATAATGTAACAAAAGGGTAACTTTTATGTTTTTAAAATAAGTTTATACATATTTAACGCAATTCGTTCCACCACGTTGGAAATATAAGACGTCTCGTTTAAGTACAGGACATCCTTTGCATATAGCGGGTAGTTAAGCTGACACCGATATATTTACTATCTACTACATAAATGACACAATCATATTCCAGTTTACCAGCCATGTTGGTTCTTTGTGAACGGGAAACCACGTGTTTATTGCGCATACGTCGTCATTAGAGAGTTCCACTGCTAAGCGATAGGATAGTCGAGGATGTCAATGTGTCGCGAGATGGTATAGGGTGATTTGAAAAAGGTACAAAAGTTTTCATTATTCGAATGTTCTAATTAATATTACAGGTAACTAAATTATACAGATATGAAGCAGGAGCTACACGGTCACAGTATGTCAGTCTCGTAAACTTTGTTAGTCGTAGACACTGCCTCCGGGTCGATCAGCTGCGGCATTTCGGTTTGTAACTCACATTTGCTCTTCTCGCACTCTCCAGCCAAGTGGGTCATGCTTCCGGATATATTCGTAGCTGTCAAGTTTAGATTCATTTTACTCAGTAGATTCGACTCGCTGCCGGTCTTTTTGAGATCTGGCTGCGCATTAATCGGGAGCGCGGATCCACTTCGCTGGATCATTTGCAAGCGGGCGTACTGTTCCTGCAGTGCTCTCTGCTTCTTGAGGAGTTCCTGATGTCGTTGCTCCAGTATTGCTTGGCGGGTGGCAGCTTTTTCGTCGTCTTCGTCGGGTGGCGATGACGGGGAAGTGGGTGAAGCTAGCGGTGATTTGGAGGTGGTGCGGGGCGGCGGCGGCGGCGGGGCGCGGCGGGCGGCCATGGCGAGCAGCTCGGGATGTCGCTCGGGCACGGGCGGCTTGGGCGGGTGTTGCCCGCGGGCGCGGACTGGGGGCGAAGCGTCGGTGTCGCTGCCGCTGGGGTAGGAGTGCAGCCGACGCAGGGGGCCGTCGCCGCGACCGGGAGGCTTGGAGAAGGTCTGCAGCTCGTCTAGTAGCGCGTCGAGGGCGTTCTCCGGCCGCAGCTCTCCTCCTCCGAGTCTGGCTGCGGCGACTCGCCCGACGACACCCTGCCCACAGTCCTAATTCTAGCCTAGCTCGCAATCTTCACACACTTTAACAGCGAGGTCGCATGCTCTCTACTGTGATCTGTACCCCAAGCAGGAATATTTTGCGGTATCGTTACGTGTACGTAAGCGTGTAATATTTTATGAAAACCATGAAAGCGCCTCTAGCGGACGTAAAAGTAACTAAATTTTCATACAATATTCCTCATAATTCTCGTTTACGTACACGTAAAGATACCGCAAAATGTTCCTGCTTGGGGTACTGGTTACTAAAAGTAACGTAAAGTGTAGATCCCCTCTAGTACATAGAACGTTTTATTCTGGTAACACATTAAGTAGGGACATTTTGGTTTGCAACCTCACCATTAAGAACACGAAGACAAACATAGACCCACGAAACATTTAGAAACAATCATTCAAGTAAATCTTTATAAAAACTCAGTATTCACAAAAATGTAGAACTAAATCTCCTAATGCGATCACAAACATTCAAAAAGAAAAAAAAAACTGAAACAAAAGGCAATTGCCCTTAGTTCGTCGTGGAATAAAAATACTCTTACGGCAAAAAATAATAAATCAGTACATGTTTTTTTTACAGAAATAAAAATACCAAAGAGAGTAAATTTTATTCGACGACAAATAAATTAAAAAAGTGTCCAGCCTATGACATGTGAAATAGAGCCTGATGTAATGATTAGATCGGACAAAACCTAGAGGCGTAGAAATAAATGTAAATATAGGTACATAAATATTGAGAATACGTAAATATACAGGATACTGAAGAAGTGATATAAAATAGATCATATAATTACTTGTTATGTGACTTATTATAAAATGCATAAAAAAAATTGAGTAAGAATTTCACTCTTAACAATTGTGACGGATTTGCCATTAGTAAAAAATTTAAAACTGTGTTCATTTAAAGCCAATTAATTATCAATTATCTACGAGCTACGTTAAAAAGTTGAATTGTTATTACAATACTAATATAAGCTTTAGTGAGGCTCTAGCTACAGAATACCTTTACTTCAACGAGTGCTTCATTATGCAGTTAACATTACAAATTTTGATACTGTTTTAAGCGTATACGGTATAAAGTTTGTTTTTACCTGTGGTCCAAATGTGAGGGACAGTGGCAACTATTTTGCTCGATTACATATAATAAAGTCGACTAGGATTGTGGGAAATGTGAAAACTGTAGTGTAATTGTTCTCGCGGGCAGTGAAGTGAGTTACACTTGTAAATTTGTATATTTACAATTCAGTAGAAGTATGGAAGAGTGAGTAATGAGGAAGAATATGTTTGGATGAGTGAACCGGATCGGTGTTATTGGTATCCTGAGGTTCTATTTTGTGAGCTGCTTCTGCTTTCGAGTACGGGCTGCAACAGAAATAAAAATGGCAAGATGCACAAAACTTTACAAAGCATTTTCTACGAAATACCATGCGTGTTAAAGAGAAATATTATCAAAGAATAAAAACAACCAACAGATGAGTAGATATTAAATATCAATATAATATTTTAGATGATTTACTTTTAACTGCATTTGGAAATAGTTTTCTTATCTAATCATTTTGCGGTTTCGTCACTTCTTTTGGAGTCCGTAGAAATTAAGATAAGCCAATAACCGACCCCAAAATAAGCCGTGATATTGCTGGTCATCATTAAGTAACAAAAATACTATGAAATTAGTTATAATGTGATCTGAAACTTTAATAAATAAAAAAACGCAAAAAACATTAAACAATAACTTTGATAACTAATACACTACCCATCTGCGGCGCAGGTGAATTGAAAAAATGCATCAACTCTTTGCGTGAATAAAAATAGTACCTATTCGTCTAAAAAAGTAAGATACCTACTAACTTCCAAGTCTAAAAAGTTATAAAGAGTAGTCAATAAATATTATTAGTCAACAATAGTAGTCAATAAAGCTGAATAAGGACGATTAAAAATATATGTTGGCCGGGGGGGGGGGGGGGGGGGGGGTAAAATTAATTACATGGGTACCTACTTGAATTTTTTTCTGTCCAAAGCACCGAGAAAACTATGTTAAAACTGTCCAAACTGTGTTCGTTTTTAGTAGACGACAATAAAGAAAAAAAATATTGCTTATCCTTATAACATTGATTGGTTTTGTGTTAGTTTACTAGAAACGAACATCAATTAAAGTATAGCTAGAACAGTAAATAATATTATACGAGTGACACGCAGTCTCTACATATTTTCTCCTCATCTTCGAGGTTCTAAACTGAGAAAATGTTTGCCCAATTAGAGGTACCTAATACCTATGTATGTCTAAGTAAAATACTTAATTTCAGAATAAACGGCATATTTTCGTCAGTTTCTCTTTTATATTCACTAAAGATATTAACCATATTGGTACACAATTTGATGCTCGAGGGGAGTGATATTAGAAATAAAGTGATATTAAAAATAGAATATATTAGAAATGTTCAATTGCTACGTGTACCTACACAGTTGCGTATTTGTCCACCAAATGTAAAAGTATCCCTTAATTATAATGATAATATAGGTAAAGCTGGATAAGTTATTTTTGGTCGAAGTGATAACCAATTAACCTTTAACATTACTATTTCAGAATTTCGAAATGCAGTAATTGCAATGCCAATCTTGTGAGTGAAAAAAATTACAAAAATCAATTGTAGAAAGAAAATATGAAAGGAATTAAAGGACGAAAACGATAACATCAAAAACTAATATTTTAAAAAGCAGTGTATTTCTGAAGTCTTACTAAATTCATGACACATTGCCATGCTTGATTAAAATACTTATATTACTTACAAAAGTGACAACATATAATATTATTGTACTGCCGAACCTACACCATCCATGTTTTTAAATATCGTACGTACTACCTTATGATTTAGTAGCAATAATGTCCATAGTTTCGATACATATTACACGTATAATATTTGAAGCAGTCTAAATTTGGCACGGATGATGTTGATACGATTACAATAATTTTAAAAACATAAATAAATGTCAACCTCGATTAAAATCATCGTTGATGTTTTAAAGACGATGAAGGATAACTAATAAAATATAAAAAAATAGTATGTAAGCATGCGTACCGATTTGTTCAAAACTGTATGGACTGAAAAAGATATGTAGAAGATATAGAGTGGAATGAATTGTAAGCGAAGAATTCTTAGAGTACGCTAAAGCAATGAGCCACTGTGCCATGCCTATATAGATACAGCGAAATCGTGTCTCAATTACATACATACTATAAGATGAACATCGAAAAGGAAGACTTAAGTAGAAATGATAAAAGTAAAAATATGTACGTGTATAAAATATACAAATAATCAATATTAAAAAACGTAGATATAAATAAAGAAATATGAATATAATACGAAGAATATTATTACTCGTTTATAACAATAGCATCCCTGAAGTATTGACTCTTTCTCCAGGCGAACTAGGCGATTCATCACGGAAACAAAGATGACGAAAATCATCATTAGAAACACGAAGTGACAAATGGCATAGATCTCATGTTTATATCCTTGTCGGATAAAAGACCAGTTACAAATGGTCCTTGTCACAATCTCTCAGATCAGCTGAGATCGTACCTTGTTCGAGCCAGTGCCGATCCTTACATGAACGCAACTCACAATGGGACCAAGCGACATGGCGCCTAAAATAACTTACAAAATCACAAGATCAAATTCCAATTATTGTAAACACAACGTGCCTCCAACACACTGGGTAAGGCGAAATGGCAGAAGAATCAGAATCAACTTTGTATTTTTGACATCTAAAATTGGCATTGTTTTCCTTATAAGCGCAAGGATAAAATGCAACGTTCATGGATGGTGCTTTGGTTGCAGGACTGTGCAAAAAAATCTCAAGATGGTTGTATTCTGTAATTGTGCTCACGATCAAACTCTGTCACGTAGCTAACTATATAGTTACATACAAGACAAAAATATTATAAACTGCTCCGGTGTAGTATGGAAAAGTAAGTGTATTTAAACTAGCTACTACATAGATAGAATTTTGAGTCATTTAAATTTAATAGCCGATTTGGCCGGCTACAGATTAGCCACGTTACTCGTAGGTGTATTGGAGCTAGCCCGATTTTTCTTTATAAAAAAACGTATTTGGTTGAAATAAAATAAAATAATAATAATATTTAGGACCACCAATAAAGTTTTAAAGCTCTTCTTTCTGAAGTCTGTCTCTAAGTACTTACGTTTCCACATACTTGTGTACTTTTGACTTTTGTTTTGTTTGTTATACATAAATTCTGATTACATTGTTCAATATAATTTAATAAACTCTAAACGAGACAATATTGTATAGGTATAATAGTAATCTCGACAAAGGCTGCAAGTATTTACATAAAATTTAGTATGCAAGCAGTTTTGTGAGTGAAAAATCGGTCTAGCTAGGTTTTATCCCTGAGAAACTGCGCACTTTCAAGTTATATATTATGTTTTTCCTTTCGTCGTGCAACAATATATTATCAATAATTTCTATAATGTCAGTCGGATTGGCAGCTTGGTTAATTTTTGCGTTGTTCGGAAATTCGTGGCGGGTTCGTACCCCACTAAAATATTTTTGTGGTTCTTTTTTTTAAATCTACTAGAGCTCTAAGCAAAGCTCGGTTACCTGGATAATCAACCGACCTGGGTACCTAGATGATGTAAAATTGTCAAAAATCTAGTCTCGTTCCACGTTCCACGTGACTAAATTATTATATCATCCATTATCTTATATTATACTTAATTATAGCATATTATGGCATATCATCGTCTATGATATCATAATATTGGCTATCGATTTCTTCTTAGATATGCATTCCTTGCTGGGGTCATAGTAAAAATAGGGAATTATTGTGTGTTCGTTTTTAATATTAAACAGTATATAAAATTTGTGAAAATGGTAAAAGCAGTAGTTTTTATGATAATAGAATCCATGAAAGGTAATCTATTATAGGTAGGTATATAAAATAAAAACTTACCTTATAAGACCATAGAAAAAACCTTACACAAAATAGAAACATTGCCTACCTGTGAACTTTAGTGACAGAGAATGACGCTTAATAGTAAAAATATAATTCCGAAGTGTATGCCAATTCCATTCGAAACTTTAAATGGCTTTAATGCAAGTGTAAAATATTAAGACAAAAATTTTGAACGATCACACCCAGAATACATAGGAACAATGCTATCAGAACTTTCATGAGATGGGTTAAAATATTGAGGACATATACGCCAATATCAACCAAAA
The DNA here is from genome assembly GCA_905404095.1 of Glaucopsyche alexis. NCBI lineage: Eukaryota > Metazoa > Arthropoda > Insecta > Lepidoptera > Lycaenidae > Glaucopsyche > Glaucopsyche alexis. Next base: position 19,891,345 of record FR990042.1, read on the forward strand.
AAGCTATTATAGCAGTCGATTATAAAATAATAATAATAAGTTTATAAAGCTAAGGTATACAACCTAATATATATAAATATTGGAAGTATTAACAAATTGGGCGCATGCTATAACTTAAGAAGCGAATGTGTGCATTCGTACTGTGTCATGCACTACATCTAGCTGCTAGGGTCAAACAAAAACGAACACTCCGCAAAATAATCGAAGTGTTGGAAAAAAATGCAAATTTTAAACTCTTGGCAAACCTGCAATTGTTAAGCGAATAGAATTGTAACAATATTCTGAAACCTGCTTGTGTATGGTGACACTGTTTTAATGAACTTCTCTTTCAATCTATATAATGTCTAGGAAGAATTATCATTTGTGACTTATAACGAATCGTAATCAATTATAATAATTACAATTATTAGTTGATTAAAAAGGAGACAATTTAGGAGTCAAAAGAAATTTGAATTGAGGTGCCCACTAAATAGGCAATCGGACTATTTTTTTTTTTATTGCATAAATGAATAGTACTCTTAAATATGAGTAACTTCTCAGAAGAAACCGTATATCAAAAGTCAATATTTTCAAAGGTACAGCGATTTGAATAAAAAAATTTCGTGAGCCTCCTAAAAACGCTCCATACTAAAATCGATATACACATGACGTCACTTATAGGTTATAGTATATGAAGTATATGGCCGCCGGAATATATTTGTAAATATCTTGCATATTTGTGCGTTTAAGTTCATACTTACCATAATGAATGTTTTTGTATATGATGTGAGTAAACTAATGATGTAGGTTTTGTTTACCAATTTCGCAAAAAAAAATTTTTTTTGGTATAAAGACTCGCGAAATTTTGTATACAAATCGCTGTACCTTTGAAAATATTGACTTTTGATATACGGTTTCTTCTGAGAAGTTACTCATATTTAAGAGTACTATTCATTTATGTAATAAAAAAAAAAAACAGTCCGCTTGCCTATTGTGTCATATACAATAATGTGTTCAATGATAGGTAACACACATATTCGCTATAGAAAATTTGGTTTGGTAGAAAAAAAGTGAAGTCGACGACTTTTTTGAATATTAATAATAATAATAATTGAACACGCTTTTGTACTATAAACTATAAATTAAAGTATTTTGTAAAGTGTTGCGATTCTTTTTAATAATTTAACAATGTTAAAAAAAAATAATGAACTCATATAAAGTTAAAATAAGTGATCCAAATTATTATTCAAACCTATCACGCCTTGGCGTGGCACACACATTGTTAATGTGCATCTACACTTTTGTCAATATTTTTGGTTTGAATAGGATATAAATATTTTCTTATAGACATAGAAGAACGTATAAATATTAAGCTAAATAACATGAAAAAAATATCACATTTTGATGAACTTATGTCTTATTATTATTATTAGCCAATGTCTTGGTTGTAATATTCTTCATCATTATCGGAAACTTACACACCACTTTCGGAAGAGTAAGTAAAGTTAATATAATCTAATAAGATTGTTTTAATAATTTTGTACATTTTGTAGAGTTAAATGTCAAATGGAAGGTATAGTAGACACCACTTAAAGTCTGTTTATGATATTTTCGGTTGGAAAATAATTGAATGATTTAGCTACATTTTTCAGTTTCTGGCAATTTATTATGCAATTCTGAAAAAAAGACGCCAATAATATTAATAAAGGCCCGTAACAAGTAATTATTTAAATTTTTGTCTAAGCCATCACCTTTTTTCTGAGAAATTTACAAATATCACAACATACGTCTAAGTCGAGTCCACTATGAATCTAGTGGGCAAAATTGTCTCCTTAGCTTGATTAAAACTAGTGTGTCGTGGTTCCATTAAAAGCAACGATGGATACCTTATTGTTTTGATTTATGTGACAAGCGTTTTCAGACTGATATTCTTCTGAGGAGGGTCCGGCTGTGATGGTGGAACTCTGGGAGGAAGAGGGAGAAACCCTCCCGTCCGTTATCGGGAGCCGCTGCTCTTGCACGCAAGCTAATCTAAATATTACATTGTATATGAGTGATAATGTTACTAATAGGTACACTAAGATTACGTGAAGAAGGGTATAACTCCATAATATAATTGACACATTTTTGTTTAAAACCAATATAAAACGTAATAATATTGAATTCTTGTATGATGAAGCTAACAAAATAATTTCTGATTCAATAATGAATATTACATGAGTACTGCTAAGAGTAGTAAGCATTGAACTGTTGCTAATAGGACTCACTAACTGTAAAATAGCAAAGTATCAAACACATTACCTGTCTACTTTTAAACTCAAGATAAGTTTCAATATATGCTAGTTTACCCTGCTTCAGTTGTTATTATTGCTACTATGTATTTACCTCTTCAGCGTAACAAGAGTGCCGGTCAACTTTTTGCAGCGACGTAGAGCTAGTTCTAAACGTTCCGGCTCTTCCTCTAACATCTTCTCTTTGCGGACAACCTGGAATGTTCGAGAAATACGTGGTTTTTTATTTTAGTTACCATCCATGGTGGTTTTTTAGGGAGAGATAAGATCACAAGATTTCTGAATGCAGTTACAATATTACTCCGGATTGGAATCTTGAGTAAAAGAAAATAAAACATTTTGGGAGATTCTGAAAAGATCTTCACTCCGTATCTATTAGGTGGGACTATCGAATGGAAAATGTACAGTATTGATGCAAGGGACAGGTATATCAGGTGAAATATGAATAAATAATTATCAACCGGTTACACTTGATTACTATCTAGTTCTCGTAATATAATTCAACTTAGTAATTTAGACACATTAAATTTAGACATTTTAACAGATAATACCAGCAGGATTCATATTTACCTTCTCCATTTCAGCAGCAAGTTTCACTTTCATAGTGTCCTGAAGGATCGGGAACTTCAGTTTCCAGTCGGCAACGGTTTTGCTGCTCTTGGAGAGTACCATAGCAATGCGCTCAATGTCAGCCATATTCACGCGAGTCTCTCTGGAATTGTAAATAACAAAATCGGTTTTATGTCATAGTCTCGTGCATAATACGGCACTATGAATTTAGTTAAATGCTTAAATGTTAAAAATGTTCACGAAACATGTTATCTAAATCTTAACAATAACACCTTAATATAATAATTGAAAAGATGTTATTAAAATTCTATATAAATAAAGTATTATAGTGCTATAAAACCAACCTGTTAGCAGCTTGTCCACGCAGACGTTCTACCGTAGCTTCTAATTCATAGAGATCGTTCTCAAGAAGGAGCATATCTTGCCTGTAGATTTCTTCTTCACGTGTGAGTTGCTGGAATTAGCAAACAATAAAAATAGAAATACGTTGAGAAAGGTTGAAAAGATTTTACTTTTCAACACACTGCTCACCGAGTCAGGGTCCTCTTCAGTGAAGCTTGCTGCAATAGCTCCTATCTTCACAATAGTTTCAGCCATCATCTGCCGCATTTGGATTGCGTGAGATAACGTCGATCGACGAAGATTACGAGTCTGTAGATAAAAAATTAATTAGTATATTAAGGGTCATGAATTATTGGGACAAGGGGCATATTAAAAAAATATAAATTCCATTCAATATAAAAATCCATCGCAACGCATGTCGCATTTTTTTATATTAAACTCTTGTATAATGTACAAACCTCAATCCGAAGATCACGACTTTGCTTCTGAAGAATACGAAGCTGATTGAAGAAATCAGGATTGACATTGAGCGTGCACGATCTTTGGGGAGCTAGAGCCATTTGCTGGCCAACTAATCCAGCTGGCTTTGGTGGCGGAGCAGGCTTGAGGCGATCGCGTTCTAAAAGAAAAACAATATTTAATAAATTTTAAATCCGATTGGAATAATTTATTCTTAAGTAAAGCGATGGAAGATGGGCGCGAAGCAAATGCAAAGCCTTAATGTAAAATATTCAAAAAACCTGTAAAACTTATCGTAAACCTTATAACAGCGACCGCAGCATAATATTAAATATAAGCTCTATCAGCACCAATAGATATAATATCAACAGACGTTATAAAATTACCTTGTGACGAAGTCCTCGGTAAGGTAGATGACTTGATTGCCGGTTTTGTTGGTTTTGTATCAGCTTGTTATGGCAAAGAAGAAAGCGGAAAGATGAAAACAAAGTTATGAATATGGTTATGGAGTAAACTACAGAGACTAAAAGTTCGCTAGAGATTGATCGTCGAACGAACTAAAAAGAAAATAAATATTAAACTGAACTTGTAAACAATACTTTTTTGATAATAATATATTAAAAGAACTAAAAATTAATAAATAGAAATACTGTAAACTTTACATATAATATTAAAATATTTATCTAGAAAAACTTGGATGAAAATATCACACAAATATATCAAATGTTATGTTTTTATAACAAAATATTTGTAAGAATATCATCTTTCGTTCACTTAAGATTACGTAGTTACCATGAGAAATTTCAAACTGTTGATGATAGTAATACATTTTTACTTTTTGGGTTTTTGGAAATTCCTAAATCATAATATGTAAATTTTACATACAATAATATACACAATATAATATTTTAATGTAATAATATAATAAACATGTAGTAATTATACACAGAACCACCACCGGGCTCTAACTAATTACTAAAGGCAAAAAACCACCTCGGATTCTAAATCTTAATTCAACGACTACTTTATCTTTTATGATATAATTATGCATACCTGAATGTTGTGGCGAATGCTGTTTAGGAGAGTTCATGTCTGGTGGGTCATCGCTAAATGATACCGATTTCTCAAAAGACACTGACTTTTCTGAAATAATAAATATTTACAAGTCAGCGTTAAACATTTTTAACATTAATAGTTAAATTTGTTAACGAGACATAACAAGGGGTTGTGTATCAAACAGTATAGTGTGGATCACACATAAAATGGTGCACTCTCGCATGTTCAAAACTTCACACAGAAGTGGGATTGTTTCAAGTAGTATGTAAATATAGTTTTAGGAAACAATACTTTAGATTGGCCAATACTAAAACAAAGAAAGAAAATATAATACAACGTATGATTTCATTAGAATTCAAATGGTTTAATGTAGATGCAAGTGTAAGTGCTAGAAGGAAAAATTGTATGCTATATTAGAAAAATTGAAATGGATGTGGGTAGAATAATGCCTAGTGACAAGTTACATAGGTACAAATACGCAACGTTTTCTTAACAAAATATTAAAATTACTGGATAAGAACGAGCTTAATATAATACATACTTCAAGTATCTACAATAAGCCAATTGTAACTACAATTCTCTCCAAAATTGTTACAAAATACTCAGTTTCCTTTGATTTAGCCGTAACTACAATACGAGTTTACAATAATATATGGTCGAAATGCTTTAGCAATTCTTTTCTACATTTCAAAAGCTTCTTAACAAAATTAAACTTCTTGTCATATATGGCGACTTAAATACTTCAAATCTACGTTCGAGAACATATTATTAAGTTTTCATACCGTACTGTATGAAAACAATAATGGCTCAGCAGATGAAAAATTGTTCACAATTGTCTATAAAAAATGAAGCTGGAACTAAGAAAAATCACACGAATTAGCAAGCAAGCGTACGGCGTGATAATGTATGGAGAGATGGCAATGCATTGCGAATGTAAATTTCGCTTGTAAAAATATCCCGAAACGCCACAGTTATGTACGTAATAGAGAGAAAGCGTTACTTTCCCTACCTACATTCCGTGAGGTGCGGAAGAAGCTCACTATTAGGACCGCGCATTAACTCGCTAATAGAATGTGGTAGAACCCATCATTTGCGGTTTTGATTTTTCATTAACGTAAAGAAACTGTTAAGTGCCCGTAACTTGTTCTCGAATCTGTTACTTAGCTGTGATAGATTAGATAGGTTACCATTAGCAATGCATTTGCAAATTTTTGGACCGCGTCGGATTAACTTACGAAATCTGTCTCTCCCTAATTTGGGAGGTCTCTCGTTGCTGGCAAATCGTGCGGCATCTGAATGCAGGAAAACGCAAGCTACGTTAAAAATAAAACCTTACCGTCGGAGTTTCGTGTTGCGGAATTTTAATGATCGTTACTACAGTATCCGTTACAAAATTGTATCACCTCAAGAGACTCATTAGAATGTAACGAATAGGACGCGATTACAAGAACCTGTAATTTTTGGTGGATTGAATCTAAAGATTCTAGATATTTCTAGCAGTGAATGGTCATCATTAAAAATAGATCAAATTGTCCGTATTTGTTCTATTTGTAATTGATAATATCTTAGAATCAGATAGATCTAGATTATAAAATATTGTCGTCCCCTATTTATTATTATTTCAAATTTTTTGTTGTTTTGCACGATCTTATAAAGCTTACCTTGGGTAGCAGGTCTAGCCGGTGGGTAAGGCTGGTAATCTTGCCTCGGGGCAGCGGCTGGAGCCGAAGTGCCAGGAGCCTGTAGTGCCTTTTGGACTAAGCCTGTAAGATTGGCGAGCTGCCTTTCCATTTTCTCGACACGAAGACGCTGCATATCGTCTACTGGTGGCCCCAGCCTAGAAATATATTAGTTAGAAACAAATCCTTAAATCACAAAAGTATTACAGAATTCGCTTTGCTTACAACTTCGCAAGCACCTACGATTGTGGCCACAATATCGCACAGCAGGCTTCAAGACGGGAAGTCTCATGAGCCCATAGAATATTTGAATGGTTTTAATTCTAATAATATTAAATGTGTAAAATGTTATTACTTTCTTGAAAATCTATTATTGTATTTGGTTTACCTGGCATCATATGGGGGACGAGGCATGGGTCGAGGAGCAGTAGTTATAGGAGGGGCTACCCCATACATCTGATACGCATCGTCTATAATGACAGTTTCACTGTAAAATATAAAATTATTAATTTTTTAATATTTATTCACATGAATCTTTATTGTCATAGTTTTTAAAAATCTTATATGAAATAATTTTAATAAGGGATGTGGATAAACGAATTTGGACTGAAACAAGGGAGTAGTGAACTTATGAAAATAAATTGACAACATTTTACATAAAAATTGATATTTACTTAGTTTCCTCGTCGATAACCGGCGTGATGGTCGGTCTACCTGCCCCTTGGCCCAAGAACTGGGTATAGTAGGGATCCTCGTATGGTGCTCGAGGTGCGCGCTCCGGAGATGACATGTAACTGTCGCTAGTGTGCGCTGCGATACAACATCAGTATTAAGAATTCAATCAAGCGGAACTAAACACACAGTCTACGTACAATCCTATTGATGAGGTGTAGATTGTGCATTCAGTTGCTTTCGCTACATTGTATTTGAGTTACACAAAAGCGACACGTTGCTAGTTTGCAATAGAGCATTACAATAATTTCAGCTAACATATTTACGAGTGTTAGCACAGTAAAGGCGCTTCAATATTCTCATTTATGACTCACAGCATTCAGGTGAGGTCTGTGCTTAAACATTGATGACTAGTGACATAATCGAAGTAATAAAAGAATTCAAATCATAAGAATATTGTTACACTGAACACATTCATCAAGGCGTAAAGGTTAAATTGAAGTAAAAATTTAAACGTAATTTCATTGGTAACAAAAGAAACTGATTTAGAAGCTATAAAACTATCGATTTAGGTAGGTATTACTTATACCTACCTAAATCGATACCGCTCTCAGTATTTGTAATAAAATAATCAAGTCACGTAGCATTGAATAATATAAAAGTTTGAATATATTGACAATCAAAGATAATTTTTTAAAATGGATACCTACAAAACAGTAAGAGATTTTAAAAACTATGAATAAGACTGTGGTTCGGAAGAGTACAAATTGGGCTTTTAATATTATTTATTATTCTTACTATTAAATTATTTATGAACATTGTGTTGCGTGCTGACGACAGTTTGATAAGAAGAAGGTCTTTACTCTTTAAAATATAATATAGTTGATATCAATCAAGAGATATGTATATTAAATATTTCAAACAAAGACAAAATAATTAGTAGCGCTTTGCAGTAACATTAATAATTATTATGATAAAAACATAACGTTAGTACAGAAATTAATATAGACTTAAAATTTTGAAAGATCGTAACACGTGTCAAATAGGAATTGCCCGAAAGAGACAATCTAACAGTAAAGAGATGCAAAATTAATAAAGCTTCAAGCAAAAAAATTATTTGAAGCGAATATTCCACAGGAGGCTGGGGTTACCAGGGAGAGTATAGAGATGGTCGGTACCGCGGGGACATTCAGCAGCAGCGAAGGGGAAACACCGCTCCGAGCCGCTGCCAGGGATGTACGATCGCACCGGTTTGGACGGCGCACCTACACATACAGTACCTCCTCATGCAAAGCACCATTAGCTTTCGATGTACCCGTTACGGCTATAAAGGTACTGGTAAATATTAGCATTATTTCCCTGAATGTGTGGTCAAATTTAAATTATAAGTTGTATTACCTGGAGGAGGAATGTTTTTGACACGATCAGCAGGCACAGGTGGGGCGGCAGGAGAGAAAGCTCGGAGCAGAGAACCACCGCGAGGCAAGGTGCTCGGCGCAGGAGTGCCCATGTAGTAAGCCGGAGCTTTTACCTACAATAGAACAAGAAATGAGGTTTAATATAGTTAATATAATAAAATAAATCTTTATTACGTGAAGCAAAAGCTTTGTTTTCTTTTTTACGAAAATTACGTGAACAGGTAAGTATAAAATTTGGCACACTTCAAGGTTTGTATGGTGGAGGAGTTATCTGGACTATTTTGAATGTATTTTAAGTATTATTTTTATAATTACTTTCAAAATATATTAAATTTAATCAATAAATCATTTTTATTACACAAGAATTACCTCAGATAAAATATAACACACTAATATTATGCGTTTGATATAATGACATTCATATCTAAAAGGCAAAAGAATCACAAAAATAAAGTTTCACTCAAAGTAATTTAGCTTTTATTATATTAGGTCTTAAAAGTATGCCTAGATTGACTTTAAATATATCATAAAAACTAGTTAACTTTTATTTACTTGCAGAGTTACCAATGCCATAAAAGGGGGGTTATTTTAATTAATTAAATCACTGTGTTGTTAAAATGTGGATACAAAACACCCTTCCAAATTAACCCTTAAAAAACCCTTAAAAAAAGTGAATAAATCTTAAAGCTATATTAATTACTGGCTTTACTTTGCTCGCGGCTCCTTCCACGGGAACACTATACTTTTTCAGAATAAAAAGTAGCACATGTGTTAACCGGAGCTCAAAACTACTACCATACCAAATTTTATCAAAATCCATTCAGTTATGTTTGCGTGAAAGAGTAACAAACATGTATTCATCCATCCATACATCCATCCATAAACACAATCTTTCATAATATGAGTAGGACGTAGCTGATGCTATTGAACTTGTCCAACGCATGAAGTTAATTCTTACGATTGCTTTATTTAGAAAGGGTAGAAAATTTAAATTATTTAAATTTCAAATGGAATTCGAATTTTAGAGTTGGAAGCTACAGTAAAAAAAAGGAGGAAAAACACATTATCTTGTTCGAATGCGCGATGTTTCGATTTTCATTTTACCAAGCTGATAGTGCCGATACAGATATAGTAGAAGTGAGTTTCACTTGGCAGTTCCGAAAATTCCATTTTGCGAATAATTTCCAAACAGATACGTTGGCGTGTCTAAATCGAGTGATGGGTTGTCATTTTGTCGAATGGTGATGAAACAAGAAAATTACTTTTTTAAAATCTTAAAATGGTGTTTCTTTTCTAAGTATTTACTATTTAGTTATTAGTTTATCTTGGTTAACATAAGTCTTAATATTTTAATTAAAATTCTTATTTGATGAGACGATATTGTGTCATGCACAATATATTTATACGGAGTAGTATGAAATTTGCCACAGTTAAAGTTTATATTATGTCGGAAGAGCGAGCTGCACTAAATTAAATGCGACACTGCAGATTTTGACAGTATTTCTATGTCAATTGTTTTAGTCCATAGGGATTTATGCAATAGAAACCTGCAAAATTAGAGACATTTTTGCTCGCTCGCTCCGCTCGCTCGCTTTCAACTTACAGAGCATAATAATGTTATTTCTTATATTTAGTAGTCTATGATCTATTTGCGCTATTGAATATTACAAAGAATAAACCCTTTCAGATAGGTATTTGTTATAAATTAAATCAGAACAATAATAATTGTAAACAAATTTTATTTTCCAATTTTATCTTGCGAAATTAGAGAAATTATTGCTCGCTCGCTCCACTCGCTAGCTTTACCAATATATATATATATATATATATATATATATATATATATATATATATATATATATATATATTGGTTATTAAAAGTAAAAGTAATTTTGAGAAGGAAGTTTGGACCATCCAGCCTGCAAGCCCAAGGCCACGGATTTGTAGGCAAAAACTTTGACTGCCTTATTAATAAAATTATTTACACCACGGATTAGCTAATCCAACATCGCTGTCTTTGTCAGATAGTTTGGAACAGTCACTTGATAGACAAAGACAGCCATGTTGGATTAGCTAATCCATGGTGTAAATATTTTTATTAATAAGGCAGTGAATGATTGAAACTAACGACGATACATTACTATTTACTACCGGTGCTGTAATTGCTGGATGCGCCGTGCGTATGACCCTTTTGGCCGGCACTGCCAACAACACATTTATATTTTTAAAATATAAATCATAGAAAAAATTAACACATTTTTTTGCGTGTATTATCTAGGCTATCTAGCACAAGCAAAGTGACTAAGTGAATCTATAACTGTACTAACAGATGGACGGACGGACAGACAGACCGAAACTATAAGGATTCCTTGTTACACTACGGAACACTAAAAAGAAGTACCTATACTTTATTACATTATACTTTGATGTTGAAAAGTAAATAATCTTGAGTGCCGACAATATGACACAAGAAATAATCTGCGGTTAGTAAGCATTGTTTTATACCATTTACAGAATAAGTTATTAGTAGTCGTTATGTTTTCTCGTAGTTAACACGAGAAGTTAAAATATTCATGTGGGATACCAATCGTACTTCGTTGTATTGAGCAAATTTTTATTCAATCATAATGTTTTGAAAAGCTTACGTGTAATATTTTTTTAGTAACATGTGGCGTGCATATTTACTAATAATTTTTATCAATAGTGTAGAACCAATCAACCAACCAGTGTATAAAATCGTGCTTACACAAAAAGGATTTCCGCAGGTTTCTAACATTTTAATTTTTTAATTGAATCACCCAAAAAATATTACATTATTAGATATTGCCCTCGACTTCGTATGCCCAAAGAGAAACCCCGCAGGAACCGTACATTTGCAGCGATAAAAATCTTAACTATTACCATACCCATTAAAATCAGTTCGGTATTTATTGCATACAAGAGTAATAAATATCCACACATTCTTACAAATTTTCACGTTTATAATATTAGCAAGGATTACCGGCACATAATAACAAAATGTAACTTTTCAGTATCTACAATATGTTGTTGACACACCTCCGATACGGGAATTTACTTTATGTGTTTGGGTTCGCGTGTTTGAGTTTTCGGACGAGCAGACTATATTTACCTACATAGGTAAGATGCTATGTATGTTTAAGCGTTAGCTAATAATATTCGTAAGCTGATTCAATTAGGTAACATAAAATATACTATACTTATGTAAACAAAAATCTAATTGCATACCCTATTTAGGATAATAATAGTGTGATGATGAATATGACCTACTAGCTATTGCCCGCGGCTTCGCTCTCGTAAATAGAGTATCCCCCGGAAACACTGTCAATTTTCGGGATAAAATGTAGCCATTTTTTTTTAATCCAAAGCCTCTACTTGACCATACCAAATTTAATCAAAATCCGTTCAGTAGTTTTTGCGTGAAATATTCACAAACATCCACCCATCCATCCTCACAAACTTTCACATTTATAATAGTAATAAGATAAGTCGTCTACAAGCAGTTGACACTTTCAATTCCACTTACATGTCGGTTATCGCTGAACTTAAAGCACTTTAAAAAGGAGCTGAAACATGTGTAACCCTGCCGGTTACTTCAAATGAAGTCCAGGCACTGAGCTTAATGGGCACTGGCTCACATTATCTTGTTTCAATGCACATTTAGGGTGACAATGTATTATTTAAAAGAGACTTACAAATGTAACAAAACAATGACTATTTAATTAACTATAGTCTCTATAACGAAGTCTCTTTAACGTTAGAGCCATAATAAGGAGATACAACACAGCAATTTAAAAATATATTAAGCTGGTGCTTGCAGCCTAGTTTCCGTGGAACTATTAATGAAAACGAAAGCCTATTTGTTTTAAACGGAACTCTAAGATAAAATTCCATATAACATCAGCTATTTGTTAATGAAAGTCCGGTCCAAGTCAAAATAGGTCCAGCCGTTCCAGAGATTAGACGCGACAAACAGACATACAGACAAAAATTTAAAAAAAATTATGGTATAGGTACTGTATATGCTGTAAATTAATTATGCATTTAGTGCAAAACTTTTAATTTGAAATTACAAACAGACACTTCAACTTTATTTATTTGTATAGAAATACAATACATGATGAGATAAAATTATAATTCTTTAAAATACTTAACCATTTTGTATTTGCTAAACTGAAATTGTATTTTTAGTGCATGGCAACAATCGAATAATGAGGCTATGGATAGAGGAAGAGGGGAAACTGATAAAAATATCAATTAAGGGTGAAGCGTTCTCCAGTACCGCGGTGGATCTGACTCGAGACACATGGCATCACGTCTGTTTATCCTACCAGTCAGACTTCGGGGCATGGACACTCTACTTTAACGGTCGGCTCGCATCCTGCGAAGCAGCACAAAGTGTATGTACGAATCTCTTTGGTAACCAATTACTAATATCGAGCGTTCGCACGATATTACTCGTAGTAGGTACCAAGATGATTACCTTATTTCAGTAACCTTTTTAACTACACTATGTAATAAATAAGAATCTCTGAGCCCTATCTAAATATGTAGATAATCTTAATAGATATCTATTTCATGAGGCCAACTGTCCTATCAGAAAAGTGAATCTTGAAAACTTTTTTGCAAACCCTCATAACAATTATATTATTTACGTTGAATGATCTTATTTGATCTAAGTTTGAACAATAATGTATCCGATAAGGCCCTTTATGAAGTTCTGTGATACTCTTATCTCGTTTATTGACTTACGCAGCTACATCCAAAGTTATGTCCATAGTTAATATGGACTTGTATCCTGAAACAATTATTATTTGGAGTAGTGAGTCGGGTGCTTGTAATGTAAATTAATTATTGTTACTTTAATGTTTACTAGGTTAAGAACTAAGGCTGTTTATTCTGAATATTTTTAAAATTTCAGATATTTGGATACAAATTACCTGCGGGAGGACATTTTATATTTGGATATGGAGCATCACGAGACGGTAATTTTATAACTTTTCACAGTAAAGTGAAATTTAGTGAACATAGTAGGTATAATACTTTGTATTTCTGTTTTTAAGGTTCTCCAAACGGCCTTGAAGGGGAGATTTATGGTGTAAATGTAATACTGATTTCCGCAATAGAAAAAAATGGTACTTTTAATCAATATTACGACGGAGAAAAAAAGAAAATTAGCAAAACTAAATTAAACACTCATAATACTGAAATACAGGAATTTTTACTCAGACAGCAAATAGCATCACATACGATGAAAAATGTTGATACATCGAATCAAATTTATAAACGTCCACGAAATTTTATCAAAATTAATACCCCGTACAGTCAATTCGAATATGATATTGGAGTCGATTTGAATCCGAAAATGAAACTAAAAAATAATATTGAAGTTGATAATTTTACTTTACCCATGAACAAAAAATATAGTAATAGCAATATAATTAACTTGTGGGAAGTGCTAAGTAAGAATAAACAATTTGAGCAATTTGGATCACATACTAAAGAACTGCCTACAATATCTGAATATGAAACACCTCCACCTTTACCTTTACAAAATTCTCAAGATAATTCATTTCTAACATACAAAATGAAATTAGATCCAATCACATTTATGCTTGGTACAGGTGGACTTAACTTAGATTCCAGTCAAAATTCAGTAAAAAAGAAAACCCCGCAATCAAATCTACATGATATTGAAACACCGCCACCAGTAGAAAAGAAAAAGGAAGTGTATGGACAATGGACAACTTCAAGTTTTGCTAAAGACGTTTTAAATTATCTTAAAAGTATCAATGGTGTTAGTAGTTCGCAAAGAAAAGTACCCGAAACTATCCCTTTATCTAAGATTTCAGATCACAATCCATATCCTTCAGATTTAATGCCGTTTAAAATTTTAGCTCCTGACGAAATCCGTAAAAGATATTTTCAACATCAAATAAACAAAAGAGAAAGTAAACACCCACAGATAAACGTTGAAGTTTTAGAAAACGATTTAAGAAGTTTGATTTTAGAGGGACATGCAAAAATATACCCGCAAAATGTGGAAATTACAAACAGAGGAGAAAATAAAATGGATAAAGATCATCGGTTTTATAGAAACGTTAGTCTTTATAGTTTGGGAGAAATATCTGCTAGCAGTACAGACGAATTAAAATCCCTTGCAAGTTCTTTGAAACCAAATAATGAATTAGGAAACTGGCAGCGAGACTTTTATGACAATCTTGTGAATATTCTACCATATTTGAAATCAAGTGAATTCTTGACAGGTATTGACAATAAGGATAAAAATGAAATGATCCAGAAAAATGAAATGTATATGAATAGTCTATCTAATAAAAGTAAATGGCATAACATTAAATTTCCTGGGAATTTATTTTCACCGAGAGGTACAAAATTTCAATCAAATCAGTTTAATGATTTATCTTTTATGAATAATTCAAACAAAATCAAGACGTTTATGGGATTGACAATTAATCCAGAACAAAGTAAATTAATACGAAACCCCACAAATTCTCTTATGGATAAAGATTTTTTATATAGGACAGATATATCCAAACTATCGAGCCCTTTCGATGTAGCATCAACGCTAAATAATGAGAACGGTTTATTCGCTGACCAAACAGCAAAAGCGGTAAACGCATTAAAGTTTCTAAATAATTCTGAAAATGTAAAAAACAAATTTAACCAACATGTGAAAATCGGAAATGCTTTAAATGAGCGTGATATCATCGGAAACAGTGGAGAAAAGAACAAACAAAGTTTTGTGGGCGGGAATGAAAATATTCCAGACATACAAAGATACAGATCGGACATAGATCTTACCAAAGACCTTGTGCCACCATCTTTAATGCCAATGGTATGTAAGGAAATTGATCAGTTAGATCGTTTGTTTAATTTAAGTCCTGACTTTTCTGGTGATATATTCCTAAAGAAAGGTAAAAACTATGGAATAAACTTTATTACAGCAAATTATAAATGCAAAGAACAAGATGTTATGTATGAGAATCATTATTCTTCACTTATCACCTGGAGTGAAACACCGGTAAGATTATTTGGAGGGGCCTATCCAAAGAAAGCCGTTAAGCAGTGTGGTTTCTTCTAAGAGTGGTAGATGCCGTAAAAACATATTTTTAGACTTAAAACAATTTTCATGTACAAATTTTGCCACATTAATAATAACCAGAGGTCGCCCTGCGGTCGAAATTATAGGCTAGTGGACTGATTATTTTAAATTACAAAAATGAATAGTACTCTTAAATATGTGTAACTTCTCAGAAGAAACAGTATCAAAAGTCAATATTTTCAAAGATACAGCGATTTATATACAAAACTAGCTGTTGCCCGCGGCTCCGCCCGCGTAAATATATCCCTCGGGAATACTGTACTTTTTCGGGATAAAAAGTAGCCTATGTTTTAATCCAGATCCTAAACTACAACCATACCAAATTTCATCAAAATCCGTTGAGTAGTTTTTGGGTGAAAGTGTAACAAACATCCATCCATCCATACATCCTCACAAACTTTTACATTTATAATATTAGTAAGATTTCGCAAGTCTCGTATAAACGCTCCATACTAAAGTCGCACCCACGTGTGACATCACACGTGGGAAAAAGTGTATGAAGTACATACGGCCGCAGGAACATAATATTTGTAAATATTTCCGATATTTGTGCGTTTAAGTTCATACTTACCATATTGAATGTTTTTGTATTCATATACAAAACATTCATTATGTAAGTAAACTAATGATGATGATAGGATGACGTACGTTTTGTATACTAATTTAAGAGAAAAAAAAAGCTTTTTTGTACTTTTTAATACGTATTTAATTAATAAACTTCACAAAAAATAATATATTTTTTTCACATTTACCAAGTAGTACATACATACATACATATAATCACGCCTTTTTCCCGTAGGGGTAGGCAGAAACCGCCTCTTTCCCGTAGTGTGTGGAAAGAAGTGGTCTCTGCCTACCCCAGGCAGATACCACTTCTTTCCACTTGCTACGATTCTTACATACTTGTTTCGCTTCATCCACTTTCATTCTTACCATCCATTCCTCCTCTTACATTCAACGTAGCGAAGCGGCTCTCAATGGGCCACTTTTCGCCTCCGCGAGAACGAGACGTGATGGGTGGCGAACCACATCGCCGCCATTTTGGATAATTAAATTATTTTTTGCGATTATCCATTGCGTTTCCACGGATTGCCAAGTAGTATATTTAATTAATATGTTTGTATAATATGGTTATGGTTGTTGTTGTTTGTATACTATACTATGTTTAAAGGGTAAAATAATTATACATAGCTTAAGAAAGCTATTTTAAATCAAAGATAATGATAGCTCTGATAATACAGTAATGTCTGCCGTGATGTTAAATAACCTTAAGAGTATGTCAGGACAAGACTGGAGTGTTTCGTAACTATCAACGCTCAATAGGTTTTTTAACCTCCAACGCAAAAAGAGGGGTGTTGTAAGTTTGACGTATCTGTCTGTCTGTGGCATCGTAGCCCCTAACCGAAAGGCCCGATTTAGATGAAAAGAAAAAAGTATTTTGTATGAAAGCTGACATGATCGAGATTGTTCTAGCTAAGAGCTAAAATTCATCATCATCAGCTCGCTCACTGCCTGACAATAAGGGGGTTATCTAGTTGATTAAAGTCTGTACAACTTCCACTGGTCTGATCCCGACGGTCATCGGTTCAATATATCGTATGCTGGCACTTTGACAATATTGACTACCTTTAGCAAGACATTGAAAGGCTAAAATAGAAATTTATTAGACTCGGGGGCTATTTTCAAATTACTTCAAAAGTTTTGGTCGATTACAATCGAAATAATTTTCTTTCAATATAATTAAGGGATGTCCTAAAATACAAAATTATTATCTACTAGCTTTTGCCTGCGGCTCCGCCCGCGTAAATACATTATCCCGCGGGAACACTACCTTTCCGGGATAAAAAATATCCTATGTGCTTTCCCAAGACCCAAAGTATGTCTATACCAAATTTCATAAAAATCGGTTCAGCGTTTAAAGCTTGAAGAGGTAACAGATAGACAGACAGGCAGACAGACAGACACACTTTCGCATTTATAATATTATATTAGTAACTATTATAATATATAACTATTATATATGTATATTAGTATAATATTAGTATAGATTATAGAAGATTATTTTATGATGCCAATAATAAAGTCTATAATATGCAATTTACTATTCTAAACATAATTTCATCTATTTAGTTTATTAATTACCTAAGTTAGGTTAAGCTAGCTAGAACGGATAGACGGACAGACGGTCGGATAAAGGGAAACTATGAGGTAACTAAAAGGTTAGGTATATTCCTTGTAGTATCTACGGAACCCTAAAAATGACAAAATAGTAGACCAGTTAATTTAAATTCTGATTACGTCGCACAACTTGACAATTAAATACATATTACACAATCTTCGATAGAGTTTTTGAAAGTAAGTTGTAGTGTGTTATAAAGTTGGCTGGTGAGAACAATAAAGGCGAAAGTTTCGGTATGCTTGTTTTTGTCTTATTTTATAGATAATATCTTTTACTACCACGTTAGGAGTAATAAATAAATTTATCTTATCTTTCTTTTCAAAATGTAATAAACAGGTCTATCGTGCACTATTGATGACTGTAAATATCGCTAGAACAATATTCTTAACTGATATTGCCTTAAAAGTCCTAAGATCTAAACATCTTGTAGATGGGTGAAAATCTCTACATGATGCTATAAATTTATAATGGATTAAATATTATCAACGACATTTAAAAGCCTCAATCAATATGCACTCAATTTAAACTGAAATAAATTTAAATTATTTCGAATATGGCGATAATTTATGTAATAACTGGTATTAGTTTGTTTACGTAAGAAATAGGGACGAGTTTAGTAACCACTTACCGACCAATCTTATATTGAAAACGGAATGTAGGGCGATAAATTTACACTTGACTAATAGGTAATAGACTCAGCTATCGTAGTTTTCATCATATCTGAAATACCTTCTTGCAAATTACAATATACAGCAAAGATAGCAAAGAAATGCGTTCCGATATTACACAGTTTCTAAATAAAAAAAATGTATAGTAGGTATAACAGTATTAAATGTATTTTCGTTGTCTGGTACTTGTAATACAAGTTCTTTGGATACTTAGTACAGAACCAGATTGACGTGGTATGATAGCGTAGAAATGACTTACGACGTCTTCCTCTCGCTCACACGCAAACTACTACATACTACACTACTACAGCTCACATATCTATAGTATTAGAAGACGACAACCATTTAAAATTATTTCAAGGGTTGCGAGTTGCACTTTACTTAGTCTTAAGGACTTACATTTATGTTTTTTTAGTAAATTATTAACTTGCCATTTTGCTTCCTATAGCCCGAGCGATGTAAATTGTACTCGTGGACATATCCTATGCTTAATGAAGCTTGAAAAATTCACTCGCAATAAGACTTACCTATTCAATTACATTTAATGAAAGAAACCTAAATATATAATTAATGTATGTCAATAAAAATATAATCAAGTCTTGACTCTAGCCTGAAGCCACACATATGCTATCTACAGACACACGAATATGGTACGGAGCGTACAGCGAACCATATCCGGAGACCAAATTCGGTGTCGCTACACACGCACGAATTTGGTACGGTGCAGTGAAGCGAAACGCTCGACACTCGTGTGTTCGATTTTATGCTCTATTACATTAGCACAGAGTTTTATTTACAGTGCGGTTTTTAAACGAAGACGATGATTACCGCAATTCATTGATAACGGGCAGTGATACCAACACTTTAAAAAATATTTCTCCCCAAATTTTACCCCTGATTACTTATACCATTGACAGGTCTAAGAGATAATAAGCTAGAAAGAAAGGTTATGTGTTTAACATAAAGACTTACGCGTGAATAACATAAAACTAACTTGTCTTAATCTGATTTCACTCCCAATACATTTTCATATCCCTGGCTATATACACACATTAAAATATTTTTTATTATTACATACAAATTGATTCATAAGGAGTAAACTCTAAACATCCTGTCCTCTTGTAAACCCCGTAGATATTTTCCCTAATTTTGGGGGGTACATCCCTAAGTTGGCAACACTGATACTGTTGTACGGCCAAACCGCCGGACTGCTCTACACACGCACGATAATGGTACGGAGCGTACCAGATCCGATGCGGACAACGGTGAACTCTTCGCCTTCTTCATATGTTCGCCGGACTGCCCTACACACGCTCGGATCTGGTACGGAGCGTACCAGATCCGCTGTACGCTCCGTACCAAATTCGTGTGTCTGTAGACACCAATACTGCCTCATAATGCTATCTACATACACACGAATTTGGTACGGAGCGTACAGCGGACCATATCCGCAGACCGAATCCGGTGTCGCTACACACGCACGGATTTGGTACGGTGCAGTGGACCGTAAAGCTCGACACTCGTGTGTTCGATTTTATGCTCTATTGCATATAGCACAGAGTTCTACATATTTACAATGCTGTTTTTAAACGACGACGATGATTCCCGCAATTCATTGATAACGGGTAGTGATACCAACCCCCAAAAATATTTCTCCCCAAATTTTACCCCTGATTACTTATACCATTGACAGGTCTAAGAGATAATAAGCTAGAAAGAAAGGTTATATGTTTAACATAAAGACTTACGCGTGAATAACATAAAACTAACTTGTCTTAATCTAATTTACTCCCAATACATTTTCATATCCCTGGCTATATACACACATTAAAATAATTTTATTACTACATACAAATTGATTCATAAGGAGTAAACTCTAAACATCCTGTCCCCTAGTAAACCCCCGTAGATATTTTCCCTAATTTTGGGGGGTACATCCCTAAGTTGGCAACACTGATACCGTTGTACGGCCTAACCACCGGACTGCTCTACACACGTACAGATTTGGTACGGAGCGGACCAGATCCGATGCGGACAACGGTGCACTCTTCGCCTTCTTCATATGTTCGCCGGACGGCCCTACACACGCTCGGATCTGGTACGGAGCGTACCAGATCCGCAGTGTTGGTATCACTGCCCGTTATTAATGAATTGCGGGAATCATCGTCGTCGTTTAAAAACCGCACTGTAAATAGAACTCTGTGCTAATGTAATAGAACATAAAATCGAACACACGAGTGTCGAGCGTTTCGCTTCACTGCACCGTACCAAATTCGTGCGTGTGTAGCGACACCGAAATTGGTCTCCGGATATGGTTCGCTGTACGCTCCGTACCAAATTCGTGTGTCTGTAGATATAGGTGTACCAGAATCTCATGGCAAATAGGGAAATAAAATTTTGTAGTGTGCAATACTGGGGAAATTGGATTAAACGATCTTTATACTGGTTAATTTTTAATTATGGTTTTATTATTATTGAACATGAATTATAATAAGATTGTATGAAGAATGTTCTTATACATCGAGTTAATAACATAGAAAATATGTCATGAAAAATAAATCAATCGTGAATTACTTTATATACTTATTTATTACAAATAACATTCAATTAAATTGGCAATAGTTTATTTAATATTGGAATTTACTTCCAAACTGTATAGAACTCATTTACTTTATTCCTAATCAACTGTAAATCGAAACTTTCTAAGTTGATTTTCTTCTTCCCGCCTCCCCTCCTTTTACCAGGCATGGAAAACAAACCATCATT
This sequence comes from Glaucopsyche alexis, assembly GCA_905404095.1. NCBI lineage: Eukaryota > Metazoa > Arthropoda > Insecta > Lepidoptera > Lycaenidae > Glaucopsyche > Glaucopsyche alexis. The sequence continues at coordinate 19,912,565 of FR990042.1, forward strand.
CGATGTGCCATCAGCTACGATTCGTCGTATAGTAGTACTGGAAACACATTTAAAGAAGTCACAATAAGTACCTAAGAAAATATAAAAATAATAAAAGTATCAAAACAACTTACTCTAACTTACCGGTCAACTCTACCACGAGCTTTAAATTATAAGATTGAGTTCGATTTACACTTTCATCTTCCTGTATTTTACGATAGACATTGAAAACAATATTTCTCGCTTGAGATCGAATTGTCTTTTTCGACATTTTCACAAAAACAACAAATTCCAAGAACATAATCACAAAATTTTAGCAGCGGTTGACAGATCACGTACTTTGATTTGACGGGTCACACTTGACATTGCCATATGAAAATCACATTTTTTCATTTTTTTTAAATGCCATGAGATTCTGGTACACCTATAGCATAAACGATTGCATACCCTGAATTTTACAAAGTATACAACTAGGTACTATCGACTTTGTGTTTTTATGAAAACAGAGGTAATCAATACTTCGATCATCATACCGTTGACCCTGGGACGTCGTGCGGTATATAGTATGAGTAAATAAGCAAACGAGGATGAACGAAATAGCTTATAAAGTATACTATACAAAATAACTATCTCGTAATTATTCCATAAACGTTGCCCAGGTTGGCTTTAACTTAGAACGAAAACGAAAACCGTATTAAAAACAATCTTCTTCTTATAAAACGTAATATTGTCTAGGTAATAAGGATTAAATATTTGATAGTAAAAAATACACCAGATTTGAGATTGCAAAACAGTTCTATTTCAGAAAAGTCGGCCTGACTTTAGGTTTTTAGTGTTAAAATTATAGGTGTAGTGTTAAAAGTATAGGGTAGGTAGTAGTAGGTTGGTAAAATAGATAGGTAGGTAGGTGTAGATGTAAACGTGTGTTGGTGTAGGTTGTAGAATATAGGTGTAGTAGGTATATTTAGTCTAGTTCATAGAATAAGATAGAACGACCTAGATGTCGGGTGAGCTATCTACACTAATATTATAAAGAGGAAAACTTTGTTTGTATGTTTGTTTGTTTGTTTGTAATGAATAGGCTCAAAAAGTACTGGACCGATTTCAAAAATTATTTCACCAATCGAAAGCTACATTATCCACGAGTAACATGGCTAAATGTTATTTTGGAAAAAATAGGGTTCCGTAAGATATTTGGGTTTTTCGGACACAAGGTGTATAAAATCAACCCGAAAAGTTACTTATTTTGCGTACGCTGCCTAAACTATAAAAGATAGAACCATATAATGTTCTAATTAATTGTAGATCTTATAAATATCTACAAAAAAGTCCGCGATATACTATACCTATCTATGTCGAGTGAGGCACAACAACCATTTTTTTATTTAGAAATCTTGAATTTTTTTGGACTACATTTAAACGCGTTTATTATACTCATGCTATTAATCCTTACCAAATTATTTAAATTATTATTTCATCACTAAGTACAGTTTATGTAGATAATATTTGGTCTTTGAATGATTAAAATTGGACGTTTGGTTTTGAAGTTATGGCGGAATGAAAATATTACGATTTCTGCTGCACGGCCCGTTGCGAAGTGGGTGACATTCTGTAGTATTAGTATCAGCATTGTACCCGTGCGAAGCCGGGGCGGGTCGCTAGTAATATATATACCTAGTAGATCAAATTAAGATATTTTCCATAAAATACAAATCAAAATACGCACAGTAATTTTAAATATACTTTAGACTTGTCGTTTATGTGTTCGGTGTTTTATATTGTTTATGAGGAATTTGTACTTAATTACAACAACGCTACGAAATTGTAAAAGTAGCCGAATTTTTCATCAGGTGTAACTCGTTTTAACACAGCAGTTAAATAAAGATTATTTTTAGTACTGTTGTTGAGTTTTAAGTTGAGTAATTTTGTTGCAAAATAGGTTCTAGAGTGATGTAAATAAACAAACAAATTGAGACCAATATTATAAAGATATTTACGAGCATCCCTGTTTTTAATTAATACTCCCACACCGATCTCGGTGACGGTGGCCAGTTTCATTGAAACCAGACCAGTTACGCAGGAGTGATTTTATAGTGCCCAAGTGTGTGCGCAGTACACAAGAGCACTCTCTCTTCCTTTTACTCTCGTAACCGAGTGGGACGTATGACCGACACGACTGGCAAGAGATCAGGCACAGGACCTACTTTTTACATGCCCATCCGACGCATGGATCATCATTCTTGTCAGACAATCAGGTGATCAGCCTGCATTGTCCTAACCAAACTTGGAAACAACATTTTTTGTTGTTCCCTTGTGGGAATCGAACCCACGACCTCCGAGTCGAGAGCCAATGCTCGAACCACTAGACCACGGAGGCTGATAAGCATACCTAATACCTATCCAAATTCCAAACCCATCCATGCACTGATGCCGACCATCTCGTGAAAGATCGTCTTATGCTTTGACGCCCCATCCGTGGTCTTATGGTAGTCTCCAATCCAGTAACTACGTGTCAAACTATTCATTCGGGTTATTTAAATTATAATTTTCAGTAATTTTCCATTTTAACATTTGCCACAAATAATAATTACTGTTATAATTATAATTTTACAGTATCGTTGTTTCTTTAAGTAATGCGCTCTGAGGCAATTCAGTCTAAAACTAAATTAATTAGTGATCTATAATGAGTAATAAACACGATATTTCATAGCAGTAGCATGGGACAGCATGTTAAAATGTCATGAGAAAGTGAGTTCAACCAATTTCATTGATCAACTTTTTACAGCCTTCAACTGTTTATAAATATGTGATTGTTGCCTGGAATAAGGTCAACTGGTTGCGTAATTTTGACTTCATACATCTAATGTGCCCGCTAATCCGACGTCACATCGTGTTACACCCGTCAACACGTTTCGCAGGCAACCGCAGCGTAACACGACCACGAGACCCGCAGACACTTGAATGTCACGCAAAAATTCCTAACACACCTAACAAGATAACATTAACGAAACGTTTGCTTCTGGAATTTAAGACTTACCGAAAAGTAGCGTCCGCAAATGTCTTTAGACTCAGCGTTTTAAGTAGATACGGTATACGATATTTTCAGGTAAACCAATAACACAATTTTAGGGAATATAAAATTAGTCAATAATTTAAACAAAAATATAAGTAGATTAGATTATTATCAGACTCATGCCCGGTAAGTTTATTTTGTTGGTTTATCTATTGGGCTTTGAGATATATGATAACGCAAACGCGTTAACCAATCAAAAGCGTTTTTGAATATATAAACCGAAACAAAAAATCTCAGAAACCGGGCATTAGCAAAGACCAGAAACAAAAGAGATAACTGAAAGAGACGAGTAAAAGAGTCCAGAGACTTTATTACATTTAAAATGTAAGCCTTTACATAGTTAACGTTGAAAGTATACAATTTCTGAGCGCTTAAAGTGGCCGTAAATTGCCAACTCGTTTCCATGCAAGCAAGCACGAGGATTTTATGATGTAAATATAATCCTCTGAGGGAAAACCAATTTCAGGCACACCGAGTTTTAATTTTATGTAAAACTACAAGGTGTCAACAAAGTTCACATCATCACAAATTCAAACGGTTATTTTGTTTAATATCGTAAAAGATCATGAGAAATATTTATTAAGTACTTTTGACACTGCATAGGCAAGAGGGGCATAATGATTATTATAGTTTTGTTTCTATCAGAGGGATATACTTTTATAAATTATAGTCTGTACCCATAGCACAGGGGCGACACTCTTTACATATAGCTCGAACACCGGCGAAGCCATGTTGACGTAAGATTAACACGGAAAAAATTTCAAACTCCGACATAAACAAACCTTTCTAATATTTTATAAAAATGTGCATCAATTATGTCAAAGCGGCTTGAAAAACCTATGTCCTGCGCGCACTGTCCTGCCCCTGTAGGTAGGTATACTAGCCGCACTCACAGCTGTCATTCGTGTAAGTCGTTGAACGAAGGTTCTAGTTACGTTAGTAAATATATATTGCTCTTAGACTATCTTGCAAGTTACCCCATTTGATCGGATAATAATGAAAATCTGTTAAATGGGAACAGTTCAAGTTGACCAGGGCCTCTAGTCAAGATGCATTCGATAATTACGACAGCGAAGTTCGAAAACAAAATGTATGGGATTTGACATAAGGCATCGCAAGCGACATGTCTCATAACGATGACTTATGTCAAATCCCATACATTTTTGATTTCGAAGTTCGCCGTCGAAATTATCGAATTTATCTTGACTAGTGGCATATTTAACATACGCACTAGGCAAATCAAGTCCTGCGTTTTGATCTCGTTTGCTCTTTATGTAATTCATTATGCAACCGGTTTTCTTGCCAAGCCCATAAGAATCAGCTAACTTGTTGATTGTTTATGGGAAAATTGTTTAGTATATACGTTTATTAAAACACATAGCTGACTATTGGTGCTTTTTGCTTTGTAATCATTAAGTTCTTTGATAATACATTACTAAGCATTTTTTAGTGGATATGTTACAGTCAATGTGATTAAATAGCTATTATACATAATGACTAGTCATTATATATAATAACTATATTGTCTAGATAATGTGATAAATTAATCACTTTGTCCGGATATTATTCATAATAGCGGGCCAAAGTTAGCTAAAGTAATAAACACGATTCAACTTAGTGATGCAACAGAACTCTGCTTCTGCTTCCGCTTCCGCGGAAGTTCTGCATGTCTTTTCACTTTCGTTTCGGGAAAACGGGACCAACCTCGGATTATAATCCGAGGTTGGTCCCGTTTTCACTAAAGTGGTGACCTGATGATCACCATAAGCTTTGATCAGAACTCCTCAGTCTTTAAATATACGCGTTTGAAAATTTCGGCATTCAAACTCAAACTTAAGAACTGAGTTCAAAGAACTGCAAGCATAATATGCCACTATGTAACTTACAGTAATCATCATCGTCATCTTATTTTTACTATACAACTATACAATACCTAATGGAAGCTTGGCGCGTATTCAATAATTATATATTCGATTGTTTATTTAAAACGTTAGTTAATAATTTAACATATATCAGTAAAACCTTACCAAGAGCATGTCAGGACATGTGTAAGGAGGGTTCCGTAACTATAAATGCGTAATATGCTTTTTTTTTAATTACTCCAAAAGTTACTGTCCGATTTGGATCACAATAATTTTCCTAAAGAGTTTTTAGCATGATCTATCAGCATGAAAATTTGCAAGTTTCTATCTCCTTTAGTTTAAAAATGCTAGGGGGGGGGACCAACTTACAAACTAGTTTGGAGGCCGATTACTCGAAAATGGTCAACTTTATAAAAAAGTAACGTATGAAACCTTGCCTGTATTTTAAAAGACCTATTCTACGATACCCCACACGATGGGGTAGAGTGAAAAATTTTTTTTCATCGTCACTTCACATGTATGGAGAGCCACCCCTAAAATATAAAATTATTATTTTTTTATGATCCTGAAACTGTGATCTATACACAATCTATAACTGCACAAAATTTCATCAATTTATATTCATAATTACAGGAGCGCGGACAGACAGACAGACGGACAGAGCGAAACTATAAGGGTTACTTAAGTATTATGGAACCCTAAAAAGGGTAAAATTATTATAAAAAAATATTTCATAAAGTTAAATTACTATTTAAAGATCACAATAAAATTGTATCTATGACAATGTTATTATAATAATTATAATAAACATTATAATTATTATTATATAAAAGTGAAATACAATTTTATAATCTTTACCTGTACCTACTTTTTTATTACTTTATCCAATTCTTCGAAGATATTATATAAAATTGCCAGTCAATGTGATTAATTCTGTGTCATTTATGACTTTGTCTAAATTGAGTAGACATTATAAATAATGGCTGGATAGTATATATAATATCCGGATTTATTACTTTGGCTGTAACAGATACATAGACAATTATAGACAACAGACATAAGAGAAAGTTCTATATTTTTTCATTTATTTGTGAACCATTCACCTGGAGTAAGTAGATAATATAGATCAAAACGTTATTATATACCATTGTCAGCCTTGATTATTTTTCGTGATTATTATTATTGATTTTCTAGAATTAATTTTATTCGTACAAACTCTGTGTCTATTGTAATATTTATGTCTATTGTAATTGTTGTAGCTAAACAGGGTTTGTAGGAGACATTCTCCCATTAATATTAAAAATGTGAAAGTTTGTTAGGATGAATGGATGGATATTTGTTACTCTTTCACGCAAAAACTACTCAGCGGATTTCGATGAAAAAGTAGTTTAGGTTCTGGATTAAAATATAGGCTACTTTTTATCCCAAAAAGGACAGTGTTCCTTTAGTGTACTATATTTATGCGGGTGGAGCCGCGGGCAATAGCTAGTATAACGTATAAATAATAATATAATGTTGTTTTAGTGAGTGAAGAACTTAATCACGATAACAGACTTAATATAGAATTTAAGATGTTTAAGCTAGTTATAAAAATAAAAAATCGGCCAAGCGCGATAATACGCTACCCCCCCCCCCTTTGAGTACGAAACCCTAAAAATTATATCCAAAAAATTAAATACACTACAATTTGAATACTTAGGTGATAATTAAGTACGATTCCTTTCAAATAAGCTGTGTTGTGCATAATCCTATTAACATTGTTATAACGATTCTAGAATACCAAATACTGCAAGCAACGGATGAAATAATTACTCTTATTGCACCTTTAGAGCTTCGCAATTCAATAACGAGAATGGACTAAAACACTTCGAAAAGTCCCTCTGTGCACTGGAATTGCGTACCGCAATGTGTGATTATGTGTGTTTCACAGTGAATATTATACAGTCTGTTTATATAATAGCCAGTATCAGAGTTATGCAAGTTGGGCAGATGCGAATTTCCAGAATAAATAATATCCTACTTCCTCCTCATATCCGCTGTTAGACGCCGGAAATGTCATCACGGACGACTCGCATGATTCGTTTTAAATCTACGAAATATTTTTACCGGAAAATGCAGTAAATGATTACCTACTGACTTTTGGTGATAAGCACGTACACTACGACCGCTGTATCTTGGCGGGTCTGAACATAGGCTCTGCGAACTTTAGCGCACGTACAACTCGTGAAGAAAACTGTTATTGTATTTTTTTATACCTATGTACTAATAAAATTTCCCTAATACCCTTCCCTAAAAATAGTTGACCAATTATTACAAATAAAATAAATACGAAAACACTTAACGACAGTTATTGCGCAACCTTCTGCGCGAAGTTTAGACCATAGATAATACAGATATATATTAGTTTAGACTCGCTAAGATACATCGGCCGTATTGTATGTGACATTTAAACAGCATGACGGGACGATACGCGACGCGATGCTTCATAATTTAAAAGGGTAAAATTTTTAAATATGTCGCCATTTTAAGGGGTCGCGAGTGGTTGGGGGGGGGGGGGGGGAGGGGGGAGGCGTCGGATTCTCCCCTCACCATTTTCACCCGCCGGAAATACTTGATTTCCTTAGAAAAAATAAAAAACAGAATTTTTCAAAAATTGTTTATTCCACTTTATAAACATGTTTCATAGCTTTTATTAATTCCACGAATGGATCTTTTCTATATTTCATGTTATTTCGCCGCCACAAATATTCAAAAATAACATCTGCAAAATTGTCTATGTTATTAAAATTGTCGTTTTTAAAAAATCTTTTAACGGCACTCCACTGGGACTCAATTCGTTGAGTATGAGTCCCATCTTCAGCTATGAATGGGTTGTCCCAATCCGAGTGGTTGACTTTTCTGTGTATGTAGCCATGTTCTGACAAGCAATCATATGCTTTCCAAAAATCAGTGTGGATGGTGGTGCCAATTTCCACATTCTTTAATATAAGTGGCACCAAAACCTCAGCAGAGCGAATATTGTCTGGACACACTTCCAACCTCAAATCTTCAGATCCATCCTCAATCATACCTAGAACCCAATGGCCCTCAATAACAACTGGCTTCAATTATGAGTCGACGGAGCCCCGCTACGCGGGGCTCCTACTTCTGGGTGGTTTACAAAAAAATAACCACGATAGCCATCTAACCTAACCCAATGAAGTCGTATTGGGCCAACTCGGAGTAATACATTGCTATTAATTACCTAAGAATTATATACTGTTCTCATACATTTCCTATATCACATTATATATAAAATATAATTACCTCGATTATACTTTCTTTTTCCAAATTTCAATTCCATACATTTTGATCGGCGATTCTTTAAAGAAGCGATAAAGAAAAGATCTTGGCTCACCCCCCCTGTACTAAAGCATAAAGATTACGTTCCGTTTTGCATAATTGCAATAATATTTAAGAATTTTTGAAAATTGTTTAAAAATATTTAGACGCAACTCCGGCAGCCAAAATTTCTTTGGGGGGTTTAAGACTAACTCCCTTTAGCCCCCTACACCACCAATACTCTCAAACTCAGGCGACTCGTTATAAAATCCAACCCGATATTATTACAATAGTTATTTTAAAAATGCAACACCGCATCGCGTTTCGTTTGTAAAACCTGTAGAGATTATAATAGGATGTATGAGTATATATAAATATATGGTGAAACACTTTTGAAGTAAAACGAGATTGACATCTACGCATGAACGCGCTGTGAGAACTAAGTTTTATAAAACGAAGATTTTATTGTGTATGGTGAAATCGCCCTTAAGTAACATAAGCATCGCTATGACATAAGTAGGATAGGAATAGAAATAGGTATGGCATATTAATATTATACCTATGTTATAAGTAATAAGAATGCTCGTTCTACAATGCAACTAATAATATTAGTTGAAAATAGGATAGCTGAGATCAGTTCCTTATCGTTTTCATGTTTATTCAATCTTGTTTAATCTGATTTTAGAGGTAGTTCGAACATTTCACATAACAAGTAAAATGTTTACACAACATAGTTAATAATAATATTAACTATTGTGTAAACATTGCTCGGTTTTAATAACTGTAAGTAAACGGGAAGCTCAGTAGACATAAGTTTAACTTATGCCCACTGAGCTACTCTACCCCTACCCGTTCATGAACATAAGTTTAACTTAGGCTAGGGCGGCAAATTTTAGGGGGCGGTAAAATATGTGGCCTAAACATTTTTTTGTCTTACAGAAATATTAATTACTAATGTTTATACAGTTTTATATTTGTTTATATTAGATCCTTACATATGAAATTGACGTTTTGTCGTACTGGCCACTTTTATCTTAAATATATCTTCTTTGGTTAGGAATTCCAATTTAAAATATATACCGCTATTTACTCATGTATTTGTGTTTCGACAACCGTAATTCATTTGTTTTTTCCTCTTTTGGTTTTTTCGTTACGTCACTCTGTTTACAAAATGGAAAACTTGAAATATCGTATTATTTTCGAGTACTTGTTTCACCGTAGCACCAGTGCTGCAAAAGAAAACACAGTGCGTTTTTTGTTCTAACGTTATCGTTCTGGAAATTTCGACCTGCAGCTGCAGAACAAGCCCCATGTTCGGCCGGAGACCAAAGTTGATAATGAAGAATTGAAGGCTATTGTTGAAGCGGGTCCATCGCAAACCACGTCCGAGTTAGCTGCAGGCTGCGGCGTTAGTGGTAAAACTGTTTTAATCCACTTGAAGCAAATTGGGAAGGTTAAAAAGGTTGAAAGGTGGGTACCTCATGAATCGAGTGCAGCAAACCGACGAACGCGCATCAACTGCTGCGTTACATTACTCAACCGGCACAACAATAAAAGGATTTTAAATCGAATCATTATCTGTGATGAAATACTTTTCAGAACCAGCACAATTGTGCAGGATCTACTGATCCTGCACAATTATTGGAAATGCTCATCGCAATGACTGAACCCTGGCGAACCAGCCAAAACCTGCCCCAAGCGAAAATTGACTCAAAAAGAGTTACTTGTGAGTGTTTGGTGGACTAGTGCCGGTGTCGTTCACTACAGCTTTCTTAAATCTGGCCAGACGATTACCACAGATGTCTATTGCCAGCAACTGCAAATCATGATGGACAAGCTAGCTGCTAAACAACTGAGGTTGGTCATTCGCTCTAGGCCATTGTTGCTTCAGGACAATGATAGACCACACACAGAGACGGCTACCAAATTAGAGGAGCTTCAATTGGAATGTCTAAGTCGGCATCCACCGTAATCCCCGGACCTTGCTCCAACATACTAATGTAGTATTTCTTCGAAATTTTTCGAAATTTGGATAACTTCTTGCGAGGGAAAAAAATCAACTCCGGTGGGGTAGTACAAAGTGCCTTCAAAGATTTTATTGATTCCTGTCCGAATGGTTTTTTAGTAAAATGAGATGACAAAAGTGCATAGATAGCAATGGTATATACTTTGATTAAATAAATATATATGTTTAAAAATTATCGAATTTATGTTCCTTCTTAATAGAATTTCCATATGTAATGACCTAATATTATATAATGTATAATAATTTATACGCATACAACATTTTTGCTCGAGTATTAAAAAAAAAATTGTACTGTAAAGTAGGTACTTTACAGTACTAAAATATTATTTTTTTACCTACTGTAAAATCTGAATACAAAAAATACTAAACGCTCTGTAAACTATAATTTTGCGGTAATATACGATGCAAAATAATATAAAAGCGTTTCAAAATTATAAAATACAATTACATTTATATTTATTGTAAAAATACTCTTGATTAATACGAGTATAAGAAGAGTAATTTTGAGAAGAAAGTTTGGGAAGGAGGGGAAATAAACTGATTACTGAATAGCCTATGAGCGGCAAATTTATAAATCCGGCACTATAAACATAGGTACATAATTTATACATTTTTATTGCGTATCTAAGAGGAACAGGAATTTAAGTAACAAGAAACCTTAAAGCTGCACTAATCGGTATTTTTTCCATAAAATATAAATATAATATAAACCATTGTTATAATATGATGATAAACCGTGTATGGAACGTCTTATTGTTTATTGTGATAGGTTGGCGTTTTTACTCTGTAATGTAATGTTGGTTTATTGTCTGTGACACATCGCTCTCTTTCTCTGTGTTCCCCGGTAAGGAAGGATAGGAAAATAAAATGTAAGTTTTGTTAAAGTGGAAATAATAAAACATAAGATGAAATAACACAGACTTTTAATAAATATCTCATCAGCAGAGCGTGGTTGATCAAATTATTGAAGAAAAATGGCAAGTAATCCAACTTTGTTTCCTAAATTGAGTGATGGCGTTGGATTCTCCAATTGGAAATTTAGAGTCAAAATATTGTTGGAAGAAAGAGGATTATGCAGTGTGTTAGATAAAGAAACGTCGGCAAGCAAACAAGATGATGCAAAAGCGCGTTCCGTGATTGTGCAATGCCTGTCTGATAAATATCTTGAATACGTAAAAAAATGTCCGACTGCAGCCGACATGTTTGATCAGCTAGACAACATATTCGAAAGAAAAAGTGTTTTCAATAAACTTTACTTAAGGAAAAGGTTATTAGCATTAAAATGTTTGCTTACAGATAAATTACAAGACCATTTCTTAAAATTTGACACTGTGATTTCGGACCTCGAAGTCTGTGGTACAAAATTAGACGAAAGTGATAAAATTTGTCATTTGTTGTTGAGTTTGCCGAATGAATATGAAACGGTAATCACATCTTTAGAGACAATGAGTGACAACAAAGATCTAAATATAGAATTTATAAAGTCAAGACTATTAGATGCAGAATTAAAAATTAAAAATGAAAATTATGTGGAAAGCGTAGAAAGTAGTTTTATATCTTGTTTCAAGTGCGGTAAAAAGGGTCATATGTCATATAATTGTAACGATAGTAGAGGGAGAAGCCAAGGTTTCAGAAGAGGAAGAAATGTTAGATTCAGAGGGACAAGACAAAATTCAAGTAACTATGCTGAAAATGATGACAATAATTTTATGGCTACATTTATAGCTTCCACACAAGATTGCTTTCATATGGAAGAAAATATAATTACATTTGTAATAGACTCAGGCGCTACATACAACTTTATTAAATCAGAATGTGAAGAATTTATGGAAAATGTAAGTGAATTAGATTATTCAGTTTCTATTAATGTGGCAAATGGGCAAAAATTAATTGCAAGAAAGAAAGGAATATTAAGATTAAAATATCAAAATAAAATTATTACAATTGAAGGAATGATTGTAGAAAATTTGAGTCACAATTTACTATCTGTCAATAAGTTACAAGAAAAAGGATACACTGTCGTGTTCAAAAATGGACAAGTAAAAATTCATACTAAGATAACAACATTTTTTGGTGAGAAATGTGGCAAACTATATGTATTAAAATTTACTAAAATAAATAATATTGAGTGCGAGGAATATATAAATAATTGTGAAGATGACATATGGCATAAAAGGTTGGGTCATTTAAATAGAAAGGGATTATCAATATTGAAATTACCTTATAAAATTGATTTTTGTGATATTTGTTTGCAGAACAAAAGTACAAGATTGCCATTTCGAACCGTGGACCATGCACAATCTCAGAAAATAGGAGATCTTATACACACGGACGTGGCTGGTCCGAGCAGAACACCTACTACCGGGGGACACAGGTACTTTCAAACTATAATTGATGATTATTCACATTTTACTGTAACATACTTGCTAAAAAACAAATCAGAAGCGTCTGATAATATTATGAAATATGTTGCAGAGATCGAGCGTGAGAAAGAGGTAAAAATTAAGAGGATTCGGTGTGATAATGGAGGGGAATACTCTTCAAATTATTTTAAAAATTATTGTAAAAGTAAAGGCATACAATTAGAATATAACCTGCCTTATAGTCCACAAATGAACGGAAAGAGCGAGCGAATGAATAGAACATTATATGACAAAGCAAGAACAATTTTAGAAGAATCAAATTTGCCAAGATATCTTTGGGGATATGCAATATTAACAGCTACGTACCAAATTAACAGGTGTCCATCTAAAGCTATAAATTTTCAAATACCAGCTGTTTTATTCGGAAGGGAATTTAGATTAGATAAATTAAAAATTTTTGGATGCCAAGGATGGATGATTATAATACCCAAAGGAGACAAATTTGACCCAAGAGCTAAAGAAGTAAGAATGATAGGATATGGAAAGACTGGATATATAGTGTGGGATCCAAAGACAGATAAAATTTCCGTTTCGAGAGACGTAAAATTTAATGAGAAAAATGTCAAATACATTAATGAACAAACAGGTGTAGATATTCAGAGTCAACAAATAGAACAACCATTAAATGAAACAGAATATGAACAGTCAACAACAGATAGTGAGAAGTCAAGTGACAGTCAGAAAAATTTTGAAAAAGACGTAAATATTGAAAATAATAATAAGATCATAGAAAGTAAAGAATTAGAACAAAAAATGACAAGAAGTGGGAGAATAATAAAGAAACCAAAACATTTAGAAGATTATGAACTATATGAAGCTTATTGTTTACTTAATAATGAGGAGGAACCACAAAGCTACGAAGACGCTGTTAGTAATGGTTGGACAGAAGCAATAAATATAGAATTAGAGGCTTTAAGGAAAATGGAAACATGGACTATAACAGAGTTGCCAAAAGACAAAATTGCTATCGACACAAAATGGGTTTTTAAAGTTAAAGAAAATGGATTGAAAAAGGCTCGTTTAGTAGCAAGAGGATTTCAAATAAAAGAACCTGATGATTTTGGTAAAAATTATGCTCCAGTCGCAAGATCTTCAACGGTACGAACTTTGTTGGCACATGCAGTACAGAATGGTTGGAATATAAAGCAGCTAGATGTGCCCACAGCATTTCTCAATGGAAAACTAGAGTCAGAAGTTTATATAAAACCACCAAAAGGAATACAAGTTGATAATGATAAAGTTTTAAAACTGAATAGAGGATTATATGGTTTAAGAGAAAGTCCAAAGTGTTGGAATCAAAGATTTAATGACTATGTCGATAAAATTGGATTTATAAGGTCAAAACATGATTTTTGTTTATATACAGGAAAAGAAACTAAAGTGTGGATGGTAATATATGTCGATGATATTATTTTAACAGGAGATGATGAGAATGTAGATAAAGTGACAAAAGATTTAAAGAAAGAATTTCAAGTTAAAGATTTTGGCTTTCCAAATTTATTTTTAGGAATGGAAATAGAAAGAATGGGCAATGACTTAAAATTAACTCAGAAAAATCAGATTAATAAAATGCTTGAAAAATTCAAAATGGCAGAATGTAAAAGCACAACTACACCAATGCTAAAAGGTTATCAGTATGAGACAGAAGAAATAATCCAAGATGTGCCTTTTCGACAGCTTATAGGAGGACTAATGTTTGTTGCTACAATTTCTCGTCCGGACATTGCCTATGCAGTATCTTACCTAAGTCAGTACTTGGATAAACCGACTAAAGGCCTATGGATCCAAGCAAAAAGGATTTTGAGATATTTAAAAGGTACAATTAATGAAGGACTAATTTATGAAAAATCTGAAAATAACTCTTTAGAGACATACTCTGATGCAGATTGGGCAGGAAATCATACAGATAGAAAAAGTGTATCTGGATCTGTTACACTCTACAACCGTTGTCTGGTATCCTGGTTTTCTAGAAAACAGAACTGTGTGGCTCTATCAACTGTAGAAGCAGAGTATATTGCAGCAGCCACCAGTGCTTGTGATTTGTTATATGTGAAAGGACTTTTTAGTGATATAAATGGACTGAATAGTGTCATTAAGTGTGTGCTCTACATGGACAATAAAGGTGCAATTCAGCTATCAAAATCTTTCGAGAACAGTAAGCGTGCTAAACATATAGATATCAAAAATCATTTTTTAAAGGATTTAGTTATTAATAAAGAAATAGTTGTTTACTACATTAGTACTACTGAAAATTTATCAGATCTTTTAACTAAAAAATTTATCTTGTGAAAAACTTTGTTATATGAAAAAGTATTTAAATATTGGTTAATAATAAATAAAACTGTAATCTAAAAGTAGTAATATATATTTTTTTTTTGGATTAGAGAATATTGTAACGTAGTTCATGTGTTTATTTGTTGTAAACGATTGATGATTTTGTACTGTATAAAAATATGAGCATCAATCGAGGGGGGGTGTTATAATATGATGATAAACCGTGTATGGAACGTCTTATTGTTTATTGTGATAGGTTGGCGTTTTTACTCTGTAATGTAATGTTGGTTTATTGTCTGTGACACATCGCTCTCTTTCTCTGTGTTCCCCGGTAAGGAAGGATAGGAAAATAAAATGTAAGTTTTGTTAAAGTGGAAATAATAAAACATAAGATGAAATAACACAGACTTTTAATAAATATCTCATCAACCATAATTTAAATATGAATAATGGTCGAATTTCAACCACAGGACAATCTTTAGAATTTCATAATTACACATCTGTTACTTTTGCAAATCTTTTAGAATGCCTACGTTACATCAGTTTCGCAATGTGAAAAATAAGTAGTGCGTATAATACGCTTACCTATTTCGAGTTACACGAAAAAATATATCAATTGAGATTAAGTAGGTAGGTGGTTTAATGGATGAAAGCAGGTTTCGTCCCATTTAAAAATTATTCAAAACAGGATATTAGAAACTTTAAATAAAATCTTTTTATAGATTTTTGAACATAAATGACAATCTCAAATCTTAGTAGACAGAAAACTTTATATAATGCTTAAAATCGTTACGATGAGAAAACTTTTTATATTGTTGATTTGATTTAATGATGATTCAATGATCTTTGATCACATTCTGAACGCAAACTCGCCCATATAAAGAAAAATTTTTTTTTTCTGCTACAACGTCTTTACAGGAGCAATAGAGAACTGGTTTATATTTATTTTACAATTTGGCCTTTTTAATATTTTGGTGTAGACCTGGGGGGCAATTCTGCTAAATAAAACCTGCATTAATACAATTACAATCAAGTCCCGACATGCTTACACTCTCAAAAGGTGTTTTTATGAACGTTAAACCAACGTGAAACGCGCTCTGATTGGTCGAAGCGGCATAAAATCCGTTCACGGTAACATGACGCTACACTTTCAATCCAAACAAAGTGAAGTTGACTGTTTACATTGTTTACTTTAAATACGAGAATTGAGGTTCTGATGATTGAATCCATGACAAGCCGAAGGAACCCTTCGAGATTTGTAGGGACATTAAATGCTGTGCACACGCACCAGCGGGAATCTGAGGGTCAATTCCGCTAAATAAAACCAGCATTAATACAATTACAATCAAGTCTCGATACGCTAAAACTGTTTTTCGTAAACGTTAAACCAACGTGAAACGCGTTCTGATTGATGCAAACTTCACAAAATCAGTTTATGGTAACATTATTATAGTCGCTTCACTTATATATAGTACAATCAAAGTAAAATGAAAGTCTACTTTAAATACGAGAATTGAGTTTCAGGTTTGTCTTAGCGGCATATTTATATAGGTACATAATTGCAGCCCACAAAGTAGGTACAGATGCCATGAAAACCACACCCACTGAGAGACGGTAAAATATGATATTATATTATTATTCGAGTAATAACTTAGTTAATGCCCGGTTTCTGAAGATATTACATAAACTGTAGATAAACTCTAAATAAACTAACTTTAAACGCAACTGTTTCGCTATAATTCGGCAGTTATGAAAAAGTATGTAATGATAAAAAAAAAAATCTTAACGAACCAAAAGCCAATGAACAGCGAAAATCAACCGACAAATTCACTTCAGAAACTGGGCAAAGGCACAAATCGATTGAAAACCCAATAACATTGGTCGAAAATTTCATAATCAATTTACAACGTTAAACAAAAATAAATATCGTCGGAAAATCTTTCAATTTTAAGAACGTCAACTAAATTGGTCATTTCATTTGACCATTCTAATATTACAATGGTCAAATGTAATATTAAAATTGTAATATAACAATATATTTGCTGCACAAATAATATTTTGTTTCATCTTAAAAAAAGACATTTTAATAAAAACGCTACAAAGAGAATCTCATGTGAAATTCATTTCTGTGAACAGACGTTTATGTATGTAGAAACACAACAATAACAATTAATTGTAATAAAATTCATATGTAAAATGCATTTTTTATTTTGTTTCACCATATTTAACTTTTCTTCGTTTATTGATTTCTTAAGTTTTTCTTCGTTTTTGTATTTTATTCATATTAGTTCTCTAATTCCTACAAACTGTTTCTTATGACTTCTAACGTCTTATATTGAAATTAAAATTTGTCTTTTAGCAGATTTTTTAAAAATCTTGTACCTACTGAACGAGACTGTCTTGTATATAAATAATTGGTTTCTCGAAAACGGCTGCAAACGTATAAACATAAATATAGTATGCATTGAGTTGTAAGGGGGAGAAAGACGAGATAAATCTCGGGAAAC
Source organism: Glaucopsyche alexis (assembly GCA_905404095.1). Lineage (NCBI taxonomy): Eukaryota > Metazoa > Arthropoda > Insecta > Lepidoptera > Lycaenidae > Glaucopsyche > Glaucopsyche alexis. The sequence continues at coordinate 19,930,030 of FR990042.1, forward strand.
TGCGCATTTATTATGTTTTTCTTTTGTCGTGCAACAGAAGATACCTATATCAATAATTTCAACTGTATTATGTTCGATTGGTATATACGCGTATGAATAATTTTTGCTTTGTTCGAAAATTCTAAATGTGGTTCGAATCACGATCAGATCAATATTTTTTATCTTTTTTTTATCAACAGAACTCTATTTATCAGAACACCGAGCGAAGCTCGGCTACTCAGACACTTATAACTTACTGAGTGACTATTTTCTACTGAGGAAAAGTCTCCTACATGCTTAGTATGCCCACCGTAGAAATGCGTTTTATCTTCACAATAATAATAATAATTTATTGTAATAACTAATATAATAATATTATTTTTGTGTTTTGAAGTATTACAAAGAAACATATAAGAATAGACATACCGACAGATAATATGGATAAAATGACAGCAGGCCTTTGTCAATCTGTCATTTTGTCTATTCTTCGGCAGGCAGATACCATTTCTACGGTGATAACGCTATGTGTGCAGGTAAAGCAACAAAGTTCCCCATAGTAGGTACTGTGTAGGACGTTAAGGCAGTAGGAGACTGCCGGAAGGCAAAAGGCTTATATCACGTAGGCCCACATTCCGTATTAATGAATCGTATGTCATAAACCGTAATTAATGTTTGGCAATTCATTTTGATATAATATATTTTCTGTCAATATTAGGAAGTGTTACGCTATGTAAGTCGACCCGAATTTGTCCGTGGCTAATAATGATGGATGTGTGTACACTCGATTTATTCTGGCCCCAAACGAGCACGTTAAAATAAGTCACGATTAACGAAAGGATAACGTGTAACGTCTTACGTCAGTAATGAGGAGGGCAAAATATAGTGTTGCTCACCATACTTTTGAGATATGAGGGGTCCATTATACACTAATAATAACTACAATTAAAAAAAAAAAACTATAACCTGACTACGTAAATTATACAGCCTATGTTACCCGGGTATTGATACCTCATTTATTGAAATTGGGTCAGTAGTTTAGGTACTCCGTTGGAACAAACATACAAAAAATTTTAGACTACCTCATCATTAGTCATTACCCTTCCTTTGGGCTTCGCCGTAGTCGGGTAAAAGACAATAAGTAGGTATTGCCTGAACTTCTACGATATGTATTTTATGTTTGCTCACAGTTCATCAAAGTGCATAATTTGATGAACAGGTAATTTTTTGTACTCGTTTTATTCAATTTAGAATAAAAGAAAAAACAATATCTTAATCATCTGTGAAATATCTAGGTAAAACAGTATTTTATAGTGTGAAAATTAGCACATTTGTTAGTTTCGGACCTGAAAATTATTGTACAAAAATAATGAAGTAATAAATAAACATAAAATATAGGTAATATGGCACGGAACTCTACATACACGAGTCCGGCTCGCACTTGGCCGGTTTTTCTATTTAATATAATATTGTTAAAATATGTCTTTTTATATACCTGAGTTTTAGCTTTAAAAAATTAAAATATTTTGTCAATGTCGAAATTCTGTAAGAAACATTAATCTGTCTACCAAATGTGGCCAACCGCAGCCTGTTATAAAATGACTAGTTATACTCTTTTGACTAATACATAATAATCTAACAATGTAACTTAAACAAGACATGTTACATTACCAATATTTATTGCTGGAAAAACTGTTACGAAATTACTGAATGTAACAAATAATTTTAATTAGCGTTATATTATCATTAAATTATTTAAATTTTTTGGTTTCTTTATTTTAATTACCTGTTAATTGGGGTATGTATAGTACACATTTTGTACATTATAAGACAAAAAATTCCTATGTTATCTTATACTTTAAACGAGCCAATCTTTATATTATATAATCGGAATCAAAATGATAGCAAGTATTGAAACGAAATTAAGTATGCTGGAAGTTTTGGGGGAGAAAAATCGAGCTACGTCTGATCCTGAGGAAACTGCGAATTTTTAAGTTATCTGTTTTTTTATTTCGTCGCGAAATAGGTTAATAGTGGTTTCGATTTCTAAATGTCAAACCCGGTTTTTGGCTTATATTAGTTAGCGATGAACATTTTGCGATGTTGGCAAATTAATTATTACCTACCTAGAGATCGCCCTGTGGCCGAAATTCGACCATAATTTCATGTTTATTTTAATTTTAGTTTCAACTTTTTTAGGTTTATTTTGCCTCTTGAGTCATGTTATTGGAAACATTTTGTTAATGGAATGTGAAAGATAATTGACACTCATTAACAATTAAACCTATTGTAATACTAGCTGACCCGGCAAACTTTGTTCTACCTTAGAGGCAATAAATGAGCAGATTTTGTATTTCATTAAGTGCAAGTTTTCATTAGGATAATAGATATAATTAAAAAGAAATCAATTATTTTAATGATCGTTAAAATGGGCCATGTATTTTGTTGCATGGGTTGCAATCTTCAGTAAAGCATCTTGTAATAGACGACATTTTTCGATTTATTATCAGGCGCAAGAATAAATAACGCAGATGGTCTTCCGATCCGTGAATATGCCACATATAATTGACCAGGTGAAAAACATAGATTTTGTTGTGGATTCAGACCACAAACTTTCAAGGATTGACCTTGTGACTTATTAATGGTCATGGCGAATGCAAGACGGATCGGAAATGGAAGTCGTTTGAACTCAAACGGCATATCGGTATTCGGTAGGGATCATCGGGATCTTCGGAATGAGAACTTCCTCACCTTCGAATTTTCCTTTGAGTATCGTCGTGTAAATCATATTATTTGTAAATCCCTAAATCCCCTATTTCCTAAATCCCCAAACATATTTTTCTGCTATAAATAGTAGCCTATGCTATTCCTCGTAGTCTACTTTATATCTGTGCCAAATTTCATGATGATCGGTTAAGTAGTTTTTACGTAAAAGCGTAAATACAGTATTCCACGGGAACCGTACATTTTCTGCAATAAAAAGTAGCCTATGTCCTTTCCCGTGCTCTACCTTATATCTGTGCAAAATTTCATGATGATCGGTTAAGTAGTTTTTACGTAAAAGCTTAAATACAATATTCCACAGGAACCGTACATTTTCTACAATAAAAAGTAGCCTATGTCCTTTCCCGTGCTCTACTTTATATCTGTGCAAAATTTCAAGATGATCGGGTAAGTAGTTACGTAAAAGCGTAAATACAGTATTCCACAGGAACCGTACATTTTTATGCAATAAAGAGTAACCTATGCTCTTCCTCGTAGTCTACTCTATGTCTGTGCCAAATTTCATGATGATCGGTTAAGTAGTTTTTACGTAAAAGCGTAAATACAGTATTCCACGGGAACCGTACATTTTCTGCAATAAAAAGTAGCCTATGTCCTTTCCCGTGCTCTACTTTATATCTGTGCCAAATTTCATGATGAACGGTTAAGTAGTTTTTACGTAAAAGCGTAAATACAGTATTCCACGGGAACCGTACATTTTTATGCAATAAAGAGTAATTTATGTTCTTCCTCGTAGTCTACTTTATATCTGTGCCAAATTTCATGATGATCGGTTAAGTAGTTTTTACGTAAAAGCGTAAATACAGTATTCCATGGGAACCGTACATTTTACCGCGATAAATAGTATCCTATGTCCTATTCCTGGTTCTAAGCTACCTCCCTACCAATTTTCAGCCAAATCGGTTCAGCCGTTCTTGAGTTATAAATGGTGTAACTAACACGACTTTCTTTTATATAATTATATAGATATACAAAAATGCTAGTATGAGTCAGGTAGAGTGTTGCTGATATTTTCATTAATTTCATGTATTTCTAAGAATAATTGGAAAAAATTTAAGCTTTTCGCACGCCTTCCTCAGTATAAACTGAAATAGTGCCAAATTTCCCTTTAATCCGTTCGCACAATTCTCGTAAAACTGTACTTGAAATTTTTGCTTCACATATCTATACATATAAAATCCTTTGTCCTGAATGACTGACGGATCAACGCACAGCCTAAACCGCTGCACAGTGTTTTAGAAATCCTCAAAATCGGACATTTCTAAACTAAGCCTAGAGGTCGATGGCGTTTTGTATTTCAAATATAAGAGTAGAACACCCGTGTGCCAATTCTACTTAGTTTTTGAGATGAATAATTTGGAATATGGGCATTTTTTCAAGTCATCGATTCATAAAATTAATTTATTACGTCAATTGCGAGGCGTTGTAAACTTGTTATATACTTTGTTCGATACACCATTTAGATGCGCATTTATTATACTTTATTACGTTTCTGCCACTTGAGTACTTTTAAAGATATTTAATTTTTTTCACTTTTCAAACTTGATTTTTTTTCTTTGATACTAAGTTGTTTCCGCAATTGTTTTTTATACTAAACCATACTATGTCATAGTTTCTTTGTACATGATTTTTTTCAATTGCCAATCTAACTAGGAACGGGAGAAATAAGCATTCTTTTATTTTTAAGTAGCCTCTGACCTATTTTTAAGAGCAAAGTTTCATATACCATAGATTTTACGAATATAAAAAATTCATAAAGTCCGATGAAAGGTAGTGTATAGCGCGGGAAGGGGTCCACCCTACTTAGGCAATTGCTAAAAACCCGTGCCTAGCGGCGGCATGGGTCCTGATAGGCTCCATGATGCTTCACCTCCGCTCCTTCGAGTTGTATGTATAACGACGGGGTTTCAGCAAAGTTTGAAAAGTGAAAAAAATTAAATATCTTTAAAAGTACTCAAGTGGCAGAAACGTAATAAAGTATAATAAATGCGCATCTAAATGGTGTATCAATCAAAGTATATATACTTATAACAAGTTTACCACGCCTCGCAAGTCGCAATTGACGTAATAAATTAATTGTATGCATCGATGACTTGAAAAAATGCCCATATTCCAAATTATTTATCTCAAAAACTAAGTAGAATTGGCACACGGGTGTTCTACTCTTATATTTGAAATACAAGACGCCATCGACCTCTGGGCTTAGTTTAGAAATGTCCGATTTTGAGGATTTCTAAAACACTGTGCGCTGATCGTAGAGACCTGAAACTTGCAGGGCTTGCTCTTTGTAATGCGTAGGGATCCGATAAGAAGGGATTTTTCGAAATTCGGCGCCTAAGGGGGTGAAAAGGGGGAAAACAGTTTGTATGGGACAACGTGATTCCTTGGTCCAATCTACTTCATATTTTGTACAAACATTATGTAACAGAATTGATGGAATTCGTGTATCATAGTTTATTGAAATTCGTCCCCTAACGGGAATAAAAAGGGAAAGAAAGTTGTTTGGAGCGATTTGCTTTAAGTTGATATAAATACTCCTTAGTGCTTTTGATTTAAAGCTCCCACTCACAATCGATCGATCGATTTAGTCTTTACAATTTAAACATTTACTGGATTCGTAGTTGCAAGTAAATCGGTTTAGATAAAAATTTAATATAGTCTGAGATCCTAGGACCGCCTTACTATACTTTTTATATGAAACTCGTATATATACCTACGCGTAAATTTTGTTCCAACTTTTGACCCCCACCGCAAAAACTAGCTGGTAGGTCTTACACTAATCATTTTGTGTAATAGTTTATCGTTAGAAATTTACTTTCAAATACGAATTAATTTCCAATTTGATCGAAGCAATCGATAGCCCGTGAGTGGGGAGCTTTATTTTTAATTTGACATAATATTATATTGTCATCATGTTAAAAAATAAATCTGACAAGAATGCGAAAGTTAAATTTGATGAAAATGCATAGATATATAATATTAATACTATGAAAATGTCTTTGAAAAACTAGGCATCTAAATATTTGCGATTGCTGCATTAAAATATATTCATAATACTTATGTATTATATTACATTTGTATACTATTTCAGTAGAATATTTTGAGTGTAGGTATACCTAATTAAATTTCTTTCTCTTTTGTTGTTATATTATGTAATATTTAATTTATTTGTGCTTGGTTTATGAGTGTTTAATACATAGGTTTTTAGTTTTTAACCCAAAACAATGACTTTTATGATTTTCTTAAAATATTTTTGATCTGTACGTTTGTGCGCGCTAATCTCAGAAACTACGGAACGGATTTTTATAAAATTTGTTACCGTAGTAGTTTAGCCCTTGGATAAACACATAGGACTGGCTTTTTATCGCGGAAAATTTTTGGGTACCTAACTACCTACGGGTTCCACGTGGATAGGAATTAGGATAGCTCTGCTTATAATTTTGCGTAGGTATTTCAATTCAATCGGTTCATACCTACAAAAAGTTTAATCAATCGAAAAAATAACGTATACTACGTTATTTTTTAGATTGATAAATATTTTGCTATAAAATAACCAGATATTTGCATTGGTTAAAACTTTACCTAGGTTAATCCTAATCATTAACGTGTATGATTATTATATGAGGAATAAGTGAGAAGCTAGATGGCTTCGTGGTCGTACTGCTAACTCATCTCTCTCTCAAACTCTGTCGTGGTCCCAACTAGGATGGGCGATCACAATCCAAATTATTTTTATTAAGTTCAAAGTCCACAACGTCTTCCCATTCAAAAGATTTTCGAAATCGTTAAAATACTAATTATCGGCTACAAAGAAATCCTTACTTAATATTATACCTAAACGCGAAAGTTTGTATACAGTACATAATAATATGTTTAGTTTTTCATAATAGTAAAGTAAAGAAAGCACGTAAAGAATTTTGATGAAATCAGGTATGGTAGAAGTTTATCCAGAATTAACACATAATACTTTTTGCAGCTTATTAAATTTTATTTATGGTAGAGTTCCCGGTAAATTTATTGAGTGTACGAAGTCGCAGTAAACATTCAAATAAAAAACAACTGATACGGCTGTGCAGTGCCTACACCATTAAGTATTTTTATAATTTTCAATTTTGGTATTGGTATTTTCCCGAACAAGCTTTCCCTCTGACGCGAGCGAAGCTGCGGGCAAAAGCTAGTTAATAATATAATGATTAGTAGTACTGGTGTCTGAGATTCGAATCCCGAACATACAAATATTTTTGTGATTATTTTTATTCCTTTTATATTTTTTATCAATTTTAAATTATTTTAACAATCTACTTAAACTTTGCGGAGTTTTAGTAGACTCGGTTACCCCGGTACAAATTTCAACTAACGGTATATTATGTATTATTAAATTAATTTCATTTCTAGTTTTCTGTATACAATTTACTTGTTCATTGGGACATGTAAAATGTACATATTGAATACATTATGAGGCAGAAAATCCGATGTTATATGAAACTTAATGGTGTAAATAATTGTTTGTTAAGGTAATAGGCCAGATGCATATCAATAGCAGATCAGTATCAAGTGTTCGGAGTCTAGCTACTGTCACTCGTAAGGATGTCGCTAAGGTTGGTGTTGGGCAAACATATTGTTTTAAGGCGGCGTAACGTAACATGGTTGCCAAATGTCATATCGGTGATCTGGAGGGGTAGTGGTCGATCACGTCTGGCCAGTGCCTTACGATTGTGGTCGCGTGTGCCCGCCTCTACGTTCACTAAGCAGAACATCGTAAGTGTTATTTGCTAATTACGAATGCGAAGCGAGTTTTTGTGTGCGATGCGAATTTTTGTGTGATATTTTTTCATCATTTAGAAAGTATTTTTGCTTAATTAAATTTGTGCTGTAGAGTTACATTCATTTGTAGTTCTTATTTGATTTAACGTTACCAGTGAAATTGTTTGTATATTTACCTAACATTTTAACGCAAACTAAAGTTTGTTTTATTTTTTATTAGGACTCTCCTAATAAAAAATAAAACAAACTAAAAAGTGTAGATATTTATATTCACATGATGGATGATGCAACAGGGGTTTAAAACAACAAATGTAGGATATTTAAGCAAAACTGTGTATAAACGTGTGATGGCTGAATAAATTGCAAAAGTAGGTACAGTTACATTCATGCAATTTCATTTCGCCCCATAATAATAGGCAAAGAATTATTATGCAACAATTATTAATAAAAATGTGCGTTTATTTTGCGAAAGCAAAGTTTCACTGCTTGTTAAAGTATAAATAATATTCAAAGGAAATATTGAGCGAAAATAAAGTACAAAAAATTTAGTACTTTTTTAAATATTGCAATATTATTGTTGGTTTTTGACGCAATTGCTCGTGGTGGTTACATTACATATTATTGGGAACAGCATATCGCATATCCTGTGATATTATGCTATAGCCATTGGCCTATAAGTTTATTTCTACGCTAAGCCAGTCTTACTAACTACAATCTATAATAACTACAATTTTTATTAGAAAAAAAAAAAAAAAACTTTAACCCGACTACGTAAATTATATACCCTATGTTACCGGGCTATTATTACGAATCTATTGACACCTCATTTATAAAAATCATATCTGTAGTTTAGGCGCTGCGGTGGAACACACATATATACATACATACATATATTGCCCAAAACATTAACCTTCCTTTTGGCTTCGCCGTAGTCGGGTAAAAATAAAAATATTGGCAGTTATAGGGACTGCCGATAGAAGTGAAAAATAAAAATTATAAAAGAAATAGAAATAAAAAGTATAAAAATATGTTGTCTGACCGAGATTCGAACCCTAGACCAGTTGGTCAACAACGCCTACTTAATTGCGTTACGCGTATCTGGCATTAGTATTCGAAATTACTCCTTATTTGTATTACACGACGAAATAAAAGTTAATTTTAGGCTCTACATTGGCCGTAGGGCGTAACGCTTTTTCGTGACAGAAAAATCGTAATAAACCCGTTTATATAAAATCTTCACTTCAACAAAGTAGTGTAGATTACATACTATCATTAGATTACAAACATCGAAGTGTAGGCATAATTATTCATGTCATAACACATTTGTTGCGAAAATTAAGACTGACGGTTACTTATTCGTTTTAGTCTTTTTAGTGACTTACCGATGAAGATAATTGAGTTTATTTTTTATAAAATGTAAGAAAATCATGACAGCTGCCCTTATGTTACGTACTGAAACTTATTCTATAATATAATATGATTTAATAAATAATGGCTAATTATTGATGATTTTAGATATGTATAAAACTCCATTAATAGTATAACTGTTAAGTCACTTTGTGTACCGTCTAGTGTATTTTTTTCTTATTACTACTTCTACTACAAAAATAGTTTTTGTAGTAGAAATATATTGCACTGAATATACATTATTTTTCTGTACTCTTTTTAACAAATTAAAAAACTTTTTCAATTGAAAAATTGACAAGGTCAAAGTCAAAGTAGCAAAATCTATCGGTTCCACATCGGTTTTGTGTGTTCGGTTGTATTGAGGGCGATTACTGCACACCACGTAACGGTGGCATGTGGCGAAATATTCACTAACATGCACTTAGATACAATTTTACCATCACTCTTGTTTCGTACTCGTTGTTTTATTTCACATTGTTTTTAGGGTTCCGTACAAGACGGGCAACAATACGCGAAACGGGCAACTATTACAAATATTATGTCATATAACATATATAACATGACATAATATGCGTAAACATAAAATTCGCTCGCTTAAAAAGTGCGCGCCATGTCGCGTCGAGTCTCGTCCCTAACCCATTGTGTGCTACCCCCGCGTTGCGTTGACAGTCGACACACGACATTACAAGGTGATAGGCGCAGCGCACCACCATCCACCCTTCCTCCACAATATAAAGAACCTGGGTAACCGAGTTTTGTTCGGAGCTCTAGTAGATTAAAAAAAATCACATAAATATTTTAACGGGGTTCGAACTCACCACATTTCGAATTTCTGAACAACTCAATAATTAACCAATCTGTCAATGCACGACGGAAGAAAAAACATATACTTACTATAACTTAAAAATGCGCAGTATCGCAGAGATAAATCCTAGCTAGGCCGATTTTTCACCCCAAAAACTTCCAGTATACCAAATTTTAAGTAAATATACCAGTTGCCGAGATTACTAATATACAAGATTGTCTCGTTTAAATGAAAAGATAATAATAGGCTACACGACTGATTTTTTTTTATTGCATAAATGAATAGTACTCTTAAATATGAGTAACTTCTCAGAAGAAACTGTATATCAAAAGTCAATATTTTTAAAGGTACAGCGATTTGTTTACTAAATTTCGCAAGTCCCGTGAAAACGCTCCATACTAAAGTCGTACGTAGATATGACGTCACGTCCATGTTAAAGTGTATGAAGTATATGGCCGCGGGAACATATTTGTAAATATCTCCGATATTTGTGCGTTTAAGTTCATACATGTCATAATAAAAGTTTTTGTATATGATGTAAGTAAACTAATGATGTAGGTTTTGTTTACTTATTTAGCAAAAAAATAATAATTTTTTTTGTACTTTTTAGATGTCTCTAATTACTAAACTATAAATAAAATATTATAATTTTTTACATTTACGAAGTAGTAATGCCTCAAATTTTCTGAGTACATTAATGAAACTAAATATTTTAGATGTAGTCGTGTAGCCTATTTAGAGTAGCGGAGCTTAGCCGTGTCTTTGAAATTTTTACCTACGATTGAGTGTGAAGGTCTTCTGTACATTATTTTTAATGTGCTTCCTCTTCGTCTCCAGTCGCGCGTCGTACCGTTGAAACATGTTCGTGGTTTTTTTAATGTCATAAAAAATCTATGAAAACGACGCAGCAGCATCGACGATACGACAACGCAAATACAACGTACTAATGTACTAACGTACTAATAAAGTGCAGCCGTATCGGCAAAAGTAATAACTAGTGCAGTAACTGAAGTGTGAAGTCAATGCGCTAAGAGCATGCACAACACTGCAGTGAGCACATCGTTGTTTTGGTTCCGTATCACACAGCACACTCTACATCCCATCTTCATTAAGATTTACGGCTCAGTACTTAAATCACTCGTCAATGTGATAAAATAAGCGGCTCAAATATTAGTGTAAATACTAAATTGTTTACACACATATTATTTTGTTTGGGTGACGTTTCATTATACGGCATTTATTTAAATTGATTCAAAATAACTGCCTATTTTTTAAAAGTTGTCACATAACTACTTGTAGCTTCCAATATCTATATGATCATATCAAAAATAATAATTTATTCTCATATTCTTTTTTTTTAAATTAATTAATAAAACCAAAGCTCCGCAACAGCGAATTTATTAGAATTTTTTGAACGTATTCAATAGTTGCTACCGCGAAAAAAAATTATCGCGTCACGTCTAAACTGCTGTAATTATAAATATGTATAATATTTATAATATGATAGATTGCGTAGATTTTAATTTTGACAGCATAAAATTATTTTAAAAAATTAGGAGTGACTTCCCCATGCATGTGAAGGGGGATGATATTTTCTCTCACTGTAACCCATCGTGATTCGTGTGACTGTGAGATATCTTGGAATATTATGTATTTTTAAATAAAGGCGAGGTTTCATACCATTTTCGAGTAATCGGCCTCTAAAGTGGTTTACAAGTTGCAATTGTAATAATAATAATTAATAATAAAGGTAGGTAAATAAAAATAATTGTGTTACCCAACTAGAGCTAGCAAACATATTGGCTTATGTAACGTGATTAAAGTGATGAAAGTTTTTTAGCCACATCTTTAAAGTGATAAATATGTAGATATAAATTAGAATATATTATTTAAAACTTTCTTGTACGTAATATCCATTACCCGAAAAATATAAAATGTGAATGCATTAGTCCATGATCGACTTTCATTGACGTGGTTGTATTAGAAGTAAGAATATTTTTCAATTATTTTTTTTGCATAATCTATAATGACAAAGTCACGTTCATTCAAGATGACACACGTCATGTCACTCTGAATTTTAGTATGTCAATGTGTACCTAAGGGCTAGTTCACACCGAAACCAAACGTACGCGTCGCAGCGCTGCTATTTAAAAGAGTAATTCAAAATTGAACTTCATTCAGTACACAAGAAGATTTACGTTTCATTACTAGATCGGCGCCGCGCCGGCCTAGCAGGGCGGTACATTTTGACATACGAACTCCTGTAATTATTTATGGTGTAAGATACACCATAAATAATTACAGGAGTTCGTATGGGTGGTGAATAAATTTCTATTTTAATCGTTCTAATAAGAATACAGCATCACGTATCGTCTCGTTTCAGTGTGAACTGACCTTTTTCTATAATTCTCCTCCCAATCGCAAAATGTCGCAAAAACAGAAGGTTTGTTATTACAAAGCTTCTGATTTCTGAATCAATTGAAACTGTAATATTACAAAGATTCTGAAAAATTAAAGCGTTGCTCAAAACCGATTGGAACTATATTTATTGTAATGCTTTGTAATATTATAGTTTCAATTGATTTTGAGCTACACTTTAATTTTTCTTTCAATAGCCAATAATGCTATAAAATATCAATCTACTGACTTTTAATCAGTCATACCACATCAATCAGCGGTATACAGTTCAAATGAACCAGGACTCGATAATATCCTGGTCTTATGAATAAATAAATAATTTGATCAGACATATTTCAACACTTGCGCGCTTGCTTCCGTGAGAGTATTGAATGTCATGCAATTTGTGTGTCAATAATGTGAAAACTTAGCACTGGTAAAGTCTGCGGGTTAGTCATAAGATTTTTATGCGTAAAGTTTGTTAACAACAACCGAACAGACACCAACATTTTGTACCACTACACATCAGTTGTCGATCTAGCTAGGTCTCATCTGGGAAATTGGTGCATTTTTAGTCAAATATTATGTTTTATCTTTCGTCGTGCAACAATAAATCAATAATTTCGTCGATTGTATAATGTCAGTCGGTTTGGCAGCTTGGTTAATTTTTGCGTTGTTCGTAAATTCGAAATGTGGTGGGTTCGGACCCCGATAAAATATTTTTGTGAATCTTTTTATTTTTAAAATTTATCAGAACTGCAAGCTACCCAGAAGCTAATCCTACTTCCTACTAATATTATAAATGTGAAAGTTTGTGAAGATGTAAGAATGGATGGATGAATGGATGCATGGATGGACGGATGGATGTTTGTTCCTCTTTCACTCGGATGAACGGATTTTGATGAAATTTGGTTATATAGTAGAAGTTTAGGCTCTGGATTAAAATATAGGCTACTTTTTATCCCAAAAAGTACAGTGTTCCCTGTTCTCGAGGGACACTATATTTATGCGGAAGGAGCCTCGGCATTCGAGAAACAGCTAGTAAATTAAAATGTAAAACCTCAGTTTAGCAGTCATGAGTCAGTTAATACTTAATGTAGGCTCAGGCCTACATTAACTGACCGATTGAGATAGTGGACAGATGAGGAACGAAGATAAGGTACAATCAGGCGCGAAATTGGCAATAAGCACCACGTAAAGGGACTAGTACTCGCTATTAACATCGATTACGTGATACTATTGCATCAAACAATTATTATGTACTCGGTAGTATAGGGTGGGTACTTAAGGGAATTGAAGTTTAGTAAGAGAGAGCAAAAGCAAAATTAAAAATTTTGAAAAAACCCACTACGGTAAAAATGTTATTTTTAATCGAAAAATAATTGTTTTTTTTTCTAAAAGCCCCGACTAAAAGTGAGTAGGTTATTACTTATTACAAAGTTAAAACACCATGAAAACCAACCGAGGCTTCCTTCTCCGTTCCGTCGCGGGTAAAAAGTTCATAAAGTACGTAGGTATAGAAACCAAATGTTTCTATACCTACGTACTTTGTTTCTTAAAATCCGAAAAATTTAAATTAAATATTAATGTCAAATATAATGTAATATTAATCTCCCTCTGTTATATTTACCTAGTATTTTGTATTCAGTTAGAAACCGGTAACTTTAAACCAAAAATCAAATCCCACCAAAAACATTTCCATGTAAAAAAATTATGCCAAGACGATACCATATGACTAGCACTGTCAAAAAGTTATGAAATCTCATGTAAAACCAAGCTTCTTACCCTACACGCCTTAACTCTACAAGCGTAACTTCACAAACTCTACACCTTAGTCAATATATGTGGCCTGGCCATTTCGCTTCATTCACTTGGCCGTAAGATGAAAAATTTATAACCGACTGTTTTTCTATTATACTCTCTTATAATAACGAAATGGCCAAGCCACATATAATGACTAAGGTGTAGAGTTTGTGAAGTTACGCTTGTAGAGTTAAGGCGTGTAGGGTAAGAAGCTTGGTTTTACATGAGATTTCATAACTTTTTGACAGTGCTAGTCATATGGTATCGTCTTGGCATAATTTTTTTACATGGAAATGTTTTTGGTGGGATTTCACTTCTTTTTGTAAGTTTTTATAACAATATTATCAAATAATTAAAAAGTGAATGGATAAAGAGCTGCTGCAGCAATGAGTTCCGGAATTATCATAAGTGTTCCCATTGTCAGCACAAGTATACAATTATTGTAGTTCATCCCAGTGAACTACGACATATTTGCACGATAGCAGTTCTGACTTCGAACGCCACCTCAGAGTCAATTTTTTCAAACATTAAATATGTCAAGGAATGGAAGAAATATTCTTTAGTAATTTAAACGGAAAAACATAAAGGTAACATTAACAAGTACAATAAAATATGTCGATATTAGATTAAAAGTACTTATTGTGTTTTTTGTTGTAAATAATAGGTTAGGTACATGGTTATATCACAGCCTATGGAACTATTACCTACAGTCGTCCAACGGACACGTCTAGACAGAGCAATCGTGCGGGGCGTGCGGGGTGAGAGAGGGGCGGTAGCGAGCCCAAGCTGCCATACACTCGCTTGGGACACGTCAGCCGGGGTTGACGCTTTTTAATTTGATTGTTTTAAGTGGTTTGCGACAGTGTTTCGTTTGAGTTGTATGTAGGTACTTATTTACAATGGTCAATTATATGAACAGCTAAAGAAGATTAATTTTAATACAAAACCATGCGCCTGTTTCCCGTCAGAATTTTTAATAAAATTGTATCTACGTATGAGAATTTACTAACTACATCGTCAAATTCAACAATCGCAATCTAAAAACTAGTAAATCCAAATGTCGAAAATACCTTTCAGTTTCGCATTTGTGGCTTTTGCAGGGTTCGTAAATATCCGATATTTATAACAAATATCAAAATATCAGATATCTTTGATATATATCCGATATTTTTGATTTTTTGATATTTTCAAAATTACATACAAATCTCATAGGTACTCTGATATGTTTTTTCGTAATAGTTGAATCGAAATAATTTGTATGTCTGATAATTTGAAGATAGGGAAGTAAAATTAAACTCATTTATTTATTATTGATATTAAAAGTTTTCAAATCAATTAAAAATCAACGATAGATACTTTTGAGTATCAATTTAAATAAACCATAAAACCATAAAATGACTTTTGTTTATAACCAGAAGAAAAAAAAGTGTATTAATTTTATCAGTCGAATTAATTTGACACATGGTATAAATGGTATAACAATAGTATAATAACAAACAAGGAATTTTCTTCCGAAAAACAGGGGGTCACGTGGGTGTCATATGCCGTTACAAGCCGCGTCGACGGCTATAATTAGTTAATGTCGTGTCAAATAGCAAGTTTTTGATGACCTAGGCTTGTGAAACTCTCGGAAAATAAGACCTGTGTTGATGTAAGATTTTTTACATTTAAAACATTCTTTTACATTTTTAAATATAAATATCAATTTTGATATAATATATCAAGCATAAATATCAATTGATATATATCATGCTAACCCTGAGCTTTTGTATACGCATTTGTATTTTTTATAATAAAACTCTTCATTAATACTTCTATATTTTTTTTTGTTTTACTCCTAGTACTCTACATACACATACTACGAATACCTACACAAAATGTAGAACAGATTATAATAAAACACATTATTGTGACAACCCTGCAGCAATGACGAATACCTACACAAAAGCGGCATTTCGCGCGACTTCAAACGCGTTGGACCACTGTATCTCTTTATTACACTGTGGTTATATTATTAAATTTTCTTTTTATTATCAAATCCCTAATAATAATAATAACAACAACAATTTTCAGACCTCTAGCTAAATTTGTGGACGTGTTATACAATTTTCCTTCCTGTAGTTTAAGGGGTTGAATGATAAAAGTTTATATGAGACTTCTTAACCTAATAATTCTTAACAATAAAAATAGAATGTTACCTTTATATTAAATTTTCCGTTGAAATTACTACAGAATATTCGGGAAACAATTATTTCAATATTACGTCAATTAGTTTACAATCCAAGCGATAAATGACAATATATAACTTACATAGTTCATAATAACGCGATAGATGGCGCTTTCACAAATAATTTACTTTAACTCCCTTGTTTAAGGGGTTGGAAGATGAAAGTTTCAATTTTGAGAATTTTTATGTTGGTTGTGTACTAATACAATCTTACGTAACAAATTTCAGCTTTCGAGAACATCCGGAAGTACGATATAATTTTGTTGATCATCAGTGAGTCAGTGACGGAATCAGGGGTTTTTAGATATCAATAAAATCTAAAGTATAAGACGTAGGTAATCGAAACTTTACATGTTTAATGAGACCGCTGATGTGAACAAATCCTGAAAGTTTCATTTATTTGGTACAATCCAAACCCAAGTTATGAGGGTTCAAAAAATCGACGAAACGCTTCGAGAAAAGGTGGTTTGGTAGTGCCCTTGCGCTTCGCTTGGCGTCTTGGCATGGGGGCACTACCGTGCCCCCAGATTATTAATAACACCTACTATGTCAGCCCGCACTATATTTACATAATAATGAAGAATAATTATTTGTTTTAAGTTATTATATTTTATTATTTGTCCAGAGAGCCCCGAGGCGTTGTAATCACCGCCCGAGGAGACTGACAATCTAGTTTCAACTCGTATTTAGTTCACTCAAACATCTCTGCGTTTCTCAGCGAACAGGAAATCGTTGGACTTGTTATAGTTCTTGAAGTTCCTTTACGATTTACGTAACACTGAATATGAAGGATTGATTTGCATTAACAAGATTGTTAAAAATTTCATACCACAGATATTATAACGAACCAGCTTCCTACACGTTACGAGTATTACAGGAAATTAAATTATATTAAGTTTAATTTCACGTGAAATAATAATTGAACATCGTGGCTTTTGTAAAAGTTTTTGTTCACTAGTATTTCATCTACCTTTCTTTTAAAATGCAATTTTTGTGAATTAGATGGCAGAATATTTTGACTTCAAAATAACTAACAGAAATATAGCTGGACACAATCCAGTAGCGAAAGCTGGTTCTTCATCAAAGGGAAGCCCCAGTGAACTTTTAATACCTATAAGAAATTTAGTACCTTGGACACAAAAACGATGGCTATACAAATTGAACTTTATAAATTACGCAATAAGTTACACTTTAACCCCCTTACTCATAAACGCTGTATAAGCTTTGAATAGATAAACAGTGTTTTGGTCCCGTCACACAAGTGACATTTTTAATTCGATTGAAGAAGACAAAACACTGTATAACTATTCAAAGCTTATACAGTGTTTATTAGTAAGGGGGTAAGAGTTCGAATGAAAAGTTGCACCGCACTGCAGAGCGCGTGATGTCATAATACGAAACGTTTATTTTTTCTGTAGTGAATAAAGTTCACACAATTTTTAATACCTGGGCCCCGATTCTCGTGCTTCGAATATCGGTTCGATTATCAGTCTGTCCTGCTCGCGCACGCATGATTTGACGCATGTGTGAATGAGTCAGCGCGAGAATCGAATCGAGATTCGAAGCACGAGAATCGGGGCCCTGTATTAAAAATGCAGAGCCGCGTCGCGTCGTCGAGCCTTAGTCAGTAATCAGTATGAAGAAATAGGTTTTCTAGTTCCACTTGATTGGCGAAAGCGCTAGAAACTTGACTATAAACTTATAACTATTTCACCTCATATGACCATTAACGCAGTTTTATGCGGAACACACACGACAAACGCAAGAGGCGCTGGACACGGACCGTAACGTTACGTAAAACCGACGTAATAATAATTTCACTCTAGAATTCCGTGCCTCACTCTGATTGGCATTTTTTGTTGTGCGCGGAAACGAACATTAACATGTAAACCGTCAATCCAAATCGGATATGAAAATATGCCAAGGATTGTGATTTCTCAGTAATTTATTTAAATTTTATAGAAAAGGTAAACTACTTGTTGATTTTTAATATGATTAAATGTAGGACAATGTTACTAACGTTACTGAAGAATATATTTACTTGTAAGGTCAGTTGGGGATGGATGGTGATCGGGTAAGCCAGTGCCATACAAAATGTATGGTCCTCTTGACGCTTAAAAAATAAAAGGAGCGTATTCTTTTTTATAAGAGGGTCGCCTCAACTAATCTTATAGTCAGTTAAATAACACTACTACCTAAACCTAATTAATATTTACAAAATTAAAAAAATAAAGGACCTGCGAATTGTCAAGCAGTGAGCGAGCTGATGATGGTGAATTATAGCTAAGCACACTCGATTACGTCAGCTTTGCAACAAAAAAAAACCGCATCTAAATCGGACCTTTCGTTTAGGACATACAATACCACGGACTTGTAACTCAAGTTAAAAATTGACACAGCATAGAACAATCACCCACTTCACACTTATTAAATATAAATGCTCTCTCCTTTTTATTAATTCTGTGTTTTCAGGTATACAATGGTCTTCACTCTACATTCTACATGAACGTTAAATGTATTTCATGTAACTAAATTCCACGACGCTTTAAAGTTTCCCTTTTTACATCGCAGTAACCTTTCATAGAGTAAAAACGTACGTTCCAAAAATCTAGATAGGAATTGTCTTTTGTGTCGCAGGATTTATTTCAAAGTTCATAAAATATTTACTACCTAACTAAATCAATTTTTCTCCCCCAAAACAACCTGCACAAAATTTCATGGAAATACTTGCAGACGATTTCCGTTACAATATGATATGTAAAATGCATAATATTATTATTATGTTAAATATTTGTTAATCCGTTAGGGATCACTAAATCTGGAGGCATGGTAGTGCCCCCGCCAAAATAGGCTACATAAATTGACTAAGGTGTAGGTTTGAGTTAAGCTTGTAGAGATAAGGCGTGTAGAGTCAGAAGCTTGGTTTTACATAAGATCCGATAACTTTTTGATCTTGGTATCACTTAACATGAAAATGTTTTTGGTGAGCTGCACTTACCGCAGAACATAAGAAAAATGGAATAGTCCAAACAAACATCGTAATTATATATAATAACATTATATGTTATTCAAATATATGCATTAAGAACATAAATAAAAATAGTGAAAGAGTATTCGAGAACGTATAATATTACACAATTTGTCCAACGCAAGCGGAAGTGCAGACACTAGAATGATAGAAATTAACACTGCTTTCCTTTCAATCAAAGTCTCAATGACTCCGTGATAGACTACAGAAAATTGCATTTACTTTTATGATATAGGTAGCGATTAATTATGACCTCTGTGGCTTAGTGGTTAAGGTGGTTAAACGCGTCTGTGCGCAAGCCAGAAGTCGAGGGTTTGAATCCCGCCAAGGGTACAAACATTTTTCTGTATTCCTGTGTCATGAATGTGTATCTACACTAATATTATAAAGAGGAAAACTTTGTTTGTATGTTTGTTTGTTTGTTTGTTTGTTTGTAATGAATAGGCTCAAAAAGTACTGGACCGATTTCAAAAATTCTTTCACCATTCGAAAGCTACATTATCCACGAGTAACATAGGCTAAATTTTATTTTGGAAAAAAAATAGGGTTCCGTAAGATATTTGGGGGTTTCGGACACAAGGTGTAAAAAATCAACCAGAAAAGTTACTTATTTTGCGTACGCTGCCTAAACTATAAGAGATAGAACCATAAAATGTTGTAATTAATTGTAGATCTTATAAATATCTACAAAAAAGTCCACGACACACTATACCTATCTATGTCGAGTGAGGCACAACAACCATTTTTTTATTTAGAAATCTTGAATTTTTTTTGGACTATATTTAAACGCGTTTATTTTACTCACGCTATTAATCCTTATCAAAATAAATTATTTCATCACTAAGAACAGTTTATGTAGATAATATTTGGTCTTTGAATGATTAAAATTGGACGTTTGGTTTTGAAGTTATGGCGAAATTAAAATATTACGATTTCTGCTGCACGGCCCGTTGCGAAGTGGGTGTCACCAAGGCGGGGGCGGGGTATTTTTTTTTTTGTTTTGTGTTCGTTGTAACTATGGCAAAGAATATATATAATTACTAACGTAACTATGGTGAATAGATACTTGAATACCTATTTATTTAGTGTTTGTTGTATTGTTAGTCTTGAAGAGTATAGGTATTTCATACGATAAAAGTATACCACCTACTTATTTCATTGAGTTTTAGTAGGTACCTATATTAATTTGTTTCTGTTTGTTTTGAACTTTTGACTAAATTTCGCCCGTTTGGTAGAGGTTTAAAGACATTCTGTAGTATTAATATCAGTACCTACTGTACCCGTGCGAAGCCGGGGCGGGTCGCTAGTAATAAATAATATTGAAGAAATTATTAATCAATCGTGAAATAATTATTTTGAAACGTTAATAAGTTTCCGAGATATTTAATTTTAATTCCACGGATAATTTAGAAATCTTACATTTAAAGTTGGTGAACATTCTACATTGTGACAATTGGACAAAGTGTGTTCGATTCTACCGTGGCATGAGGTTTGCTTTAAACTACTTTTGGTGTTATGAGTGTGAAAGCACCAATTATCAGCACTTAAAGAGATGGTCCAAATTTGACCTCGATTATTACAGAGGAAAATACTTTATAGTGTATATGTATATGGTGTAGCCGGCAGTAGATTCCAGAAACATAAAATTTTTGTTATTATTTAGTGGAAATAAAAATTAATTAGTGAGAAGCTTATAATTCTACTATTTCTTCGGGTCGCTAATAATTTGGTACAGTGCTAGCAATTGGGTGTGTCACCCTATAATTGTTTTCATTGGACGATTGATAGAAAAAAAAAATACGAAAATAGATGTCATTGTGTCTAAACTTAAAAAAATGTCATTAACTGTATGATGTAACGACTACAGAATCCCAAAAGTAATATGATAGGAAAAATAAAAATCACAAAGTATGATTAATGTGACGCTAGATTTATACGCCAGGCAAGCAGCTTTTGGTCTCTAAAAGGTGGCTAAACAGACTTGCCTTATTGTTACTTACCTAGGTGTGTGCGGGCGCCATAAGAAGTTCATAATTATATGTAAACCACGATTTATACGTTTAGAAAATGTTTTAATGATATACAGTGAAATTGAAACGGTAAGTCACCTCGCCAATAAATAACGACTTGGTGTGAAAAGTGACAATATAAGTACAGTCAGAAGCATAAAGGTGTACGTGTACTGCGTTTATATCCTATGTAATCCAAACGGAAACAAATCTGTGTCTTATTTACGTTAGTACATACAATGTTACGTAGCTGCCTATAATGGTACCAACATATACTAGTTTTTTCCCGCGTAAATATAGCATCGGGTATTCGACGGCAATACTGTATCATTTCGGGGTAAAAAGTAACCTCTGTTTTAATCCAGAGCCTAAACTACTACCATACCAAAATCCATTCAGTAGTTTTTGCATTACAGAGTAACAAACATCCATCCATCCATACATCCATCTTCACAAACTTTTAATTTTTTTTTACATTTTACATTTAGTGCAGTAGAGAAACGCAACGACAATAAAATTAAATATAAATTTGAGCGTATTTAACATTTTAAATTACGATTTACGTTTAGATTAAATTGGGTCAGAACAGAGTATAGAGTTTTAGTATAGAAATATTGATCTTGATCAATAATAGTATTTCGATGCAAGCAAAATAGGGATGTTGCCTTCTGTGGAATATCACAATTTTACAAATTAAATTTTATAATTGTTGATTAAAGATACATAAATCTGAAAGAAATAGGTATTTAGTGTGACGCAATTAAAACATATAAGCAAATAAAAAATATTGTCCATCCCTTTCTCGCAAAACGATTCGTGACGTCACAGCCTGCTACCGCCATACATTTTGTGATGACAAATGTATGGCGGTAGCAGGTTGTGACGTCACAGGCCGATATATCGCTCTCTTTCATATTGTAAATTTCAATGGTTTGTATCTACGTTATTTTTTCAGATATACAAAAATGGGTTCTGGATTGTTTATTAACATGTTGACTAACATCGAATAGACGAAAAAAATTTTTTTCGGCAACATGCCTATTGACACACATATTTTGTCAAAGGCGACATACAAAAACGCGCCGTTAAGGCCGGAGCCGGGGCCTAGTTGGAACATTTGATAGCTGCTTATCATTTAACATTTTTTACATTTGTACATGTAAACGAAACGTTACCGAATGAAATTTGTATGGGCGATGTCTCATTACAGCCTTTTATACAATTCTGATTTCTGCTGGGCCCGCAGTTCACGGAACTTAACTCTGCATGTTGTATGGATTGAGATATGGATGAGACATTTTTACTTTCCCGGAAGGAGGGGGGTGACAGGGTGACATATGACATACAGTAATTGGGCTCATTAGGAACCTAATCTGTTAACTGACTCATAATAATTGGAGTTTTTGTCACTACTCGCCGTGAATAAGTTAACTACAATATATTTTGTATGGCATCGAATTAGTTACCATTGTTTGCTAGGTTACTAGGGACGTTGTTTCGTTGCCATACACATTGTAGTAGAACATTTATAACTTGGAAGAGGAAAACTGAAAGATTTTTGCCGCACATCTAAATAGATCCCGATAAAAAAAAAGGTTGTCTGTAAAGTCGGTTTACTGACGATAGTTGAACGTGACAACGTCATATGGAATGCCTCAGAGCGAGGTAACGCCGCATGAGTAATGTTTTTTTCGTGCGTTCTTATAATTCTATCGAATTATAAGACGTTGTCATGTCAAAACATAAAATATTTACTTAAATTACCAAAAAGCAGGAAGACAGATGCATTAGAAGCGCTTGAAATTAACAGACATAAAAAATGTAGGATCTTACTAAATTACCAGACATTTATTTCGAGTTCCATATTATTGCATTATGATATTTAATTTACACACTTTTTTTGTCACTGAAACCTCGCACATAGCACACAAATTTCGATGTTTTCGGACTACTAGTTCCTAAACTGTAGTCGATCAAGCAACAAAATCGGAATCTGCTATTTTCTATGGAGCAAAAAAAGAAACGGCGCTCAAGAGTGTTCGTGCTCAGCTTTGGACTTGTGTGGTGACGAAAAGGATGATATTTTGAGTTGGATTCTTTCTGGAAACTAAATTTGTATTAACCATTACAAATTTGAGTCAAAATAATACTCAATTCTGCGCTCAAATGTTTAAGGCGCAATAATAATTTGGTTTATTTTTGTTTAACCTGGGGGAAGAATTCCAAAAAAAAAAAAAACAATTACTCTCGTACATAGTTTAACAGAAGCAAACAAACCACGTGTTTTAATAGTTCAATAATTAAATTAAACAAATTTAATAACAATGTAACAAAAAGTTTCTAAACTATGAGAAAATATTGTTGACTGTACCAGACCCTCCCCGTCCGTTGAATACATGAATAAAATTGAATATAAATGACCGATGTAATTATTATGGCGATCGTGTGTAGTAATATACGGAATAGCTCCATTTTACACACGCTAGTGTTACCAACAGCTGATGTTTTGTTGATAAACATACCAAGAGTGGTAGAATGTAGGTATACGCGACATTTCACATCACAATGCTATTGAAAGTGTGCATACAATATACATTCTACCGTTCGTTATAATTACAAACTATTGTAGCTAGGGAGCCCATGATGGCTATTGTGTACTTACTCGTGCGTCGCATCGCGACTCCTGACTCCTGGAGACCTAGTAGGTTTTATAGATAAGATAATAGAAAGAAAGAGGAATTATAAGAGAGTTTTCCTTTAGCGGCGTTGTGCACTTTTATTGGGATGGGTAAACTTTTTTAAATTCGCGTCACGTGTCCTTACTCACACTTAGCACACGTTGTGTAAGTTTTTCTTTTCGCATTCGATCGTAAGACACGTTTGGCGTTTACTGGGAATTTGTATGTGACTAGTTGTCGCGTGTACAGCTAGGTAAAACACAAAAAAAAACACACACACACATAAAAAATCATAATTTGTCACATAAAAAATCCTAGTAAACGCCAACCGCGCTCACAATCGAATGCGAAAAGAAAACTCACACAAACTTAGCACCAGCAGTGTTATTCTCTAAGAACATTTTCAAATATCTCGACAGCTGAATCTGCGGTGAGTGTCAAATATCATATACAAATTTGACATTCACCGCGGATTCAGCTTTTGAGATTTGAAAATGTTCTTAGAGAATAGACAGGCTGATCGAAAATTCGTAAGATGCAACTTGCGACTGTTTGCTGTCTTAGTTCCCTTACGCGAGCATAACATGAAACTATTTTAGTTCATATCTTTTAACCTAGGTAGATGGTGGTTTTTCTTAGTTCCCTTACGCGAGCATGAAACTATTTTAGTTCGTATCTTAACTTAGATGGCGGTTTTTCCAAATCAATGTTCAAGTTTTCACTTTTGCCGGCCTCGACGAGTGCAACCCGTTGTTTTTTTTTATTGTAATGGTGAGCATCGACATTTTTAAATAGTTATGGACATGCGTTGTGCATACGAACAGCTCTTGAAAAATGAGTCAAAACACAACTACATATAAACACACACGTACAACTACAGTCCTTCTACTCATGTGTATATGTCACCGTAAAATTGTGAAAACCGTTAGATTGTAAAATAACTAGTGAAATTGTAAAGTGTTTATAGACACGAATATTCTGCTTTTAATTTAACACATTATTTTTCGTTAGATTATAAATATATAGTTTTGAAGCTTTTGACATATTTTTCAATAGTTAGTTATTTTACAATCTAACGGTTTTTACAATTTTACGGTGACATATACACGATCAAGGACAGATATAGCGAGTCGTAGTCGCACTGTAGTGCGAACGCGATAGCAAATGTCAGTGACTACTCGCGCGCTTGTTGCACGGCATCCCCCGAATGTGACGGAAATCTTCCGATCCGTTCATACGGCAATGGCCGTCAATAATCAGTTCGACTTTTTTGAAAATTTTATTAGAATTTAATATAAAATACGATTACTTTCGCATAAAAGGTAATGCTCATGCTTTACTAGTATTCTTTGTATTGTTGACACACTGATAACGACGACAACGACAACGAACAAGACGGCATCTTTATGATAATTACTGAGCTTCAATAGATACGCCACAACATGTTTCTCGGTTAGGCGGCGCAAAGCCCACTGAGCATGGTCACTCGTCGGAGCTCTCCTTGCGCGGATTAAAACACTTGTTCGGTACGGACCATCCATAACTACTTATAATTATTGATCGAAGATGGTGAGGGTGGCCTTACTAGACTTAGAAAAAAATAAATGGCATGAAAAGTAGCTTATGTAGGTAATTAATTTATCATCAGATTTTAGACACTATATTATCTGATAAACCCGATTATTTAAAAATAGTATTTTTTTTTATTAAGTCCCTACGAGATTATCCTAGATTCAAATCGTCAGTAGGTACTTTATGTTTGAGCTTTTTCGAGGCCTACTTCATCCTTATCTGACGGTTCCGATTAAAATTCCAATACTTTTACTTTTTAACGCTATAAGCATATAAACTGGTTTTCATGATATGTGGAACACCTTTACTATTTTAATCTGACGCGCTCGAGTTAGCTCCTACTAAGGCTCGTCGCGCGCTGGGCTACCTACTATATAATTAGCACGACTGCGTACAAAATGCACGCGACAGTACCTAATAGATTAAACAGACAAATTTTCACTTGAACTCAATATTTTATACCTATGTGTTCAGACCGTATATTTGACTGTCTTTCATGCTCAGACGGCTGAACTGATTTTAATGAAATTGGTATGATAGTAGCCTTGGATTAGTTGTATAATCTTTTTTTTATCCAGGATAAATGCACACACGGGATATACAGATTTCCGCAGACAACATCTAGTTAGAATATTTATAAAGTTTGTCACATTTAAAGGTAAAATAGTATATAGTAGTAAAATGTTTTGGTAAACAATTTAAGAGAATATAATATGAATGGAAATTAGAGAGCATGACGAAAAATTATGCACAGTGGAGACAATATGGACTATTGTTCCGGTGTTCTGATAAAATCACTCGCGCAACAAGATAAGTGGATTACTTAACTTGCTGCGACTTATATACGTCATCGTCCATTTAGATTAATGTAAAAAAACCACGAAACGTAGTACTCACTACGTATCGTGATTTTTTTGAGTTTGAGATTTTTTTTCGTGAGTAGAGCACTCACTCTACTAAATTCTCTATCATTTAGTCAATCGAGTTTATAGCTTCTGATTCCTTAATTTTTTTAAACCACGATTTTTCACACTTCATAATGTAAGGCTATTCCAAACATTAGAAGCGACTTTATTTATCCTAAAAATATGGACTCCCGACGCGACTCGCCGGTTTACCCACTAAAACTGAACCTGCGGATTGCCCTCAGCCGCTATAAGGGGAGCGTCCCGGATCTGTCTAACACAGGACACGCCCTCGACCGGCCGGTCTACCTTTTAGGGACCGGACTTCCAACACAATTAGGGGCCACTCCGGCAAACTGGAGCGTCCCCCTCGACGCCGGGACTAGCTAAACCGGGGAGTTTCCATCCTCTCCCGGAGCCCCGTTAGACAGGAGACTGGAAGTTCGCAAGGCGACGCCTCCGTACCTACTCCTGTCTTACGCCGGCGGAGCGGAACAGAGGATGGATCTATCCCTCTGTCCCGCTCGGCAGCCTGCGATTAATGCGGTTCACAGAATACATCTACCTACCAAGTTTC
The DNA here is from genome assembly GCA_905404095.1 of Glaucopsyche alexis. Classification (NCBI taxonomy): domain Eukaryota; kingdom Metazoa; phylum Arthropoda; class Insecta; order Lepidoptera; family Lycaenidae; genus Glaucopsyche; species Glaucopsyche alexis. The sequence continues at coordinate 19,956,962 of FR990042.1, forward strand.
AACAGCATAGTTCTTATAGTTTCGGAAAAAAGTGGCTGTGACATACGGACGGACAGACAGACAGACATGACGAATCCATAAGGGTTCCGTTGTTTGCTATTTGGCTATGGAACCCTAAAAATCATATACCTATAACTTAAAAATGCGCAGTTTCTTAGGGATAAAACCTAGCTAGGTCAATTTTTCTCCCCCAAAACTCCCTGAATACTAAATTTACGTGGTAGAGCCATGCTTCGGCACGAATGGGCCGGCTCGACCGGAGAAATACCACGGGCTCACAGAAAACCGGCGTGAAACAGCGTTTGCGCTGTGTTTCGCCGAGTGAGTGAGTTTGCCGGAGGCCCAATCCCCTACCCTATTCCCTTCCCTACCCTCCCCTATTACCCTATTCCCTCTTAAAAGGCCGGCAACGCACTTGCAGCTCTTCTGATGCTGCGAGTGTCCATGGGCGACGGAAGTTGCTTTCCATCAGGTGACCCGTTTGCTCGTTTGCCCCCATATTTCATAAAAAAAAAAAAAAACTTGTAAATACTTGCAGCCGATTCCGAGGTTACGATTATATATGTATAATGTATATATATATATCACCGTAAAATTGTAAAAACCGTTAGATTGTAATAAAACTAGTCAAATTGTAAAACGTTGATAGACTTCCGACGCGAATATGCTGTTATAATTTCACACATTATTTTTCGTTAGATTATAAATTAATAATTTATAATTAAAATAATAACTTATAATCTTTCGACATATTTTTACAATCTCGTTAGTTATTATACAATCTAACGGTTTTTACAATTTTACGGTGACATATATACACAGGATTGTCTCGTTTAAAGTATAAGATGAAATAAATCTATTCTACCTAATTTAATTTCTATCTCAGAGGCAAAATAACCCTTATAAAGTTCAAACTCGAAATTATATTAATTACTTTGGGCGAATTTCGACCACTGGGCGACCTATAAGTTAGTAGGTTAGTTATAGGTGGCCTGTTCGTTCATTGAAAGTAATAAAAACCTTTACTCTCGTAACCCAGTGGGACGGATAACCGACACGACTGGCGAGAGATCAGGCGCAGCTCCGACTTTTTTACATGCCCATCCGACGCATGAATCATCTTTCTTGTCAGACAATCAGGTGATCAGCCTGCATTGTCCTAATCAAACTTGGAAACAACATTTTTTGTTCTTCCAATGCGGGAATCGAACCCACAACCTCCGAGTCGACAGCCAATGCTCGAACCACTAGACCACGGAGGCTGTTAAATAATAGACCAATCAAGAGACAGTAATAATAATAGGCCAATCAAGAGTCCGCCAAGTTTCTTGACAATGGCGTTACAGAATACAGACCGAATGCGGGAAGTTGTAATGTAATTGAAGACGTTATTTACTTAATATTCCAATTTATGTCCGAACTTATTGAATTGCTTCTGGACATTTGAAACTTGAATTGTTTATCAAAACATTTAAATGTGCCAAACTTCATTATTATTCGCAATATTATCAGAGGTTTGTCAAGTCTAACAAGTTTCTAGCAATTTCAAATTATCACTGTGTCCTAGGGTGAGAATTTGGACGACCAGGGGGTCTTAAAAGGCCACTTTGTAGGTACCCTATGGGGGGGGGGGGGGTTCAAAGGGGATCCACGCGAATGAAGTCGCGCGCTAAAGCTAGTTTGTCTATAGTTATCAAGGGAGGACGGACGGACAGATTGAGTTTCGATATAGATGGACTTTTAATAAAGTCTTATTGAGCCGTTGGAAGTTATTCGGCTTTTTCCAAAGTCCCCACGTCAGAGCGCTGCGCCGTTCGAGTAAAAACGCCGATAGCACTTTGCAGTTCTATATCTTATCAGTTATCATACACCTGTTAGAAACGAGACAATCTTGTATATATAATATATTAATATAATCGGAATCTCGGCAACGGTTGCAAGTATTAACATGTAATTTAGAATAAAGGGAGTGTTGGGCTGAGATTTGGGTTGAGATTTTCGTTCTTTTACAAACAATAGCATTCCACTTTCAAAATACTATTCACCCTCACGAAGTGGTCTTTTTTTGGGTATTTTAGATTTTTTTTACCACTCCGTAGATGTCCATTGCAATAATGAAAGCATGACTTATCACTTACCCCTTGGAAACTGTTCATTTTTAAGCTATATATAATGTTTTTTTCGTGCAACAATATAATAATAATTTCGACTCGAATATGTCAGTTTAATTGGCAGCTTGGTATGCGTATGTATAATTTTTGCGTTGTTCGGAAAGGACATTGTTCGATTTTGGCCTATAAACCGATGTGAATATAAATTATATGACAATTTTCATTTCATTTTATACTGCTTGAAACATATTTTAGTATTCCACGGACACTTGAAATAAATAAATTGAAAATAAAAAGTTGGTTAACGATTGACGAATGCTTTAAGGCCCCCACAGACGAGAGGCCGATCGTTTCAGCTGGAACTGACGTCAGTTCGGCCTGAACGGATTCGAGCACACACACGGAAAAAATCGCATCCAATCCAATTTACGTCAGTTCGGCCTGATCTGATTCGTGCCCACACACGGAACAGTCGCATCAGTCCATTCTGGTTTGCCGCGCGCTACGGTCGTGTTTATCAATTTTGTATTTAAACACCGCGAAAACTCATACAACGCTTGTACAAGATACACGCCCGCACGGCAGCGGGTCGGGCAAGAACTGAAGCGATTTGTCCACACACGGTCAGGACAGGCCGCGCGTTCAGGCCGATCGGTCAGGCCAGAATTAATGTTGCCAACTTAGTTATTTTACAAAATTTTACTAAATTGAGTATTTTATTCCCTCCTTGGTAGAAATTTAGTTATTAGTAGTGTTTAAGTAGGAAAGAGCCAGACAGTAATGATATGCAAAATAGCTACTAAATACGTAATATTTCCTAGTATATTTTAATTTAATGGTAAAATTTATAATCAAATTCAATTAATGAAAAAAATTTAATATAATAAAACCTAAAATGCAGTGGTTTTTGGGGGGCTTCAGGAATTCCTAAGTTAAGTAGCCTCTTTAGTAGTTTTTTAGTAGTTTTAGTAGAAATCGATACGAGTTTAGTAGTTTCACAAAAAAAGAGCTGGCAACACTGGAACGAATCGCTTCAGTCCGTACGGCCGCCTGATGCGATCTCGAAATTGCACACACACGATACGATTTTGCATCCGTTCAGGCCGAACTGAAGGTAGACCGGACCATGTATGGGGCCCCTTATGTATTCAATTTTGGTGTAGGTATTTTCCCGAACAAGCTTTCCCTCTGACGCGAGCGAAGCTGCGGGCAAAAGCTAGTATGATATAAAAGCTTGTCGAGAATCAAACAAATTGTTTCATAAATCTATCAGATGAGGTTACTTAATTTACTAGTTTAATTTGTTTGATTCTTGACAAGCTTTTATATCATAATATAAATTGTGTAATGACGTTATAAGTGATGGTAAAAGTTTTAAAGAAAAATATTATTTTATTCTTTTTAGCGCATTCACATCAAAGCTTGTTTTAAAAAAGTTTTTTAGTTTTAATTTATTTTTTACTTTTTAGTTATCGCTAGAGGTTTCTCAGTCAACACATTTCATTTAACGCATCATTGTTGCAAGTTCGTTTGCCGGTTAATTTATTACAGTCATATTACAGATAAATTGTCATTGTCATAATATAAAAACTAAAAGTTTTCCAAAACAATGTGTACTTAGTAACAATAGCTTTCTGAAAGTTGTGATACGATTCTGAATGTAGATTATGATATAGCTGTTGAGTAGTGTCTGTTCATATTCAGAAATACGCAGTACACTCCAAAGTATTTTCTATTACCGGCATTCCAGTGTAGCATACACTCCAGGAACTAAGCTTTTGTATACAGTAGTAGTTAGTACTATACATACAAAAGCTTAGCTACACTATTGCTTTTCAGCATCCTCATTTTCTTTTTCAGAAAATTGATTGCGATACATTTAAAATTTAATTTCACGAGTTTCTTTCATGAATATGTAACGAATTTTACTTTTCCTTTTGTCATAATTTTACATTTTCGTAACGTGAACTTTTAAGGCCCTCACAGACGAGAGGCCGATCGTTTCAGCTGGAACTGACGTCAGTTCGGCCTGAACGGATTCGAGCACACACACGGAAAAAATCGCATCCAATCCAATTTACGTCAGTTCGGCCTGATCTGATTCGTGCCCACACACGGAACAGTCGCATCAGTCCATTCTGGTTTGCCGCGCGCTACGGTCGTGTTTATCAATTTTGTATTTAAACACCGCGAAAACTCATACAACGCTTGTACAAGATACACGCCCGCACGGCCGCGGCTCGGGCAAGAACTGAAGCGATTTGTCCACACACGGTCAGGACAGGCCGCGCGTTCAGGCCGATCGGTCAGGCCAGAATTAATGTTGCCAACTTAGTTAGTTATTTTACAAAATTTTACTAAATTGAGTATTTTATTCCCTCCTTGGTAGAAATTTAGTTATTAGTAGTGTTTAAGTAGGAAAGAGCCAGACAGTAATGATATGCAAAATAGCTACTAAATACGTAATATTTCCTAGTATATTTTAATTTAATGATAAAATTTATAATCAAATTCAATTAATGAAAAAAAATTAATATAATAAAACCTAAAATGCAGTGGTTTTTGGGGAGCTTCAGGAATTCCTAAGTAAAGTAGCCTCTTTAGTAGTTTTTTAGTAGTTTTAGTAGAAATCGATACGAGTTTAGTAGTTTCACAAAAAAAGAGCTGGCAACACTGGAACGAATCGCTTCAGTCCGTACGGCCGCCTGATGCGATCTCGAAATTGCACACACACGATACGATTTTGCATCCGTTCAGGCCGAACTGAAGGTAGACCGGACCATGTATGGGGCCCCTTAGTGTCGTAAAAATGTCCATTGGCCAGCAAGTGTTGCCATTTATGGGATTTTTCCCCAATTTCAGGAAATACGGACGGTTGTCAGGACTAAATCAGAAATTAATAAAATTCGGAATATTTCGGGTATTCTGAACGTACAGATAGAATTAAAAATAATAAAAAAATATTGAATAGGTTACGTTATTAATTTAAGTTTCAACCATAGTAAATAATATTATAATCGTCAACTAATAGAGGACCCATGCTTCTTTTCACATTCTTTTATTCAATTTACTGATTATTTTTTAATTTGACTAGATGCCCGATAGCCGAGTTGAGAGTTAAGCGCCACACACGCCCGACGCCTAGCCAACGGTCGGGTACGGTGTGATAAACAAGTATTTCCCGTTGAAAAAAAATCTCGGGTTCGATTCGATCGAGCATACCTAACGTTGAAAGCAAAAGAGTATAGGTATGAGTTTTTCATAGATTCCAAGCAATTATTTGTATCAAAATAGGTTTCTTATCTTAAACTTGACCACTGTCTCTTTTACAGACTATCTAGTATCTAGGAAGGTAGGTATATAATATTGTTATTAATATTACTACTCTGACGTAAATATGTATTTTATAACGCATTCTTATAGAATATTTTATTTATAACCTCAAAATGTTAACTTTTCTCGTTATTATTTTTGTACCTTCAAGTGTCCGTTAGAAAAAATTGATTAACTATGATTTTATAAACTATTTAGAGTTTATCTAAGTCATTTTCGATTCAAACGATTCTTAGGCGGGACATGTATGGAGCCGGAACAATGTCCTTTGAATGTGGTAGGTTTGAATCCCAGTCTGATAATAATTATTTGTGCAACAAGAGATCAAAGTTGTTTTTTGTTTCGAGTGCTGATGGAGGGACTCAATCCCGAGCAAGCGAAAGATTCTATGATTGATTTACGAGCGTAGCGAGTGATTCAAAGTTAGAATCCTCAGCGTAGTGAGGGACTCACCAGCACGAGATGCAAAAAATTTTGCTCTCGTGTAGCCCACATAAAGTTTTCACCTCAGCAGTGAGAACACATATTACTGAGACATAAAAATGAACAGAAATAGATTGAAATAACGTTTAACACGTTACGCTATACGATCATCAGCATTAGCGAAATTTTTATTCCCGCTATTTTTTTAAATCGCGTTTTGATACCGCGTCCCTGATGTTTATTTTTCAAATGTTGAAATTGAAATTCCAAATAAAAATGTATTGGTTAAATACCAATTTTATACTATTAATTAGACTTATTTTTATTAAAATCCAATAATAAATTAAACATATAAACAATAACATTAAAAAAAAAAAACGTAATTTCTTTATTACAAATATATTTAAATTTTAGGGCATTACGTGTTTCTGAACGTATTTTCTTTGAGGTCGAATTTCAAAATCGAATTTCGAAGGGGTTTGTTTTTTTCACTCGCTTTTTTATATGCATGTGAATGAGACAGAGCACAGTAAAATTCGAATATGTTTCAAATTTATGGCTGAACAATCTCAATTCGTGGCACTGAAGATTGAAAAATTAAAAAGCTACTTTGACCCACGCTCGAATCAAAATCGCGTTTTGTTCACTGTTGTCTCGCAGCAAAAGCGGCATGTTTGAGCTGCTGACTTTGGCTGCTGAGGCGAAAATTTTATTGTGTTTTTTTTATTTTTTTTATTTACTAGACTTCCGAGCAAAGTTCGGTTATCATTAGTTATAGTATCTAGCAGCAAACCAATCGGCAGATAAAAACTTTGTGCCTATATTATGCAGTTTAAAATGAGCGTAAAATATAAAATTAATTAAATAATAAACTCCTTTGAGAATGTTTTCGCTTTTGCAACATAGTTGCACAATGCGTTCGAAGCTTTGCGAAACTCCGCACTTTTTAATAAGGTCAAACTCTCTCTCTATATCTTTTTAGGGAGACTCATTTATAATAATAGCTTTGTTTTATTTAGATATTATAGCGTTTGAAGTATAATATTTCTCGTTTAAAGTATAATATTTAAATATAATATAATAAATATAATCTTTAAACAAGAAACTCTACTAAGTGTCATATATTATACTAGCTTTTCCCCGCGACTTCGTCCGCGTGGAATAGTTACTTTGGGATATCGCTAAAATTTACCCGCGACTTCATTTACGTAGAAGAAGCGCTTCCACCTCACGACTGCCCGCCCGCTCCGCGCGCCTTACTATAGCGCGCATGATTATTTTATTACTGCGATATCTTCTAAAATACTCATTGAAATCAAATGATGTAAACGGCAAATTTCTTCTAGATTAAATGCTTGTAATGAATAACGTATTTACTTGGATAAGGATTAATATAATCTTTATGAAAACACCTTCACAAATAATGCTTACTTTTAGAACAAATTTGGTAAGTATAAAAAGGTAATAGTGAGCCAACCTTAAAAGATAGACATATACTGTCGCGGACTTTTTTTTAGAACTTTTAAAGGGGAACAATTCTGCCATACATCATTTTAGCGAAACTTTAACCGTTTCCGCAGCGTACGTAGCGAAAGCTCTCAAAAGGAAAAAAAGACCCCCGATTTTGTAACATTCTTGATTGGTACTCCGCTCGTATTGAGTTTAGCATGATGCTATATAGCCTAAAGCCTTCCTCGATAAGTGGACTATCCAACACAAAAAGAATTTTTCAATTCGTACCAGTAGTTCCTGAGATTAGCGCGTTCAAACAAACAAACAAACAAACAAACAAACAAACTCTTCAGCTTTATAATATTAGTATAGATAAACGTAATTTCGAAAATGTCTCCAAGTACTACCATGAAATTTAGTATGCAGGGAGTTTTGAAGGAGAAAAATCGACGTAGTCTTTTCCCTGGGAAACTGCATATTTTTAAGCTACATATGTTTTTTCTTTCATTGTGCAACAATCTATACAAGCAAATAAAATTGAAGTGTCTGTTTGTAATTTTAAATTAACATATTTTCATACTAATGCATATGAAAGTATATACGGTACTTACAATGAAACCCAATTTTTTCAAGTTTTTGTCTATCCATCTGTCTGCCTGTCTGTCTATCTCTTTTTGTTCCGGTTAATCTTTTTTTTTATGGACGCTTCACACCACGTCAATCTGGCCCCGTGCTAAGTATCCGAAGAACTTGTGTTACAGGTACCAGACAACGGGAAGTATATTTAATACTTTTATACTATACATATATTTAAGATTTTTATTATATTATACGTATATTTAATACACATCCATGACCCAGGAACACAGAAAAGCATTTTGTTCCTTCGGCAGGATTCGAACCTGCGACCCCCGGCTTGAGCACCAAAGCGCTGAACCACTAAACCACAGAGGTCGTCGAATCTTTGAAATGGCTAGATCGATTATCACGGGACTTTCTGGCATATAGCTGATGTTTTAAGGTTTTTTGGCTAGGTTTATAGGCATAGGGTACTTTATCTTAGGGTTCCGTTAAAAATAAGGTTCCGTTTTCGTTAGTTCTACGCAAAGCCAAAGTGCCAGCTGGTACATCAATAATTTCGACTCTATTTATTATTGTGTCCGTCCAATTGGCAGGCAATATGTTTATGTATAATTTTTGCTTTGTTTGAAAATTCGGAATGTAGTGGGTTCGAATCCCGGTTCGATAAATATTATTGTTATTCTTATACTAACCTCACTATTGTATGAGACGAATATTTTAGTACGTACTTATGTACATATGACCAGGAAAAGGGTATGATGAGCAGTTTAATGGTCCTAACAATTTGTCCGAAATGACGACCTCTGTGGCTCAGTTGGTTGAGCGTGTTGGTGCTCAAGCCGGGGGTCGCGGGTTCAAATCCCGCCGAAGGAACAAAAAGTTTTTCTGTGTTCCTGGGTCATGGATGTGTATTAAATATGTGTATAATATAATAAAAATCTTAAATATGTGTATAGTATAAAAGTATTAAATATATTTCCGTTGTCTGGTACCCGCAACACAAGTTCTTCGAGAACTTACCACGGGATCAGATTGACGTGGTGTGAAGCGTCCATAGATTCAAAAAAAACGTGCTACGGGTAATTCCTTACTATTAAACCACATTATTCACCAAAATAAAGTTTTGGCGAATATTGTAGTTTACTAGATAGGCTATTATGGCTTTTGAACGTTTAAGGTGACTGATAACGACATAACGTTATCTGTTTATTTATTAATATGAATAAAGTATGAGGATAAGCAAGTATTAATTTTCTTCGTCTGTACAATAAGAGTTAAATTATTATTAGTCACGTCTCTGTCGCTTGATACAAAATAAGCAGTAACAAAATTTCCGTATAAGCTATCCGACACATAAAATTAGAATATTGTTACAGGAATTATATTAACTTTCAATGAATTATAAATTAATCGATCTGACCTAATAGACTGATCAATAGGCAAGCGGACTGATTTTTTTATTGCATAAATGAATAGAACTCTTAAATATGAGTAACTTCTCAGAAGAAACCATATATCAAAAGTCAATATTCTCAAAGGTACAGCGATTTGTATACAAAATTTCGCGAGTCTCGTAAAAACGCTCCATACTAAAATCGCCATACAAATGACGTCACTATTGGATTAAAGTGTATTAAGTAGGTATAAAATATATGGCCGCAGGAACATATTTGTAAATATCTCCGATATTTGTGCGTTTAAGTTCATACTTATAATAATGAATGTTTTTGTATATGATGTAAGTAAACTAATGATGTAGGTTTTGTATACCGATTACGCAAAGTTTTTAAATGTATTTAATTAGTAAACAACACATAAAATAATATGTTTTTTTACATTTACCAGCTAGTAATGCCTCAATATTTCTGAATATATTAATGAAACTAAATATTTCAGATGTTGTCCGATCCCCTATTATCATATTACGCATATATAAGCGTGTAAAATATACTGAAATTACTGGTATAAAACGAATATGTTTAAATAATAATATTTACTAGTTTATTTTTACTGCGTAGTGCATTACTCATATAATTTTTCGGATTTAACCTAATTGCTTGGTATTCGGTTAACCGTTTGCCGATGATTATGATTAACGATTTATTTCGAATTACGGTAAATGGTAATCGAACCGGTTCGCCAATCGCTAACTGTTCACTATTAAATGAACATTAAAATATATTTATTAAGTACATGTTTATGAGGCGTGGAATTGCGACTCCGAGTGCATATACCCTGTTCTTAAAGTCCTACCCCTGGTGGGACTCCCATAACATATGCTCGCTTGTCGATCGGTCGTCGACAAGCCGCCAGTCAAATGTTATTCTTGAAAACCGCAGTCATTAAATCATGCTATATTGCGACTTTTTTTCAGCGCTATAAATTTTGTCTCGAGGTCCCTAAATACGGACTACGGCGCAGCCAAAAGGAAGGGTAATGTTCGCGCCTAAACTATCTACTGGCACAATAAATAAGAATACAAGCTACTGGTCCGATTTTAATAAATCACTAGATACCTAATTATAGCCCGGGCAAAGAATATATATAACTAACGTAGCCCGCGTAACATAGGCTATATAATTTACGTAGTCGGGTTATAGATTTTTTTTTATTGTAAATGTAAATTTTTTACTTCAAAAGAGTTCAACGAGACGTCAAAAAATAAGAAAATAGATGAAACTTGTTCTGCCTCCATACGATTTCTTTGACCAGTGAAATTAAATTCTACTAATATTATAAATGTGAAAGTTTATGAAGATGGATGGATAGATGTATGGATGGATGGATGTTTGTTACTCTTTCACGGAAAAACTACTGAACGAATTTTGATAAAATTTGGTATCTTAGTAGTTTAGGCTCTGAATTAAAACATAGGCTACTTTTTATCCCGAAAAAATACAGTGTTCCCGAGGGATACCGTATTTACGCGGGAGCCGCGGGCAACACGTAGTTATAAACAAAAATAGAAGCATTTGGTTTCTCATTTATATTTTATAATATAGCTAACCAGTTTGGTAGATTCTCGAAGATGCACACGAGCATAAAGGCGAAACTGCGCTAGAGCGTGTGGCATGTTATGTCACTGACTGACCGATTCAGCTATAGACACGGTAGAGGTAGATATTATGTAAACCTTGTAAATGATCGTCCTAGCATAAGCTATCACAAAATACTGTAGTAATACAAGGCGACGGCCTAAAAAAACGGCGGAAAGCCGGAGGTCAGGGGTTCGTATCCCACCAGGGACAAAAAAAAACTGTATTCTTGGGTCAAGGATGTGTATTAAATAATGAAGTTCATAAATATATTATGTAAAGTATAAAAGCATTAAATATATTTCTGTGGTCTGATACCCGTAATACAAGTTCTTCGAGAACTTACCACGGGACCACATTGACGTGGTGTGAAAGCGTCCATAGATATTATTATTATTATTATTGTTTCATCCATCTCAAAGACTAGAGTGCTGTTGTCTGATAGCATCGCTAGCAGACAACTAGTCTTTGTGTTTGTAATATGTAATCTTAAATACTCGTACTATCATAAATGTGAAAGTGTGTGAGGATGGATGGATGAATGTTTTAGGTCTTTAACGCAAAACTAGTCAATGGATTTTGGCAGTCTATGTATGCATGTAGGTATATATTATGTATGTATGTATGTTTGTTCCCTCATACCGTCTAAACTACTGGTTTCAACAGCCTCCATGATCTAGTGGTTAGAGCATTGGCTCTCGACTCAGAGGTCTTGGGTTCGATTCCCGCATTGGAACAAAAAATGTTGTTTTCTTGTTTGGTTAGGACAATGCAGGCTGATCACCTGATTGTCACCGAAATCGGTGTGTGTGTTTGGGGGGGGGGGGGGGGGGGGGGGGGTGACAATATCAACATATTATCCTCTAAACTAAATTGTTATGTCACACATGTAAATAGAGCTAAGCTTTAACCACTAGACTATCTTAATGTAGAGTTAAAAAAAACATCACCTATGTATTGATTTTTAGGTTGCGAGACTTCACGGAATATATTATCTGCTAATGTGCTATCTCTGCTACGCTATGCGAATAAGAAGTTTCAAATTTATATTTTGAGTCCTTGCAAGACTATTATTTCATAAAAGAATATTGACATTTAACATAAATACCTGCGAGACCGAGCTATGTTTGGAGTTTTAGCAGAACGATAAAATAATGAAACATAAATAAAACATTATAAAAAGAACCACATCTGACCGAGATTCGAACACGAGACACCAATTTTCTAACAACGCAAAAAGTCCGATGCTAACCAAGCCGCTAACCGGATTTTACATTTAGAAATCGAAATCACTCATATCTAATTACGCAACGAGAGAAAAACACAACATATATTTTAAAAAGCCGTATCCCCGCAGTTCCCGGGGGTAAGACCTAGGTGGACCTATTTTTCTGCCCCGAATCCCTGCAAACTAAATTTATTGAAAATACTTGCAGCCGTTTCCGCGATTCGAGTAAGTAAGTATAAGATACAATATTGTGTTCAAACTGCAGAGTTTATCTTTAAGTCATCTGAAGACAATTCAACAATAATTTTTTAAGTTAGTAGCCAATATTACCTTTTAGGGTTCCGTACCTCGAAAGGTAAAAACAGAACTCTAATAGTATCACTTTGTTGTCCGTCCGTCTGTCTGTCAAGACCCTTTTTGTCAGGAACGCGTGAAGGTATCAAGCTGGAATTTATATCAAATACTCATATCTACTGTCTCTTAGAGTTACAAAATCAAACTTGAAAGCCAGTGCAATAAAAAAATATAGCCGTTTACGTCGCAAATATCATCAAGTTCTCGACACTCGCAAGGAATTAAAACCTACATGGTGCTTCCCGTGAACTCAGAATCTTGAAATTTGGTACGAAGTCTTATAGCATAGATAAAGGCAAAATTGCGAAAGCTCGCATCCCAGTAGCTTTGTGTCACTCCAAAATAGTGTCCGCGACCGCGATATTGTTGTAGAGCGCTCTACCAATACCGCGAACCTCATCGACATTGGACTTACGCGCGCGAGTCATCCCGACCGTACGCGGAAGGGGAGAGGGACGGCCCTCTCAGAACCGATTTGAACTTCACCCGGGTTACGTTAGTAATATATATTCTTTGCCCGGGTGAAGTTAGGGAGGGCCAACCCTCCCATCTACTCTAACCAAACCAACTAGCCACCAGGCTAGTTATAGGCTAGAGCGATCTTAACCCGACCGCTACCGTAGAGCCTTTCGAAAAAAAAAACCGTAAATTTTTAGTGACATCATAATATAGTAAAATTATTTTTTAAAATTTGAGCAACCAAGACCAATAAAAGTATTACGGACTTGGCTTTCATACATAAGCTTTATAATATTATGTACTTATCTACACATAAAGTACATTACACTGTAATAATGCTCGTGACTGTACAGATATTTAGACACTTACTAACAGTATATAAATTGTTTTGCGGTTTAAGGTCACATTACGATTATCATGCATTCTGATATTGTGTCAAATTTTGTAAATATTTAGGAACAATTAATATTCATTATCGTATATGTATACTCGTATTTGCGGTGAATGACATTAACGGGCCAGTTCGACGTTTTAGTTTATTCAATGTTTCGTATGGTGCTTTTGATGTATTTGCAGTTCCATTTTCATTATCGTCTACTTACCTTTGTTATGAAATGGACGCGGAAACGAGCAGACCGGGATTCGAACCCGAGACACTTATTTTTTATTATTTATTATTATTATATTTGCCAACAATGCAGAAAGTTTAACGCTAACCAAGCCGCCAACTGGGCCTTTAGTCAAGATGCATTCGATAATTTCGACGGCGAACTTCAAATCAAAAATCTATGGGATTCGACATAAGTCATCGTTATGTGACATGTCACTTGCGATGCTTTATGTCAAATCCCATACATTTTGTATTCGATCTTCGCCGTCGAAATTATCGAATGCATCTTGACTAAAGGCCCTAATTTGACATTTAGAAATTACTCATATCTTATTACGCGACGAAAAAAAAAACAAACATCACTTAATATTTAACTTAAAATTTCGCATTTTCACAAGGACAAGACGTAACTAGATCGATTTTTCCCCCCCCCAATACTCCCTGTAGTAAAATCCCTAGGTTCCGATTATCTATACTAATATAATAAAGAGGAAAGGTTTGTTTGTTTGTTTGCATCGAATAGGCTCCGAAATTACTGGATCGATTTTTATGAAATTTGGCACAGATATAGAATAGACCACGGGGAAGGACATAGGCTAATTTTTATTGCAACAAAATTACGGATACCCTCGAGATTTCCTTTTGCGCCCTCGAAGTCGCGCGCAACATCTAGTATATAATATTTATACAAGATTTTCTCGTTTGAAGCATTTAATAAATATTGTTATTTAACATCTGTGTTTAGGAAAAGATTTAATCAATTAATTAATTTCCATTTACACCCTAAAATGTATTAAATAGAAAAATTTTATTTTGTCTTTTTTTAAACAAACTTTTACTACTCTTCCCAGTTATATGAAATAATTAAATAATTATTATAATTATAAATATTTAAATCATAATATTAATTATTTTATTTTATAGAAAATGCGGTTGATAATGTTCCTGTCGTTGCTGGGAGTGGTGTTCGCAAGGGAGACTGATTGGCAGCCAGTTGTTCCAGAGTCACCGATTGCTTACACTTCATATCCAAAATCACCCGAGAGACCAACAGGAGGGTGAGTATTGATAGTTCAGTAGAATGTTATAGAGGAAATTTTCATGTGGTAGATATTGTCAAAGGTAAAGTGCTGTACAAAAACAGCTTGACCCTGAAGAAAGTATGTGTTGCCCTACCTAATCCAAAAATATAAAAGGCGAAGCTGACTGACTCATCTATCAGCCGAAACTACTGAATGGATTTTGCTGAAATTTGGCATACAGATAGTTTTTGATAGGCAGACAGGCATTCGATAAGAAAGGATTTTTGATAATTCGCCCCCTAATGGGGTGAAAAGGGGGTTAAAAGTTTGTATTGAAACCGGACTTCACACGGAAAAGCTTTTATATTAATATAAATATTAAGTCGCGGGCAAAAGCTTTTATATTAATATAAATATTATGTGAAATTACAGACTCAATATTAAGAGGATACTGCAGGGTAAACGTTTCAGAAGTGAAACGTCATTCATCATTTAAAATCCAAAAATACTCTCACTGTGCCTTAAGAAAATCACTTAAAAAAGAATAGAAAAATAAAATTTCGTACACCTAGTGTCATCTTGTGTATTGAGCAGTACTTTAGAAAGTCAAGTTGTTATGTAAGAAGTATAAGTAGCTTCCGACATATGGCGCTACATCGTAGGCGTTATATTCAAAATCATATCGTGATGCGTGTTGTTTCACTTCAAAAATTATTTTCCATCGTATAAAGCACTTGTTTTAAAAATCCTATCTAAATTACTGAGTTTAGTAAGGTTTGACTTCTCCTATCTCTGATAGGAAAAAATGAAAACATTATAATCATTCAACAGAGATATTATCGAACACCTGAAAGGCTCTGGGACTCTTACGTGACAACATAATTATTTGGTAATTTTCAGTAACATTGACATTATAATATTAATGTTACAAGCCAGGCGCGCGCAGCTTCCACACTTATGAAATGCTCCTTTCATGTTACATTGCATGTTGCATTACGTAAGTTTGTAGTCGGCCTAAGAGTATGTATTTTTTATAGCCCGAGTCTGAAAATCCTGAACAGAAGACCTTCAAGGCCGTATGTCACGGACAAGCTGTCGAATATATTCCCGGTGCCAGAGTCCGGCTCGGACACATGCAGTGTGTACAAAGTGTCCATGAATCAGGAGCTTCCATACCAGTATGTGGAATACGATGCCAAGATACCAGATCTCAAGGAATTTACCCTATGCCTTTGGACGAAATGCCACAATCACACGGATGATCACCCACTATTCTCCTATGCTGGTAAGTGTTTGAACCTTAGGAATGTTACTAGGTATGTTACAGATAAACTTTGTTACAGTATAGTTTTTGTTTTATTAAAAAAATAGCAAATGGCTGCTGGGCGGGCGGGCTGCTGCAGTCGCACACGCGTGATTTTATGCGTGTGCTATCTGCCATGCCCTGTCGCTTTAGCCATACTGCAAATTGTCAATTTTCACGATAATAGTTTCTTTGGGGACCTAGCAGGAACAATTAACAGCTACGTAAGCGTAACATCTTCAAATGAAAGTATAGCGCTGTCATGATTTTAAAACAATTATTCGATAACGTTATACAATTACGTTGCTGTCGATTGTCCCTGCTTGAGCTACAGGTTTGTCACAGTAAAGCTTCGTAAAGTGTTGACTTGCCCCTACAAACGAACATATTAATATCATCTAGGTTAAAAGTCACTTTTGCAGATATTAATGTGAAGCAGGAACCTGATAAATTATGTCTATTTAAATATTGAATGTTATCGTATTTCAGAGTCGCATATCTAAATTGATATCCATTAATTTAGTCTGAGTAACATTTATCTATTGCACTCCCAGGAAGGTAACATTAATCGTAGACCTTTTTGTTGCGACATAAAAGTATTTTGGAGAAAAATATAGAATATACTTATTGAGCAAGTCTATTATTGAGCAGATCTCAGATCACATCTTACTTTTTTGGATCAGACCATAAGCGAACGAAAATATCAGACGAAGCATGTCGAGGTAAAAACTACGAGGTAAAATCAAGATATCGCAACTTTTTCTTGTACGAAGATTTGTTCTGTTAAATGTACGTCATAGCGAGGATAGCCAGGCGTCCCGATTTGCGATCCCCGGCCCGATTTTAAGGGATTTGAGGTCGCGTCCTGAGTCACCTGATCCGGACGCTAAATATCTCGAAAAATCAGATTAATCATTTATATACCTACCAAATGCAGCAATTACAGAAAGAGTATTTTTCGAGGCCATCTACCTTAATTTAATCCGACGAAGACGAAACTGTGTGTGTCTGGAACAGGAGGAAATTTTGAATATAAAAAATAAAAAGTAACTATAACATGACGCCGCGTCGCAGCAGTGACGTATTTAGGAGTAGAAGTAGGCACGTAGACTGTAGTAGCCTAAAGTTGTAGTAATCTACACTTAAACAGCACGGTGTTATTTCCTAAACATTTTTGTTTTTTCTTTATGATTTAACAGATTTTATTTAACTTGCAAAATAGGATTAAAATGTTGATTTTGTATGATTTCGTAACTACTTTCTCTTTTGTTTTTTTAAGATGCAATTTTGCGCTATTGTTTATTTTTCCAAGTCTTTCAGATAGGGATTTTCTTAACAAAATTTAACCAGTGAATTGGAAAAAATATTTGGTCCGTAAAAAATACGGAAACTTTTCCACCAAGCAGTAATAGAAATCAACCTCTAATTTTAAAAAAGCTAAATAATTATACTGAAATATTTTATTCGAATCCGATGGCCAAATCTACCACCGCGCGTTCATTCGTCAAATCAAACGTACACAACGCACGCACTTCCGCAACTTCCTGTTACACACTTCCGTCCATTTCACGAAATCACTCCCACAAATTGCAAAAAAGCGAGAAAAAAGATGTTACACATCAAAAATACATATTACTTGTATATCTATACATATAAATCCTTTGTCCTGAATGACTGACGGATCAAAGCACAGCCTAAACCGCTGATCGTAGAGACCTGAAACTTGCAGGGCTTGCTCTTTGTAATGCGTAGGCATCCGATAAGAAGGGATTTTTCGAAATTCGACTCCTAAGGGGGTGAAAAGGGGGAAAAAAGTTTGTATGGGACAACGTGATTCCTTGGTCCAATCTACTTCAAATTTTGCACAAACATTACGTAACAGAATTGATGGAATTTGTGTATCATAGTTTATTGAAATTCGTCCCCTAACGGGGTTAAAAAAGGGAAAGAAAGTTGTTTGGGAGCGAGTTGCTTTAAAGTTGATATTAAGGCCTTCCCCCGAGCAAAAGACCTTGAGGCGGTCAGCCGCATAACTCAGTTCAAATTTTTTCACATAACTTAGTTCAAAATTGACCAAAAAAAAATGTAAACGGCGAATATCTAGCTTATGAGATTGCCTATCTATTGGTGTGTGTCCCAAATAAAATTAACTTGTAAATACTATGGAGACGCTGAAACTATAATTCAATGTTACATTCAATTATAGTTTAGTAGTTAGTAGTTTATAGCACAGATAAAGGAAAAATTACGAAAACCGTAAATTTTTAGTAACATCATATTATAATAAAAATATTTTTAATAATCTTTAATAATCTCTTTCCTCATGAACGCGTAGAGGTATTAAATTGAAATTCATTTCAAATACTCAGGTCTATAATACCTTTAAGCTGTAACAAAATCACTAGGTTTGTACGGAACCCTAGGTGCGCGAGTCCGACTCGCACTTGGCCGGTTTTATTTTATGTAAATGTTAGTAACTTCTTCACTCAGATCTACTTTACTATTAAATCACAGGCAATACAGAATGTTAAATATTATTCAAGCTGCTGATCCGCTAAGGATTTGTTGACTTATTCGACATAAATAAATAATGTATATTTTCGAAGTTCTTTGATTTTCGTATTTTTAAGAGAGGCAATAAATACAATTTTAACTTTCAAAGCCTTTAAGGAAAGCGAGTGTAGCATGTAAGTGAGTATTTATTTAAACTTAAATATGTGCAACTTCGCAGTAGGTATAAATAGATTACGAGAATGCTAATATAATAATATGTATTTGTGCATTCCCGCTCGAAGTTCGGGATAACTTAGTTATGTAACTTTCAAGCGTATGCCGTCGTCGTGTGCAATATCTAATATGCCTTTGTTATGTGTTAAACCTATATAAATATAAGTACCAGGGTAACCGAGTATTGCTCGGAGTTTTGATAAATTAAAAAAAAAAACAAAAATAAACACATTCCGAACAAAGATTATACATATTACATACGGATATCAAACTTAAATGGCAAAGGAAACTACATAATAGAGTCGAAATTAGTAATATATTATTGCATGAGGAAAGAAAAAACATAATATGATATACTGTATACCTAACTAAAGAGTGCGTAGGGATAATACTTGCAGTTTTTGAGAAACCTATTATATAATATATAATTATAGAGTTAGTAATATTTTATTTTGATCTCTGATTTTGTTATAGAGTGACCATAGTTATCTAGATATACGGCAGCGATAAAAAATAGAACTAGTGATGCAGCAGCAATACATATTACAAGAAACATTTTAGTCTTCTTGTTCTAGAGAATAAATTAGTAACAGTTTCATTTTTTTTCAGTTGGTGGCAGCCCTAGGGAGATCTCCGCGTGGGTATCCAACAATGGAGACGCGAGTTACTTCAGTATGGCGATTCATGGTCAAACTTTCTTCAGATTGAATTATCCTTTGAAATTAAACACGCAAGTAACAAATTTTATATTTATTAAAATAAAGTGTTTTTTAAAGCGACAATAATTAACCAATAACCGGGCAAAAATGCCTTGGGTTTGCTTTTTACGTTTGTTATATATCTCATAATTACTCATAAATCTTCAAAACTCGTCATTACTATAAACACATAAGTAAAGCATATCAGTTATATTCGCATACGAATAGGATCCGAGGATCGAGATCCAAAAATTAAATTGGGATATAATCCTCTTCCAATTAATGTCAATACTTGAAAAGAGGATATCTGATGGACTCATGGTAAGTGTGATAAATAAATAAGCAGTGCTTTTATCGGATTATCCGTGGCTGACATTTTTCTCGCAACACTTTAACTATAATATATAGGCTCTAATACCATCCAGTATGACTTGTGTCAGGCTAATAGATTCTTGCTAGCTTTGTTATTCTCTTTCAACCAAGAGAAAAATATTTCCGTTTTAAAATTTTAAAATAACTACGCAAAATATCCTGTCTTTACAAACTGATGTCAGATATTATTATGTTTCAAGCATGGACTTATCCCAGGTTATATAAAACTAAATACAAAGGAAAGTTACTAAGCTTTGGTACAAAGGATAACGTAGTATTTTATAAACAATAACATTATAATATAATTTAACAGAGCGTTAGAGCATTGGCTCTCGACTCGGGGGTCGTGGATTCGATTTCCGCATTGGAACAATAAAAAATTTTGTTTCCGAGTTTGGCTAGGACAATGCAGGCTGATCACCTATCTGACAAGAAAGATGATCCATGCGTCGGATGGGCATGTAAAAAGTCGGACCTGCGCCTGATCTCTCGCCAATCGTGTCGGTTATCTGTCCCACTGGATTATGAGATTAAAGACAGAGAGAGTGTTCTTGTGTACTGCGCACACACTTGGGCACTATAAAATTACTCCTGCGGAAACCGGCCACCGTCATTGAAACTATTGGTGTGGGGAACTCCCCACATTAAATAACTATTTATTTTAATATAACAACATAATTGAACGAAACAACATAAATATACTTAATTGTTACTTTAAAATGTTACAAACACGGCTGCCAAAACTAAAACTTTTAACTGTCGAGAAAAATTGAAATATCCGATGAATCTGATGATCACCGATGATCTTTTATTTGCGACTTTTAAATTTAACCAACTAGATTCTAGAAAAAATACGATTCGAGTACTTGTACACAAAATTTTAGATATAAGAGAAATTGAATTGAATATTATTTTATCCTCCAAAAAAAAAAACAAAATGACAGGTGTTGGTCTTTACTGACGAAATGGGGCTTTGATTCTTTTTCTCAGTTTAATCTTAGTAAAAAAAATTGTACTTAATATTTGCCATATTAAGTACAATTTTTTATTTTTTGTCCATATTCATGGAAGTCCTGACAGATTTTAAATATTTTTATACCAACCTTTATTTTACACCTCTACAGGGTGAATTCTAATAAACCCTGAAACATGTCTTTTATTTAAATATATTAATCTCAATTTTCATTCAAATCGGTACAGATTTAAAGTATTTCTGTACAAAATCCTATTTCACCTCACACACTTTCACATCCTATAAAGGATGGAATTTTTCAAAAACTTTTCTTCGTAGAAAATCTTCTAAACGGCTGGGCCGATTTTTATGTGTGTTCAAGTGGATTCGAGAATGGTTTAGATTAACAATTTGGTCTAATGGATGACGTTTTATTAATGAATTTTAATAAGTAAAAATTTGCAAGTAAAATTGTTTTACTCTCAATGATGTAGGCACGGGTCAGCTAGTATATATAGATTATTCTAATCCATAGCTACAACAGCAATAATGACGCAGCAACAGTACAAACACGGTTTAACGCCCGAAATTGCTTTTCACTCCCGTGTACGTTGTCTTTCACAAAATCACTGAATCCTAGGTATTGATTGTAATCACAAATTTTGTTTGCATGTGTTACAAGCAAATTAATTTTTGAATTGGAATCGATATCTGCAATCAATCAATCTGATAGACTGATGGGGATTGTGGATGTGTGGAGAGTGAAGTTCTTGCCTAGAGTTAAAAGTATTGATACTATACAGACGGAAGTGCAATTGGAGTGATATTTACGATTAACTCTTAAGCTAACATCAATTTTTTCAATTTGATTTTATCGGAGTGGAATGCGTTTCGAATACTACCACGCCTGGGGAAGTCCGGTTTCGTGGGATTCCCCGAAATAACAATTGACTGATATATCCTTTAAGATATCTTTTGCCATGCTATTATACGCTGAGAAAAATTATTTGGTAACGTATTCAAAACGCAATGTATGAACGCAAGTTTTTATATTGGAAACACTGACTGATATAATTATCTTTTTCGTACTATAAATAACAATTTGTTGCTTAATTTTGTGGCAAGTACGAAAGTCTGTAATGTTTCGCTTTTAAAATTGTTGAAAGTTTCTGACAAATCTCTTCGCTCGAGCCCTAAGTACTTGCCCGCGGTTCCCTGTCACCTCTAAAATGTGTCACGGACTTCGATATGGACGCTGTCAACACGCTCACAGAAAATGTTTTTTTTTCTGTCATCGAAATTCCAACACTAATACGCGTTGGACGTATTTAGGTCAATAATTCCTAGTAACTGGTTATACCCGTATCAAACGAGCGCCTGTGACATCAAGCGTTTCATTTTTCTGTACTTTCAGCTTGTCAAGGCTAAATGAAAGAAATGGAAAATGAATGATACGTACTCGGCTCGTTGTCTGTAACTAGAATATATTGGCATAGCAGATAGCTGATTTAAGGCGTTCGATAATGCAAGCTATTAGGTCGAATTTTTTGTCTGCAAAATTACCTATAAACCTAACCGAATCTAACGATTCGACGGAATTTTTTCAGTTTTAGTAAACAGATTACAATATGGTAGGTACACTCAAAGGTACTAAAGTTTGCTTTCAATACTTGATATTAGAGATATTCTTATTTGACATCATAAAAGTACTAAACTTAGTGTTACAATTTCAAATGTAAGTAAGTAGGTACTTGCTTAATTAGGTAACCTTATTTACGTTGACAATCGAGTGAATTTATATTATGCCAGTGTTTTGCCAGTGGTTGAGTTACGTAATATGAACAATTTTGTAAGTACAACCGGTTTTTGAAACGGTATCAAAGTGGCATGTATTTAGAGGACGGGAAGTCATTGCAAAACGGTACAGTTTCGCAACATGTGTTCTCGATCTGAACAGATTGGTCACATGGTAATCTTTTTGAGCCGGCCAAACTATGTCAGATTTGTACCAATTATTTACATTTAAATATTTACACGGTTCAGTATCGACAAAGTTCCTACTCGACGAGTGCCTTAACATTTTAATTTGAACTTGGACGCCTCAGCAACTTGTTCGATTGTACCGTATTTTCCAAAGGATGCGTTTTAATCATCTTGGCTATTCTGAGAACATAATTGAACTGACCAACAAAACAGTTTACCAATTTCTAAAGTTAATAACCAGTCATCAAGAATAATATAAAGGGTTAATTAGTCTTATAAGATCGATTTCAGTGAATTTCTGTCCAAGGGAACCGAAAATGATCATCCAGGGCTCATTCGATTCGGAATAACCTCTATAAACTTTGAAAATTTTCAAGAGGGGCTCGAAAAATGTTTAAAAGTTATAAACAATTTATTAAAAAACAAAAAGAGGTATAGCTATCTCGGAGCCTATTAAATACATCCGAATTTTGGAAAAAAAAGTCCTTAATGAGAAGGAATTTTCCTAAAAAAAGTTCCAACATTGGCGATCTGCAGGACAGGCTTAGCCTAGTGCAGGCGCCAACGTTAAACAATTAATGAGTTTACCTATAAGATATTATATTTATTTAATAATTACTGTACTCATATACGGATTTAAATTTTCGCAAAATAAATTATTGTTATTCTTATATAAGGATTTCGAAATTTATCTCCCACGGGTGTGCAATCATGGGGGTCCACGCGGACGAAGTCGCGCGCAACAGCTAGAACATAACAAGTATTTAAACAATAATATCATGTTTATGTAATAATTTCATGTTTATTTTCAATTTCACGGTAATAGTTCGAAATAAAGCAATCGTATTATGCACGTCCGTTTTCAATTAAGAGATTTTAATCATGTTGACCATTTTATTGCAGCTTTTACTCGTTTGAGGCATCACGTTATTCACGGAGAGGTGATACTGATTAAATAGGTACTAACACCCTTACTGATAAAAATATTTATCCAGTAGAGAAGCAATACAATGTTTTGTCCTTGTTTGTCAAGTGACTTTTCCAAACATTATATTGCTTATCTACTAACCCCCTTACTTAATAATCGCTGTATAAGATTTGAATAGTTATACAGTGTTTTGTTCACGTCACACAAGTGACATTTTTAATTCGATAGAAGAAGACAAAACACTGTATAACTATTCAAAGCTTATATACCATCCACATATTACGTCACGCAAAATTTCGACTTTTTGAATCCCCCCCCCCCCCCCCCCCATGTCACGCTTTTTAGTATCCCTTTACCTGTATTTTACATGTACTGTCACACTTTGTATGACCCCCCCCCCCCCCCCCATCAGGTATGACGTAATATGTGGATGGACCCTTATTAGTAAGGGGGTAGACAAATATTTTTATTAGTAAGAGGGTTAAATTATTAGTGAACTATCTAAATCATTGCTCGCAAGCTAAAACTACCCACTAATTTACTAAATTCATAAGTAAATTAGAATGACCAATATTTTTATTACTTTCATCCTTTTTAACCCCCGATGTATAAAGAGGGTCTGTCTGTCTGTCTGGCCGTGACCTCGTCCCCAATGGAAGTCGACCTAAATGGATGAACCGAATTTGATCTAGTTTTTTTTTTGTTTGAAAACTGACGTGATCGAATGTTCCTAGCTATAATTCATTATCACCAGCCTGCTCACTGCTTTACAATTCCCCATTCCTTCAAATTTTTAATTTTGATTTTTATTTATTGATGGGTCTTTCCACGAGTCTTTTCCAACCATGGGCTACCTATACCCTAGGACTGTTTTACCAGATCGGTATATTGCTGTATCAGTTTCGTTTGCCAGCTTCTTAACAATTTCTTGTGCAGGTAAGAAATTGTAATTATCAGTTAAGAGATCCATGTCCTTAATATCTTATAGTTTAAAGTGAATATTTTCCTTGTTTGGATTCTCAGTTAATTTCACTTTGCAATATTTCACGCTCTATTTATTCTATTATTTAGCGGTAACGTGATACGATTTGCGATGTAACCGGCCACGCCCTAGAATTAACCCACTCACGAACAAATATAATTTTTTTCTTCCATCCATTATAGCACACACATCCACCAACAAATATGTACGTGTTGCTAAGTGTATAAAGAAAACCGAAGTCCAATACCTATAGATACAATTAAAACATTTTTTTTTTCTGTAAAAATCGCAAAAGATATAATGTGTCTTAGTTTCTGAGATTAATTATTCATATTTTTCTTGTCCGCACTATTATTTTGTCAATAAAGTAAAAACAAACAGCATGCAGTTGCGCCTGAATTAATAAAATAAAGCTTATTTCATTAAGCTTATTACAAATATTCAATGAAGCATATTTAAATGTTTTAATTCATTTATCACTTTGCAGCCTTTAAGTACTCGATTGTACTGGAAAATGGACCAATCACGATATAATTTGGTCCGTCGGATTATCAATATTTAAATGTGATTGTACGACGGTCAGAACATTTCGAACGTAAAATAAAAAATAAACGTATCCACGTTCACAAATGCGAACGTAACCCGTTCACAGCTGCAAATTTTGCTACGTGTTGTCTCTTCCTATTTTCAAGCAACCCAACCTAACCAATTAGTATTTACTATTTAGTGGTCATAACATATAGAAGAATGTTATGACCACTAAATACTCGGACTTGTATTCTCATCTCTAATTATTTAGCCTTTGCCCGCGGCATCGCCCGCGTAAATATTCCTGGGAATCGTACATTTTCACGCGATAAAAAGTAGCCAATGTCCTTCCCCGTGGTCTACTTTATGTCTGTGCCAAATTTCATGGTGATCGGTTAAATAGTTTTGATGTGAAAGAAAAACAACCAAACGTACCACCAAACAAACAAACTTACTTTCACACTTATAATATTAGTAAGTAAGTAAACATTTATTTTTTTACAATTTCAGATGGTACCACACTTGCCAGTCATGGAATGGCAAAACTGGAGAGTGGCAGGTCTGGGTTAATGCGGAGAGAGTTGGGAGAGGCTTCCATAATAGAGTAAGTGACTATAACTAGCTTATTTTAAATGGAATATACTCAAATAGAAAATTCTGTAAAAACTATCTTTTGTCCGCGGCTTCGTTCGCGTAAATACAGTATCCTACAGGAACACTGTACTTCCTAACTTTCACTTTTATTACAGTAGTAGGATGCTTGGTGAATTTTAAATTAATGTACCTTTACATATGATTTAACGCAGGTGTTTGCCACCTGGAGCAACACCAATGTGTTGCTTAAATCGCCCATAATAATTAATGATCAAGTGACAATACAAAAAAATATTATTAAAAGTAAACTAATTAACGAAAAATATATGAAAAATGAGAAATAAAATAACATGGAAATAATACCTTAAGCCTTAATAAAGACATTTTGTAATGAATATCGATGGATCAAAGACAGTATACTAATTTAAAAGATACCTTAACGGTTAAGTACTGTTTTAACCAAAGAAACAAAGGGGATTGACATCAAAAGGGATACAAGAAACATTTTGGAACTAATTAGATAGGTACTTCAAATGGAATTAAGGAAAGAAGCTCTGTAATGTAGGCTAAAAATAACACACTACAATGTCAAGTACGCTGGAGGTTGTGAATTGTGATGTCATATATTATATTGAAAGCAACATTATAAGCGACATAATATTGTTACAAACAATATCCCCGCCATGGCACATTAATTGGCTCCCGGAGGTGTAACGCGAGGAGAGTAAACATGCAACGTACTCGTACACGGTCGCACCTATCCGGTTGAATAACGCTCGTCGATTTAATATCCAAGCGAACGTTTCAGTTATTTATTGCTGTTGCTAAAAATCTTAATCGTCATTATTGCGTGGATAACTAGGATTCGTAATTATGTTATAATGACCTATGTGAAGTGGTTACAAAAAATACATGTATCTATTAGACTAAATAGTGCTTGTTAAGTTGTTAGGTAAATATACCTTTATCCATGCTTACAAACAAAATGAAAGAGGTGAAAAATATGAATGAGTTTCCAAACATGGTTTCCTTTTTTATGAATAATTTAATTTATTCCTGCATTCTGATATTTTTTTCAACAAGCACTAAGGAGACCGCTCACACTTTTAATTATAGGTACGTGCATAGAACTTTTAAGCACTTGGATGTTAATATGTCGTATTCTATAAATAATAATAGGTTATATGGTAAGGACCAAGAGCATGTCATGACATGTCTAAAGAGGGTTCCGTAACTATCAACCCGCAATAGGATTTCTTTGATTTACTTCAAAACTTATTATCCGATTTCGCTCAAAATAATTTCACTAGAGTTTTTAGAATGATCTATTAGCATGGAAACTTATAAGTTTCTATCTCTTATAGTTTAGATATGTCTGGGGGGACCGACCAACTTACAAACCACTTTGGAAGCCGATTACTCAAAAATTTTTGACTTTGTTAAAAAAAGTCATGCCCTTATTTTAAAATACCTATTCTACAATATCCCATACGATGGGGTAGAAAGAAAAAATAATTTTCATCCTAACTTTACATGTATGGAGAGCAACCCCTAAAATGTAAGATTATTATTATTTTATGATGGCAAAACAAAGATCTATACATAGTCTTTAACTACACCAAAATTCAGCAATTTATATTCTTAATTACAGAAACTAGAAGCATGGACAGACAGACAGACAGAGGGACGCTCAGAGCGAAAGTACAAGGGTTCCTCAAGTATTACAAAACCCTAAAAATGGCAATTCTAGAAACAAATTTTTATATCTAACATATCAGATTCAACATTCAGCAAATGTTGATCAGTATATTGACTTGACTATTTCTGCTGATTCTTATTGAAAGTTGCTTGGTTCACAACTCCCCATTTTAAAATATTCTATTTTGTTTTTTTCCAAAAAATTGAAAGTAATAATAATATTATTTTATTTAGTTACTTTATTACACTTGGTTAAAAAAGATTGGATTTTACAATAGTCTGTAGTGGTAGAGCGAACTAACCGATAATGAATAAGCATTTTATACCCTGTAAATTCTATTCAAATTGTTCAATAGTGCAAACTCTTTGTATTTATTACAAGGTAGAATGCAGATCTCGACGGCAACTCAACTTGTTGAAATACACTCGACTCCTGACGCGTCCCTCAAGGAGTTGGCGTGCACAAATGTTACGTAAATTGTACGATAAATGCTAAAGCATTTTCATCCTAAGCCCTAAAGGGTTTACTAAGTAAACATCAAATATGCTGGGAGATTTATATTTCATATCCCTGTTTTCAGCTCGTTGGACACATAATCAAGGGTGGTGGACAAGCTATCAGTGGTCAAGAGCAATCTCATCTTTACAGCACAGATGGACTCGAACCATTAAGTATGTTATTTTATCCATAGCATTTCATAGCATTGCAATTTTCAACTTTAAAGTTAATGATAAAATATATTCCTCATAAATACATGCTTATGTATATTACAGATAAACCTGGTGTCATTGGCGAAGTAACTATGCTCCAACTGTATCATGTAGCCTTAACAGCCGGAAAAGCCCACAAGGATCACAAGCACCACCATGCTCATCTTTACAAACACGACGGAACTCCATTAGAAGTATCAACTGAAGCTGCTACTGAACCTCCACCACCACCAATGATTCCCCTTGGCAATGGAAATGTGTTGGTGGCAGGTCAATTGCAAAGACCAGCTAATTTGAACCTTGCCAGGCCCCAGCAGCAAATGATACCGGTAAACTTACCTAACGGTCTGCAGTTCCAACAAGAATTCGTAAATGGTCAACTGGGTAACAGAATTGTGTCAGAGCAGCTATTAAACAGCTTGCAGTCAATTCAAACAGAACCAGTGGGAAATCAGATCTCTCAATTTCCTTTATCTAATTTGCCCGTACCAAGCGACCAAAATCAAAGATTTTTATCGAGACCTTTAGGTCCATCGAAAGGCACAACTGTACTTTTATCAGGGTCACTTCTAAATCCAGCTAACGTTCAATATGTTGATGATAATTCAAACCACAACGTGTACAAAAGGGATTCTAAAAAGCGAGACAAACGGGATAATCCAGAAAAAGAACTGGCTCTAGAATCAGGAACAAGTAAGTTTCACAGTAAAACATTGTTGTTAAAGTGTATAAGTAAGTTAATAATTATTAATACTTCAATAAAATTTAATTGTTAGGTAATTTATAAAGCGGTATTTATCTCATTGGGTTCAAATAATTACTATTGCGCTACAAATTCTGCATTACTGATCAATCGATAAAGCTTTAAATGAAAGCTATATTTTATTAACAATAAAAAAAAACATTGCATTTTCAGGTAGAAAAGATAAACGTGGTCTAGTAGCTCTATCAGATGGCTCGATTGTAGATGAAGCACTATTAAGTCCTGATCTTGTGGACGATAAAGAAGATGACGTCTTATTCCAACAGTCTTTGTTAAATGGATTAGCTGGAGTAGTAGGAAACATTCCAGTGCAGAATTTACAAAAAATGACGGTAAGTTGCTTTATTCTTAATCTTATTTGGGAGCTACGCTTTCGTCGATATTTTCGCCTCTTTTCATGTAACAGATTAGCCATTTTGCACGTACGAAATTGCGGGCTACATCTAGTAAGAAATACCTTTTAGATGTTGCCCGCCACTTCGTGCGCGGATACCGTTCTTTTTGCCGCGATAAATTAACATATGTGTCTACTTCACAATTCATATGAGGGGCAATTCTGCTAAATAAAACCTGCATTAATACAATAACAATCAATTACCGATACGCTACGGTGTTTTTATGAACGTTAAACGAACGTGAAACGCGCTCTGATTTGTCGAAACGTCGTAAAATACGTTCATTGTAACATGTCGCTACACTTTCAATCCAAACAAAATAAAATGAAGTCTACTTTGAATATGAGAATTGAGGTTCTGTGTTCAATCTCATGATGAACGGTTTTTAAGTCAAAGAGACAACAAAACAAACAAAGTCACTTTCACATTTATAATATTAGTAAGGATTTTATGTATGTGATTAATAAAATAATAGAGGTTAACTAAAATATAACTTTTCAGGTGGATGACAGAGAGCCTGCCGAGGCCGAGGTAAAAGCGGTGATGCAGGTCTGCAGTGGATGCACTCCGGAACCATTTAAGAAAGCCCTGGTACTATCTTGGAGAAGTACTCCTAAGAAACTCTACAATGGAGCACATTACTATAAAGGTCTTCCTATTTGTAGAGCCTTTTAAAAATATTTGCAAACGAATTCATTATTCGACTCAATGTCGTAGGTGCAAGCCCAATTTTATTATAAACTCCATTTTTATAACATAACATGGGTCGGGAAGCGACAAAGTATTACGGAATATTAGAATATAATATTTAGGATATTAGATATTACCTATAGTTTACTTATAAGCCACTAGTTAATAATGATAATGATCCGAATATGTCCACCTGATATTTGAATGTCAACTTAAAGTCACTAATTTAATTTTTCCATTGGTGTGCTTGAACAAATCTTTAGTATTAATCTATTTTTTTTTCTTAGAAGGTTCTTAGAACTGCCTTATTTTCTGAAGCTTTTTAGATTTACGATAAACATTGCAATAATTTGTAAACAAATAAATCAAATAAATAATATATTTTATACTTGTCTCTTGAATGGCTCAAATTTTAAGGAAATCTATTACTCAAAATAGAAGTTAAACATTGGTTTAATTTTTAAAAACTTATTAGTAATTACTCAACGAAAGTAAGATAAAATAATTATGAAAATTTATATCGCGTAGAAAGCTTGCCATTACAATCTATTTATTGTAGCCGTAAGAAGCATAATTTTTGTCTTGCGTTATTTTACATAAATGTTATATAAGATTTTAGGCTTTGTTACCATATTACAATAAATAAAATAATTTTATAAAATATTTATTTATTTTATTACTTTCAGCTTTCTACAAGTAATAAGAAGAACCTTATGTTTCTATCTTCTATATTTTTACCGTCGAATTAAAATAATATGTCGTTATATCACTGAATAGCCGAAAAGAATATTTAAAAAAAATATTTTGACAAAATTCGTATTTTTCCCTTAATTGATGACAAGAAAAGCAATAAATTACTTCCTGAATACATTATTTCTGTAAAATAACTTATTGAATACATAAAGATGCTAGTTGGGCTTAATCCCGATATTATTGTAGAGTGAAAATCGGCTATTACGACCATAATATACAGGTCCCTTCAATGTCGTTATAATCGGTTTTCACTGTATTTCACTACAGTGAATAGGAGCCAGTAAACATCGCTTAGACCATACATAGTCTAAGCACCCAGACTCCAAGTTTTTATACTTAACAAACTTCGAGCCTGGGTGCTTAGTATCACTTTACCCACCTCTCCAAAGTTGTCCGTCTTCTATGTCAAAGAAGTCTTAATTAATATGCTACTTTAGAATTATAATTGAATCATACATTAGACATTAACCCCTTTACTACTTAATGAATAACCTACACAATGTTTTGTCCTCGTCTTATGCGTTAGAAAAGTCGCTTGACAGACAAGGACATTAAAAATTTTAAAAACCCCCCGACACAAAAAATAAACTCTAAAAAATAATAAATAATATTTTAAACCTATTATAATTATATTATCACATATAATATTATGTAAGTTGAAATAATTTTATTTTCCAATCGTCGTCGGGGGACCGCTAAAGTTTATAAAGTATTTTTACAACAACAGCTAATTAATTATTACGAATTACATTTAAGTAGGTATGAGCAAATTTTTTTCGGAGTAAATTCTTTTGTTCATTCTGCGACTACACGTGTTTTTTTCACATAGCGGTCCCCCGACGAGCCGACGATTGGAAAATAAAATTATTTCAACTTACATAATATTATATGTGATAATATAATTATAATAGGTTTAAAATATTATTTATTATTTTTTAGAGTTTATTTTTTGTGTCGGGGGGTTTTTAAAATTTTTAATTTTACTTTTATTTTATCCTTTTTAAATTAGGTATAAATAATGATTACCTTACCATATACATACTTTCAACATCATTGAAGTAACATGGTACCAAATTTCGAATCGATAGGACATGTGGACGATAATCAGATCCCCTCATCAACTAATTAAGAAAAGACGGTCTTCAAACGGCTAATCAGGTCATGGTTACCTTACCACGTTCTTTAAATATCGTTGAAGTAACACGGTACCAAATTTCGAATCGATCGGACATAAGAAAGTCAGTCAGATCCCCTCATCAACTAGAAAAGAGCTGATCATCTTCAAACGGCTGATCAGGTCATGGTTACATTAGCATGTTCTTTGAATATCGTTGAAGTAACACAGTACCAAATTTTGAATCGATCGGACATTGGAAAGTTAGTCAGATCCCCTCATCAACTAGAAAAGAGCTGATCATCTTCAAATAGCTGATCTTCCCACCACCAATTTTCTCATCAAACGAAGCTACGAACACTGTCGATTAAGTCATAAATATTCTCTTTCAGTGCGCTTTCATTTGAGACCTTACTCGAGTATATTTGCACATTCGGATTTTCTTCCCCGCTTTCACCCCCCACAACTTTTAAACGGCTCAACCGATTTTCATCAAACATGTCTAAGAACACTCGCATGTAAGTAACCTTTAATACAAAAGAAACTAAATTGAAATCGCTTCATCCGTTCGGGAGCTATGATGCCACAGACAGACAGACAGACACACCCACAGACAGACAGACCGACAGACAGACAGACACGTCAAACTTATAACACCCCTCTTTTTGCGTCGGGGGTTAAAAACATTCTGTAGCTTATCCATTGTATAAATATTTTTATTAGTAAGGGGTAAAAATTTACTAGGGGTTAAAAATTCACTTTCGCTTTTTATTTTATAAATATTGCAATACTTGGCAATTAATGACTACATCATGTTAACATTTGTAGGTAATGATAATATTAGTGGGCAAAAAACGTCAATAACGATAAATATAAAACCGTAAGATTTATATTCTGACAGTTTGTAAGACTGTTTATGAAACAAAATTTCACTATTTTTTAAAAATCGGTATGGTCTAGTGGCTAGGATATTTGGCTCTCACCCAGGAGACTCGGATTCGATCCACGGTATCGGAATTGCCTTTTTTTATATTTTTATAAAATATCATCTTTATCATAATCTTTATATATATAATTATTCTGTATGTGTGTTGACAGTGAACTTCTAAACGGCTGAACCGATTTGAATGAATTTTTTGTGTGTGTTCAAGTGCATTCGAGGATAGTTTAGATTTGCAATTGCCAATTGGACTCGGTAGGTGGCGCTGTTGTCAGTACGAAGTTTGCCAGAACGGCTAGTACTATATTATATAATGTTTGGTGAAAACAACTACGGACATTTTGGGTATATGATCTACTGCTCATATAAAGGCATTTAAGCAAAAAATTATATGATGATTGATGAATGAATGATGACGAATATGAATTTCTACTTTGAGTATTGTCATACTCAAGTCATAAAAAATCATCTCATGTATGGGTGACTCTCCGCTCAACGCTGGTCCATATAATAAAGGAGGTTTTTTCGAGTGCAACAATTCTATGTACGCAGTAGATCATATGCCCAAAATATGCGTCGTTGATTTTAACGAACCTTATATATTTTTCTGTGCGTGAGTAGGTATGTCACTGAACTCCTAAACGGCTGGACCGATTTTAATGAATTTTTTGTGTATCTTCAGGTGGATTCGAGAATGGTTTACATTTGAAATTGGACCCGGTAGGTGGCACTGCTGTCAGTATGTCAACAAAAATTCTAAGGCGGTACAAAGTTTGCCAAGACAAAAGTACGTTAGAACCAGGAGACGGACATAGGATACTTTTTATTCCGTTCCCAAGGGACGTGACATAAAAAGTGGTATTGTCTACATAAAAATGGATTGTAATTCGATGTCTCGCTAAAACTCGAGAACAGTTGGATGAATTTGGCTTATTTTGGTCTTGAAATAATTGTGGAAGTTCAGGAAAAGTTTAAAAGGTGAAAAAAGATTGAAAAAGGTGTAGGTTGTGGAAAAGGTGTAGGTGTAGGGCTAGGACGTTGGTTGCATTGTAGGTGTAGAATTGTAGATATTTATTTATACCAGTTTATATTTAAGACGGAATAACGTGTGTCGGGATAGCTAGTATTTTTTAATTAGAAATTTCGTTCCTATCTGGAGTCCCACGATACCGCACGGCTTTTTTTAGAATATTTATACTTACCAGCCACTTACCGTAAATTGACTGCAAGATCGGGAAACTTACCTTAGTCTTGTGCACATGTTGGTGGTGATAGTCCGAGTCAATTTCAGGCTCGCTGAAGTAACTCTGATCCTGGAAATAATGAAATTGTTATTTGCGTACATAGCACAAAATAAAAATGTTAATAAATTATAGCTAAGAACACTCTAAGTCACGGGTCACCTCAGCTTTCAAACTAAAGAAACAAGATCATAATCGGTTCATCCGTTTGAAAGCTACAATACACACACACACACACACACACACACACACGAATGTATAACTACCTCCTTTTTTGGATGTCGGTTTATAACAAAACCCACGCAAATTGAGTTGGTAGATACCCAGCAAAAAGACGTGAGCCACATATTTCCGTGTGGGTGTTACCTACCTGATTTCTATACACCTGAATTAATCTGCAATAAATAATGTACAGTCGCGTGCACTAATATAAAATACATTGACAAACTTGCAATAATATGTCAACGTAGAATTTTTCAAAAATATGTACACCATGTTATACTCACAATTTTATTTTATTTTTATTTTTTATTTTATGATAATGGAAAACCAACAGCATAATTGATTTACAATAGAAATAAAGCTAGGTGACAGAAAGCCAATTACAGGTTCTCACGAGTAGGTAGTAGGTACATACAGTTTACATTAAAACTAACAATAAAGTTAGAACTATCATGTTGTAACAGAGAACATTAAAGGACATGGGACGTTTTACTATGGAATGATGGAATGATGATGTAACATTCAAAGTGTTTCAAAATTGCAATACATTTTTTTCACAATAAAGTGAATAACAGTTTATCAGTAAATAATTAACACCCCCAAAGCTATAATTATGTATACGTGACGATGTCAATAAGTAAGCATGTAAGCATTGTTTTTTTTTTCTATATAATGTCAACATTAATTTTGTGCTTCCGAAAATGTAAAACACAATTTCAATACAACATAAAATCAAAATGATGTAATGTCTGCAAACTGTAATATTATATTAATTTTTTTAATTCATTTTCATCACCTACCGCAGTGCTCTTTAAAAGAGCAGAATATTTCAGAGTTCAGACGACTACAAAGTTGCCATTCAAATTATTTATGTATGTATTTGTACTTATTTAATTTCAAATAGTTTATTGAATGGTCAGAATTTCAATATTTCTTTCCTTTGTAGTTCATGAGTACGAAAAAAAGAATTGCAGTAATTTTTCATTGTTGCTGGGTTAATTTTACCTAACAAACATACATTGAATATGAAAACTATGTCATAGTCCCTGCTCGTTGCCAAGATAAATTGAGCTCTATTTCATGTCAATTTGTTCACCCACTTATTGGATGCTAAATATGCATAGATAAAACGTGTATCAGACTTAAGTTATTTAAAGCAATCAATAATTTAATTTTCTAATGTTAGGTTAGGTATGATTACTATATTTTAATACCTACTAGATGTTGCCTGCGTCTTCGTATGCGCAATAATAAATCCCGCATTTTGCTGCGATAAGCATGTGACTAAACTACTGCCAAGATTCATCAAAATCCATTTAGTAGTTGCGTGAAAGAGTAACAAACATCTATCAGTAACAAAAGTCCCACAAAGTTTTTTCTTTAGCTTTTCGCTTAACTAAAGAGCAAATCAGAACTTCTCATTTTCCTAGAAAACATAATCCCAAAAAAATTCAAGTATTATAATATTTCCTTCGGTAAAAGTTATGAGATGTCGTAGAGATATAATGTTCGGTACTGGTATTCATATTTTAATATAAATAGGGTAGACTAGACGCTATTAGACGCATGCCAGTCACTGACAAACCTGGAAAAGTATTTCGATCACTATGGCAATAAGGATACAATATTGGCACAATGCGGGTTATCCTTAAGGTACGTTAATTTCGAAGGCTGTTTGATTGTTTGAATTGAAGGTTGACCATTTTGAAAACTTTTCATAGGTATAGTTAAGTTTGCTAATTTAAAAATCGTTAACACAATGTAATGTACCTAGATCACAAATAATAGAATGACTGCAGGTTTGCACTAGCTTTAAGCCATTAGTAGCCATATTTATATATTGATTTATTAAAGTGCTCATTGCCAAATCACTATAATAATACTATAATAAATCATAAAAATAAAATTTTCCACATACGGTAATATTTTTTTTATGAGGAACTAATTAAATAACTAATTAAAATCTTGAATTGAACTTGGTCTCTACGACATCTCATAACTTTTTACAAAAGAAATACTTGGCTTTTTTTTATTTAATGTTTTGTGGGATTTCATTTCTTTTTGTACGTTACCCAAAAACCAAGAAAGACCGTGAACGCATTTATAATTGCTCCAGTGTTGCGGATATCTTAATGTGGGAGTAGGTAATTAGGCACTTATCATCAGGTGGTCCGTTTGCTTGTTTGTAGATATATTACATAAATAAAATGATTACTGGCCGTGGACAACACTATAGGAGCTGCAAGTGCGTTCTCGAATCAATCACTATCCACACTTTATTTATCCGTTTAATTTAATTTAACTTCTCAATTTATGAGGTTTGTTTTATAAATAAATAAGGATTACAAAGCTATCAGTGAAGTTGTATTCATACATATTTTTGTTTATGTGTACCATTTATGTGTAGCTAATGACCTAACCTCGCGTTTTTTGCCGCTTAATATCTCCTAAACTATACCTACACACGTTATTTTTTTAAATTTAAAACATTCGCTTCTGCCGCCAAAGACTTCTCAGCGACAAAAATCAGACCGCTAGCTTTATTACAAACTAGCTTTTGCCCGCAGCTTCGCTCGCGTCAGAGGGAAAGCTTGTTCGGGAAAATACCTATACCAAAATTGAATCAGAATACATAATGGTGTAGGCACTGCACTTCGTAGGTACACTCAAGAAATCTACCGAGAACTGTACCATAAATAAAATTTAATAACCTACTACCATACCTGATTGCATTAAAATTCTTTACGTGTTTTCTTTACTTTACTTTTTAACGATTTCGAAAATCTTGTGAATGGGAAGACGTTGTGGACTTTGAACTTAAAAAATAATTTGGATTGTGATCGCCCATCCTAGTTGGGAGTTTGAGAGAGAGATGAGTTAGCAGTACGACCACGAACACGAAGAAAAAGAAGAAGAAGCTTCTCACCACCTTCTCACTTATTCCTCATATAATAATCATACACATTAATGATTTGGGTTAACCTAGGTAAAGTTTTAACCAATTCAAATAGCTGGTTATTTTATAGCATTTTATACTACGTTATTTTTTCGATTGATAAAACTTTTTTTAGGTATGAACCGATTGAATTGAAATACCTACACAAAATTATAAGCAGAGCTATCCTAATTCCTATCCGCGTGGAACCCGTAGGTAAGGTACCCAAAAATTTTCCGCGATAAAAAGCGAGTCCTATGTGTTTATCCAAGGGCTAAACTACTACAGTAACAATTTTTATAAAAATCCGTTCCGTAGTTTCTGAGATTAGCGCGCACAAACGTACAGATCAAAAAATTTTTACGAAAATCTTAAGAGTCATTGTTGTGAGTTAAAAACTAAAAACCCTTTGTAAAAACCTATGTATTAAAAACTGATAAATCAAGCACAAATAAATTAAATATTACATATAACAACAAAAGAAAAAGAAATTTAATTATACCTACACTCAAAATATTCTACTGAAATAGTAATTAGTATGTAATATAATAAGTATTATGAATATAATTAATGCAGCAATCGCAAATATTTAGGTGCCTAGTTTTCCAAAGACATTTTCATCAGATTTAACTTTCGCATTCTTGTCAGATATTTATTTTTCAACATGATGACAGTATAATATTATCTCAAAATAATAATAAAGCTCCCCACTCACGGGCTATCGATTGCTTCGATCAAATTGGAAGTTAATTCGTATTTGAAAGTAAATTTCTAACGACAAACTATTACACAAAATGATTAGTGTAAGACCTACCAGCTAGTTTTTGCGGTGGGTGTCAAAAGTTGGAACAAAATTTACGCGTATATATATGAGTTTCATATATATGAGTTTCATATATATGAGTTTCATATAGTAATGTGGTCCTAAGATCTCAGACTATATTCAATTTTAATCTAAACCGATTTACTTGCAACTACGAATCCAGTAAATGTTTAAATTGTAAAAACTAAATCGATCGATCGCTTGTGAGTGGGAGCTTTAAATCAAAAGCACTAAGGAGTATTTATATCAACTTTAAAGCAAATCGCTCCCAAACAACTATCTTTCCCTTTTTATTCCCGTTAGGGGACGAATTTCAATAAACTATGATACACGAATTCCATCAATTCTGTTACATAATGTTTGTGCAAAATATGAAGTAGATTGGACCAAGGAATCACGTTGCCCCATACAAACTGTTTTCCCCCTTTTTACCCCCTTAGGAGTCGAATTTCGAAAAATCCCTTCTTATCGGATCCCTACGCATTACAAAGAGCAAGCCCTGCAAGTTTCAGGTCTCTACGATCAGCGGTTTAGGCTGTGCGTTGATCCGTCAGTCATTCAGGACAAAGGATTTTATATGTATAGATGAAAATATGGGGGCACAAAAAGCCGTAAAATGTTTTAAGATTATTAGGTATTTTAAAACAAATAATTAAACCGACTTTCATAGTAAAAATACACAAAAAAATGGAATATAAATATTTTTTTCTATATAATTCCCCTTTCAAATTTGGCTTAAATTTTAATTATTTCTTTAATTTCTAAATTTCATAATTTTGAGCAACAAATTTGAACGCGAGTTCTATAAAATATTGTAGGATACTGTTTGGGCTGATATCGCCTTCAATATTAAGATGATTGAATAGATAAATAGATAAAATTTTAGCTGAATTTAAAAAGGGGATTATTGAAAAATAAGTTTTATTTCATACTTTTTTATGCATTTTTCCTTGGAAGTCAGTTTTAATTTTATGCTTATCTAATAGTCAATAAAAAAAAATGATATGGTATCTACTCTAAAAGACGTTTTACCAGTACCTACGATAAAAAGTGCAAAACCCATTCTGGTATGACCGAAGATGATGCCTGAATCCTCTATCCCATTATAGGCCGATATTTTAATAAACATACCTGGTCCCAGCTGGCATTGGAGCAAGTAGCCACTCCGCTCGGCATGGACACGGAACCCGCGCCCACCGAGCCGGGGAACACGCCACCGCCGATGTCCGTCGACTCGAACAGCCGCAGCACGGACCGGTCGCGGATGTCCCGGAGATGAGCCCTGATAAAAAAAAATTATGAGCTGAATCTAAATTGTTGTGGCAAATGATATGTGACGTCTAGGGTATGGAAGAACCGGTCTGA
This sequence comes from Glaucopsyche alexis, assembly GCA_905404095.1. NCBI lineage: Eukaryota > Metazoa > Arthropoda > Insecta > Lepidoptera > Lycaenidae > Glaucopsyche > Glaucopsyche alexis. Next base: position 19,996,288 of record FR990042.1, read on the forward strand.
TTTTGAGAACCGGGAATTTCGGGACTGGGCAATTTCGGAACCGGGATTTCCCGGGAAATTCGGGAATTTCGTGACTGGTGTTAAGGCATGAAATCCAAGTGTTATTACTGTCTCAAAAGTAATTTAAAATATAAGAATAACATTTTATAGTACAATTACAAATTAAATAAGGTTTTAATGGCAATTCGACACATCAGCCAACATGTCACCGCCATATTAATGACAACTTTACTGGCGATAGTAAAGAGGCGTAGTCATAGATATATAATATAGGCGTAGGTCATTTTAGTTTATTAGCATTTATTGATGGTTTTTTTTTTATTGAAAAACCATTAATAAATGCTAATGTTACTTCGAGTTATTTGATTTTTGCAAAACGTCTAATGGTTGGGGTGCTCAGAATGCAATTAGAGTACATACTCGAACGTCGCGGTAACTTATTAGAAGTGGTAGATTAGATAGTAAAAATACTAAATAATAAGACAAACACTGGCAAAATCTATTAATCTGATGATTTGCGTGAAGGGTGGGGAGTGGTGAAAATAAAATAGATGCTCGAGTATCAGAATTTCAAACGGGGTGTTCAATGAATCCTTCACATGCTCCAATTATCAAAATCTGATAATTTAGAAGTGCCGGAAGCTCGCAGCGAGTTTTTAAAAATGTAAAATAAATTTTATCTTGACATACTCGAATGCGTGAGTATATACTGAAAGTATAACATTAAGATCTCATACGCGCTGGGGGTACTTAACAATATTTAAGTAAGGTATCTTCGATGAATGATGGGCACAGTTAGCTTTTATGTCCAGAATCTAATATGAACTACTAATAATATTCTTTTATCGAGTAATATTTTTCATTTTTGTCTTTAATTTGCTTTCAAAAATGATTAAAAATTATTTTTTAGCTAATATTTACAATTACGGATGATAGTTTACTTAAATACTTGTAAATTTTAATACAATTTGTTCGGTACCGAAAGTACCGAAATTCCTTGTTCTCAATTTTTGATTCCCGGTTCTCAGAGCGACTCAAAATTTCGGGAATTCCCGGGAATTTCGGGACCGGGATTTCCCGGTTCCATACCCTAGTGACGTCGGCTGTAGGGTTAGAGCCGGTGGGCTTTTTGTTCGTTGAAATATATTATTTCTGATGTTAAAAAAATATATATGTTACAGCCAAAGTAATAAATCCGGATATTATATATACTATCCAGCCATTATTTATAATGTCTACTCAATTTAGACAAAGTGATAAATGACACAAAATTAATCACATTAACTAGCAATTTTATATAATATCTTCGAAGAATTGGATAAAGTAATAAAACAAGGTAAAGATTATAAAATTGTATTTCAATCTGCCTTTATTATTTATAATGTTTATTATAAGAATTATAATAACATTGTCATAGATACAATTTTATTATGATCTATATAAAGTAATTTAACTTTATAAAGTTTTTTTTTAATAATAATTTTACCCTTTTTAGTGATATTTGTTAAATTATTATTAATACATTTTAAGAACGTTTTAAATAACTGATCAAATATATAATTATTGAATATGCACCAAGCTTCCATTAGGTATTGTAAATAAGATGACGATGATGATTACTGTGAGTTACATAGTGGCATATTATGCTTGCAGTACTTTGAACAATGCCGAAGTTTTCAAACGCGTATCTTTAAAGACTAAGGAGTTCTGATCAAAGCTTTTGTGATTTGTGCCGCGCTCCGCCCCGGCACGCTTCGGCCCGGAATAATGTGCGCGTACCTTTAATAAACGTAAGAAACGAAAAAACGAAACTTTTATAGCCGGCCGAACTTCACCTCTCTTCCCACTGTAAACTTCCGTTTAGAGTTCTGTTATAAAGTTTGCGGAACCAGAAACGGAAACGAAAGTTAAAAGACATGCAGAACTTCCGCGGAAGCGGAAGCAGAAGCAGAGTTCTGTTGCATCACTAAGTTAAACTCAAACTCAAAATTTTTATTTCCATATAGGTTATGAAATAACGCTTATAGAATCGTGTTTATTACTTTAGCTAACTTTGGCCCGCTATTATGAATAATATCCGGACAAAGTGATTAATTTATCACATTATCTAGACAATATTGTTATTATATATAATGACCAGTCATTATGTATAATAGATATTTAATCACAATGACTGTAACATATACATTACCATTAGTAAATGTTCTCAGAAAACACAAAGTAAAGAATAGGCAGTAAGGCCTGGACCCGCCTCGCCCCAATAACACATCTACAATATTTTGAGTAAGTTCTTCTCTTCTTTTAATTATATACATAGATGCCTATTTTCGTTTAAATTGCTATTTGATGTCTGAATGATCAAAATATATTTCATAGACAAGCGGGAAGGGGCTAGGCGGGTATATAAGTATTCATTTCATGGTTGAAGTGTCCTTCAATTTAAAACGTTATACATTTAGGTAAAAAGGTACATAATATTATCATTCGCTGCTGTCGCGATAGATGTAAACGCCATTAAAGTTTTATGTTTTTGACAAACACCGAGTTGTATAATTTAAAAACCTAAAATGTTCAGCTAGGCATCATAGCATTTCATTAAAGTTGTTCATAATAAATAAAATAAGGCGGACAGATGATACCTACAGTAAATAACTTGATAAAAATCGCGGATGCGGAGAGCATCGCTTAGTGTAAAATCTAGTAAACAGTAAACATTGCACTGTTCACATGAGTGAAATTATAGCCTGAAATCTCGGTTATTTAATTTTAGCGGTAGAAGAGTACAATACTCTCTATGTAGTAGGTAGGTACTTAGGAATCTATACTAATATTATAAAGCTGAAGAGTTTGTTTGTTTGTTTGTTTGTTTGTTTGAACGCGCTAATCTCAGGAACTACTGGTACGAATTGAAAAATTCTTTTTGTGTTGGATAGTCCACTTATCGAGGAAGGCTTTAGGCTATATAGCATCATGCTAAACTCAATACGAGCGGAGTACCAATCAAGAATGTTACAAAATCGGGGGTCTTTTTTTCCTTTTGAGAGCTTTCGCTACGTACGCTGCGGAAACGGTTAAAGTTTCGCTAAAATGATGTATGGCAGAATTGTTCCCCTTTAAAAGTTCTAAAAAAAAGTCCGCGACTGTATATGTCTATCTTTTAAGGTTGGCTCACTATAACCTTTTTATACTTACCAAATTTGTTCTAAAAGTAAGCATTATTTGTGAAGGTGTTTTCATAAAGATTATATTAATCCTTATCCAAGTAAATACGTTATTCATTACAAGCATTTAATCTAGAAGAAATTTTCCGTTTACATCATTTGATTTCAATGAGTATTTTAGAAGATATCGCAGTAATAAAATAATCATGCGCGCTATAGTAAGGCGCGCGGAGCGGGCGGGCAGTCGTGAGGTGGAAGCGCTTCTTCTACGTAAATGAAGTCGCGGGTAAATTTTAGCGATATCCCAAAGTAACTATTCCACGCGGACGAAGTCGCGGGGAAAAGCTAGTATTAAATAAATATAGTTGATATAGTTTACGTGTTTCAGAAACAAAAACTTTACTCCATTATATAATAATAAAGGCACCTATAAGGATGGAAATAGATACCTACGTAAATTAATTGATTCGGAAACTTTCTAGATATTCCAAATTTCCGAAGATCTATATTTAAAAATTATTTAAAATGTACCCATATTAAGTGAAAAAAGGACTCGCGATGTACCAAAATACAATTACTCTTTGATGGTGTGACTTCTGTCTTCAATTGCTAATTAGTGCAATTCAATCGAGATTCAATAGAAGTTGATTTGAATCAACGTATAAAAGGATTTTATTTTAACAATCAATTCAATCTGCAGAACAATTCTAACAAAATGCTATCTTATTTCAATAACAATAAAATATTAAAACGTCAAATTCAATTGTAACTGCTGTGGTTAATGCAATAAAACGTCAATTTTATAGATAAATGTTTAAAATGGGTCATACAAAATAATATTAAAATCCAAACCGCCAATATAAAACCGATAGCAATAATTTATAGAAATTACTAGCTGACCCGACACACGTTGTTATATCATAACTATTAACTTGAATAAATAAATAACTACATCTACACCTACAACCTACGTCAACATGTAAACGTACATTTACACCTGTACGTATCTACAACTACACCTGTACCTCCACCTACACCTACATACTTACCTACCTACTGATAAACCTCCCAGCTACCCAACACACACACATCACACCTACATACGAGTACCACTTACCTATGATAACCTTCACCTAGATACTACCTGCATCTACATTCTACTGGGGTCGTTCGATTTTTCTGAAATGAACTGTTTTGCAATTCCAACCAAGTAATTAATTATTATAGTAGCCACAATCCACACCAATTTCGATGTTGGTGGCCGGTTTCATTGAAACCAAACAAATCCAACCAAATAGAGAAACTGAACGCACCTATAAAATATATCTGACAGTCCAGTGACGTTGAAAAATCGATTTACGCTACCGAGCAATGGGTAGTTCCCATTGCTCGGTAGCGACAACTACCTGAATATTTCTCAGCTTTTAAAGTTCACTAAACGTCTTAAATATGAACTGGAATGAATAAATACACCTACAATGTAACCTACGTCCAGGTACTACACCTACTCCTGCAAGCTACACCTTTTCCAATATTTCTCACTGTTCAAACCTTCCCTGAAATTCCGCAACTTTTTCAAGACTAAAATGAGCAAAATCCGTCCAGCCGTTTTCGAGTTTTGAGTCCCTCGGTAACGGGATGTCACCGTAAAATTGTAAAAACCGTTAGATAGTAATAAAACTAGAGAGATTGTCGACAGATTGTCAAAGAAAAATTCTCCTTACAATTTCACGCATTATTTTTCGTTATATTATATTCTAACGAACTCGAATTCGTCTAATTATCAACTGTATACCATATATTGTCCCTGATTGGTCGGTCTTACATTAGGTAGGTGGTTTTATGTCCATAGAGTTAAGATACAGCAGGTCAACTTGTATACAATTTGTGTCAACAAACTATAAGTGTTCCTTCTAGTTACTACGGAATTCTAAAAATGGGTTAGGTTAAGTTAAAACATTTTTATATCCAAAAAGTCTATCTATTAAGGGTATTTATTTAAATGTAATACGGCTAGATAGAGTTTTTGGCTTAAAAAATTATAAAGTAATAGTTAAAATCCAATATAATTAGGAAAATATAAACTTTAATCATAAAAAAAACACAAAATGCAAAAGCACTTCTAAAATTTAACGAATTTTCCTTAAATTTAAAAACAATAACGTGCGAGGTTTATATTTATAGGAATTTTCGGTCTAAGCGAATATTATAAAACAAAAAATATTTAACATTGTAAAAAGTATAAAAATAACTAAGTTTGTCTATTCTAGCAAGATCATTCATTATATATAAATCAGCACAATTTTGGCACATCAGATTTAGGTGTTCCTTACAATATATTATTACAACATTGCATTGGAAACATCAGGCTCTATCTTTATTTCTAGGACATCTTTGCGACTTCCTTGGTTGCTTTCGTGGCGGATGTGGAAATTGTCGTTCAAAAGTTGGTGCACACGTCTTCTGATATGTAAACGAACATGAGGATTAGCTTTTCTTTTTCTTCAATCAATGAAAGTCCCAACTAAAATATCGTATTATTACGAGTACGAGTTCCACCAGTGCTGCAGAAACGGCTCAAAGATTAATGATATGTATGGCGGAGGTGTCGCAAATAAAAATAACCTAACCAAGAGCATGTCAGGACATGTCTAAGGAGGGTTCCGTAACTATAAACGCGTAATATGCTTTTTTTTAATTACTCCAAAAGTTACTGTCCGATTTGGTTCACAATAGTTTTCCTAAAGAGTTTTTAGCATGATCAATCAGCATGGAAATTTGCAAGTTTCTATCTCCTATAGTTTAAAAATGCTAGGGGGGGGGACCAACTTACAAACTACTTTGAAGGTCGATTACTCGAAAATGGTTAACTTTATAAAAAAGTAACGTATGAAAGTAAGTAACGTATGCCTTTATTTTAAAAGACCTATTCTACGATACCCCACACGATGGGGTAGAGTGAAAAAATATTTTTTATCCCCACTTCACATGTATGGAGAGCCACCCTTAAAATATAAAATTATTATTTTTTTATGATCCTGAAACCGTGATCTATACACAATCTATAACTGCACCAAATTTCATCAATTTATATTCATAATTACAGGAGCTAGAGGCGCGGACAGACAGACAGACAGACAGACAGACAGACAGACAGACAGACAGACAGACAGACAGACAGACAGACAGACAGACAGACAGACGGACAGAGCGAAACTATAAGGGTTCCTTAAGTATTACGGAACCCTAAAAACAGTGCGTTTTTGTTTCTAACGGTTTCTTTCTGGAAATTTCGACCTGAGGAACAAGCCCCGTGGACAGCCGGAGACGAAAGTTGATGGTTTTAATCCACTTGAAGCAAATTAGGAAGGTAAAAAAGCTTAAAAAGCTTGAAACTTCGGATTTTAAATCGAATCATTACCTGTGATGAAAAGTGGATCTTGTACGATAATCGGTAATGCTCATCGCAATGGATGAACCCTGGCGAACTAGCCAAAGTCTGCCCCAAACGAAAATTTACTAAAAAAATACTTGTGAGCGTTTGGTGGACTAGTGCCGGTGTCGTTCACTACAGCTTTCTTAAATCTGGCCAGACGATCATGGCAGATGTCTTTTGCCAGCACCTGCAAATCATGATGGAAAAGCTAGCTGCTAAACAACCGCGGTTGGTCATTCGCTCTAGGCCACTACTGCTTCAAGACAACGCTAGACCACACACTGCACAGCAGACGGCTACCATATTAGAGAAGCTGCAATTAGAATGTCTAAGACATCCACCGTACTCCCCGGACCTTACTCCAACAGATTACCATTTTTTTTTCGAAATGTGGATAACTTCTTGTAAGGGAAAAAATTTAATTACGATGGGACAGTCGAAAGCGCCTTCAAAGATTTTATGAATTCCTATCCGAATGGTAATAACAATAGCAATGGTATACTCGTATTCTTTGATTAAATAAATTTATTATGTTTAAAGAAATCTACTTTATGTTCTTCCTTTACAAAACACGAAATTCATATGTAATGACCACAGAATACAGATATCATCCAGAAACCGTCAACGTGCTTGAAAGTAAAGCCGTCACGACTACTCCAAATTAGAGTGGCTATCCACACATAATATTATGTTGCCACAGAATAACGGAATATTTTATCCAACTTTTTTTCAATTAATTTTTATTCAATACATAACTGTCGTAATATAAAACGCGATTTTTTTTGTAAATGTAAAGAATAAAAAAAAATTAAGAGTGGGCGGGGCGGTATTTCACCATGGTTTTGGTTACAGTGCGCTGCGTACAATAAATATGATAGAACGCTCATGCTGGATGTTCTGTATTCGGTGGTAATGACCTAATATTACAAACTTATGGTTTTTATAATTTTATGGTGACAGGGACAAAAAGTATCGTATGACCTTCTCCTGGTTTTAAGATACCTCCCTACAAATTTTCGGCCAAATCAGTTCAGCCGTTCTTGAGATATAAATCTATTATATATATTTATTTTGGACTTACATATTTCATCTAACATCAACCTTCCTGTAGGGAAACACCCCTACACCTTTCATAAGCTTCACAATTATTATATCAAGTCCAAAATTAAGCAAATCTATCCAGCTATTCCTTACCGTACCCAAAAGGTAATAATCTAACCAAGAGCATGTCGGGACAGTCATATCTAATTCCGTAACAGCTATCAACGCGCAATAGGTTTTTCTGAATTATTTTAATTTTATTGTCCTCTTTCGCTGAAAATAATTTTCCCAAAGAGTTTTTTAGCACGGTCTATCACCATGGAAACTAAAAAAGTTCTATCTGCTAGGGGGGGACAACTTATAAACCACTTTGGATACACATTCTTTAACTATACCAAAATTTCATCCATTTATATTCATAATTACATAAACTAGAAAGTCGCGGGCAGACAGACAGACAAAGAGCCGGACAGAGACGGACGGACAGAGCAAAACTATAAGGGCTCCTTAAGTATTACGGAATCCTAAAACCGGGACCCTATTACGGAAACTTCGCTGTCTATCTGTCTCCCTGAGACAGATAGACAGCGAAGTTGCCATTTTGTACGGAATCCTTCGTAAGCGAGTCCGACAACTGGCACTTGGCCGGTTTTTATATATTAATTACAGTGTGTTAATTACATTATATTGTTTCTTAATGTAGAGCTAGGAATTAATATGAAGGCAGGCTTCGGTATCTTAGTTTAGAGCTCGTTAGACAAGATTTTTCTTCATTTCAAAATCGGATAAAACGGAAATTTCTAAGTTATTTCATCAAACCCTCAACATAGACCCCTAGTATAAGTATTAACAATTATTTATAATCGTGTAATTACATTTAGCTTTTCGCGAGTGGTTGAAAACTCAGACTAATTGATTTAGGTAATGTACTATTTTGTATTATGTAATATAAATTATATCCATCAGAAAAATGAGACGAGCCATTACTTTTTCCAAATTAGTTACAATGTAAACATGTGTTCAATAGGATATAAGAACTGAAAAGAAAAACAAAATTAACAATTTGAAGTGACCCCCGAATCGTAAAGCAGTGAACGAGATGATGATAATTACATAAATTATAGCTAAAAAACACTCTCGACGTACTATTTTTATTTGTATTGAGACAAAAAATTGCATGTTAATCGGACCTTTCGTTTAGGAGCTACGATGCCACGGACAGACTCACAGACAAACTTTTATCACCCCTCTTTTGCGTCGGGGGTGAAAACTAGCTTTTATCAAGGTGTGTAGTGGCTATCGACAAATAGGTTGCTCAGATAGGTACCTAATGGGTTAAATTGCAGCAAAATTTATTGGCAGTGCAGGATATTAGCTCCAAAGCGAGTGTAATTACGCATTTCCCACTTATACCAGTCGATTGAAACGAAATTGGATGCTGAAAATCGAGATTAGGACATAATGATAAACAACATGGTAAGATCGCGATAGATATAAATAAGCGAGGATTTTTTTTTCTTGTACAAAGGCAGAGCATAATAGGGATGTTACGTAGTGTCAGATACGAGTATCATATTTTTACAAATTAAATTTTAAATTTGTTAAATAGAGATAAAAAATCAAAAAGAAAAAAGTGATTTAGGTTGACGCGAAAGAAATGAAATAAACGTCACAATCTGATATTGCCAAATATTGTTTAATGACAAATCGTGACGTCACAGGCAAATCGTGACGTCATATCCCTGAAATGTGTTTTAGATTGTTTATTATGGTGTCTACAGACACACGAATTTGGTACGGAGCGTTCAGCGGATCTGGTACGCGTACCAGATCCGAGCGTGTGTAGGGCAGTCCGGCGAACATAAGAAGGCGAAGAGTTCGCCGTTGTCCGCATCGGATCTGGTCCGCTCCGTACCAAATTCGTGCGTGTGTAGAGCAGTCCGGCGGTTAGGCCGTACAACAGTATCAGTGTTGCCAACTTAGGGATGTACCCCCCAAAATAAGGGAAAATAGCTACGGGGGTTTACTAGGGGACAGGATGTTTTAGAGTTTTCTCCTTATGAATCAATTTGTATGTAATAATAAAAATTATTTTAATGTGTGTATATAGCCAGGGATATGAAAATGTATTGGGAGTGAAATCAGATTAAGACAAGTTAGTTTTATGTTATTCACGCCTAAGTCTTTATGTTAAGTACATAACCTTTCTTTCTAGCTTATTATCCCTTAGACATGACAATGGTATAAGTAATCAGGGGTAAAATTTGGCGAGAAATATTTTTTTAAAGTGTTAGTATCACTACCCGTTATCAATGAATTGCGGGAATCATCGTCGTCGTTTAAAAACAGCACTGTAAATAGAACTCTGTGCTAATGTAATAGAGCATAAAATCGAACACACGAGTGTCGAGCTTCACGGTCCACTGCACCGTACCAAATATTATGGTTCGCTGTACGCTCCGTACCAAATTCGTGTGTCTGTAGATAGCATTATCATGCTGTCCAACATTGAAAAGACGAAAAATATTTTTTAATCAACATGCCTTTTGAGCCCTGACGTCACTGCAACGCAAGTGGATCTATTGTGACTCCTCCTTAGAAAATATAGAGAGCGGTTAGGTAGATGTAACGTAATGATCACTAGGTAACTCTTGAGGCACTTGGTGGCCGAAAGTCAAACAGGGCGTCTGGTGGGTCTGTCTGACCCAAGATTTGCAACTCGGTTATTTTATAAATTATTAGCTGACCCGGCAAACGTTGTTTTGCCTTATAAATTATTTCTGTATAGAAAATAGATAGTAGCCGATTCTCATACCTACTGAATACGCATATAAAATTTGGTAAAAATCGGTAAAGCCGTTTCAGAGGAGTACGGTAACTAACTCTGTGACATGGAAAATGTATATATTAGATATTGTGTTGATTTAGTGATACATACATACATACATACATATAATCACGCCTCTTTCCCGAAGGGGTAGGCAGAGACCGCCTCTTTCCCGTAGGGGTAGGCAGAGACCACTTCTCTCCACTTGCTACGATCCTTACACACTTGTTTCGCTTCGTCCACTTTCATTCTTACCATCCATTCTTCCTCTTACATTCAACGTAGCGAAGTGGCTCTCCATGGGCCACTTTTCGCCTCCGCGAGAACGAGATGTGATGGGTGGCGAACCACATCGCCGCCATTTTGAATAATTAAATTATTTTTACGATTATCCATTGCGTTCCCACGGATTGGCGGAGAGGATAGGAGTAGGGAAAGGGAAGGATAGGTGGCGTGGAAAGGAAGATTGGTAAGTTAAGAGTGGGAAATAGGAAATATAGGATATTACCGCCCAGGAGGGGAAGGGAAAGGACAGTAATAGCTAGGGAAGCCGGGGTCGCATACCCGTATACTATACCACAACTACCGGACAGGTAAGTTGGGATGAGTATCCCATGACATAGTGATACATATATTTCTTTATTTTGAAAGCATCCGCAAATGGTAAACAAGCGGCAAAAATAAAAATCATGTAATAAACTTTTTGCATTTTCTTCAAATTAAACAAAACTAGTATTTTTTTGGGCAAAATACATTGAACGAATAATAATGTCCTCCGCACTAAAATATTCTGATTATACATTAACTAAAACCTCGTTCGGCAGTTTATCTATATTGGAACTAAAAGTAAAAGAAATAAATACTAGATTTCAATGCCCCCGATTATTTTTTTGGGCATAGCCCCTCTTTATAATATATCTCATAGATAAATCATAGGTCTTGCTGTGGGCGCTCGCGCCCAATGATAAAGCGAGATCAATGATTAGTCTATGATATATCTATGGCATAGCCCCACGAGAAAAAACAATTGGTTAGAAATTTCCATGGCAACACATAATAGCGAAGCTACGAAAATCGGAAAAGCGCACAATTCATAATATTATTAGAATGAACTACAACCGCAAGTCTTAAATGGTCACTTTAAAGTGAATCATATTTCATACCTACTATCAAAGATTTCAACTCAAGATAGGCTATCACGTATATTTAGCCGAAAAAATTTTCATACAAGAAAAAATTACGCCATCTATGTAAAATCAACGGAACTTCGATGTTCCTTTGATTTTACGATTTTACCATTCCGATGGAACAGTCGCTAGTCGTATGATATAACTTTGTAAGGGCGTACAACGCATACATTTTTTTTTAATACATATCTTGACTAAAGAAATGTTAATAAAATTGTCCGGCGTATTTAATATAAGTTTAGCTCGCATTAATACTGGAATTACTAAAATATTAGCAACAATAAATCAATAAGGCTTACAAACAAATATAAATTTTACAGGTACGTAATGTAATTTAAATATTTCATATTTCTTATTACATTACTCTCATTATCATAAAGCATAGACGAGGCGTGTTGAGGCAAAAAGTGTCCACACTTAAACTGCCCCACTTTTGGGGTTTTTTGGGGCAGTCGAGGTTTCATATTTTGTCATCTTGACATTTCGACATTTGCTTTCCGCAGATTTTTCAGTCCACATTTATTTGAATAAATCTTCTGAAATCAAGATGGCGTAACTTTTTCTTATACCTACATTATTTGTCAAATGTATGCCAAAGATCAGGAACGCACTTTTAACTCCTCTGGTGATTAGTACCCATAGATGACGATAATTACATACTAGAATATTATACAGATATTATATCGGTGTAATAGATTAGTGCAATGGCTATTATGGTGTATGGATACTAGATATTTTAACCTCAGCAAGATATTTTAAAGGATTTTACAAGAAAACCAATTTTTTTCTTCTATACGGCGTATGGACCTAGACCAGACAACAAATTTGTTTTTACACATGTGCCGTAGCTCCAGCGGCGCCACAGAAGGGGCGGAGCCGTAGGAGCTGTGACGTTTCACAGCCAGCGCTGCAGCAAAAATTACATACAAATCCTAGCGCAACAGCACTTAATATTCCTTTATTACCTAGATAAATAAAACAAGACTCATTAAAAACAAAACTAATTATATTAAGTACCATAAAAAGAATATTGAATTATAATTTATAAAAACTTATACATAATCTAATTCAGTTTGAAAGTAATAATCTACATCTACACTAATATTATAAAGAGGAAAACTTTGTTTGTATGTTTGTTTGTTTGTAATGAATAGGCTCAAAAATTACTGGACCGATTTAAAAAATTTTTTCACCTTTCGAAAGACATTATCCACGAGGAACATAGGCTAAATTTTATTTTGGAAAAAATAGGGTTCCGTAAGATATTTGGGTTTTTCGGACACAAGGTGTAAAAATCAACCAGAAAAGTTACTTATTTTGCGTACGCTGCCTATACTATAAAAGATAGAACCATAAAATGTTCTAATTAATTGTAGATCTTATAAATATCTACAAAAAAGTCCGTGACACACTATACCTATCTATGTCAAGTGAGGCATAACAACCATTTTTTTATTTAGAAATCTAGATTTTTTTTGGACTATATTTAAACGCATTTATTTTACTCATGCTATTAATCCTTATCAAAATAAATTATTTCATCACTAAGTACAGTTTATGTAAATAATATTTGGTCTTTGAATTATTCAAATTGGATGTTTGGTTTTGAAGTTATGGCGAAATTAAAATATTACGATTTCTGCTGCACGGCCCGTTGCGAAGTGGGTGTCACCAAGGCGCGAGCGGGAGGGGAGTTTAGATCTATGAGTAACTTTTTTGTTAGGCTCATTTCGTTGTTCTCGAATAAGGCGAGTCTAAATCTCTTTGCGCTCTGGATTATTGGGAAATCTGTAATTTAAATACTATAAATTTCTGCGATGTTTACAACAAATGTTCACTAAATTAGACAAAAGAAAAAAATAATAAACTAAGTATGCCAAAGTACTCTATTTTGTGTAACTATTATACACTGTTTCTCTTGAAACGGATTAAAAAATCACTCGGTATAAAGGTGCTTCCAGTAACATAGTAATATTTCAGAAATATTACTTTTTTTTCTCCAAAAGTGCATAATGTTAAATCGGCTGGCCCCTGAACATTGTAGGTGGTTGTTTAGGAGTAGAATAGACAGTAGGTGCAGGTTATAGGTGATCTACATCTAGTAGATGTAGCTTGTAGGTTTTTAGTGGGGTAACTACTGTTTACCTACCAACCTATCACCTACCAACTATAGGTATGTAGTAGGTCTAGATGTAGGTTGTAGGTGTAGGGTATGACTTATGGGTGTAGCAACCTACGCTTACAACCTTCAAATGTAGTTCTCCCGTAGAAAGAAAATTCTCCCGAGCATTTTTTATTCAATTTCATAATTCACAGAACAACATCTGTCAGGCCAGATAGTAAATAATATTTTTAAATATAATATGTAAAAATCAAATAAATAGTAAGCCTTAGTTTCATTTTATTTAAATTAATCAAAAATGTGAATACTGACGGGTAAGGTTAGGTTTGGTTAGGTACTGAAATAAAAAAAAAAACTGAATCTCTTATTTCTGTAATTTACAATAATAAAAATAACGTCCCTACAAAGTTACCTTTTCACTGTTGCGCATACAATAACCAGTGTTATATTTCATAGTTGGCCGCCATTTTTTAAATATTTATTTAAAATTCCATAAGTATTTTAATTGTAACAAAAAATATCGTGATAATTACCTGTGATAAGATATCCCGTCTATCTTTTTTACACGTTTGTCATAGTTTTTACAGCCTTTAATTACGCAACTACTCGGCATTTTATGAATTATATGCGGACTGGATAAACTGCATATATAGCAAATGTAGAAATGGTAAGATCACAAGTGCCAAACCTCAACTGTCAAAATGGCCCCAAAATTTAAAAATTGGGGCCATTTTTTTGGAGACACTTTTTGCCTCAACATGCCTCGTCTATAATATACGTCTATGCCTACTATGAAACATTAACTTTTCAGTAGATTGCTCTTACAGTAATTTCTTATAATTATTTTGCTTGACAATTTTGCAATTCTTGTTAATATTAATAAAAAAATAGAAAATTAGAAATTCCTGTAAGGGCAAATTCTTCAAAAGTTGATGTTTCATCATAGATATATAATATTAAAAAGAGGTAGATATGTTATAAACGCGTAAAAATGAAGACTGGAATTGGCCCGACTCGGGCCAATTTTGGTTAGTGTGCTCCGCGAGTAATAGCGTGTTTTGTGTTACTATGCGACGTTGACACATTAACACGCGTTCCATGTCAATGTGTGTCGTGGCACAGAAATATTGTCAGTTTTGTAAGGATATAACGTATGTGTGTAATAATTAATCAAAGTGATTCACATAACGTGGCCGTTTTAGACCTGCTGATAACGTGCTAGCCCGGGTCTGTCAGACCCTACCAGGCGGTAGGTAAACAACAACAATAATAATAATATCTATGTTCACACCACGTCAATCTGGTCCCGTAGTAAGTTCTCGAAGAACTTGTGTTACGGGTACCAGACAACGGAAATATATTAAATACTTTATATTATATTTTGTAACACCCCTATTCAAAGATATTGAGGTATAATCTTAGTTTCCCCAAGCACCGCTAGATGGCTATAGCATTTACAACTGAGAACAGTGAATTTATAGTCAGTTCTCCCAGCCACCACTAGATGGAGCTGTAAGGGTTCTAGATCACGCTATTGAAAGACCGACAGAGATCATATAAGTAACCCTCATGATGATTGTTTTGTATCAATCATTCATATTCGATTACCTATCATCGCTAATCGCTATTGTATGCGCTTTTACGATTCCTACGCTACCTGAGTAGTTGCTTCCACCATTGCTGGGACAGCTTCTTGTACGCTAAGGAATAAATACTATAAGCCGGTGGCATACTGATTGCTTCCTCACGGGACAATCTGTTGAAAACCGAAATATAGGGGCGTAAGCGCTGCTCTAAAGTTGTACCTTGTACCAAAATATACGCCTCCGTTGTAAAGTCGCTGTTTGACTCTATCACCCCGCGCAAACCCCCCGTTACAATTTTTATTTATTTATTTTAACAGCCACCGTGGTCCAGTGGTCCGACCTTGGCATTCGACTCGGAGGTCGTGGGTTTGATTCCCGCTTTGGAACGATAAAAAATGTTGTGTCCAATTTTGGTTAAGGCAATGCAGGCTGATCAACTGATTATCTGACAAGAAAGATGATCCATGCGCCGGATGGGCATGTACAAAGTTGGACCTGCGCCTGTCAGTCAGTTAGTCGTTTCGGTTATCCGCCCCACTGGGTTATGAGAGAGTTAAGGAAGAGAAAGTGTTCTTGTGTACTGCGGACACACTTGGGCACTATAAAATTACTCCTGCTTAACTGGCCTCGTTTCAATGAAACCGGCCACCTGCACCGTCACCGAAATCGGTTTAATTATATTATTTACCTACTAGCTTTTGCCCGCGACTTCGTCCGCGTGGAACAGTTACCTACTTTGGGATATCGCTAAAATTTACCCGCGACTTCATTTACGTAGAAGGAGAAGCGCTTCCCCCTCACGACTGCCCGCCGCACGCCGTACATTATTATTGTGTACTTGATTATTTTATTACTGCGATAAGTTCTAAAATACTCATTGAAATCAAATGATGTAAACAACAAATTCTTTCAAATTAAATACTTGTAATGAATAACGTATTTAATTGTATAAGGATTAATATCATCTTTATGAAAACACCCTCACAAATAATGCTTAATTTTAGAACAAATTTTGTTAGTATAAAAAGGTTATTGTGAGCCAACCTTAAAAGATAGACATATACAGTCGCGGACTTTTTTTAGAACTTTTAAAGGGAAGTAATACTTAATTTTAGCGAAACTTTAACCGTTTCCGCAGCGTACGCAGCGAAAGCTCTCAAAAGGAAAAAAAAAAACGATTTTGAAACATTCTTGATTGGTGCTCTGCTCGTATTGAGCTTAGCATAATATTATATAGCCTAAAGCCTTCCTCGATAAATAGACTATCTATCCAACAGAAAAATATTTTTCAATTCGAACCAGTAGTTCCTGAGATTAGCGCGTTCAAACAAACAAACAAACAAACAAACGAACAAACTCTTCAGCTTTATAATATTAGTATAGATTATATTAATCTTATTTCGATGTTTCATTAAAAGTTGCCAAGTTTTTTAAATATAAATGAAAACTGTAAGTTTAAGGGTTCAACTTTGTTTATTTTGTTTCGTTTGTTTATTCTCAAAACACATAGAATATACGCACTTTGCCTCTTAAGCGAAATACATTTTATTTTACAAATAAATGAGGTTTAATTTTTTTCTGTGTTCGCACATTAGGTCCGGTGTTATTATTGTATATTTAATTTGTATATTGTATAGCAATAAAGTCCAAAAGATGTACACCGGGCTTGTTGGCGACCTTATCATATTGTATACATACTCTTATGCATTAATGTTCATTTATGACATTAATATTATGGTGCATTGATTTTTATTTATAACTAGATTTTTCCCGCGGCTCCAACCGCGTAATTTCAATAAACCCACGAGAACACTACAATTTACGATAAAAATAGCCTATCTGTTAATCCAGAGCCTGAACCACTTCCAAATTTAATTAAAATCCGTTAATCCGTCCAGTCGTTTTTGCGTGACACTGACGGAGCCACAAACATCCATCCGTCCTCACATAACTAAATATAAGTATGAAGGAAATGTTGGTCATCTAAATAAAAGTTAGTTATGAAAGCTGCTGTTAAAAACTTTTTCTTTAAACGCCTAAAGAAAGCACGGTGATGGAAAATTCAAAATTTTAAGTGTTATTTAAAACTTCACAGAGCTCAACTTTTAATTAACGTAGCACTTGTAAATTGTGTAAAACTTTATCATAAGGATATTAATATTAAAATTTATAAAAACCTTTATTAAATTACAAGGAAATCGCAGTAAATCTTAAATATGGGTTTAAATTTATATAAGAGAAGCAGATTAAATTACCACTTATTTATGATAAAACGATAGTTTGTTAAAGCGCTTAAAATTATGTGAATAGTATAAAATAAATATAACCTCAGAATCTATAAAATAATAATACAATATATATTTTATACAAATCAGTATAAAAAATAAAAACAAACTTCAAAACAACCCAAGAAAGCTCTCTTAGAACCTCAAAAAAAAAAAGACGTGTCCGAAAATGCAAAAAATAACATAATATAAACAATCACAAAACACTCACGGACACCGATGATCATGCTCATGGAAAATCAACTTCCGCATTCTTTCAAGTTTATCACCGAGAGGACTGCACTCCCTCTTGGTGTGGAGGGAACAGAGGAGCCAGGTGAGTGAGTTGAGTTTATATGGCGCGGACGGCCTCAACGCGCAAGTTCAAACCACCCCACACCCCATTGTTTACGTGGAATTGCGATTTACCTTAGTGGGGTGCTTAGTCATGAGTATAAGCATTGATAAATAATAATTAATTAGTATTAGAAACAAGTAACAAAAAATGTTATCATAAAGATTTCACACATTATAGAATTAACTAAAGACTTTACAGATCCATCTACTTTTATTTACTTATACAAATCCTTGATACGCTCTCAATTGGAATACGCCGTTGCTATTTGGGATCCTATTTATAATATTTATAATGACCTTATTGAGAGAATACAAATAAAGTTTTTTAAATGTTTTTATTACAAATGTAACATTAAGTATGTATCGTATAATTTGTGTTTGCAAAAACACAAAATGTTGACTTTAAAACACAGGCGTCAACAATTACAAGCGATGTTTCTGTTAGATCTTTGTAAAAATAAGTACGACTGTAAAAGTATTGTAGATAAACTTATGTATAATGTACCTACCAGACCCTTGATGAGAGCGACTCGTGCCCGCCGCACATTTGCTCTGCCGCTGTGCAGAACAAATGCTGGAAAGCGGGCGCCAATATATAGAATTATGGAAAATTATGATCTAAACTTTAACGAAATAGATATTTTTTGTAACCAACCGAGTTCCTTTAGAAATAAAGTTTTCCAGAAGTGTCTGAATGAGTATTAGTAAATCAGAGTGAGATTGTTAACAGTATGTAGTTTATAAGTAGTCTTAATATATTTAAATATAGGTATATTTAGTAGGTCAAAGTTACAATGCGATTCAAAAGAGAGTAGGATCGAGTCGGCGCCATATTGTTTTGAATTTAAACTGTTAGGCTAAAAATAATAATAATAATAATAAATTTAGATAATTTATTTAACGTTTTTGTTTTAATTCTATGCAAGACTAATAATATTTACATACACATAAGTATTTCAGCAAATCGCACTTTTTAAGTCATATTTGACAGAAAAAAAGTCATTGACGTTCCTATTCTTATATGAAACGTATTGTACAATATTTCGCATGTTAATTGTGTGTTAAGTTTGTACATCTTCACAACTCTCGAAGTAATTGTATATTGTTCTTTTTTGTAAGTTGAGACTAATGTTGTTGGCTATACAAAATTTATATTACTTACATAATACTGGTTACAAAACTCTGTATCAGCTGTTAATTAGTCCTTAATAAAAAAAAAAAAAAAAAAAAAAGAATAATATAGGAACTAGCATTTGTTCAGAACTCAGTAGGTACTTTTTCGGGATAAAAAGTAGCCTATGTATATATCTAGAGCTCAAACTATTAGTATACCAAATTCCATCAAAATCCGTTCAGTCGTTTTTGTGTGAAAGAGTAACAAACATCCATTCATCCAAGTAATTATGTGCGAAAAATTTGAGGAAAGAGCTTATTCTTAGCATTTTATTATTATCCTATACATTTCTTTAAAATATGAGGCACTTTATCAAAATATAACACTTTTCTGAAGTTTGCTGTATACCATTACTTTTCAAAAATTCTTCCTTATTAGCAACACTATGAAATGGTACAATAACACAGGTGTTTTTTAAAACTTTTTTTAAGCTTTAACCCTCATTAACTTTTTTCTCCCATGGTTTAGAGATTTTTCGTCATAATATAATAAAATGATACACTTTTTAAGCCCTTTCATTTGATGTGTCTTGTAGTGCTACAAGGGTAGGGACGTTTTGGCCTTCTTCATTAGTAACTAATTAATATTATGCTGCTACAAAACCAAAAAATATTTTCTCACTAGCTATTGCTCGCGGCAAATTCCATATTCCACGGGTACACTGGACTTTTTTGGGATAAAAAGTATCTTATGTCTTAATCCAGAGCTCAAACTTCTACCATACCACATTTCATCAAAAGTGGTTCAGTAGTTGTAGCGCAACGTAACTAACTAACGTAACTTTCACGTTTATAATACATTAATAGTAGTAGGATACTTGAAACGGCTTCAACAATTTCCATGAAATCTAGTACGCAGATGGTTTTGGGGATGAAAAATCGATCTAGCTAGGTCTATTTCAGGGAAACAGCTAATTGAGGTTTTTATATTATATTATTGTCTCTTTCGTTTCGTAGGTTTATTACCTAGTTTTTATTTTAGTTATTTTGCTCTATAGTTATTATTATTGTCAAAGCGCATGATTCGGCTACTTTATACTTATGCGTTGTAGATACTTTTTATGTTGTAGACTAATTGGGATCTCGGGTTCGAGACCCTATATAGGAACATCGGGTATCCCACGGGAATACTGTATATTTTCGGGATAGAAAGTAGCATATTATGTGTTAATTCAGAGCTAAAACTACTGCCATACTAAATTTCATCAAAATCCGTTCAGTAGTTTTTGAGTGAAAGAGTATCAAAAAATCTATCCACCCATCCATACACCCACTAATGTTCACTTATAATATTAGAAGCATTTCTTTGAATACCTATCGCCATATGTAATTTTTAGCAAAGCTCTCCAACTTACTTTACTTTATTTAAGGACCTTATGAAGAGAAATAATTTAATTTCCTTTCCAGAATATCAGACATACATACTTCTGATACTTTACTTTATTGCGTTATTTCATTTCATTATTAGTTTTATGAATTTCAGAGCACTATATTTCAATGAATATTTTACAAGATCATATACATAGTGTAGTTACTACACATTTTCAGTAATTTCTGTAAACATCGTATCAATTAGTTTTTATTTTAAATCTTCGTCTAGCGCAAAGCATTTTAATGAGTGGCTTTTATTTACTCTTGCTTGTTACTGTCTATCGATTTGATTGCACATAATGTAATAAATACTGGCCTTCTATTACATTTGCACCTATGTCAAAAATATTAAGTTTTAAATTCTACTTAAAAATTACTAGCTTTTATTGCCCGCGTCTTCGCCCGCGTGAAAATTAGATTTAAAGTTTCATTTTTTCATTTTTCAAATTTTGATAATCCTTTCTTAGTGGATGCCTGCGTCAAATAAGAAATACGTGAGCAAAATTTCAAATTTTTAGCCTTAAGGATTTGGCCTGTGTGTTGATACATCAGCTTAGCCTTTTATATATTATATTGATAGATAGAAGATAGACATAATCATATTATTTATTCAAAACTTTTGTTGAAACTGAAAGCGTATTGTGCGAGTGAGGCAGAAAACGCAACAGGTGGCGGGCGGTCAGATGGCCTAGAGCGGGAGCGTGGGGTATACGCTATAGGTACACTATACAGTCTACATTTATTAACAATTCTGATCACAATTGGATATTTAATTAAAAACAACTATACATAAGTTCAGAATACATATTTACAAAAACTGATAGTCAAAATTGAAATTGCTCAGCGATTGGCGCGGAAATACTTAACAAACTCACATGTAAAGACAGAATAAAAGAACATGGCGTTTGATACTTGGGTTAATCTCCAAGAATGTATTTTGGAATGACTAATTATGTTAGGGTTTTTGTGCACTACATGAAGTTTTATCGTTCAGCTGCCAATTTTTACTATTTACTCGACTACGGCGAAGTCAAAAGGAAGGGTAATGGTTTTGGTAGTCTATGTATGTATGTTTGTTCTACCGTAACGCCTATACTACTTGTCTGATTTTAATAAATGAGGTGTCAATAGATTCGTTATAATAGCACCGCCTATATTATTTATGTAGTCTGTTTTAGTTTTTTATAAAAACAATTAAATTTTTCGATTCCTATTACTAGATACATAGGGAATTATTAATTTAGTAAAAAATTTACTGCCGGACTATAAAATGTCATGTAATGCATAAAAACCCTTAGGTCATTAGTCATTACAAAATACAGATTCTTGGATAAAAAGCATAAAATAATCGCCAAATAAAATTTTGCCTATTCTACACATTTTGTAGAAAATGAGTTGAGTTGAAAACTAATTGAGTGATTTTCTCTAAGTATATGGACTTATTTAGTTCGTTTAATAAAATATATTATTCTAAATACATATAATTCGTAATGAATACAAATTTGAATTGTCCAATCGGAGATATGTATGAAAAAACTTTAGCGCGAAGAACCTACTATAAAATTAAGCCTAGTACCAGACATAAGAATATTGAAGCACCACAATGTGGCAGATCACGATAAGCCACAATTTCAGTTTATTCCAAGTTTATTCAGTAGTTACGCATACGCAAGGAATTTGTAAGTATTATATAATACTTACAAATTCCTTGCGCATACGAGACGAGTGACATCACAGAGTCAGGGAGTTGTCAGTTGTCACTGTTATAACCACGAAGGTTATAACGTAAGTAATAAAATATCTATCTGTAAACTAGAATCGATGTTGTGATTTACTTTTATTATGTAAGTTGATATTCTGTTTTTTTTTTAAACTGTTGACATTATGATAAATAATATTGTATTTATTCCGTAGAATTTATTTATTTTGATCAATCATCTGGTGCAAATGTTTTTATATTCAATTATTATTGTTGAAATTGTTCAGGGTAATCGATTATAGTAATCGATACTCTATTTCATCAGTGCACTTACTTATTTTTAAGATTTCTCTTCTCCCAGATTGTGAATTGAGCTCATTTTTTATATTTTGGAACAGAAAAAAATACCGCATTTTTTAAACCATATCTCAACTTATTACAATTAGGCCCAGAGATCCCCGTCTCCTTTGGCATGTTACCTAGTATTAGTACAAAAACAAGAAAATAAATTGTGAAACTTGAAACTTTTATTCTCTAAGGCCTTAAGGCCTAACCACATAAACTAGAAGACGGAAGTTTGTATGAGAGAAGAGATCTGAAAATTTTGTTAGAAATAAGAATAACAAAAACATTATCTGCAACTAACAAAAGAAGTGAAATACTACCAAAGTGTATCATGACGCCAAGACGTGACCAATGATTAGCACTATTAAAAACAATCGGTTGTCTGTAAAGTCGGTTTACTGACGATATCGATAGTTAAACGTGAAAACGTCATAATATGGAATGCCTCAGAGCGAGGTAACGCCGCATACAGCATGTTTCTTCGTGCGTGCAGCCGGCTCCATCGAATTATAAGATGTTGTCACGTCAAAAGTTATCAAATTGTAGGTAGAGCCAAGCTAGAGTCAGAAGGCCTCTCTCTCTCAAGGGTTCTCGGATATTCAGTAATCAGATTGAGCTAGCAATTTATTCTACTCATTTTACTAATAAAGTGCACATGGATCTCACTCAGCAAAATGAAATTGTTTTAAAAGGGACGGATAAGCGCAGCCGGACACTATTAAAGGAATTACTTTGTTACGCATTTTATATGGGCTACTGTTTTAAGCTTTCACACTTACACATTCTCATAATACCTAATAATCATTGTTAATTTGTAATAAAGTAAATAGCAAAGCTGCATTGAAAATGTTTTCTCTTATTAATTAATGCACACATATCAATGAATAAATACATTTAATATTTTTAATGCTTATTAGTAAAGCTTGATGAAGGAAGAAAACTGATACTTCTATTTCGAAAACATTATTTTGCT
This sequence comes from Glaucopsyche alexis, assembly GCA_905404095.1. NCBI lineage: Eukaryota > Metazoa > Arthropoda > Insecta > Lepidoptera > Lycaenidae > Glaucopsyche > Glaucopsyche alexis. The sequence continues at coordinate 20,019,830 of FR990042.1, forward strand.
TTGGCAAAAACTAAATCTAAATATATAAAAGGCAAACCTGATTGATTCATCTATCTGTCGTGGCTATATCGCAGATTTGCTCACTTCATGAAATGCTCGAAAATTTCATGAAATAGTCGCATGTCATGATGAGGCCAACTTCATTTGATCAGATCATTAGTATTTTACGATTTTGTCATCCACATTTGGCCGAATCGTATAAATAGGGTGTCTAAAAATATTTAATGAAAATCTTGAACATTTTAAGAACTAATTAATGTTTATTGTCGTTTAAGTCCCGCTGACACAATTTAACCAAATGTTACCAAAGATAAGTAAGTACCTAAGTGTAAGTGTTGGACGTTGGTGTATATGGTAGGTGTAGGTAGTAAATGTACTTGTGGGTGTAGTTCGTACTGGTAGGTAGTAGATGTAGGTTGTAGGTGTAAGTCGTAGGTGAAAGTTATAGCTGATGGTGGTTGTAGGTTTCTTTGTGTGGCGTTTTTGTACTCTTGTTATAACTTTCTTCCTCGTTTATTAACAAATTATTTACTATTTTACCGCGAGAAAAAAATATTCTCGTGAGCGACCTCCAGCTTACACAATATAATCAAAGCGCTTGCAGCGCCTCTTCCGGTGTCAATTAATCTGGACCATTTCATGAAGTAGCCACGAGTAGTTGGCCATATCGATAAACGATTTTTTATCATTGATCTGCCCAAGCCACATCATGATGTGGCCAATAGCCAGAGAAACATTTCATGAAATGCGACCATTTCATGAAATTCTCGAGCATTTCATGAAGTGAACAAATCTACGATATAGCCACGACATATCTACGCACAGCCGAAACTTCTGAACGGATTTTACTGAAATTTGGCATAGATAGTTGTAATGAAGTAGGCATCCGCTAAGAAAGGTGTTTTGAAAATTCGCCCCCTAAGGGGGTGGAAAAGGCGTTAAAATTTTGTATGGAAACCGAACTCCACGACGAAGTCGCGGGCAAAAGCTAGTTTTGTAATAGTGTATGTTAAAATGTCATTTCACTTTGGTGCATAATTAAATACTGAATCCAATTAATACTAGCCTTAAGGTTGTTTGGAAGTTCTGTTCGTTCCTAATCCAGATAATAGACGACGCTTAGATTGGCTCTCTTGTATTCTGCTTAAGCGCATGTAAATCAATTATAAATTACAAAGGATATTAAACTAGTGAGACTTTGGCCTTAATGCATATTGTGCCATTATAAAGGTAATGCGAAGTCTTGTGGCATAAGTTTACCCGACTACGGCGAAGCCAAACGGAAGTGTATTTTTTAACGGATTTTGGCAAGCTATGTATGTATGTAATATGTATGTTATTCCACCATAGCGCCTTAACTACTGATCCAATCTTTATGAATGAGGTATCAATAGATTCGCAATAAATTACGTAGTTCGGGTTATAGTTTTGTAGTTATAGTTGCATAAAAATATCTAGTTAAAAAAACTGTTTGCATTTCACACTCCAAAAGAATCTTATGTCATCCACTGTATTATAGAACCCCAATACGTTTGCTCAGGTATCAGACAATTTGATTGTTATATTTTTTATGTTAAGCTGATAAGGGTATAGAATGTTATCCAGGTGAATATTACATTCTGTCACGCCGCAGAATGCTCGACGCTTGCATCTGTGAAATGGTCGTGTTTGCGGCGTGAGACTTGGTCAAGTTTGGTCAGCATAGTAATGATACAGAAGTAAATTTATTATACGTATTACGTACCTATGTTAAATCAAATGGATAAACCTTGATATATTTAGTTTATTAATTAAATAAAATATGAAAGCCTCTATCATCGAATTAAAATGGCTCAATAAAGATTCAATGAAGATTAAGGAGGTATGTGGTTTTTATCTATCCAAGACAAATCGGTACAGCGCCAGCAAAATAATGTCGTATTATTACGATTAAAAATACTTTTTACTTACCTAACATCTTCAAGTTCATAGAACATGTCTTTAGACGAGTCGTGTATGTATATCTTCACGAGCGGACTGTCCATGTACTGCATAGTCAGCTGTTTCGGGAAGCTTCTAACGAACAGAGCCTTGACAGTGTCTATAGAAGTTATCTCGTTCGGGAGTAAAGCGCGTTTTGTTTCGTTTCTGTATTGTAGGAACACCAAACCTGTGAAAAAATATAGATATAACATTACTTAAATCATCACAGTACCCAAATTCAAAATCCAGTAAAGAAATAATATTAATATCTAATAATAATATCTATGGACGCTTCACACCACGTCAATCTAGTCCCGTGGTAAGTCCTCGAAGAACTTGTGTTACGGGTACCAGACAACGGAAATATATTTATAAATACTTTTATACTATACACATATGTGTATTAAATATGTGTATATTATAATAAAAATCTTAAATATTTAAGATTTTTATTATAATGTACACATATTTAATACACATCCATGACCCAGGAACACAGAAAAACTTTTTGTTCCTTCGGCGGGATTTGAACCCGCGACCTCCGGCTTGAGCACCAACACGCTCAACCAACTGAGCCACAGAGGTCGTCGAAATAAATAATAATGCCTATCCATAACGTGTATTCTTAATCCCCGAGTCCCAATGCATGGAGACTAGAGTAAAGGAGCACCATCTCTCTAAGACAGAAAAGCTAAAAAGTGTCTGACAAAAGTGGATAAATAACAGTTCCAAAACTGGCCATGCAAGCGCTAAGTCATAAGGGTGTATGATATGAAGTTATACAACAGATGGAGTATCATTTAATATTTAAAACAGCCTTTTCAAACATTATACTAGTGCGCAGCGAGCGTTCAACTCAATTATTTTTTTCACTATATACTAAACAATGTTGTTTTTCTTACTGTCATTAGAAGCTACGTTTATTACTAAAAAAGGTAAATCCTGTATTTTAGAATTATTTTTTTCACTATTTACTAAACAATGTTCGCCATTGTTTAGCTTGTTTTTCTTACTGTCAAAAGCTTTGTTTAATTACTAAAAGGGGGTAGAGTGAAAAAATATTTTTCATCCCCACTTCACATGTATGCAGAGCCACCCCTAAAATATAAAATTATTATATTTTTATGATCCCGAAACCGTGATCTATACACAATCTATATTTCATCAATTTATATTCATAATTACAGGAGCTAGAGGCGCGGACAGACAGACAGACAGACAGACAGGCAGACAGACAGTCAGACAGACAGACAGATAGACAGACAGACAGACAGACGGACAGAGCGAAACTATAAGGGTTCCTTAAGTATTACGGAACCCTAAAAAGGGTAAACAAGGTGGGTGGACCATGGAAAGCCACACTTCTTTGAAGACTAACTTTTAAAAATTCATGAAACAAAATATCAAAACACAAAATGTCGGCATCAAGCTGTCAGTGTTGCAAGTTTTTAGGCGAATGTTTTTCCCTACATTTGGCGAACTAACTTGATGGAATAATGTTATCAATGTTAAAATTAATTTCAATAAATGCTAAATAATAATATTAATGATAATAAACGGTTTTTTTTTTTATGAAATAAGGGCGCAAACGAGCAAACGGGTCACCTGATGGAAAGCAACTTCCGTCGCCCATGGACACTCGCAGCATCAGAAGAGCTGCAAGTGCGTTGCCGGCCTTTTAAGAGGGAATAGGGTAATAGGGGAGGGTAGGGAAGGGAATAGGGTAGGGGATTGGGCCTCCGGTAAACTCACTCACTCGGCGAAACACAGCGCAAATGCTGTTTCACGCCGGTTTTCTGTGAGCCCGTGGTATTTCTCCGGTCGAGCCGGCCCATTCGTGCCGAAGCATGGCTCTACCACGTAAAAAATACGGTTTATTTACACGTAAAAATTACGGTTTATCATAATAATAATTTATTTTTATTTGCAAAATAATTGTGATATGAGTAGGTACGTAAAAAACGATTATACTTTGCTCAGGTACTTATAACTCTAAAATATTTGTGGGTTATTTTAGTTTCACCATTTGACAATAATTAAGACACGAAAAGAACTAACATTTTAGAAAATTTTTGTTTTTGCATAAATAGGTTTTAGGTATAGGCAAATGATTTCTTATCAAAGAATTGTGTACTTAAAATCTAATTAAAAAGTTAGCCAGTGGATGAACGGCCAGCTTCAGCCTTTAAAAATACTCCTTTATAAATTTCGGCAATTAAATGTAAACTGCAAGCATATGCCATTAGGTATATCACTTAGGGCCGATCACACCGAAATGGCAGCGGCCGGCAGCGGCGCGGCGCCGGCGCGGCGCGGCGGCGCGGCGCGACGAGGCCGCCAGGGCCGCGGCCGGCTCGCGTCGCCTTAATTTTTTTTTTTTTCTACATACTTATAAGACAGTATCGTTTAAAAGTTCGAAGTGGCCGGCCGCGCGGCCGCCAGAGACGCTGCTAGCGGCCGCTTCTAACTTTTAAATTGGTCTCTTATGTACGTAGAAAAAGTTTAAAATTATTTATTTCATACTGAAAGTGCCCGTCGAGCCGCTGCCGGCCGCTTCCATTCCGGTGTGAATCGGCCCTTATAGTAATCGTCATCATCATCACCACCATCTTTTCACAATACACCAACATATCTACTACAATAGATATTAATAATTATTTAAAAATATATGGTCTAACTATTATCATCACTGGTGATTGTTTATTAGGTCCACAGATCGGTAATGCTTATTTGGGGAAATAGTAAATACCACGGCCTCTCAGAAAACCGGCATCAAATAACGCTTGAATTTATTTTGCCGAGATAATGAGAATACAGGAGGCTTTTTTGTATTAATAACTTTGTTTAATAGTATTTTTAAACAACTTTTAAAATTAAAAGGTCATAAAGTAATAAGGCGTAGAATGTACTTAATGCATGCATTTTAAATATTGTATACCTTTATGTATTTTAAATATTCGGTGATAAAAACGTATGTACTTTAAACCTATATTTAATATTTTTAAAGCGGTGCGCAACGCCACCTATACTTCAAGCAATAAACCAGAATTACTAAATAGTTACTACGTAACCAGAAGCATTAGGACTTGTGATATATTCTAATAGAAGGCGCGCTTGAACGAAGAAGAATTTCGGCTCACGAATCGAATACACTTAAAATACAAACAAATACAGTTTAAAAATACACTGTGTTTTCCATAAATTCTGGAAACTAGTAACATAGATACGAAAAACTTAAGAAACATTTTTATAATAAATTGCTTCTTTTTTAAAAGTATTATTTATTTTCAAAATCGATCATAAGACTCTCTTGAGTACTTTTCGCAAGTGCAATAAAAAAACAATAACTCTGTGTATTTTTGATCCAGTGACTAGTAAAAAATTGTTGGCTTAAAATGAGCCTTTATTCTTTGAAATACTACTTTTTAGGGTTCCGTAATACTTAAGGAACCCTTATAGTTTCGCTCTGTCCGTCTGTCTGTCTGTCTGTCCGCGGCTCTAGCTCCTGTAATTATGAATATGAATTGATGAAATTTGGTGCAGTTATAGATTGTGTATAGATCGCGGTTTTGGGATCATAAAAAAATAATAATTTTATATTTTAGGGGTGGCTCTCCATACATGTGAAGTGGGGATAAAAATATTTTTTCACTCTACCCCATCGTGTGGGGTATCGTAGAATAGGTCTTTTAAAATAAAGGTAAGGTTTCATACGTTACTTTTTTATAAAGTTGACCATTTTCGAGTAATCGGCCTCCAAAGTAGTTTGTAAGTTGGTCCCCCCTAGCATTTTTAAACTATAGGAGATAGAAACTTGTAAATTTCCATGCTGATAGATCATGCTAAAAACTCTTTAGGAAAATTATTGTGAACCAAATCGGACAGTAACTTTTGGAGTAATTTAAAAAGAAAGCATATTACGCGTTTATAGTTACGGAGGATTACGTAAGGAGGGTTCCTTAGACATGTCCTGACATGCTCTTGGTTAGGTTATTAAAAGTTTATATTTAACTTCCTATATGTAATTAGTTAGGGTGGAATTTTGCAACTCAATTTTGAAGCAGATATCTTCAACCGATTGATGTAAAATTTTGTATACACGTTTAGTTTGGAAGACAACGCATGGTTAGCCATGTGACGTCATTCTAAATCCAACATGGCGGAACCTCCAAGATAGCCGACAAGTTATTTTTAATGCACTCCTACAATATGGGTATCAAATGAAAGGCCTGCTGAGAATAACTCGAAAAATAAAGGACGTCATTCTAAATACAACATGGCGGAACACCCAAGATGGCCGACAAGTCATTTTAATGCACTCCTACAATATGGGTATCACAATATGATAGTATGGTGTTTTGGGGGTTCTTTTTGAGTTCCTTACTGAGTAGAGTAAAATCTGTAGAAAGTCTCCCTGAGGAACTTGACTGTATTAAATTAACCGGCAAACGACATTGCAACAATGATGCGTTTAATGAGATGAACAGACTGAGAAACAATTAAAAAGTAAAAAAACTTTTTTTATAAAACACATTTTATTTGAATGCGCTAAAAAGAATAAAATAATATTTTCCTTTAAAACTTTTACTATCAACTCATAACGTTATTACACAATTTATATGATATAAAAGCTTGTCGAGAATCAAACAAATTAAACAAGTAAATTAAGTAACTCGATCTGATATAGATTTAGTATTCTCAACAAATCAAACAGTAAATTAAATAGGTAACTTGATCTGATATAATCTATATACTTAATTTTTTGATCTTATATAAATTTATTAATCTGATATTATATAACTAAATAAGTTGAATGGTATTCAAGGTCATTAGTAAAACAATGAGAAAAGCTCTTAATTTTAAACTAAAACTAAGTACAAAATATGCTCATAAGTCATAGCTTATCAATAGGCAATCGGACTTTTTTTTTATTGCATAAATAATAGTATTCTTAAATATGAGTAACTTCTCAGAAGATACCGTATATCAAAAGTCAATATTTTCAAAGGTACAGCGATTTGTATAAAAAATTTCGCGAGCCTCCTAAAAACGCTCCATACTAAAGTCGACCTACAAATGACGTCACTTGTAGGTTATAGTATATGAAGTATATGGCCGCAGGAATATATTTGTAAATATCTCCGATATTTTAAGTTCATACTTACCATAATGAATGTTTTTGTATATGATGTGAGTAAACTAATGATGTAGGTTTTGTTTACCAATTTCGCAAAAAAAAAAAAAATTTTTTTTTTGGTATAAAGACCTTTGAAAATATTGACTTTTGCTATACGGTTTCTTCTGAGAAGTTACTCATATAATTAAGAGTACTATTCATTTATGCAATAAAAAAAAATCAGTCCGCTTGCCTATTATCAGGAGTTTATCAGTATTATCAGTATGCAGGAGTTTAGCTCATGCGTTAGCTCGGATTTTCACGTTGCTGTAAGCCTTAGACTTAGCTAGCTTAAAAGGCTTTGGTCAAACCGTCGTAAGAAATTTGTGTCCAACCTATTTGAACTACCACCATATGTTAAGAGCAAGAAATTTTATAAATAAAACTATGGTGTCAGTATTTGTTACAGAAACGGCTTGATTTATATAAAATCGGTAGGCTATTTAGGCTATTTTTTATTTTCCTTAGTGATAATCCATTATCTCTAGGTCTACTCTTATAGGCTCACCATAAAAACTTATTTTTACTAAGTTTTAACTCTCCGACTCCGCTCGCGTGGTAATAAACTTTTTAGCAATTAAATAACTTTACCTACTACAATAAAAGAAGATTCATAATTCGAATGGATTCGTATATTTTTAGTTACATCAGATAATAAAAATATTTTTAATAATTTTAAACTTACTACCTCTTACCTCATGAACGCGTAGAGTTATTAAATTAAAATTCATATCAAATATTTGTCTATAATACCATCACATTTATTTGTCGAACAACTTTAAGCTGTAACAAAATCACTACAGGTTTGTACGGAACCCTCGGTGCGCGAGTCCGACTCGCACTTAGCCGGTTTTTACATGGCACAAAGTTATTATTTTTTTAACTGTTAATTTTTCCGTACGTAGGTACTACCTGGAACTCCTAGCAAAGATCGGTCTCCCAGGTACTGTAATATAACGAATTACTATAATACAAACGATTTGCAAGTAAGGGTTACATAGATTTTCCACTAAAATATAATAATATGTATATTAATGATCTTTTTGTATGAAGTTACAGGACGGGAAACGACAAAAACACAAGACAAGGGTCACATCGTTCCAAGATAAACTTATACCGAGATAAATCAGAAGTAAATAGTAATACATAAGCTGCACTAAAAGTATCGGGAATGGAATATTTCCACTGTTCCTGTCATATTAAAATCTTTTTAATTTAAAACTCCTTTGTTTTAAAAATCGAATACCGTTTATTTATTTAAAAAAAGATTATCGGTCTTGTCACAAGGTCTTGTCAAACTTGTTTAGTCGTTGAGAAAATGGAATTGACTCGAGAAAATTCTAGAGCGATGATTTATTATGACTTTCGAAGTGGTTTAACACAAAAACAGTGTGTTGACCGGATGATTTCTGCATTTGATGATGAAGCCCCATGCAAAACCACAATTTATCGCTGGTTTGCTGAATTTCAACGTGGACGTGTCAAGCTCAGTGATGATCCCCGTCAAGGTCAAACTTGTTTAGTCGTTGAGAAAATGGAATTGACTCGAGAAAATTCTAGAGCGATGATTTATTGTGACTTTCGAAGTGGTTTAACACAAAAACAATGTGTTGACCGGATGATTTCTGCATTTCATGATGAAGCCCCATCCAAAACCACAATTTATCGCTGGTTTGCTGAATTTCAACGTGGACGTGTCAAGCTCAGTGATGATCCCCGTCAAGGTCGTCCAAAAACTGCAGTCACCCAAGAAAACGTTGATGCTGTGCGTAAGCTGATTGAGGAAGATCGACATGTGACATACCGTGAAATTCAGGCAACTATAGACATTGGCATGAGTCAAATACAAATTATCTTGCATGAACAATTAGGTGTAAAAAAGTTCCCCCCGATGGTTGCACGCCTTGTCGTGGCGGTGGGGCTTAGTAACCGTGGACTGGTCACCCACGGTGAAGCGAAGAGGCAACCGGGGCCGGCCTGTTTGCCGCCGGCTAGCCCGAGAGGGCGCTCCCAGCGGGCTGAATATGCCCGCAGAGGACGCGCGTGGAGGTGGGACCGCAGAAGAAGAGGAGTGCCGGTATTACGGTGCGCCGTTCTCCCTATCTTCTGCGGCCGTGGAGGGATCGCAGGGGGAGAGGCGTGATGGTATTACGGTACGCCCCTCTCCCTACCCCCTGCGAGCTGGCGGGGCCGTTCCGCGGAAACGGCGTTGGTGGGGCCGCAGAGGAAGAGGCATGTCGGTATTGCGGTGCGCCGCTTGCCCTATCCTCTGCGACCGAGGTGTGGTCGGTGGCAGAGCCACGGACCTGATCTGCCACCGGGTACCAGTTTATCTGGTACCCATGGCCTCCTAGTAGCAAACTCAGGGGGAGTCTGCTACAGTGCTGGTGGAGGCCGAGGAGGAAGCGCACCTAATACCATCTGGTGCGCCCATCGTGGAGGGCCTTCGGGCTTTCAAGATGGAGCCGCTTGCAGGCGGCTGCCGCCGGCGGGGTCGCGGATGTGTGTATCGTTCCCGTGGCCCCGTCAGAGGGCGGTGAGGAGGAAGATGGGGGGGTTTTTAGTGGGTATACCAGTCCCACATCACCATTTGGGTGCCCCCTGCGCCTGGGTGGTATGCGTAAAGCATTTTCCCCCCGGAAAAAAAAAAAAAAAAAAAGGTGTAAAAAAGTTGTTTTCCCGATGGATACCGCATTTGCTCTGTGAAGAGCAAAAAGCGGCTCGCGTTATTTGGTGCGTCAGAACTCTCGAAAGATTCCACGCAGGATCCTCAAATGCTGTATACAACGTCTTATCAGGTGACGAATCCTGGATATATGCGTACGAACCCGAAACAAAAAACCAGTTACGAGTTTGGGTGTTCGAAAATGAGTTAAAGCCAACAAAAATTGTTCGTTCACGGAGTGTTGCAAAAAAAATGGTGGCCACGTTTGTCTCCAAAACCGGCCATGTTACGACTATTCCTCTTGAGGGACAAAGAACGGTTAATGCAGAATGGTATGCTAACATTTGTTTGCCACAGGTCGTTTCCGAACTCCGTAAAGAGGACTGCAACCGCCGCATCATCCTCCATCACAACAATGCGAGTTCTCACACCGCGCACAGAACAAAAGAGTTTTTAGAGCAAGAAATCATAGAATTATTAGACCATCCGCCGTACAGCCCCGACCTAAGCCCTCATGATTTCTATACTTTCCCTAAAATAAAGAATAACTTGCGTGGTCAGAGATTTTCATCACCTGAAGAAGCTGTGGACGCCTACAAAACGGCCATTTTGGAGACCCCAACTTCCAAATGGAACGGTTGCTTCAATGATTGGTTCCATCGTATGGAGAAATGTGTCAAATTTCGCGGAGAATACTTCGAAAAGCAATAAATACATTTTTAAATAGTAATGTATCACTTCCTTGATTCCCGAAATTTTCAGTGCCGCTTAATCTTTATTTTAACTTTAATCGCGATAAATCGTAGTTCTATGATAAAAAAATGTTAAGATTTTAAGATTGGAGCGCTAAACCTTTTATGAACTATTAAGCGAGAATTTATCATATCCTTCTGTATTTATTTATCATAAGTATTATTTTTTGTGATACATTATACTTTTCAAATTCGTGCCGAATACTATGGCTAAGTGACAAAAGTTTAGTTACCATATAATATAAGGTTTGATAAAATCAAGTACGGATATTTTGGGTATAATATAGTCTACTGCTTATGTAAATAAATATGTTTAGGTAGTAAAATAATTATAAAATTTCGAATAAAAAATATAACACTAAATAAAATTACATTGCGCTTTCTATGGCGCTGAGGTCATTATTAATCTCACAGAAACAGCTGACTTTAAAGCCAATGCAAAGACTTTGCCTAAATAATATCAATTCAATCAGCTGTGTGAAATCAATGACCTCCGTAGAGCCGTAAAGAACGAAATGTAGGTACTTTTTTTTTTAATGTGTTTAAAACATACTTTCCTTTCTTGCATTTGCGGACGTGATTTCGTGAAATGGAACGGCAGTGTGTAATAGAAAGTCGCGGAAGCGAACGGCCAACTCTACCACCACGCGCTCATTTGAATTGTCAAATGAGTCGAATGAATTTTTTTTTGTTTAAGTACATGTTTTTTGTTGTTCTTCCTTCTATTTAAAAAACAGCCTCCGTGGTCCAGTGGTTTAGAGTTTGGCTCTCGACTCGGAGGTCGTGGGTTCGATTCCCGCATGGGATCAACAAAAAAATGTTGTTTCCAAGTTTGGTTAGGACAATGCAGGCTGATCACCTGATTGTCTGATGAGAAAGATGATCCATGCGTCGGATGGGCATGTAAAAAGTCGGTCCTGCACCTGATCTCTCGCCAGTCGTGTCGGTCTTCCGTCCCACTGGGTTACGAGAGTAAATGGAAAAGAGAGTGCTCTTGTGTACACACTTGGGCACTATAAAATAAGTCCTACGTAGCTGGCCTGGTTTTCAATGAAACCGGCCACCAGTCACCGAAATCGGTGTGGGGAGCTATTATTATTTAAAATATATATATATATATATATATATATATATATATATATATATATATATATATACATGTATTTTGAGGTTTATTTCTGTCACTGCTCAATGGAAAAGTTTTCAAATATTTTATATTTCATCATACCTATATATATTAGAAAATCATACTAAGCATTGTGTTTTTTACTAAGGTGAGATGACAAATGTCATCAACACATTACATTAATATGCGACTACTGTAGGGCTCGCTCGTTTTTTTTTTTTTGATTATTTCTTTGCCTATACATCCTAACATGAGCAGTAGATCATAATTATGCCAAAAATATCCGTACTTGATTTTACTAAACCATAAATTCATGATAATGAGCGGGCGCCGCTCCCAAACCGCTAGCCGGGGCCAAGTGACACGATAGTTGGTCGAGGTGCACCCTAGTCACACCTAAACATGGGTTAGCAGGTAGCATTGTCAATGTGGGTAAGTCTAAAAATACAACCTTGCGGCTTGCTCAATAGATAAGCTGTATATCTACGTGAACTATATGACCAATTTAGCGTACAGTGGCCCACAGTAACAGGAACATACTTTGACAGCGGTGTAAACGTAATAATATCTAATGAATATCGTATGAAAAACTGTCAAAATCATGATAGCGCCCATTCCTTACGGCATCTACAGACACACGAATTTGGTACGGAGCATATAGCGGATCTGATACGCTCCGTACCAAATCCGACCGTGTGTAGGGCAGTCCGGCGAACATAATTATTATTAATTGAGTTCGCCGCTGTCCGCATCGGATTTGGTCCGCTCCGTACCAAATCCGTGCGTGTGTAGAGCAGTCCGGCGGTTAGACCGTACAACGGTGTCAGTTTTGCCAACTTAGGAAATAAACAATTATACAGGGCGTTTTCTAGAGGGGAGAATATTTGGAGTTTACTCCTTATGAATCAATTTTTATAAACCGCGGGATAATAGGGAGTAAAATCAGACTACGATACGTTAGTTTTATGTTATTTACCCTTAAGTCTTTATGTTTACCACATAACCTTTCTTTCTGGCTTATCTCACCCGATTATAAGGGGAGCCTGGCGGGGCTGCGATCTCAGTCTACTATAGTATATTATACTACTTCAATGTTACTTTATTTTAAGAAAAAAATATTACCAAGAGGCCTCTCAAGAGTCTTGCTCGGCGTCCTCACGACGGGGAGGGAAGATCGCTGCTTCCCTCCCCTCCGGAACCCGGTGGAAGAGGTCTCGACCTCAGACATGACTCCAGGGTCATCGTCGAAGAGCAGCGCGTTCGTCGGCTGCGGGTAGCGGGGCAGGGGCGGCTGGAATTAAATTATTGCGATTATTGTTAGTTAATGGGTACACAGATGTACCTATAGAAAATAAGTTAGTTTAGGTAAAAATTAATACTACTTAAATTATTACGGTAGTCCTGTAATAAAAAGTTAATAGGTTTATTAGTTTATTATCTCAGACCAAATAAAAAAGTGAATACAGAGTTCTGCCAACCACACAGTGAGTACCTACGGTCTAAATCACAGATTACTCGAACAGATATGTACTAGGCCAAACTACGCCTCGCCGCGGCCGTGTAATTACAATGTCACGCATACACATTAAACATGTATAATATCTAAACACGCACTACATCTTCACTTTCAAAGTGACATTTTCTATAAGGCTATTACAATTTTATAAAATAAATAAAAATAGTAAAAATATTTCTTCTATAATTTAATGATTGATCTTTAGGCACGATAAGAGTGTTTTTGGGTTTTAAATAATGAATTATGTGTCACTTCTGCTACGTGAAGGTACTCTGGACATGTCATTTCTTTTATTAATCGGTCTGAGTTTGTTGCTAGCAAATTTTTATCCTGAAAGATAGCTTGTGCTACGAATAGAATCTGTAGCAAAATGTGAGTGTTGTAACTTGTATGTGTCGACTACTTCATGGATGATCACATCATTTAATAAAAGTAGGTTAAACACAAGATATGAAAAATAAGCTGGCGTAAAAATTAGAACATGAAACTTGGAATATGTTAAAGTAGCGTAACATATACGGCCGACAAACTTAGGCGTCGATACAAAGTCGGAGCCACCTGAGAAGATTGCTCGAAAACAGGTCACGGCTGAAATTATACACCAACGCCCTTATTAATAAAATTATTTACACCACGGATTAGCTAATCCAACAATGCTGTCTTTGTCTATCAAGTGACTATTCTAAACTATCTGACAAAGACAGCCATGTTGGATTAGCTAATCCGTGGTGTAAATAATTTTATTAATAAGGGTACAAAAGTGTAATGTGTGCGCAATTTCAAACTTCAAAAACAATCGAGAAGTTACCTCGTTATGAGACTGCAGCATCAAAACATTAATAAGTATACTTATTAGTAAAACAACATTTTGTCACATCGTATAAGTTCGAAGCATATTATAGTGTTTTTTTCTGTGCAGTTTGAGTGAAAATTTATTAACTTTAGCTGTTTATTTACAAGCTGATCATTTTCTCTATGTTTTATAAAATATTTCTAAATGCTCATCGTTGTATATTGCTGTGATCCCTGAATTCAGGAAAAAATTTCTTTAATCGTAACACAACAAAATTATAAGTTAACAGATAATTAATTGCATGGTAAACAAGCCAAAGTTTGAAGTTGAATAGTCAGTAGAATAATTAGAGATGACTTTTTTTTAACTTAATTATCTAATTCGATACATTGACTACTGTGAACATCGTTTCGAATAGCGCCTTGCGTAATTAACTTCGGACCGCTTTGGACTGTGGATCAAACTGTCGTGATAATGACGACATTATCCATCACGGTTTGAACTGCCAGCGTCTTACATAAATGTCAAAATATGTCAAGGGTTTTTTTTTTTACAATTTCGGAGCGCAGGTTAGAACGGCGCGTGTTATGACAAAAAATGTACCTAACAAGTTATGCCAAAAAACAATTAAGCCATCTAAGTATTGTTATAACAAAAATATGCCTAACGAGTTATGCCAAATAACAATTATGCCATAGTGTTGTTATGACAAAAAATATGCCTAGCGGTTTATATGCCACATTCAATTAGTACAAAAAAAACATAAGTCTAGAATCTAGATGATATTTATGCCTAATGATAGATATATTTTTCTATGATACAAATATGCCAAAGTCTTAATATGAGAAAAAAATGCTTGCCAAATTAAATTATAACAAAAAATATATGCGAAAAAAGGGATCCATTTGATGGATGTATGATAGATGAATGTTTGTTACGTTTTCACGCAAAAACCACTTACGTGGAGCGCGCAAAGACCATATGGTTACATACGAATGTCGATTTTATGAAAATTTTAATATTTTTATATACTCACTATAACTAAATACGAGTATAGTGTTCTCAAATAACTGCATGTTATTAGTGTCGCAACATTTCCCACGGCGCTAATATATTATTGTAACTGAAATGGGTTAAACTATTTTAGTTACAATATAATATCTATTGTTTCAGAAATTATTTAAGTACGTACAAGCTTCTAAACCTATTGCCACGGAATATTATATCCTACTATTATTATAAATGTGTAATTTTGCGAGGATGTGTGTGTGGATGGATGGATGTTTGTTACTCATTCACGCAAAAACTACTGAACATATTTTGATGATATTTATTATGATAGTAGTTTAGGCTCTGGATTAAAACAAATGCTACGCGAGCGAAGCCGCGGGCAAACGCACTAGCACTAAGTATATAATATTATTAGATACTAATCTAATAATATTATCGAAGTATTTTCTCAATTGCTACTCATATGCCTATTATAAATAACAAATTTCAAGGGAATATAAGCTTAGTAAGTAATAACATTACAATGTATAATACTTAACTGAAAAACATTTTCGAATAAAATGTTACATAGATACGAAAATAACAATCTTGAGTCGGTATCATATATTTAAATATTAATTTAATGTTTCGATAAAAGGAAAGATTTTGAACGTAAATAGAATTATTATATACTTTGAAGGCAAATTATATGAACTTCGGCTTTGGCGTAAACAACCATATCATTTATTCAATAACCTCATAAAAAACAACTTGCTATGTAAATGGGAAACCAAAGTGTAAATAAAACAGAATATTGGGCTTAAAATATTTTATGTGTTTATGATTATGAGAAATCTAAGGGAGAAGTAGATGATAGTAGATTATGCACCAAGGGAAAAAGCAGTGTCTTACGTCACGGGCAGCATATTGGTCCCTGAGCGTAACGAGGGACTGTAGAGTTACAACTTAACTCCCGAGTGAAGCGAGGGAGTTATTTAGTAGAGTCCTGAGTGAAGCGAGGGGTCCAAGCTGCCCATGACGAAGACAGGCTTTATCCCAGAGGTGCAATCTCTACTTTTCATACCTACTGCGAGGCAATAAAAACCCAGGGCTACATTAATAAAACATTTATTTTGTTAAAAGTAAATATTGATATTGGACACATTTGTCCAGTTATGGAGGGACAGACTAATATTTTATTAGGAACATATTTTATGCAAGTTGTGGTGGAGTTTATTTGGGCAGTACTTAAAGATTCAGGAACTTGTGACTGACGATTTTGACACGTAAGAATGTTAATATTATAGGTGGCCAGTTCGATTTTCGAATAAACTCTCTTTGCAATGCCATATTATTATTGAAAACTCTATAATAGATACGTATCTATTAGGAGTTTTCATACGAATTTTGACGTTCCAAATTCAAATCACTTTAATCCCTTGGGAGTTTCATACAACATTATCTCCCTTGGGAGTCAATGACATGCTTTACGTTGAGATTGCGTGATATAAATTGGACATTGTCGAGCAGGTGGTATGAAATAGTAGATTATGCACCAAGGGGATAAAGCAGTGTCTTACGTCACGGGTAGCATATTGGGCCCTGAGCGTAACGAGGGACTCTAGAGTTAACTCCCGAGCGTAGCGAGGGAGTTAAAACTTAACTCCCAAGTGAAACGAGGGAGTTATGTAGAGTCCTGAGTAAAGCGAGGGGTTCAAGCTGCCCAAGACGAAGACAGGCTTTATCCCAGAGGTGCATACTCTACTTTTCATACCTACTGCGAGGCAATAAAAACTCAGGGCTACAAAATATAACATTTAATTTGTTAAAAATTAATATTGATATTCGACACATTTGTCCAGTTATGGAGGGACAGATTAATATTTTTATTAGGAACATTTATGGAAGTTGTGGTGGAGCAGTACTTAAAGATTCAGGAACTTGTGACTGACGATTTTGACACGTGAGAATGTTAAAATTATAGGTGGCCAGTTCGATTTTCGAATAAACTCTCAGCAATACCATATTATTATTGAAAAACTCTATGATAGATACGTAGGTATCTACTAGGAATTTTCATACGAATTTTAACGTTCCAAATTCAAATCACTTTAATCCCTTGGGAGTTTCATACAACATTATCTCCCTTGGGAGTCAATGACATGCTTTACGTTGAGTTTGCGTGATATATAATCGAACATTGTCGAGCAGGTGGTATGAAAATGTAATTATTAATCTAGAGATTCGAATGCCTATTTTTAAACGACTTCCAAAAAGTATGTACGCGTAGGCGATTAAGCTCGTTCGTTTGTGGAAAGATTTTCAAAGTTCTTTTACATTAAAATTAAGTTTGATTAATGATATTCACAAGCGAACAAATTGCCAAGTTTTAATATAAGTTATAATAATATTTTATTA
Source organism: Glaucopsyche alexis (assembly GCA_905404095.1). Taxonomy (NCBI): domain Eukaryota; kingdom Metazoa; phylum Arthropoda; class Insecta; order Lepidoptera; family Lycaenidae; genus Glaucopsyche; species Glaucopsyche alexis. The sequence goes on from FR990042.1 coordinate 20,037,228, forward strand.
GTTACGTCTTATAACCTTTTATATCAATTATCTGAGTATAAAATATATGTAAAGTGCGGTCACGGAACCCGTAGCACGTTCGTACATTGACTGTTTGGCGGCAAAAAGTGCTCGGATGCGCTCGCGCTAGTAAGCAAAATGGCGATCGCTAAGCGGTAAATAAGCAAAATGGAGGATTGTGTTAGCGCTATTGAAGTTAGTAAACGTAGCCTGCCTGGCCGACAGCTGTATTTTTTTTCTCAGCGCCAGCAAGCATTGTCAAGCGCTTTTTTTCGCCAAACACAGCCATTGAGTTATACAATACACAGAAGTCGGAAATATTATCCTTCCTTTTTCGACAGTCTTACTTTTAATACATATAAAAGTAAATAACTTATCATTTTAAAAATAAATAAAGGAATCGGTAACGTATAAAATTTCTATGCGTCTAAAAATGATGGATAACTTAACATTTACGCATATCCCCAGAGAGTCCTATCGTCCGGAAATCGATCTGCTATCAGCTATGTGGGGCGATGTAGTAAGCAATATATCAAGGGTTTTCATATTATAGCAGCAGATTTTATATTAATGCCCTTTAAGGTTTGCATCGCTATGAAAAAGAATTATAGTAGTTAAGTAAGTTAAATTCACCACATAATTTTCAGCAATTTATCTTATTTCAATCACAAAATTCTGACTTTGGTTAGGTATTACTTGCGTCCCCCCGATGGTTGCACGCCTTGTCGTGGCGGTGGGGCTTAGTAACCGTGGACTGGTCACCCACGGTGAAGCTAAGAGGCAACCGGGGCCGGCCTGTTTGCCGCCGGCTGGCCCGAGGAGGGCGCTCCCAGCGGGCTTAACATGCCCGCAGAAGACGCGCGTGGAGGTGGGACCGCAGAAGAAGAGGAGTGCCGGTATTACGGTGCGCCGTTCTCCCTATCTTCTGCGGCCGTGGAGGGATCGCAGGGGGAGAGGCGTGATGGTATTACGGTACGCCACTCTCCCTACCCCCTGCGAGCTGGCGGGGCCGTTCCGTCGAAACGGCGTTGGTGGGGCCGCAGAGGAAGAGGCATGTCGGTATTGCGGTGCGCCGCTTGCCCTATCCTCTGCGACCGAGGTGTGGTCGGTGGCAGAACCACAGACCTGATCCACCTGATCCAGCCACCGGGCACCAGTTTATCTGGCACCCATGGCCTCATAGTAGCAGACTCAGGGGGAGCCTGCTACAGTACTGGTGGAGGCCGAGGAGGAAGGCGCACCTAATACCATCTGGTGCGCCCATCGTGGAGGGCCTTCGGGCTTTCGGGATGGAGCCGCTTGTAGGCGGCTACCGCCGGCGGGGTCGCGGATGTGTATATCGTTCCCGTGGCCCCGTCAGAGGGCGGCGAGGAGGAAGATGGGGGGGGGGTTTAGTGGGTATACCATGAGTCCCACATCACCACTTGGGTGCCCAATGCGCCTGGGTGGTATGCGTAAAGCATTTTCCCCCCCGGAAAAAAAAAAAAAAAAAAAAAAGGTATTACTTGCGTCACAAACTTAGCTCCATCCCTATTTTCCGTCGTTGGTGTATAGGCTTATAAAGTAGGTCTTCGTAGTCCAGTGGTTTAGAGCTTGGCACTCGTTACGGAGGTCATGGGTTCGATTTCCGCGTTGGAACAAAAATGTTGTATTCATGTCTATTTAGGACAATGGAGGCTTATCACCGAATTGTATGACAAGAAATATGATCCATGCGTCGGATGTTAGTCCTGCGCCTGATCTCTCGCCAGTCGTGAGCGCTGGGCTATGAGAGTACCTAAATAAAGAAATAGTGTTTTTATGCACTGCGAACATACTTGAGCTCTACAAAAGTACCATGGGTAGTTGAACTGGTCTTACACTAGAAACTAGCCACCGGCACCGAAATCGGTGTGGGAGCTATTATCATTATAATAAAGTATTTTTACTGGATTTCTATAACTCTAAGCGCCTTTACACACGTGCCGCTAGATTTCGTATAGAATTCGCGAGTAAGCGCACTAGCCTCTTTTTTACGGAAGAAGCTAACAAGTCTAGTCGTTGAATTTAAAATTTGCGTGTTTTCATTACAATAGTCTTTGGTAAGTTAGTATTGACAAACCTTATGTAACTGTAGTGTATGTGGAATAGCGATTAATCAATTGCTGATTGGTCAAACGATCGGCCAATACGGTAATATTACTGAAATACATTCTACTAGTAATTGAGTAGTAGCCATCATATATGTACGACAAATATGAATTATAATGCTCAATATGCAACAAATCCCACGTATTACAATTATCATTGTGCATTTGCTTTTATTAGGACATTAAATAATATGAAATTGGCGTTTTGTAAAGGAGGAAAGTAAATTTGATTTTTAAACATAATATTAGGCCCTTACATATGAAATTAGCGTTTTGTCGTACTGGCAACTTTGATATTCAATATATCTTCTTTGATTAGCAATTCCAATTTCAAATTTATACTACCGCTACTTACTCATGCATTTGTGTTTCGAAAACCGTAATTCATTTGTTTTTTCCTCTTGTGGTTTTTTCTTTAATAATGTGTATGGCGGCGGTGTCTCAAAAGAAAACACAGTGTGTTTTTGGTTCCAACGTTTTCGTTCTGGAAATTTCGACCTGCAGAATAAGCCCAGTGGAAGGCCGGAAACCAAAGCTGATAATGAAGAATCGAAGGCTATTGTGGAAGCGGATCAATCGTAAACCACGTTCGCGCTAGCTGCAGGCTGCGGTGTTAGTAATAAAACTGTTTTAATCCACTTGAAGCAAATTGAGAAGGTGAAAAAGCTTGATAGGTTCATAGGGTACCTCATGAATTGAGTGCAGCAAACCGAGAAACGCGCGTCGACTACTACAATTCAATAGTACAATAATGAAGGGATTTTAAATAAAATCATTACCTGCGATGAAAAGTGGATCCTGTACGATAATCGGAAACGCTCTTCGCAATGGCTGAACCCTGGCGAACCAATGCCTGCCCCCAGGGAATATTGACTCCAAAAAAAAGTAATATGTGAGCGTTTGTGAACTAGTGCTGGTGTCGTTCACTACAGCTTTTTAAATCTGACCAAATGTTTACGGCAGATGTACCGTTTTTAAAATTTGGATAACTTTTTGAAATCGAAAAAATTCAACTCCGATGGGACGTCGAAAGCACCTTTAAATATTTTAATGGTTCCTGACCGAATGATTTTTTTAGTAAAGGAGGCAAAAGTGCATAGATAGCAATGGTATGTATATACTTAATACTTTTATTAAATAAATAATATAATATTGTGTTTAAAAAACTCATCCTAACTTTCCTGTCCGGTAGTTGTGGTATAGTATACGGGTATGCGACCCCGGCTTCCCTAGCTATTACTGTCCTATCCTTTGTCCTCCTGGGCGGTAATATCCTACATTCCTATTTCCCACTCTAACTTACCAATCTTCCTTTCCACACCACCTATCCTTCCCTTTCCCTATTCCTACCCTCTCCGCCAATCCGTGGAAACGCAATGGATAATCATAAAAATAATTTAATTATCCAAAATGGCGGCGATGTGGTTCGCCACCCATCACGTCTCGTTTCTCGAGGAGGCGAAAAGCGGACCATGGAGAGCCGCTTCATTACGTTGCATGTAAGAGGAGGAATGGATGGTTAGAATGAAAGTGGACGAAGCGAAACAAGTATGTAAGGATCGTAGCAAGTGGCAAGAAGTGGTCTCTGCCTACCCCTGCGGGAAAGAGGCGTGATTATATGTATGTATGTATGTAAAAAAATCGACTTTATGTTCCTTCTTTACAAAACGCCAATTTCAATGTAATGACCTAATATTATGTCATTAAGCTCTCCTTGATCTTAAACTACAGTTTGGAGTTAGTTTGGCATACTGAAAAAAGGTTTTGGAGCTGATTATGAGGAATTCCCCTATTCTTCTATTATGGCGTGTTTTAAATCCCTGAAGGTGGTAGGTGGCACGTGGTCTGCGGCATCTAGACTAGCCTTCTAAACTCAATCGGTTTGAGATTAGGGTTTCTTGATAGCCTAGCCATCATCACGCTGATACAATGCTCCTGAATATGGTATATCACAACCGGAGCCGTGTATGGTTGGGTATTAAAAATGCATTAGTATCGATCCATCACTCATATTTAAAATATGGCATCTATCGCTAGTTTCATTACCATTTTTAAAGACCGCTAAGTATGTGCGACCTTCTGCAGATGTCAGCCCAAATATTGCCCCACCATACCGGACTCTTTATGAAAAGCGAGAGGTCACCCATATACACTTAGAGCCGGTCCACACGGCGCGTTGCTATTAGGATAAAATTTTATATACTTGGCTGAGTAGAAGTTAACCTGTGCCTGTTGAATATAAAAAAAAAAGTTTAGTTTATAGTCTATACTCGGAATGTGTATTTTTTTCTCTCTGCGCCATTTTTGTGTTCTGTACATGTGCAAAAAGTGTTTTTCTTTATAATTAATATACATTATAAAGTGAGAACTCTTGTTATTTATTCAAACCCGAATAGTTGCGACAGCGTTGCGTCGACGCAACGCTGTCGCTCCGTCGTTTTACATACTAAAAACTGTAGCGTTCACACGGTGCGCTACGTCGACGCAAAGCTGTGACGACGCACGAACAACAGACAGCATCCCCCGAGACGAAGCGGGAGGGGTAACCACGTTACGTTTACTTCGCAACAACCCGTGTAGCCGGCATTGCGTTAACATGTTTGCAAGTAAAAGTGAAAAAAGAAAAGAGACCCATCAGGGAACGTAAACTCTTAAACATTATTATGCTTCGCTGCTCAATTCTCGCGATTAATATTTAACTTGTAGTACTGTCTCCATTTTACGGCCTTAACACGAATAGTTTAAATCATATTTCAAATCTGCAACTAAAAAACAAGTTAAAAAACAAGTTGTAGGGAACTAGTTCTACTTCATCCCCACATTTCCCTCTCCACATCACGTCAGAGGAGGGAGAGTAGGGGTGGTCGGCTCAGTGGCATTAGGACTTCATTTTCTACATTATCTGTTTTCGTGCAGCGGCCGCAACACGTAAAATAGGGAAGATTGTGTAATGAGCGAATTTAAAGCTTTGAACATGGGAAAAAGGAAATCGAGATTCGGATGCATATTTACTTAAAAAAAAAAAACGTAAATTGGAGAACAAAATATTAATAACCACCTCCTTTTTTGGAAGTTGGTTAAAAAGACGTAGATCCAGTGATTCAGGCACAAGTCCTGGTAAGTCTTTTTATTGCTTCTCTGTCATTGCAGGTTCTTTTTTCTATTTTTAGGAAGATTTAAAATTTATTTTAAGAGGATCTCTTTATATCAGTAATAAGTGATGCGGACAGTACGTTATTATTAATATAATATAGGGACTGTTACCTTCACGGATAATTGATGCGAATGGTACATTTTTGGGACCATTACCTTCATAAAATTAAAATAATACTGATATATATTTTCGCAGTCGTATAAATGGTTTTTAGAAATCATTTTTTACACATTATTACTAGATTCTGAAAAATAATTTGTTCTTGAAAAAGGCTTTCAGCCTGACTGTAAAATATTTGATACTGAATCAAATGAAATTCAAGATCCGACTAACTACAGTTCCGGATGTATTCAGTTCCGGTTTTCTACTGACAATGATAATTATCATTGTCAGTAGAAAACAGTAAAATACAACGGAACATGAACATGAATATGAAGTAGGCATTGACGAAAGTATCCTGGCTTTGTTATGAGATTTTCCAAAAGAAGAATCTCCTATAGGAAAGGATATATATAAAGATATAGCTGCTAGATTTCAGCACATATTACAGCACGGGCTAAAAAAGGAAGATAGACAAAATATCTAAGAGGATTATACTATACCTGGGAATTGTTTGTTATTTAAGGCACCTATTTTAAATGCGAAAATAAAGGCCGCAGTTTTGTCAAAGGCCTTAGGTATATAATAAAGATCTGCAATTTGCAGACCGATAATTACAGGTAGGTGTTACGCTGTCAGCATTGACTAATGCTATACAGATGTTAGCTTCTAATATATGTGACACAAACCAAACTATTATTAATATTTAATAGTACGCTTGTGACGCTTCTTAGTTCTTATGTGATATTCATTGTACGGACACAAATTAAGGAGAAATTTTATGTTATCTACATTAAATGACAAGCTTAAGGATGTATCCTTAAGCTTACATCTTTTAGTGTACTAAAAGATGCGAAACGTGATAATTATTTATTTGATGAAGATTTGGCTGAAAAATTAAAAACTAGTAAAGCAATACAAAAATCAAGCCTTTTTAAAGTTTTTCAACCTAGATACAATTCTGCAAAAACGAATTCCCTGCCTTCTTCGAGCAATTTAAACTGGAAGCAGTCCAAACCTCAGGTAAAGAACCGGAAACCAGCATCAACTGTACAACGAACTGCGGGCCAGTCAACGTTGCATCCACATCATGAACCCATACACAGGCACTCCTCGAGGAATGTCAGTCGGAGCAATGCTCCTTACAAAACCAGGAAGTCTTAGTGTCACAGGTAAACATATCTGGTAGATTAAAATATTTTTTCTACGGTTTGGCACAAGCTTACAAAAGACCCTATTAGATTATCATATATTGAGGGTTATGCCTTTTACAACAAACAATTTCACCTTGTGTTAGGTCAAAAGGTGACTTTTAATCTTATTTTTTTTTTGGTACCTAAGCCAAATGGTGAGCATAGGTTAATTTTGAATTTAAAGAAGCTTAATTACTTCATAAATCCACCTCATTTTCAAAATTGAGGATTTACGAACTGCTATAAAATTAATAAATCCTAACATTTTTTTAGCATCTGTCGATTTAAAGGATGCCTATTTTTTAATTCCTATTCATCCTCTTTATAATTTTTTTTTTTTGAGATTACAATTTCAGAAAACATGTTACGAATTTAATTGTTTACCTTTTGGCTTGAATACAGCACCACTAGTGTTTACTAAGCTTATGAAGCCGGTTATAGAACACTTACGTCTTCATGGTTTTATTTCTACGATATACTTATATGACTTATAAAGAATGTAAACAAAATTTAGATCATACTATTCTCTTACTAAGTAATCTGGGATTTATCATCAATTACATAATACTGCCTGTAAATTTTTAGGTTTTATTATAGACACCAAAAAGTTTTGTGTGAAGCTTCCACAGGATAAAATAAAGAAAATTAAACAACAATTACAAACATTTAAATCTAAAGAAAAATGTAGTCTGGGAGACTTTGCAAAGTTTATTGGGTTGTTAATATCTGTTTGTCCTGGCATAAAATATGGATGGTTACAAACAAAAGTTTTTTGAAAGGCATATTTACATTAAAAGGGTCATAATAATTATGACAATATTATTAAAATAAATAAAACTCTAATTAGTTAAGATTTCGAATGGTGGAAAAGTATATAAAATGTTCTGTTAGTCGTATTCGTACTACGATTTAGAAATATTTTCTGATGCATCTAATACAGGATGGGGCGCTACATCTAGTGTTTATGGACGAGTAAAATTGTAAAGAATTGTAAAGAATTGTTAGCAGCCTTCTTTGCTTTAAAAATTTTTGCAAAAAATGTTTGTCATCATCAATACTATTTCGAATAGATAATACCACTGCTGTCGCAAGCATTAACCGAATGAGTAGTGTCCAGTTTCCACATTTACATAATATTTCTAAACAAATTTGGAAATTTTGTGAAGAAAGGCAATTATTTATATTCGCTTCTTATATCAAATCTGTTAATTGTATTGCAGACTTTGAATCGCGTAGAATCAAAACTGATACTGAGTGGGAACTGGCAGATTTTGCTTTTTTGCATATAGTTAAAAATTTTGGTATGCCTCAAATTGATTTATTTTCACGTCGTTCTAATACCAAATGTGACAAATACGTTTCATGGAAACCGGGCCCCTACGCTATCTGTGTTGATTCTTTTACTATTGGCTAAAGTGAATACTTTTTTTTCTATGCCTTTCCGCCATTTGCTGTGATTCTAAAAGTGCTTAATAAAATCATAACTGACCTGCCAACTGGGATTGTAGTTATTGTATTGCCCTACTAGCCTACACAGCCTTGGTTTCCTGTTTAATTATACCACAAATTGTTTATTTTAAGCCTAGTGATAACTTATTGATCTCTGAATATTCCAGGTATCCACACAGTCTACATCAAAACCTTACCCTGGTTACAGGAATATTATCAGGGAAACATTATTAAGAAGGAGTGTAACTCCTTCACTAGACATCATGATAAATGCTTTAGCTCCTAATACTCAAAAGCAATACAATTGTTACTCTAAATGGTTTGACTTCTGTAACTCGCAGAATATAGATTATTTATGCGCGTCAGTACCTAATGCTCTATATTTTTAACTAAGCTATAATAATAATAATCGAATCGACGAACGAACGATCTAATTTCAAGGTTTATGAAAGGAACTTTTAGATCCAGACCGCTTAAGCCAAAATATGAATTTATATGGGATACCTCTATTGTGCTTAATTACCTGTTAACCTTATATCCTAATAATAATTTAAATTTAGAAATGCCATAAAAAAAATAAAAGGTGTAAACTTTACTAGCTCTTGTCACTGGTCATAGAATTCAAACCATTTCAAACATTAAGTAACATGTTGTTTAAAACCGATCACTATCAGATGATATCAGATGCAATAAAAACTACAAAACCCAATGCTAACCAATGCTATACTGAAAATACCATATTATGATACCAATGAAAATATTTGTCCGGCGCGTGCCTTGTCTTGCTATCATTTAAAAACTGATGCTATTCGAAATTGTGATAATTTTTACATTAGTTTCAGAAAGCCTCACAGAAAAGTCGGTAGACAAACGTTAAGTCGTCTTCAGTTTTCGCAAGGTTTTACAGTAGAGATTTTACCTGTAGAAAATTATTCTTTTGCTAGATCTATACTAAATTCACAAACTAATTAGTTTTATACTTATTACATACTCTTGTTATTAAAAAAATGTATGTTCTATAAGAATAAAATGATTGATTTCTCATTTTAATTCTTTTTTAAAAGGATACAGACTTAAAAAATCTTTAAACATCTACAAGTTAAATATTAATCGCGAGAATTGAGCAGCGAAGCATAATTATTGATAAAACGAACTTACCTGTACGTGAAGTTTTATCATAATTATGCGAGCTGCTCAATTCGAAGCGATTAATATGAAGTTCCCTCCACAGGTTTTTCCCGCCCTCTTCAAAGTCTGTATCCTATTTTTTTACTTTAAACTTAATGAAGTCCTAGTGCCACTGAGCCGACCACCCCTACTCTCCCTCCTTTGACGTGATGTGGAGAGGGAAATGTGGGGATGAAGTAGAACTAGTTCCCTACAACTTGTTTTTTAACTTGTTTTTTAGTTGCAGATTTGAAATATGATTTAAACTATTCGTATTAAGGCCGTAAAATGGAGACAGTACTACAAGTTAAATATTAATCGCTTCGAATTGAGCAGCTCGCATAATTATGATAGAACTTCACGTACAGGTAAGTTCGTTTTATCAATAATTATCCACCCCACTATTTGTGTTCACTAGTTTCGGGTGTATCGCTACTCGACACTATTTCTTGAGTTTAGGACCACTCGCTGGTCCTCGAGGTTTCAGATTAACTTTAGCAATATAGTCCCTTCGGGTTTGAAGAAGCTGTTGATGGACTTCAACTGCGTTAAGGTGGCGATTTATAAACAAATTGAACCTATAACTAGTACACACGGGTCTGTCATACATAAGGTCTTCTCAGATGTTTTCTTCTATTCGTGCCTGCGCTTCACTTTCTGGACAGTCTTGCAGTACGACGCCCACTGATGTCTAATTCCATAAAAATGATGATCAGAACCCAGTTGAAATGGATACGATAAACATTTTTTATTGAAAATAAAAAGAACTCAAAGAGCTTACGCGAGCTTTTTACTTCGAAAGTTTATCTTGTGTACTTAAAAAGTAATTGCAATTTTAAAGTATTATTCAATTTTACAGGCCAGTAAATTACTAACTATTAATATTATGGTTATCCGAATAGTACATTTTAACAAGAAATAATTTGTTAATACACAGTCACGTCACGTCACAAATAATTTTAACGTTAACAACGCATTTTAACCAAAAAGCTATTACCACATGTCTACGTTGCCTTTTTCCAATAATATTTACAATGAAGTTAAATTGTACTCATCACTATAAAAGCCCACACGTAGCGATGAGAACTTTTGGGTGCATATTGAAGCAGAAAGCCGTGTTAGCGTCGGGGTTAGTTTTTGTTAGTTGACAAGCGAAAAACCAATTTTTTTTTATACCTTTCCACCGCGAGGCTCAAATATTTGTCGCTTCATATCGCGACACTTGTTGACTGTGGCGTATTCCGGTATGCTCATAGCCGGTCCCGTTCGCTGAAGAAGATTAGGCAAGTTAATTAGTAAATTGCTTCAATATGGTTCGCTTGAAAGGCCTGAAACTGACGTTTATTCAAAAAATACGACAAAGCTCGGATCTTAATACATGAGAATTACGTCCATGTGAGAATTGTGGATGTGTGATGTGTGAATGTGAGGCAGACATGAAAATTAAAAGATTATTCCCGTGTCTTTTGCCTTTTCGCAATAATACCAACAATAATTATTTGCATATATACAGCTAAACTCATTTCCGATTCACCCAAGTATCAACAATGACCAAAGCGAATAATATATTCTTCATAGTTTAGTCCCAAACTCGCAGTTAATCCTACATATTTTATATCTCCAGCTATTGTTTAGAACAGTGTTTTTCAACCTGTGGGTCGCGACCCCCTGGGGGGTCGCGAAGCTTCTGTAGGGGGGTCGCCGGAGGTCGAGAGAACTTTAGTAAACAAACAATAAATATTAAAAATATTGATTTATTAAGTAAGAGAATTTTAAGAAAAGGATAATATACTCATAAATCGATCATCGATATCATCGATGTATGTAATTGTAAAGTAATATGTTTCACGTACTATATTATGTACTTATATCCGAATCCTAATTATGGAGACGCATGAAAACGTAGTATGAAATGAATATTTGTAACACTGTAACATACACATACATACATGATAAAAAAGCGAAGGGTCGGGGGGTCGCGAAATATTTTTTCATACAAGGGGGGTCGCATCATGAAAAAGGTTGAAAAACACTGGTTTAGAATATCCAATTACCTTGTTTAATTAAAGTTGATGGAGTGTTTAGTCAACTCGGGATATAGCGTAATACGATATTCTAGTTTAGTATGATTTATACAGACAATAATGAAGAGTGGAGAAGTGAAGAACAATTAATTTGAGTGTATCATCATCAGTTTTTATTGCACCATGTACAAAATATTTGCATTCTTGCCACCAGATACTTGTGTTTTTAAAAGGTGTCCGTAGGATGAGTAGTTATGAAGGTGCGTAGTAAAAACGAAACACGTCGTCATAGCTGCCCCAGTAGAGCATGTGTATAAATTAGAACAATTTTGTTCTAATTCAACAATATTTTTTCCTGAAATTCTCCGAGTAAAGCATCTGTGGAAAAGTGAAATGAAAGAATATTTCTAATACAAGTATGAGATCAGTCGATTTTTCATTACCGTAGGTATGATATACCTAGTGTAATATAATCTATTTATAGATCAAGATTGAGCAAATTCCTGAAATTCGCATACTTACCTATAATTGCGAACCTACTAATATAATTAGTATTCCGAATTTCGTATAGAAGAAAACAGTAGCTCTACATCCATACTTCCATACTTTAATATTATAAATGCGAAAGTGTGTCTGTCTGTCTGTCTGTCTGTTACCTCTTCACGCCCAAACCGCTGAACCGATTTTGATGAAATTTGGTATAGGGATACTTTGAGACCCGAGAAAGGACATGGGATACTTTTTATCCCGGAAAAATGTACGTTCCGCCGCGATAAACGAATTTTGGCGCAACGGAGTTGCGGGCGTCATCTAGTGTTTAATATGTTAGTCAGAAACCTACAATTAGTAGAAGATAAGACATAAAAGGAAAAAAATCCTACACACGTACCTATTAGAAAAACGTTATGAATATTTTTTGTACTTCCACCCCAAAGGTTTAAAATTAAATTGCATTTCATTTTGATAATAAACAAATCGGCTTTATATTCATTATCCATTCTCTTGGGTCATAAATAATCCTTAACCTTGTCACCAAAGTACCGAAACGAGAAGACATTGGATAATGTAACTTTGTTCTTTTATAGGTACAAAAACTTTCATCTTAGCAAGATTAATATTAATTTCTACGTGTTTACCGGCAATGTAGCTTTTAGCCGATAAAATGCAAAATGACCGTTTAATGGAGTATGTTCTTCATAGCAAACATAAACTAAGTACTACTGTGCTACGTTAAGGCCTTTGTATCCTGAGATTAGTGACCGATACAGTAACCCACGGGAACCGTATATGTCCCGCGATAAAAAGTAGCCTATGTCCTTCCCCAATCCCCAAGTCTACTTTGTATCTGTGCCAAATTTCATGACAATCGGTTTAGTAGTTTTAAGTGAAAATGTAAATTAATTATCCCACGGGAACCGTACATTTCCCCACAAAAAAAGTAGCCTATGTCCTTTCTCAGGCTCTAGACTACCTGTGTACCAAATTTCATTTAAATCGCTTCAGTAGTTTTGTCGTGAAAGACGGACAAACAGACACACACACTTTCGCATATTTTATAATATTAGTATGGAAGTATGAATTCTCCGAGCGTAGTACCAATTCTTTTGAATGTATTGCCTGGTGGTTTTATGCGTCCTAGCAGTGGCGAGGGGTTCCTACAACTCCATTCCTATCGGCTTCCCTTGTCTATGAAGGTTTGCAAAAGATAAACCTTTTGCAAACCTTCATAGAACTCCGTACCTATTATACAGGCTCCGGCTTCCCTATGAAGGAGAAGCAGCCTTCGCCACTGCGTCCTAGTATCATAAGATTATACAATATATTATTAGTATTAATTAAAAAGTTTCTTACAAACTATTATCCCCCCTATTCACCCCTTCGGGGGTTTAATTTTAAAAAAATCTTTCCTACGTCATATGAGAAATATGTGTACAAAATTTCGAACTTCTAGCTTTAAGGGATTGGCCTGCATTTCTCTTTAGTCTTTATAGAGAAATGCTTACCCAGCACGCACTGCATTCTCACAACATAGTCAGACAGCAGTCCAGAGAAGAGATGTGCTGATTTCGAGCATCAGAGGTCATAAAGCCTAACTGGTACACCCCACAACCTGGGATCGAACCTGCGGCCTCGAGTGTGAGACAAGCGGTCTATCCACTAGGCCACCACTAGGAGCTTCATATAACAAGTAGATAAAGTGTTACCTCGACATCGATAGTGCTGATGTGTCCCTGGTGGTGCTGGTGCATGTACAGGTGGTTGCCAGCCAGCGTGTGCCGGCGAGGGTCGTCCCTGCGAGACCCGCGACCGCGAGGCCCTCTGCCACCCTCGCCATCGGATAAACCACCTGGGGAGATAGGAAATAATAGATAATATTAAATTCATTTATTTCTCCTTCATAGACGTATATATATTAATTATATAATAAGCTGCACCGGCAAACTTCGTACCGCCTTTGAATTAAATTTGTTGACGTACTAACAGCAGCGCCACCTACCGAGTCTAATTGCAAATCTAAACTATCCTCGAATCCACTTGAACACACAGAAAAAAAATCATTCAAATCGGTTCAGCCGTTTAGGAGGAGTTCACTGTCAACACACGTACAGAAGAATTATTATATTATATATAAAGATATTACAGACAAGGCATGTCGAGGCAAAAACTGTCTCCACTTAAATTACCCCACTTTTGGGGTTATTTGGAGCCATTTTGACTATTAAGATGACATTTGAGTTATGGGTGAAACCAAGATGGCGTTACTTTTTGCTTGTATAACTCACAGTACGTTCCTATCGTGCGTTTGAGTTTTCACGGTTTTGGACCTTTTAAACGGGCAGTTCTCACGGTCCAGTCTGCAAATCCAGCAGCCTGTCAATAATTTGTATAAATCTTTTCATCTGATAACTGTAAATAGCAGTAAATATCCAGGCGGATTTACCAGAAGTCTGAGTAGGCCGGTAGGGTTCAGGGCGGATAGGGTGGAAAATTTTAGGGGGTGGCATATTATGTGGCCTTAACATTTTTTTCTTACAGATACATAGAAAAGAAAAATATGAACATACAAAAAGTATTTTCGAAAAAACAAAAAAAAATTAGTACTTACACTCTAATGTCTGAATACAAAAAAAAAAACTTAACGCTCTGTAAACAATAATTTTGCGGCAATTAATATACGGTGCAAAATATTCTAGAAGTGTTTCAACTTTTAATATTATAAAATACAATTTATATTCATTTTTTTATGAGAGCGGCGGTCGGCGGGGCGGCGGCGCGGCGGGTTCTTTTGGTATTGAGAAGATATATGCGACTTTGCACATTTTTTGTCCTTATAGGGATTAATCCAATAGAAAGATAATTTTTTTCTCACTTCAACATATAAAACATAATATGTTATACATATTATCATTATATTTTGCGCTGTTGTTTTATTTAAAAATACTCTTGAATTGAAGAAGCGTAATTTTGAGAAGGAAGTTTGGGGAAGGGGCAAAAACTGAATAGCCTATGGGCGGCTAATTTGTAAATCCGGCACTGAAAATGTCATAGATAAAATTTACACATTTTTATTGCAACTTATGAAAACTTGAACATTAATGTCCGTCTTATGAATTTTCGATCAGGTCACATGTCCTGACGCGAGTTTAACAGTCTTTACCCATCCCAAGAAAAGTGCACAACGCCGCTAAAGTATTTTTCAAAAAATTAAATATGAATTATGGTCGAATATCGACCACAGGGCCTATCTCTAGTTTTTATTAAGTTTATGTATTTCTAAGTATGTTTAAAAATAAATTAACTTTTTGCACAACGTCCTCCACATAAACATTAGGTATGTGTGTGCCAAACTCCTGCGTTCGCAAAATTTTTGTAAAACTGTACTGAAACTTTTTGCTTCACATACGATTTATTCCATTTAATTATTATACTATTAAAGTATAATAATTAAATGGAATTAATTTGGTAAAACTATATCTAGCTAGCTATTGTCCGCGGCTCCACTCGCATAATTACAGTACCCCACAGGAACACTGTACTTTTTTGGGATAAAAATTATCCTCTTTTAATCCAGAGCTTCCGTACCAAATTTCATCGAAATCCGTTCAGTACTTATTGCATGAAAAAGTAACAAACATCCAACCATCCATACATCCATCCTCACAAACTTTCACATTTATAATTATCCTCTTTTAATCCAGAGGATGAGACGAGAATTTTATATATCCAGTAGGATATATAAAATTCTCGTGTCATAGTGTTAGGGGAGACACTCTTATGATATTTTTTTGCAATTCAGTAGGTTTGAGAATCGGTCGTAATCCATTTTTGTCCTATATGGCAAAACAAGTTTGCCGGGTCAGCTAGTAATTTTATAAATTAATTACTATTACATTTAAGACTAGGTACCCTTACACCTAAAATGTAATTAATTACTATTACATTACATTTTAGATGTAAGGGTACCTAGTCTACCTACTACATGCTACTACCTATACCTATGCTGCTTAAAGCTTATAATAAGGGGCTAAAATTGATTTCAACTTATAAGTTGGCAAACAGGTCATATTATATGACCTGTTTGCCGTAGATATTGAATTTGAAATGAGAATAAATTCTATCTAGCAATAATCCATAAATTAATAATTAATTATAAACCTAATCCAATTGCATATTATAAAATTAACATAATATGGAATGTAAAATAAGGTCATTACCTACATAAAAGTTTAATTACAACTAGGTATACCTTATTACAGTGATAATCTTACTAGTACTATTATAAATGTGAAAGTTTGTGAGGATGGACGGTTGGATGGATAGATGGATTGGTGTTTGTAACTCTTTCACGCAAGAACCACTGAACAATTTTATTAAAATTTGATATGGTAGTGTTTAGGCACTGGACTAAAGTATAGGCTACTGTTTATCCCGAAAAAGTACAGTGTTCCCGTGGGATAGGTACTGTATTTATGTGGGCGGAGCCCGCGGGCGAAAGCTAGCAATATTATATTTTAAGTATTATGATTTTACTCAAAAAATGTTTGTAGTTAAAAACAGGATGTGTGGTAAAACGTAGTCAATATAATCAATCCGTCAAATATGTGAAATACAAACTAGGGGATGAAGACATATAATTTGAACCCCCTCTCTGTATGGCCGATATTGAACCGTTTCTGAAAAGTTCGTCGTTATTTAAGTATTTTTTGGAAGTGGGTGAAATTACATATTTTCCTCATAATAAAACAATGAAAATGGTTTCAAAGTTTTGATTTCCTCGTATTAACAGAAGTATAAATAACTCTAATCTGAGCAATTTAAACATAAAAAATATTTTCTTGTTATAATAAAAGTATATTCAAAAGGTCCAGAAACGGTCCAATATCGCCTCAATGTTTTGGAAGGTTCAAATGATTTGTCTTCACCCCCAAATCTGACAGAATAGGCAATCGGACTATTTTTTATTGCATAAATGAATACTACTCTTAAATATGAGTAACTTCCTAGAAGAAACCGTATATCAAAAATCTATATTTTCAAAGGGACAGCGATTTGTATAAAAAATTTTGCGAGCCTCCTAAAAACGCTCCGTACTAAAGTCGACCTACAAATGACGTCACTTGTAGGTTATAGTATATGAAGTACAATATGGCCGCCGGAATATATTTGTAAATATCTCCCATATTTGTGCGTTTCAGTTCATACTTACCTTAATGAATGTTTTTGTATATGATGTGAGTAAACTAATGATGTAGGTTTTGTTTACCAATTTCGCAAAAAAAAAATTTACTTTTTAAACGTATTTAATTAGTAAGTAAATTACATGTAAAAAAATATATTTTTTTACATTTACCAAGTAGTAATACCTCAATATTTCTGAATATATTAACGAAACTACATATTTCAGATGTAGTCCGATCCCCTATTAACTACGTTCTATATAAAGAAAAGATATTTAATTTAGCTCCAAATGCAATCAAGCAAGTCGAAACTACTAGTACTATCTAGTATGGAAGTTGTAAACTAACTCAGATACATCGTACCAAACGCATATGGTAATTACAGTTATGTCACAGAGATGGCGTTATTAAAACAAATGTTTGTAACAGAACTGCATGCAGCGCAATCTACTTACTTATTTTCTATTTCCTATTGGTCCCGCTTTTCTCGCATAGAGATTCAACCAAAGCTTCTGAAACGCGACATCTGTATGTGCATTACAAAAATTTCATGACCAGGGTGCAACGAGTAGGTAGTAATTTGCACAAGCAACCACCGCACCGCCTACCTTTCGAGAATAGATGTCGAGGTGTGAAACCTAAAATATTTCTCAGAGTGGGGTCAGGTGTGTCTTTGAGATACCTTCTTTGGGATACATAATATTATACTTTAAACGAGACAATCTTGTATATAATAATCGTAATCTCGAAAACTTAAATTACCATTAAATATTGTATGTAGGAGTTTTGGAGAAAATTCGATCTAGCTAGGACTTATCCCTGGGAAACTGCACAAATTTAAGCTACATAATATTATAAATCATGTTTCATCTTTCGCCATGCAACAATATACTATCAAAAATTTCGACTCTAATACGAGTAATATGTCAGTTCGATTGGCAGATTGGTGATTTTTCTGTATTCTGAGACAATTTTCTTTGTTAGAAAATTCGGTATGTGGTGGGTTCGATACATAAATATTTTTGTGATTCTTTTTATTTATTTAAATTTATTGGAACTCGGTGCAAAGTTCGCTTACCCAGGTACTAATATTAATATGCCTGATTAAAAATAAAATCAATATCAACCTAGGAATTTATAAGGTACTTATTCCGATGAGCGTAAAAAACTATTTTCAAATTCCACGCTGGAGGTGGAGAAAATGGTTTCAGGTTTAATTGAATTAATGACGCTCGAGCAGACGCGGAACATTCCAGTACTCGATGAAAGATCCTACTTTTAGGGTTCCGTAGTAACTATAAGGAACCCTTATACTTTGGCTCTGTCCGTCAGAATCTGTCCGTCAAGTTGGCAAGGGAGGACACCCTTGCCAACTTCCATAATCTATACTAATATCATAAAGCTGAAGAGTTTGTTTGTTTGTTTGAACGCGCTAATTATAGGAACTACTGGTTCGAATTGAAAAAATATTTTTGTGTTGGATAGTCTATTTATCGAGGAAGGCTAAAGGGTATATAACATTACGCTGCGACCAATAGTAGAGAAACATCAGTGAAAAATGTTGCAAAAACCGGGAAAATTATTTATATTTGAGGGCTTGCATTGCCTAAAAGGTTCAAGTTACCAAAAAAATATGTATGAAAGAATTTCTCTTTAAATGATCTAAAAAAATATCCGCGACAGTATGTGTAAATTTTTAAGATTGACTCACGATAACCTTTTTTTATGGTAATCAAATTTGGTCGAAATTAATGCATTATTGCGCCATCAGTTGACGCGGACGAAGTCGCGGGTAACAGCTAGTTATGAATATAAAAATACGAAAATTTGTACAGTAATATCTGGACTGCATATAGATTTTGTTTTTTGTATTATTATAATTTTGAATTTGAGGGGTGGATCCAAATCCTACTAATATCATAAATGTGAAAGTTTGTGAGGATGGATGGATGGATATTTATCCATCCATCCATCCATCCATTCATCCATATATACATTTGTATATATGGATGAATGGATGGATGTTTGTTACTCTTCCACGCAAAAACTACTGAACGGATTTCGATCAAATTTGGTATGGTTAGATAGGTATTTGGTGAGCTTAGGCTCTGGATTCAAACATAGGCTACTTTTTATCCCGAAATAGTACAATGTTCCCGAGGGATAATATATTTACGCGGGTGGAGCCGCTTGCAACAGCTAGTTATATGATATGAGTAATTTCTACTACTTATGTCAGTTATGTTTTGACTCGGTTGGTCGGTCTGGTTCAAATTTCGGTCAGACCAAATCTATTAAATAAAGAAACAACGCCTGACTGATTCATCAACGCCGAGCCAAAACTACTGAAGCTAGAAACGTAACATTTGGAACGTGGCTTCCTTTTATGAATTATAGGCGCACTAAGAAGGTATTTTGCGAAATTTACCCTCTAAAGGGGTAAAAAGGGGTATTAACTTTTTTGTTTGTGGTCAGATCTGTTTGGAATTTCGTCATGTTGCTCTTTGGTATGATTAACTAAAACTCTAATTCAAGATTTTCTAAAATTCGACATTGTAAAAAGGGGTAATATACTTTGTATGGGAAAAAATGTAGTCCATAAACAAATTAAGTAAACATGTGTGTCATGATTTTTCGATATTTAACCCCTAAAGGAATGAACGGGGGTAGGAATGTCTTTTTTTCATCGACGCATAGGCAAAACTACTGAAGCTAGAAACGTAACATTTGGACCGTGGCTGCCTTTTGTGACGTATAGATTCACTAAGAAGGAATTTTTCAAAATTCTCCCCCAAAAGGAGTAAAAAGGGATATCAACATCTGAATGTAACTTTTTTGTTTGTGGTTAGATCTGTTTGGAATTTTGTGATATTACTCTTTGGCATGATTTACTAAAACTCTAATTCAATATTTTCTAAAATTCGATACTTAAAAGTGTAAAAAGGGGTACTAAGCTTCGTATATGGAAAAATATTAAGTGAGCATTTCGGCTTGGAACTTTATAAATGTAGTCATAAAAGAAAACAAGTAAGCATATGTTTCATGATTTTTCGATATTCAACCCCTAAAGGGATGAACGGGGTATGGATGTCTTTTTTCATAGTGAGACCCATTCTTGACGATTTTCAAACACCTTCTGCAGTCAGGTAATAATCATAGACAGTAAAAATCATTATCCTTCCTTTTGGCTTCGCCGTGGTCGGGTAAAAAGGGTTCCGTTTCCATTTACTATTTCCACGCAAACGAACTTGCGGGCACCAGCTAGTATTATAATATTTTTATTTCTTTTTCTTTTATGGTTTTAATTTCATATTTGTTCTTCAGGCACGGTGAGAGTATTTTTTGGATTTTAAATAATGAATGATGCTTCACATAATTCGCATATTGCATTTGCAAAAATACAATAAACAAATAAATCCTCTATATTGAGACTCGTTGAAAGCAATTTCAAAGCAGCCGGTAATTTAAACTGGTAAAATCAAACAGAGCGTAAGGCGCGCTTGGGAACTCCACGCGAATTGCACACCGACTTATTTTATAACCAGACAGGTGCAAGGCCATTTCCGACCTTGTTTATTTATTAGACAATTAATATTTATTGGTATCCATTATTTGCTTCTTTCAAATGTCTGACTAATAACATTTATAAAACGGGTAAAGTGGCATTGCCGTGACTTTGTAGCTACTTACTTAAGTATTTTTGAACATGTTTTTTTAAAGACCGACTTCAAAAAACTTAAAAAATATCTAGAATTGATTTCACATACATGTTTGAACTACTACGAATGCGCGATGAGAGCGCGGTATAAAATCGTGTTTGATTACTGAATACGGAATGTTATAAATAGAACACTATGGTGTTCCATTTTACGCAGAAGCTAGCAGTATTGATGCTAATTTAAGAAATAAACGATTCTTTGAAAATGGTATAATTGGATCTGGTGTTTATCAATTATCGACTATTTCCGAAACATTGGGGCATTGCCATTGAGCTTATAATATATGTACTGGCCAGTAGAAACATTGCTAATGAATTATTTTTTTTTAATTTCAATTTCAGAACTCTTTGTTAACCTAATGTAGGATATTGCATTCATTTGTCATTTGTTTTTGTGAATTGACGGCAAATCTAAAACTCTTGTTACACGTGAAAATGAACCTAACGCGAGAAAATTTCGGTCAATGATTTATTATGACTTTCGTTGTGGGCTTACTCAACAACAAAGCTATGATAGGCTGCGATTAGCATTTCTTAATGAAACTCCATCTCATGCCACTATTTACAATTGGTTTCAAAATTTCAAAAAATTCAAAATTTATTTATTTCTCTCTCAGAACACAGTACATTTTATATATAAAATCAGTCTCTTATGAAAGAATGTATTATTGTGATGAGAGACTGGTGTCTGTGCTAGGATGTACCTGTGTTACAGATCACCAGGCTCCCGTCCTCCTGGACTATATTATATTAATTTTATACAACTCAGTATGTAACAAGTTAAACGTGCAGAGAAAAACAATACAAATTTTTATAAATAAAATACAAGAAAATATGCAAGTTAACTTAAATTTTTAGCTTATAGATATTTTGGTAATGGTAGTGCTTGTATAAATGTATGTGTGCGTGTGTTGTGCATATGCGTGTGTGTGTGTGTGTGTGTGTGTATGTGTGTGTGTGTGCGTGCGTGCGTGCGTGCGTGCGTGCGTGCGTGCCTGCGTGCGTGTGTGCGTGCGTGCGTGCGTGCGTGCGTGTGTGTGTATTGTGTGTATGCGTGTATTGTGTGTATGCGTGTGTGGGTGGCACCCTAGCCCTACGACCGAAGTCTTTGGTTCAGTTGAGTTCTATACTGCTAGGGTGTTTGTGTGATAGGCGAATTTAGCGGTATGTCCACTAAATAATATTATAACCGTCACTTATCATAATTTGATTAAGATCTTCTCGGTGTTAGTGTAGTCAAGAGTCTTGAGCCAACTTTCAATTTTTTGCTTGCACTGCTTTTTGTTGAGGTGGTAAATAGATAGAAGCTTGTTGAATAATTTCTTCTGTGGGAATCGGATAAGTGACTAGTGTTGTATTTATAGGAGTAATGCATTTTTAGGACGGTGTGTAAAATGTTAAGTTGACGTACTGTCAAGACGCGACAATCACTATATAATTATGTAGCTTAGTTGTAGAGTATAGAATATGTAGTTTCCATCCGACCTTTAGTATGCTTCTCTAATTCTCTCGAGATGAATTAATTTTGTTTTTGCACAGCCTCCCCAAACAGTGATGCAGTATGTTATGAGAGATTGTGCTAAGGCAAGATAACTGTCCTAATGAGGCAATCGCCAGCGATGTTTCTTAAGCGGCTAAACAAAAATAAGAGTTTGCGAAGTTTTTTAGATAGCGATTCAAGGTGGTAGTTAAATAATAGCTTATAGTCGATATGAACTCCTAAGTATTTAATACAACCGGTACTTGACAGAAGCTTGCAGTTACAAATTTTAATGTTGGGATGTTGGCAGGTGTGGGCTGTTAAGGTATTAGGACCGTACTGTGAACGTGTTGGTTTTTTAATGAAGAACGGAATATATTTGGTTTTCTCAACATTAATTGTGAGTTGGTTGTTGTTAAGCCATTGTAAAACGCTGTTTAAACCCTTCTGAGCAGCACCGAATGTCCCTTCCCATGTGTCGGTTCTAAAAACAAGAGCCGTATCATCGGCGTAAGTAAATATTCTCCCGCAAGGTAGTTTCAGATTACATAAATCATTTAAGTAAATTAAGAACAGAGTGGGACCTAGAATACTACCCTGCGGGACACCATATTCAACGGGGAGCTCGTCACTAATTGTTTCACCGATCTTAACTCGTTGTCGTCTATTTGTCATGTAACTTTTGAATAGAGCAAGTTGTAACCCTCTAATGCCAATGTCTTCAAGTTTTGAAATGAGTATAGGGATGGAGACCGTGTCGAACGCTTTTGCAAGGTCTAGGAAAATGCCAAGAACTTTTAGTTTTTTATCCAATCCGCTTACAATGAAATCTGTCAGATCATGAACCGCATCAGACGTAGAGACGCCAGCTCTAAAGCCATACTGGGAATGAGAAAAAAATTCATATTTATTTAAGTAATTGGTAAGTCTGTTATCGCTCCAATACTTTTGATAGTGTTGGGAGAATTGGTATTGGCCTATAGTTTTCGACACGGTCTCTAGCCCCACTTTTGTGAATCGGAGATACCTGGGCCAACTTAAAAGAGTCTGGGAAAATACCAGTAGATAGAGAAATATTAAAGATGTGTATCAACGGTGGAGTCAAGATATTCGACAATTTTTATAATATGAGACTGGAAATTCCATCATGCTCCTCAGCACAGTCTGTTCGTAGATTCGATAAAATCTTTTTTATTTCATGTTCGTAGGTAGGTAAGATGACGAATGAATTAGAAATTTGATGATGCCTTACAGTTTCTGTCTGATAATATGATAATTTGAATTTTTGAGCCAGCGAAGCCCCGACGTTTACAAAATATTTATTCATATCATTTATGTTATTACAATTTGTAAGTAATTCGTATGGACTGGTGTCGCCAAATGTTAGATAAATTCAACGTCGGTGACCCAAATGCTGCATTTGACATCGTCACAGGTAATGAAAGCTGGATATATTGCTACGAGCCCGAAACCAAAAGACAATAAGCTCAGTGGGTTTTTCCTTTCGAGGATCGGCCAACTAATGTAAAGAAAGTAAAAAATCAAGGAAAAAAGATGATTACCTCATTCTTTGGTCGGAAAGGCCATTTCGCGACAGTTGTGCTAGAAGATGGAAGGACATTTATTGCAGACTGGTATGTCAATCACTGTTTGCCTGTTGTCTTGGAAAAAATTCGACAGCAGCGCCTTCGAAGCAGCATCTTCCTTCACCACGACAATGCTTCAGCGCTCTCCGCAGAACGGACTGTTGAATATTTGACTATAGAAGGTGTCGAGATAATGAGTCATCAGCCATACAGACCTGACCTGGCAGCCTGCGACTTTCATTTATTCCCAAGAACTAAAGATAAAATTCGAGGTATTCACTTTAAGAGTCATGAAGATGCCGTGAATGCGTACGAAAATAGATAGAAGAGACTCCCTAAGGTAGAATGGGCCCACTGCTTTTCTCAGTGGTTCCATCGAATGCGACGATGTATAGAGAGGAAAGGAAATTACTTCGTAAAACAATAAAAGTAACTTTTTACATTAAGCCCTTTTTCATTTTCTAAATATTTTCAGTGTTACCTAGGTATTATAGCTCCACACACCGATTTCGGTGGCCGATAACTTTGAAACCAGTCAAGATACGCTGGTGTTATTTTATAGTGCCCAAGCGTGTGCGCAATACACAGTTAAGAGTGAAAACAAAGGCCGCGTCGCAACACGATTTTGGATATAACACCATCGACATAAAGCCATCTGTCGAAAGCTACTTATACTTCTTGCATAACAACCTAACATTATAAAGTACGGCTCAATACACAGATAGCACTATGTGTACAAATTTAAACTGTCCTATTATTATATTTTGAAGTGATGTGCTTTATGCTATCTACAGACACACGAATTTGGTACGGAGCGTACAGCGGACCATATCCGGAGACCAAATCCGGTGTCGCTACATACGCACGGATTTGGTACGGTGCAGTGGACCGTAAAGCTCGACACTCGTGTGTTCAATTTTATGCTCTATTACGTTAGCACAGAGTTCTATTTACAGTGCTGTTTTTAAACGAGGACGATGATTCCCGCAATTCATTGATAACGGGTAGTGATACCAACACTTAAAATATTTCTCCCCAAATTTTACCCCTGATTTCTTATACCATTGACAGGTCTAAGATATAATAAGCTAGGAAGAAAGGTTATGTGTTTAACATTTTTATACCCCTGGCTATATACATACATTAAAATAATTTTTATTATTACATACAAATTGATTCATAAGGAGTAAACTCTAAACATCCTGTCCCCTAGTAAACCTCCGTAGATATTTTCCCTAATTTTGGGGGGTACAGCCCTAAGTAGGCAACACTGATACCGTTGTATGGCCTAACCGCTGGACTGCTCGCGTCTGTAGAGACACACGCACGGATATGGTACGGAGCGGACCAGATCCGATGGGGACAACGGCGAACTCTTCGCCTTCTTCGTATGTTCGCCGGACTGTCCTACACACGCTCGGATCTGGTACGTACGCTCCGTACCAAATTCGTGTGTCTGTAGACACCATTAGACACGATGACAGTATTTATGGATTTTAAATGATGAATTAATTGAAACTTCATTCGTACACGGCAGCTATTTTTTAGCAGACGAGTGGAAGATTTTTTAAAATCGAACAATGTCGCAGCTCGCAGATATCGTTGAAATCTTATAAGTATAATGTATATTATATTATACTCAAGAACAACATATATTATTCGGTATTCTAATTTATGTGTAAAAAAGAATTTGAGTCAATTTACTCTGTGTCCAACAAAAGTTTATTGATTAGCTAATGCAACGGACATCCCAAATAATTTATAACATAAACCGAGGATAGCTAAAGTACTCACAAAATGACGAGAACCTTGCGACTTCTCTTTAAATAATGCCGATGGCCGAGCACAAGATTGTGCTCGGCCATCGCACCTGAATAAAATATTGTTTATATCTTGAATCCAATCTACGTTCTGTAGGATTGCCTACGTGTAGAGATTAGATCTTTGCTTTTCGATTATTAACAGACTTTCAAAAGAAGGTTAATTGTACTTATAAAATCAACAATTCCAAAGATTCTATTTAACCTACTCCTGTTTGCTTAATCTGTTGCTCACAACATTCGATTATGAAGATGATGTGAAATGAATGAATCATCATTTAAAATCCAAAAATACTATCATCGTGCCTAAAGAACGTCACTTCAAAAAAGAAAAGAACAAATTTGTACACCTAGCGCTATCTGCGTATTGAGTTGTACTTTAGCCCCCTTACTAATAAACGCTGTATAAGCTTTGAATAACTACACAGTGTTTTGTCTCCTTCTATCGCATTAAACATGAACAAAACACAGTTTAACTATTCAAAGCTTATACAGCGTTTATTAGTAAGGGGGTAGGAAGTTAAGTTGTGTATAAGAAGTATAAAATTAGCTTCCGACAGATGGTATTAAGTATATCGATGGCTTTAAATTGAAAATTGTGTCGTGTTGTGACGCGACCTTAAAATTTCACTCTCAATGGCGCGGCGGTTAAGAATTTTCCCTCCGAAACGATATGGAATTATTTGATAATACATATTATGATATTTTATTTTTAAAACTTTTCAATAATTACGTGAATATAAAATTGAGTTAGTTTTAAATCATGGTGACCATAGACAGTAGGAGATACAATCTATTATGTTAGTAGCTGTACCTATTAGGTATATATCCGGGTATTTAATTGTCATCATTAAACTTTAAAAATATTTATGTTTTATCAAGAAAAGTATACAGTAATAAATGACACTACCCGTGTACGGGTAAAATATTCGAAAATAAATATTCACAAGTAAAAAGCTCATATAAAAGATATCAAGACAGAAATGTAGCGTATTGAACGAACGCTGCAATATTAGGAGGTTCTACACGGTTCGGCGCGACATATTGATAAATGGGGAATGTGTTTCACAGCCATTTCACACCTAAAGTAATATTAAAGTACAGAAAATACGTACCTATATCGTGATGTAGGTATACCGACATTTTCTGTTAAGAATTTATGTTGCTTCCAAAGATTTCAAAACTTATGATAGGGTACGACGACGTACCTACGTCTGACAGAACAAACGACATTTTCTGTTAAGAATTTTATGTAGCTCCCAAAGATTTCAAAATTCAAGATAGGGTATGATGTACTGACAGAACAAATCTTCATACAAGAAAAAGCTCCGCCATTTTGTTTTTCACTATACCTCAAATGTCAGCCATCTTGTTTTCATCATACTTCAAATGCCAAAAAGGCCCTAAAAATCTAAAAAGTGGGGCCATTTAACTGGAGACACTTTTTGCCTCAACATGCCTGCTCTATAATATATATCTACGTCTATGGTAGCTCCACTTTAATTCTACTTTTTTCTTAGCGCCAGTTCGCATCGAGACGAGACGTGGCGCTGCATTTTTAACCGACTTCCAAAAAAGGAGGCGGTTATTAGACAGTGGTTCAAAATTTACTACACAAGAAGATACACGTATCCGGAAGAAAGATACACGTTTGATTACAAGAGTGCGCTCTTGTAATCAAACGTGTATCTTTCTGTGTTCAATTTTGAATCGCTATCTTAAAAATGCAACGCCGCATCACGTCGTCGCGTTTCGGTGTGAGCTGACCCTTACTTTTACTTGTAAACCTTAATACTATTAAAATGTGAAAGTTTGTGAGGATGGATGGATGGATGTTTGTGACTCGTTCACAAAAACTACAGAATGGATTTTACTGAAATTTGGTATGATAGTAGTTTAATTAGGCTCAGGATTAAAAATATTACATTTTATGCCAAAAAATACAGTGTTCCCGTAAGATACCTACTATATTTACGCGGGCGGAGCCGCGGGCGAAAGCTAGTTTTGCTATAAGCCAGAAACAGCAAAGCAGCGCATTAACTTTACCGCAAAAAATATATGGCAATTTAAAGCGGTACTATGATAAAATAATAAACAACGCTTAAATACGGGATTATGAGTTTCAATAATTCAGGCACTCCTAATCAGACGAGTGCGCCAAGTGCGTGTCAGAATCGCGCACGAAGCGTTCCGTACAAAACGTTCTAAATATTTATTTTATTCTGCTTTTGTATTAAATACTGTTGTATGTTGTCCGCGTTACAGATAGACAGGCGTACAGCGGAAGCTTAGTAATAGAGATTAGATTTATCCTTTGGGTACGGAACCCTAAAAACGAAGTAACGAAATTATTTCGCTGTCCACGTAGTTCCTAGGGTTATTGAGTGAAAATTAATATATCGACGCAAGAAAAGTATAAATTGCTGTAAGTAGCCAAAACCTAACCTTGTAAGCAGAGCCAAAAAACTAAAAAACTAGTTAGAAAAAGAAAAACATAACTTTTTAATTATCAGTGACAGAAAGATGATTTTTGGCACATAGTTCTGTTAAAATAATACAATTATTGTATAGAGCAATCATAATATTTTAGTTAACGTTACTAAAAGTAGGTTATTTGCTACTTACAGCAAATGACTTTCATTTTAAAGACCCGAAGAATATCGTAAGTAATTTAGTGACTTCTATAGAGATATTTTCAGACATTTAAAAATATGCTGTAATTGTAATCTATTCGAACCAGTAGTTCCTGAGATTAGCGCGTTCAAACAAACAAACACTTCAGCTTTATAATATTAGTATAGGTTTAAAACAATTATTAGAACCTATGTGTAAGTATGATAATAATTAATGATGCATCTCATCAAAAATCAAATTGGTCGAAATTAATGCATTATTGAGCCATCAGTTGACGCAGACGAAGTCGCGGGCAACAGCTAATAATGCGTACTATTAAGACGATGTAAGACTAGCTCTTAAAATTACTAATACCACATAATTAGTATTAAGGCCCTCCCCCGAGCAAAAGACCTTTAGGCGGTCAGCCGCATAACTCAGTTGAAAATTTTTCACATAACTTAGTTCAAAATTGACCAAAAAAAAAAAATTAAACGGCGAATATCTAGCTTATGAAATTGCCTATCTATTGGTGTGTGTCCCAAATAAAATTAACTTGTAAATACTATGGAGACGCTGAAACTATAATTGAATGTTCATTGAATTATAGTTTCAGCATCTCCATAGTATTTACAAATAAACTTTATTTGGGACACATACCAATAGATAGGCAATTTCATAAGCTAGATATTCGCCGTTTAAATTTTTTTTTTGGTCAATTTTGAACTAAGTTATGTGAAAAATTTATGCGGCTGACCGCCTCAAGGTCTTTTGCTCGGGGGAGGGCCTAACATCAAGGCTTAGAGAAATTAAAAATAGGTATTTGTAAAATCTATTGCTGTATCGCAGTGTCGCGATCAATGTGTGCGAATACGATAGATACAACTACAACTTGAACTGAAAATACCCATTAAAATCAACGATTCGTAGCGTAGTCCCATGATTCCTTCTCCAAAACTTAACCGATTTAAGTACTTTTTTTATAAAAAAATTAAAAAAAAGGCTTGAACTGTGTTCGTGTTTTAATTTTTTGAAATAATTTAGTCAAATTTGTTTTCTGGGTGTTTGAACACATTGGAAAATCTGACTATTTTTTTATGTTTTTGAACGTCCATATCTCTTTAACTAAATAATTTATGA
The DNA here is from genome assembly GCA_905404095.1 of Glaucopsyche alexis. Lineage (NCBI taxonomy): Eukaryota > Metazoa > Arthropoda > Insecta > Lepidoptera > Lycaenidae > Glaucopsyche > Glaucopsyche alexis. The sequence continues at coordinate 20,066,478 of FR990042.1, forward strand.
AAAAAGTGAAATCATAGGGACATGCTAATAGTATCCATAGATATCCAGGAAAAAAATTGTTACTCTACCGGCATTATCCAGGGAGGAGATAGGGGACTACATTTCTATATTTTTCCATACATTTCGTGGCCCTGGTGTTTCCTCTTAAAGAATTTTTAGTATGTGTGGTACAAATAAAACGCTTAAAGTTAATTATTTTGTTACTAGTGATCGATCTATCCGCAAGGGACACAAATGAAAATCATAAATTTAGAATGTTATAAGCATAGATATATAATATTAAAAAGAGGTAGATATGTTATAAACGCGTAAAAATGAAGACTAGACTTGGCCCGAGTCGGACCAATTTTGGTTAGTGTGCTCCGCGAGTAATAGCGTGTTTTGTGTTACTATGCGACGTTGACACATTGACACGCGTCCCATGTCAATGTGCGTCGTGGCACAGAAATATTGACAGTTTTGTAAGGATATAACGTATCTATGTAATAATTAATCAAAGGCTGTAAGTAATTTTGTATTTAATTCGCATCCTATAAGAATGCTGTAAGTTTTATCACTTTTGCTGTGTGTAAAAACACCCTTATTTTAGTGACTTACAGCAAATTGTACTTGTAACTTTTCAAAAATATACCCAATTTTTAATTTTTTTGTCGTCGTAGCGATATGAGACCCAGACCATTTGACGCAGAAAAAATTTCTGAATCTACTTTGATTAATTATTACATAGATACGTTATATCCTTACAAAACTGACAATATTTCTGTGCCACGACACACATTGACATGGGATGCGTGTCAATATGTCAACGTCGCATAGTAACACAAAACACGCTATTACTCGCGGAGCACACTAACCAAAATTCGAGTCTTCATTTTTACGCGTTTATAACATATCTACCTCTTTTTAATATTATATATCTAAGCAATAGGAAGCCAGAATTTAGCGATAGATAGAAGTGAATAGAAGCCAGATATTCGCGAAAAAGCGATTTTTATGACCTTTGACCTTCAATATCTTAAGATGCGGACACGATAGCATATGTGACTTGAGACAACATTTTGAACGACAAATCAAAGGTTTATACCAATTAACAGCTTAATTATCTTTCATTCCGAGGTGAAACCCCTAATATCACTGGGTTATGTCAGAAATATTATGCGCTGCGTAGGCATAACTTATCAACTCTTCACAATACACGTAGCATGTTTAATATCACTCAATTATTTAAAATTTTAAACTCGCTGACAGACTCGCCTACATTATTATCTAAGATATCATTTAAAGCTTACGCCCGACTTCCTGTGCGCCCCTCACGAAATAAGCCACTTTTTGTTCTTCCAACACTTTGTAAAACTTACACTCGTAATTCATTTTTATACCGTTCCACTAACAATTATAAGTTTATAACAGAGACTTCACTGATATAGATATTATATATATTCAACTAGCGACCCGCCCCGGCTTCGCACGGGTACAATACTGATACTTAGGCTAGGCGCGCACCACGAGTTTTTTGTAGTGCGATTATTTTGACGCGGAAATTTTACATACATTTCTGCGACAAAATAATCGCACATATGCGCGCACAGACAAATAAACCCATACGTTGCATTTATGCGACAAAATAGTCGCACTACAAAAAATCGTGGTGCGCGCTTAGCCTAATACTACAGAATGTCACCCACTTCGCAACGGGCCGTGCAGCAGAAATCGTAATATTTGTAATTTCGCCATAACTTCAAAACCAAACGTCCAATTTTAATCATTCAAAGACCAAATATTATCTACATAAACTGTACTTAGTGATGAAATAATTTATTTTGATAAGGATTAATAGCATGAGTAAAATAAACGCGTTTAAATGTAGTCCAAAAAAAATTCAAGATTTCTAATAAAAAAAATGGTTGTCGTACCTCACTCGACATAGATAGGTATAGTGTGTTGAGGACTTTTTTGTAGATATTTATAAGATCTTCAATTAATTAGAACATTATATGGTTCTATCTTTTATAGTTTAGGCAGCGTATGCAAAATAAGTAACTTTTCTGGTTGATTTTTTACACCTTGTGTCCGAAAAACCCAAATATCTTACGGAACCCTATTTTTTCCAAAATAAAATTTAGCCTATGTTACTCGTGGATAATGTAGCTTTCGAATGGTGAAATAATTTTTGAAATCGGTCCAGTACTTTTTGAGCCTATTCATTACAAACAAACATACAAACAAAGTTTTCCTCTTTATAATATTAGTGTAGATAACTCTCTCAATAGCCTAAAATCAGAATTTAAACGTAGATTTAATATTATTTAAGATCTTGCAACACACTTATTGCCATTTTTCGTTATTATTATTATTGTTTTTGTTGTTTGTTTGTAACTCTTGTATCTTTACTCATGGCACAAAGACTAATGGTAATTAATTATACCTAAGGTACGCGTCTTCCAAAATAAGAGTTAAAATTTGTTATTGTTTCTGTACTTTATTTTCGGCACTATAGGTTTATTGTAAAAAAATTATATTTACTGTACCTACTGTTACTGTATATGACTGTTTGTTGCCAGAATAAAATAAATAAATAAATAAATTATATTGTCAATTATGTCTAAGCACGAAACAACCAGCGATCAGACTCGTGAACAAAAGTTCTGGCTTGAAAATTTGAAAAAACTCTCATCCTGCTCGCTACGCGCACCCCACGCATACGTCTAGCCATACACATATAGCTGCGAACTGTCATTCATGTTAGTCTTTTGAATGACAGTTATTTACGTTAGTAACAATAATGTCTAGACTGCCATCGACTTTCTTCACACGATCACAACGTTATCGCTACAACCAGCACTAGAATATTATCATGGATGGGGTTGAATGTGTTTTAAATCAAAAGTAAATCAGCCCATTATTTTTAGGGTTCCGTACCCAAAGGGGAAAAACGGGACCCTTTTAAAGAGACTACGCTGTCCGGCTGTCTGTCTGTCCGTCTGTCACCAGGCTGTGTCTCCTTAACCGTGACAGCTAGACAGTTGAAATGTTCACAAATTATGTATTTCTGTTGCCGCTATAACATTAAATACTAAAAACAGAATTTAAAAATATTTAAGGGGGGCTCCGATACAACAAACGTGATTTTTTCCGTTTTGTACGGAACCCTTCTTGCAAGAGTCTGACTCACACATGACCGGAACCTTAATTCTTGTATTTAAAGACTAAGTAGACTTAATTTTACTTTGTTTGGATTAAAAGTGAAGCGACATGTTACCATGAACAGATTTTATTATTTCGACCAATCAGAGCGCGTTTCACGTTGGTTTAACGTTAATAAAAACAACATTTGAGAGGTTTAGCGTATCGAGACTTGATTGTAATTGTATTAATGCAGGTTTTATTTAGCAGAATTGTCCTTCAGTTTTTCTACTCCTATTTTGTATAAAGAGTGATTTCTATTTACCGTTATAGGTCTCTTCTGTAAAAATATGGCCACTGCAATAATCTAAGGGCTCCTACTCCTCCGGCATATAATTTCGAATTCGCATTGCTTCCACGAGATTGTATTCTAGAACTCATATACGAGCTCGCAGATATTAGCGATGCGATGCGAATTCGCAATTATGTGTAGGAGCCCTAAATACAATGGTAAATGCAATCTCGTGTATGTCCTCCACAAGTAGTAGTGAATATTGTAGCGAATAACGATGATAGATACCAGTTTAGGCGACAATTTTTCAGCTGGATCAAAAAAAGCTACATCGCAACTGCGAACGTGTACCGTTCTATTTGTTTTCACTGAGGTTCTCGATTTTACGTGCTGTGAAGTATCCATTTTTTATTTTACGTTATTCAATTTGTCCTCTGCATCTTTAACATCATCCAATTTGATTTCAGTATTGAGATAAGCGAAAAGAATGTAAGCTTTGTGAAAACGGGAATGAAGGAGACAGTTCTGTAAGTCAGCAGATCTAAAATGGCCACAATAAGTGAATCGTCATAATACACTTATCTGTAACTATTTTCATAATTAAAAATCTACCCCGTTACCTATTTCTCATGCAACAGCTAATAACTATGTATAATTACTTATTTTAAAGATTAGCAGGTCTAAAATGGCCACATTAAGTGAATCGTCATAAATCATAATACACTTGTTTGTAACTTAGTATTTTCATAACCCCTTTAATTTATCCCCCTATGCCATGACAATACCTATCTACTTAAAATTAAAAATCAATATTTAAGAAGAGTAACTGAGGTCCGCGAACTAGGATCATTCATGACTCAATAATGACGTATAACAAGCACTTTGATCACTTATTCACTAGAGCTAATAGATCCTTGGGCTATGTTATGAGAATGAGCTCTCAATTTGAAAAAATAAAAGCAGTAAAAATTCTCTATTGCTCGTTTCGCAGCGTCCTTGAGTATTGTTCTCAAATTTGGAACCCACAATATGATATAACGCATTTCAAATGAGAATAGGAACGTCAATGACCTTTTTCTGACAAATATCACTTGAAAAGTGCGATTTTCAGAAAAACTTAAGTGCATATAAATATGAATAGTCTTGCATCCAATTAAAATAAAAACCTTAAATAGAAATCAATTATCTAAACGTAAATTTAACTATATAATATTTATATATCGGCGTATAAGTATAAATATATCGGCGCCATATATAAACAATATGGCGCCGACACGATCCTATTCTCATTTGAATCGCACTACACTCATAATAGTCGATTGGAGTCACTTCAAAGAAGGTTCACAAGATTTCTCCAATTTTAGTGCAACACGTTGGATAACAATTACGGGTCTAGATGCAGAAGACATCTTTAGCCTCTACACTTGAGACGTCGAATAGCCGACATCTCAATGCTGCTCAAAATCACCCAGCATAAAGTAGAGTCTACTTCTCACCTTTCACAAATAAATTTAAATTTCCCTACGATCTTTCAGAATTTGTTCATATAACGCCCTGGATACCCCCTTTTCCCACACAAATTACCGAAAAATTAATTTTTTTATAAGCTCATGTAATTTTTTTAATGATTTGAGTAAAAATTATGACCTAGATATATTCAACTCATCAGTTACCGGCACAAAAAGACAAATATATAAGCACTGGTTTGAGGCTGTTCTCTAACTGTTGATTTATTGTTAAGTTAGTATGTATAATATTATTCAAACCTACGTGTACTGTTTTAAAATTTTTGAATAAGTAATTTCATAATTAAAAATCTACTCGTATTTCTAACGCAATAGCTAATAACTATGTATAATTACTTATTTGATTATATTAATTACTAGCAGGTCTAAAATGCATACACTAAGTGAATCGTTCTATCTTATCTTATCTTTAACTAAGTACTTTTATGATCAAAAATGTTACATCAACATTTGAAGAAGCTGCCCTTACAGTGACTTATTATAATTCTCTTAACCTTATTAAACTTATTATAACAATCAATTAATTCTTATTATGTTTTACGCATTTTTACGCATTCCTATTGAAAACTGTCAAAATAGAATTGTGAGAAGTGTACTGTAAGAGCAACTTCTACTTCTCCAAAAATTGATGTTCCAAAGTACGAATCACTCAATGTGGCCATTTTGGACCTGGTCTCACAAATAATTGTAACTATACATAGTTTTTTTTTATTAAAAATACGAGTAGATTAATTTAGATAATACTTAGTTTCAAGCAAAAGGTTGACAGACAGTTTATTGTCTAACTCGAGAATTTTCCATAAAAATTTAGTTGTCATTAGAGATATTTTGCATTACAAACAACGTAGGAGTCTAGACAAGTTAGTAATATGAGAGCACCGTTAGTGTTTAGTCTGGCTATATCTGTAACAATATGTAACGAAGTTCTATTATTTTCATTTTACAATAACTACGTACCTACAGTTTATGCGCGCTAATTACGAGTAATATCAGGTACACTGAACTTTGGGTTAATTACAGTTTTGTATATAATAATTAATACTACAATAAACGTTGATCACGACTTCCCATGTTACAAATCCCATGGAAAACGTGCATTTTGACGCGGTATAAAGTAGTCTTCCCCGTGGTCTGCTCTATATCTGTGCTAAATTTCATAAAAATCGGCTCAAGAGTTTCGTAGCCCCCTATATTGCTTTAAGCGGTAATGTTTAGCAGCATTTGTTAAAAAATCAATCGACTTAAAAAATCAATCAACTCTACAGCAACGGTTAAATACAATTTTAATTCGATAAAACTCTAAGGCCCACTTGCGCCAATCCGGGTTAAAGTTAGCCTTGGGTTAAAATATCGTGCTTTCTCTTTCACAAATACGAAGAACGAAAGAGATAACATTATTTTTAACTCAGAGTTAACTTTAACCTGGATTGGCGCAAGTGGGCCTAAGTCGTTGCTTCGTAGTATTAAACCGCTATGCTCGCAAATTCCTATAGGTACAGTTTACTACTTAGCACGTATTCAGTAATATAAAGTTTTAACTTTTCAAGTGAAAGTTGATGCGGATGCGGATCATTAAAGGATTAGGCAAATGATAACAGACAAATGGCGACCTCTAGTATACTCGTATAGTGTGTCGTGTCGAGGTTAAGAGAATTTAACACCAAATAAACGGCTTAATTTTATCGACATAATATCCCCCTTTTGGGGGTCGCAACCCTTACCCCCGAGCTACAAGCGATTGAATATTTTATGTTTTGGTTACTACCTTACGTTGAATAAACTTAAATACATAATTTTATTTATGACCTAAACACATCAAAAGGGTCATTATTTTATTATTTAGAATATTTTAGCATTTTAAAATAATTTGATTTATTACTTAGGTACTTAAAAAAAATGTAAATACAATAGCTACATGTAAATCTCAAAAAAAAAAAGAATATTTATTTCTTACTTTATAAAGAAATAATCAAGCTCGTTTTGGCGAAGCCATTAATTTTATAAAACAAAGCAACATCTTAAAATCTGTTGATTTTAAGATGTTGCTTTGTTTTATAAAATTAATATGGAACACTTAAGATGTTTCTTAAGTGTTCCATATTTCCAACTATAGAATGCTAAAAATAGTAGTAAAGTTTGTTAACTTTTCAGAAGACTTCGGACAGAAGTGTCGATATTTTTAGTTTGAATTTAAAATTTCACAGCGATTCTATTGTGATGACTTCGGTGGTTTTACTGGACAATATTCAGTTTATTGACTGCATAGGGTTTGATTATCTATATATTTGATTATTATTAACAGCCTCCGTGGTCTAGTGCTTAGAGCATTGGCTCTCGACATTGGAACAACAAAAAATGTTGTTTCCAAGTTTGGTAAGAAAAATGCAGGCTGATCACCTGATTGTCTGACAAGAGACATGATCCATGCGTCGGATGGGCATGTAAAAAGTCGGACCTGCGCCTGATATCTCGCCAGTCGTGTCGGTTATGCGTCCCACTGGATTAAAAGAGTAAAGAGAGAGAGAGAGTGCTTTTGTGCACTGCGCACAAACTTAGGCACTATAAAGTTACCCCTGCGTAACTGACCTGGTTTCAATGAAACCGGTCACGGTCACCGAAATCGGTGTGGGGAGTTATTATTATTGATTATAATAAAAAAGGGTTTCGTGCAAAACGGCAAAAAACTATCACGGTTAAGAAGATATAACTGGCCTGGTTACAAACAGATGGACAGACAGCAGTCTCAGTACCTAATAAGGTCCCGTTTTTCCCCTTTACGTACGAATCCTTTATTTAAGACATCATATTCTGTCCAAGTGTGCTTAGTGTGAGAAAACTTTCCTTGTTTCCAAAGGAAACTAACCGAAGCGTGAGAATACTCAACGCGGCTCTGCATTTTTTAAGTAATGATTAAAATTGAACTTTATTTAGTACACAGGAAGACACACGTTTCGAGATTAAAAAGAAGATACACGGGCTATTCAGAACGGTGCAGTTTGACATTCGACTCTTACACTAATACGATACACATTTTATTTTATAAGGAATAATGTGTACCTATCTCATATTTTTAAAATAACGTAATGCTTAGGCTAGGACTAGACTTACCATCAATTCTAGGATCTCCCTGCCAATCTTCTTCTGAAACAAATAAAGTGATTAATAAGATGCAACTAACCATTACCTCAAAAGTTTCCATTTATTCATAATATGTACCTAATAACATTAAACATTATTATAGGTAAGATTACTTGGGTATAAGTAGGTGGGATTGACAAATTTTAGAGTAGACATAATTTAAAAATTATATATTATGTGGATAGAAGGTTAACGAGAACATGCTTATAGAATATGTATATCTACTTTACTGTCATATATTATATGTCTTATGTAGTCATAAAACCAACTACAACATAACGTAAGCTAGTAGTACTAACTACTAAGCCATACATAAAAACAACATAGCTACCTAATACCTAACTGCGTAAAAGTGTGCGCTGCACAGATGATACGCGTATCTTTTTTTTTTAAGATAAAGGCAAAAAAGTTTTTATTCTTCATTTATAATGTATCGCATGACGCATCCTCAGAAACTAAAATAATACTCGTATGACCTATTGTTATATAATCTGAGGTTTTATCTAACAAAAAATAAGTAAAAGGTGTTGTCGTTTCATAAAGTGAAAAATGCAACGTAAGCGCTTATGAATTTTGTTTGTTCACTCGACGGCCAATTTTCGAGAGCCGTTTATTTATCGAAACATAACTGAACAATCACGAGTCACAACTGCGGAAAGGATATTAATTGAAAGCGTCGAAACTCATATACAAAATTCTGAAACATTGGAAACATGGTCTAATAGGGAGGCAGTTACCCCCCAGTGAGAAGGTTGTATGAACGCCTGCGGCTCGACCCTGTAATGGAAATGAATACGGTCGTACGAATATGATACATTCATCGTTAGTCATTTTAACATCGCCTACATACACGGGTCCAATAATTAGAAATGGAAATTTAGTTTACAATTACGGAGGCCTAATACTTATGATGTAACTTTGATAGTATGCATGTAATACAATTAAAATGTTTAATGACCCAGCGGCCAGCGTCTATCCTGTTTCATACAATCATTCGTGCGTGTTGTTATAAACACAATTTATTCCGTGGGATGTAGTATGTGCATACAAAAATCTGTAGTGACGATAGTAACTATTACAATACACAAAAAAACAATTGTACTCCTGGAGTGTCGACAGAAGTGAAAACAGCGCACAGGCAAGCATGCGGCGCGAGACCCGCCCTACCTCATACCTCACCGGTGTCGGTAACAGGTTTTCTTCACATAAAATAATACCCAACATGTCTAAAGGAGTCTGCACTTCAAAAATGTTTGCTTAAAGTGTATTTATTTTTGCAAGAACACTATCCTGTTACAACTAGGCTATTGATCAAGGTATTTTTTGTAATTATAATTTTTTTGTAATTATAATATCACGCCCGCACTGTAACATAGTCTGAATTTGGGAGATAACGGTACTTGTGCTTTGACGCTCAAGTCAGCTCTTAGGTCCATATTTACATTACTTTGATTTTACTTTACGAAATCGCATCGAGTGTTAAATTTTTTAAGAAAAAGCATAGTAACCATGTTGATGTATTTTTTGTAATTGGTTCTGATTTATATTTTATTGCTGCAGAAAATATTTGCATTTTGATTGGTACTTACCTATTTCAATGTAATACTTAATAAGTAATGATTAGTATGTAATTAGTAGAACATGATATATACTGAGTTACAGACCATTATACGCTGCCACGAATAATAAAAAATATTTTAACTTATGTAGGTAGTGAACCGATAAAATACGACAGAAATAGATGGCCTGTTTTATTGGCCTACAGCGATTAATTTTAGTATGGAGTGTATTTTATAGTACAATATTTTTTATTGGCACAGAATACCACAGTACCTAGTATACCTGCAATTTGATATTTATATTGTGACATAATAAAAAATTCTACTACTGCTGCCGTAAAATCTGCTGATGAACTATATAAAACAACTATAATATCTACTAATAACTACTTTAAAAACTTCTAACAAAACAATACTTTTAACGCTAACAAACTAAAATTAATAAACAACTTTTGCTAAATAATTAACAAGTGAAAACTATATCTGATAGCAAATAAATAAAAAAGCGATTTATTCGAACGAAGCACATCGATAAATTCCTACAAAAGTGCTATGTCGCCTACAAAATGTCTGACAGCCGACTCACCATTATCTCTTCCTTTCCTTTTCTTCTTACCACCAGAGCTGGAGGACTTGGCGTTTTTCTCCGATTTATCTTTACTTTTCCACCGACTCAACATTTTGAGGTGCAAGAAACTTTCTAACAATATTTGTACATTTTATCTGCTCTAATTAAACATAGAGTCGCGGCACTTTTTGGAATATAATTTTAAATCTAGCAAAACTTCACATACACTAGTTTACCGGATCATCGTTAAAAATATTATGTTGCACTATTATAATGAGTATATTATTGTTAAGATATGTATTATTTTTGAATTCAATTCCCATGAAGATTAACCATCGCGGCTTAAATGGAAGCTGTCAGAGTTGTCTAATATGGTATACGTGTAGGTACAGCTATTTTATATTAAAGTTTAAATAAATAAGCGGACTCTTCCCCGTGTGGAGAAGGCAATGTCGCTCTAACGTGCAGTATTCTTGAATTACAAAACTTATATAATTTGCGATAATGACACTACACTTGTGTTCTACTTAATTCGTTTCAAATGCACTGCATTAGATTTTTCACTTCGTTATTCTATATTCCAGTTCCAGGTCAGTGCAATCATTTATTATCGATTTTTTATCACCTACAAAGAAATATAAATATATTAAATATATAATTTAATATAATTCTACCGTGATTACAGAAATGTAGAGATTATGTTGATTAGAACTGACTTATCTATTGAGTCCATATTACCTTATTATGTAATATATTAAGACGTTGCGTAAAGTGAAAACTATAACAGCCTCCGTGGTCTAGTGGTTAGAGCTTGGCTCTCGACCCGGATGTCGTGGGTTCGATTCCCGTATTGGAACAAAAAAAATTGTTTCCAAGTTTGGTTAGTACGATGCAGGCTGTGATCAGCCTGATTGTCTGACACGAAAGATGATCCATGCGCCGGATGGGTCGTAATAAAAAGTCGGACTTGCACCTGATCTCTCGCCATTCGTGTCGGTTATCCGTCCCACTAGGATATGATAGTAAAGGAAGAGAGAGTGCACTTGTGTACTGTGCACACACTTGGACACTGTAAATTACTCCTACGTATGAAACCAGCCACCGTCACCACAATCGGTATGCCGAGTTAAAGTGAAAACTAGAGTAATATATAGTTTCCATAGACAAATCACACAACTTTTCATCATCCAAATAATTATAATATTATTATAATTATTTATGAAAAGTAGCAAAGTGTTTTTTATTGACCTTGTTTAATTGTTGTGTTTTTAATACACTATTATGATTTATTCTATTTATATTTATATTGACACTAATTTAATTACATATATCGCTGCAGACTAAGTCGAGACAGAAATCATAAATTCAACAATTCTGGAATTCCTCGAAAGCCGTCGATGAAAACATATTATAGTGCTAAACTTCATTTTAATTCAATGTGTAAGGGCACATATACATAATATAATATATTAAAACGATCTATTTTAACCCCAGTTGATCTAAATAAAACTCATTAATTATTGAGATAAACTGAGCCGAAGTTAAAGTAAATAATTTATTCAGTTGTTGGTAAATTTATGTCCATTCAAAAAGTTTTTATTTATTTACTGAACGTCTGAATTCTGGCATTCCTCGAAAGCCGTCGATGAAAACTAGGGTTCATGATTTCTCGAACTTATCAATTTCTCGGGTCTCGAGAATTCTCGAGGCTAATTTCTCGGGTCTTCTCGGGTTGTCGAGAAATTTACATTTACGTATGTTTTTGCATATTTTTTCAGTTCCAATAATGTGATTAATCAACAAATTCAGTGGTATTCCTCTCAAATACAAGTATTAAAATAATTGTATTGACTTTTATTGACAGTTTTCAACAAAATTAGCTTATCTTTACCTTAAAGAAAGCAAAAAAATTAAAACTATTCTGTCTGACTTATAATTACAATTATAGCACAATTTTTGGCTGGGTAAAATAATAAAAAAGAAAAAAAAAACTTAACACTTATTGAAAAAAATTGCTTCTATTAAACAAAACAAAAAATAAAAATTTTAACATGAAATCGTTAACATTATCCTAACTTATAAATTTAATTACAATCACAGCACCATTTTTGGCATGTTAATTAGAAAAAAAAAAATTCAAATGAAAACTTTGCAAGATCAATGAAACATCTCAAGCTGAACAATGAACATACAGGTACGTAACAATTAGGTTAGCTTACTCTGTCTGATAAAATATGCCTTTAGAAAAACTAACGCATTTATAGCTTTCAACAACCGGTTCCTTATTTTATTAACTACATTTCCTGAAATTGAAAATACTCTTTCATTTTCAGTTGAAGTAGGCTTAACTGAAAGCAATGCTTTGTACATCGATTCCGATGTAGTTCTTACTCACTAAAGACATGACGTTAGTGAAAATTCAATATGGCGACTACTGGACGCTATATTGTGAAAATGAAAAAATGAAAGTCAACAAACTATATCAAGTGGGGTATCGTTGAATAGGTATTTAAAAATCATTTTTAGTTTTCTTTCAACATTTTTCGATTTGACTTACCGTTTAGGATCTATATCGATTTAAAGTTGCGTAACAACCATTCTCACATTCCAGTGCAATTGTGATGTAATACTGATAGGAAATCCAGTCTGGCAAATAGCTAGCTAGGTACTCATAACTAAAAAGTATAAAATAAAAAATAATAATTTAAGAAATTAAAAAGAAAAAGAAAAAAAAGCTTCACTTTTTATCTTTTTTTATTTATTAAATAATAATTAATATACATATTATATTTAAATTTTAACCGAATACTTTTGCGATTTGTACAATATTTCAAAAGATGTTTAAAAATACCTTGCTAACACGTAACACCATCTTCTACATGAATATAGAAAATAATGCTACACAAAAAATAATCTTATTACAATGTGCATCTGCGTAGTGTAAAATCATTTTATTTTTGAGCTTAGATTTTGCCTTAAATAATGAAAATATAAGCCGAGTGAAAATATAATCACCACAATCATAAAATAATACCCATTGAATAAAGAGCAATTGATGGGGCTAATATCAAGTAAATAAGGCTATTGAGTTAGTTAAAGTCTACCATAATACCTTTAACAGAATGAAAATTTGTTATTCAAATAATGGAAATAAATTCACAAATCAAGCATATTCAAACAAAATTAAGCCACGAATTAACTCGATATTGTTCAACTGTTTTCAGTTCCTCGTATTTAAACATAATTATTCCAAATACCTGCATTAAAAGTTTTTAATGTTCCTACTTCCTAGGTCATGGATGTGTATCAAATATGTGTATAAAATATTAAATAATATAATTATATATAATTGTATAGTATAAAGTTATTAAATATACTTCCCGTTGTCTGATACCTGCGACAATAATTTCAAGTACGGTTTTATGATAATTATGCGTACGGATCAGTGTGAAATTTAGCACATTTAAAGTATGAGTGGAGGAAGGCCTGCTGAAAGCTAATACAGTATTTTCAACCGACTTCCAAATCACAGGAGGGGGTTCTCAATTCGTGTGTATGTTTTTTTTGTGTATGTTACGCGATTACTTCGCTGTTTGTGGACCGCTTTTCAAAATTATTTTTTAATTGTAAATGGTTGACTCCTGAATTGGTCCCATTGTCACCAAATGGTAGACCTGGTTATGGGATCCATGAGGAATCGAGAGAAGTCTTCATAATTTATAAAGACACCGATAGTGATTTTGACTTTTTTTGAAGTAACTTGAGCATTGCTACCAAAAAGTGAAATGTTGTGCCAACTGCCAAGGAATAATATGCATCCAAAAGGGCTGAACAGCACTCCTCAGTCTTTAAAGATATATTTTTGAAAATTTATGCATAATTAAAAGAACTGCAATCATAACTTAGGCCTTTTTATCCGTTATTGGATGATTTATACAGTATTCTCCAAACGAAGATACCACTTTCGAAATACTGTAGTGCCTGGGACAGTCGATTTTTAAATGTCGTATGGTTGCCCAAACGGTATTTTCACAACATAGTCAACCTAGTCCAGAGGAATGACTGGTCAATACTAGTGATGTGCCGGATCGTTAAAAATGTATATCCGCGGATACGGATCTGAATACGGATATTTGATGTCAAGATCCGCGGATACGGATACGGATACGGATCTTAACTATCTTACGCAGTCGGTGTCGGTGCGCGCGACCTTCACACATGTTTCGAGTTGCATTGCACGGCAGTTCTTTCTTTTGTTTTGTTTAAAGTTTAGTGTGACACTGGACAGCATAGATAACGTTTGTTTGTAATTGGTACATGAGTTTGAAAAAATGTCTACAAAGAAGTTTAATAGTGTAATTTGGAATTGCAAAACGTGCAAAATGTAAAATTTGTGATGGAAAGTATTCCCGCGGGCTTATTTCGTATCTTGCAATAGCCAAGCAATAGCAAAAACTGCGCAAAAATCGCAAATTCGTATTACTTATCCGCAAAAACCTAGCAGAAGCAACCTAGCGACAGTACTGCCTCTACCGAACAATCGAGGAACTATAAATTGCAATCAATCGTTCGATCTCTTCACTGCTGTCAATTTTTTTGTATTACGTAAGACTTTTACAGCAAAGCGAAAGCAATCAGCGAGCGATTTGAACTGTCAGTTAGCAATAATAAGCGAAAATGAAGCAAAGTGCATTCAAACACAACAGCGAGCGATTAGGGGTCATCCATTAATCACGTGATGCCTAAAGGGGGAGGGGGGTCCAAAAAAATCACCAAGTATCACCAAGGGGAGGAGGGAGTATAAGGAGACATCACGTGTATTAATTTTCGAATCTAGTCTCTGCATACCGAAATTATTATCGGTTGTAGATTCGTAGTGTTGTTTAAATACTTACAAGACGAATGACTCGTATAGTTTTTAATTGCTTAAATTATTCGATTAAATTGTTTTTGAAGTTAAGTTTAAGTTTTTCTTCAAACATGACCTATGCTATGCTTACTATGTAAAAAAAATACACGTGATCTTAGGTGGGGGAGGGAGGGTAGTATAAAACCTCACCACGTATCACCAGGGGGAGGGGAGGGGTCTAAAAAGTTGTTAAAACATCACGTGATTAATGGACGGCCCCTTAGCAATCGATCGCATAGGTAATACGATTTTATTTGACGTTCAGCAATCGACTGCGCGTCTATCGCGCGATGACTGCAAGATTTTTGCTAATCGCTATTTTTACGTAATACGGCGGCCGTAAGGGTTTACCTTCTTTTAACTTCTTTAAAAAAACCATTTACAACGAAAACATCCTCAAGAATATTATCTGTATTGAATTTAATAGTTTTTTATTGATAGTTGCTACCTTAATCAGTAATCACCTATTTAAAGAATTCATCTATAATTTTAAATTTAATAAGGTAAATAGATCCGTATAAGATCCGCCAAACAGAAACGGATACGGACACGGATACGGATCTTTCTTCTGCCTCGGATATCCGCGGATACGGATACGGATACGGATATCCGGCACATCACTAGTCAATACGTCTGGGGCCAATCATGTACGGGTTTCAGTACGATGGTTTCCTTCACCGTTAGAGCGTCCGTATAATCGGTTTTTATATATACTTTTCATATTTTTTATTAAATTTAACGCTTAGAAAAACATTTAATTTATAAAAATAACAACATCACACACTACCTGACTCATGCTAGCATGTTTGTTATTACCTTTGAGTTAGAAGTCTTTGGTTATTACAGTAGGTTTGACACAATTTTCAATCAGTGTCAATCTTTCTTTCACATTTCATAAACAACATATAAATATATAATACGTTTCTAATGAGAATAGGAACGTCAATGACCTTTTTCTGTCAAATGACACTTGAAAAATGCGATTTTCAGAAAAACTTATGTGTATATAAATATTATTAGTCTTGCATCGAATTTAAATAAAAACGTTAAATAGTAATCAATTAACTAAACATAAATTTAACTATCAAAATAGTCTAAATTCGAAACAATATGGCGCCGACTCGATCCTATTCTCATTTGAATCGCACTATATTTATTTCGTATCTAAGAGGAAATTAAAATTAAAACATGAACACGAAATTATGGACGAATTTCGGCCACAGGGCGACCTCTAGTTTGTATAAATCGAATACAGTGCATAAATCAAGAGAAAACGTTTTTTAAAA
The DNA here is from genome assembly GCA_905404095.1 of Glaucopsyche alexis. Classification (NCBI taxonomy): domain Eukaryota; kingdom Metazoa; phylum Arthropoda; class Insecta; order Lepidoptera; family Lycaenidae; genus Glaucopsyche; species Glaucopsyche alexis. Next base: position 20,082,879 of record FR990042.1, read on the forward strand.
AATAGTCAATACTATATTATATTGGGTACTAACTTCTAAATCTTTCTATAATGAAAACACAGTTAACAGTTCATCGATTCAATGTAATTAATTAGGTAATTGAAAGGAAAGTTCTTCGTTACATCTTTAACTAAAGAAAATATATCAAAGGGGGTGTTACAATAGAAAAATAAGCTTTGAAGGTAGATATTTTATTGAAACGTAAAATTGTTTCCTCATTAAATGGGTGTACGGTCGCGGACAATCCCAGTGTACCACTTTTCAACCTTATTGCTATGGCAATAAGGTTCAACACCGGTGGTACACCGGATCTGTCGGCGGTTGTAATGTTAATGTTCGCATCCGCTCGCGTTGGGCCTCAAACAAACGAGAAATTATTGCTAATAGGATTTTAATTATTCAGTTAGATTGTTCTAACCGATGAAATTCGTAGTATGATCCAACATCAGCATTTACACACACTGTATTTATGTTTGTAAATCCTACTACTGTTATAAATTAATGTGAAAGTTTGTGAGGATGAATGGAATATGGATGGATGTTTGTTACGCTTGTACGCAAAAACTCCTGAACGAATTTCGCTGAAATTTGGTGTGGTACCTAATAGTTTAGGCCCTGGATTAAAATAGAATTAATATAATAACATAGGCTACTTTTTATCCCGAAAAAGTACAGTGTCCCTGTTACTATATTTACGTGGGCTAAGCCGAGGGCATTAAAAACCTTATAAGTCTTATAAAGATACAGTGTGTCTTCTCGAGGTTAATAGATTTTAACAGCAGATATTATAGGTTTAGTTTTATCGACAAAGCACCCTCCTTTAGAGGGTCTCAACTGTTTTACAAAAATTGTCCGGCCCCAGTAGGCTTAAGATGCAGATAGTAGATGACAGTGTTGATGGTATGTGTAGGTGTAGGTTGTAGTTGTAAGCTAAGATATTGGTATAAGTTGTAGGTGTACCTACTCCTACAACTATTATAAATGTGAATGTTTGTGAGGATGGATGGATGGATGGATTAGAAACTAGAAAAAAAAATAATTTAAGTAACATTCGTACAAACGTCATAGTAGATAAGTTAAGGGTATTTGGCTCAATTTACAGACAAAAGTCTCAAATACAATATAATATTGTATTCCAATAATAAAAGAACATAAGTACTACGAGATCGTTTGTAGCGTTTACTAGAAAGCAAAACAATAAACAACAGCCTAGTCGGTGCTTTCTAAAATGTTTATTCGGCGCAAAGTTTAATAACTTCTCATTGTTTACGAAAGCTCTATTTAAAGCCACACTCATATTATGAAGTTAAAAATGTGCAGATTAAAAACTGTAATTAAATTTGCGTTGTACTCGAAGTATTTTTGTTTAACGCTCAATTCAAAGAACATATAATAATGTTCTATTTGAATGATAACATTAACTAAGTATTTTAAACTATCAATTAGAATCTAAGATCCTACTAATATTATAATAAATGTGAAAGTTTGTGAGGATGGATGGATGGGTGTTTGTTACTCTTTCACACAAAAACTACTGAATGGTAGTAGTTTAGGCTCTAGGTTAACACAGAGGCTACATTTTATCCCGATAAAGTACAGTGTTCTTTTGGGATACTGTCTTTACTCGGACGGAGCTGTGGGGAATAACTAGTTCTTTATAAATCTAGAAGCTTGCTTTGTTTACTTTAGACTAGCTTTTAATACAGTTTCCACAGGGTAAAAATGTGCTTTTTCGTAATAAAAACTATCCTATGTGTTAATTTATAGCTCAAACTACTACCACACCAAGTTTCGTCAAAACCCGTTCAGTAGTTTTTGCGTGAAAGAGTAACTGGTGTTCTTTTGGGATACTATCTTTACGCGGGCGGAGCTGCGGGCAACAACTAGTTCTTTATAAATCTAGAAGCTTGCTTTGTTTACTTTAGACTAGCTTTTAATTCAGTTTTCACAGGGAAAAATTGTACTTTTTCGGAATAAAAAGTATCCTATGTGTTAATTTGAAGCTCAAACTTAGTGCACACCAAGTTTTCTGTACACCTCCACATAAACTTTAAACTTGCCAAATATCAAACCCCGTCCACACAATTCTCGTAAAACTGTACTGAATTTAAAAAACGTCAGTTTTTCATTAGCCGAAGTCTACATCACAGAAGGTTAATACATCACAAAATCAATGGCATGCGGCCTTTGTTTCCTGCTTTTTGTTTCGTTTTGCTATCAGTTTTTGTGACATTAACGATTGTTCCATCTTTTGTTCGATTCGGTTTAAATGCTCCATAATATATATACCCAAAATATTAAAACGTAAACATTTCGATAAAAATTAGGTTAATAAAATCATTATTTTATATCATACTAGCTTTTGCCCGCAGCTTCGCCCGCGTGAAATTGGGTTAAAGTCAGAGGGAAAGCTTGTTCGGAAAAATACCAATTCCAAAATTGAATACTAAATGTTGTAGGCACTGCACAGCCGTATCAGTTGTGTTTTATTTGAATGTTTCCTGTGACTTCGTACACTCAAGAAATCTACCGGGAACTCTACCATAAATAAAATTTAATATCAAAGCTGCAAAAGGTATTCTGTGTTAATTCTAGATAAACTACTACCATACCAAATTTCATCAAAATTCGTTACGTAGTTATTGCATCTAAACATATTATGTACATACAAACTTTTGCTTTTAGGTATAATATTAAATAAGGATTTATTTGTAACCGATAATTAGTATTTTAACGATTTCGAAAATCTTTTGAATGGGAAGACGTTAGTTGGCAATTGGCAGTAGGCGCGTATACTTTGAGCTTAATGAAAATAATTTGGATTATGATTACCCATCCTAGTTCCACCCATCCCACCAAGGCTGAGTTTGCGAGAGATATGAGTTAGCAGTACGACCACGAAGCCATCGAGTTTCTCACTTATGCCTCATAGAATCAAACACACTAATGATTAAGTAATACCTAGGTAAAGTTTTAACCAATTCAAATATCTGGTTATTCTAAAGAATTTTATTCTATGTTATTCTTTAGATTGGTACAATAAATAATTATAAAAAGCGATAAAAAGTGAGTCCTATGTGTTTATCCAAAGCCTAAACTACTACGGTAACAAATTCCATACAAATTCGTTCTGTACTTTCTGAGATTAGCGCGCACAAACGTACAGATAAAAAAAAAATCTTAAAAGTCATTGTTTTGGGGTAAAAACTAAAACCATCTAAAACCTATATATATATATTAAACACTGATAAATCAAGCACAAATAAATTAAATATTACATATAACAACAAAAGAGAAAGAAAATTAATTATACACTCAAAATATTCCACTGAAATAGTATACTCGTATTATATAATACTATATATATGTACTTATTATGAATATATTAAATGCAGCAATCGCAAAATATATCTAAGTGCCTTGTTTTTCAGAGTAAGATTTTCATCAAATTAAACTTTCGAATTCTTGTTGACATTTATTTTTCAACATGATGACAATATATTATGTCAAAATAAAAATAAAGCTCTCTACTCACGGCCTATCGATTGCCTCCATCAAATTGGAAATTAATTAGTATTTGAAAATAAATTGCTAACGACAAACTATTACTCAAAATGATTAGTGTAAGATCTACCAGCTAGTTTTCGTGGTGGGCGCCAAAAGTGGGAACAAAATTTACGCGTATATGAGTTTCATATAAACTCATATGAGTTTCATATAAAAAGTGTAGTAAGGTGATCCTAGGATCTCAGACTATATTCAATTTTTATCTAAACTGATTTACTTGCAACTACGAATCCAGTAAATGTTTAAATTGTAAAGACTAAATCAATCGATCGCTTGTGAATGGGAGCTTTAAATCAAAAGCACTAAGGAGTATTTATATCAACTTTAAAGCAAATCGCTCCCAAACAACTTTATTTCCCTTTTTATTCCCGTTAGGGGACGAATTTCAATAAACTATGATACACGAATTCCATCAATTCTGTTACATAATGTTTGTGCAAAATATGAAGTAGATTGAACCAAGGAATCACGTTGCCCCATACAAACTGTTTTACCCCTTTTCACCCCCTTAGGAGTCGAATTTCGAAAAATCCCTTCTTATCGGATCCCTACGCATTACAAAGAGCAAGCCCTGCAAGTTTCAGGTCTCTACGATCAGCGGTTTAGGCTGTGCGTTGATCCGTCAGTCATTCAGGACAAAGGATTTTATATGTATAGATTATATTTTAGCTGATCCCGACAGACGTTGTTCTGTCCTTCCAAAGAATGAAATAGTTAATAACTACCAATATACACCTACAATTTCTACACCAATAACAACACCTACAACCTATGTTCTATACAATATACTACCCACACCTACAACCCAGTGGCGAAGGCTGGTTCTCCTTCATAGGGAAGCCGTAGCATGTATAATAGCTAGGGATTTGGATGAAGGTCTTCAAAGGGTAAGCGGTAAGGGAAGCCGATAGGAATGGAGTTATAGGAACCCCTCGCCACTGCTACAACCTATACCTACGCCAACTACCTACGTCCTACACCTATAACCTACACCTACTACCTACAGGTGACGTTTGAAAGAGTTGTCGACTACTCAGTGTTGAATATTATTACAGTACTAATATCGCTATTAAACAATGACGGTTAGTGTTAGAAGGATGACAATTGCGGGTTGGGTTATATTTAATTTTTATACCAAATCATAAATTAAAAAAATAACAAGAAAATATATTTGTGGTGGTGCACTTAAGGGTATGAAAAATAGCGTACAATCTATTTTCATACCTACTGAATACACCTGCAAATTTTCATAAACATCGGTCAAGCTGTTTCAGAGGAGACGTGGTAACAAACAATATGACAGGAGAATTTCATATTATATCAGATTAAAAATCTCACTAGGGACTTACATAGGCCAGTTTAATGTTTTTTAAGATCAAAGTTTCAAATAAATGTTTAGGTTAATACGCAAATTTTTGTCCTCGCTTTTTGTTGATTTCGATATGGAATTCAGTAGAGAGCATATTTTTGTCTAATAATTGTGAGGCGGGCCCATCGGAGGGGAGTCATGTGGCAGACCAGTATTCCTACATGCCGCATCCGCAGTCGCGCGCGGACCGCGCGCGAAGGCGCGATTCACCCGCGAAGCATGAGTGTGGATCCGATTCGCATATTCTTCGCTACTTCGCGGCTCGTTCCCCAAAAATTGTCGGTTTTTTGTCCCGCGACAAAGCTGCAAATAGGGACACGAAAAAAGTATCGATACTTCATGGTATCGAGTACATTTCCTTTCGATACCGATACTTTTGTACTCGATACTTTGTATTCGATACTTGTACATAACAAGTACTTTTTGACAGGTAATGTATCAAATAAATTACCCACTTAACTTGGCCTTTCGGCTCATGCTTATGATAGCTAGGTGGGCTTTAAAAGGATCAACATATAAGCACGATTCTTAATTTAAACGTACCTATAAGTCACTTTTTATAATATAACCTTAAAGTTATAACTTATAATCCTTAATTTTTTTATTTTTACTCTCATTTTATATGTTTGGTAACATTAGCAACGCCATCTTGTTCGATCCGTTGTTTGTGCCCAATGGACTTGGACTTGTTGGTTGTTGTGAAGAACATTTATATTATGTTTATCTTTTTTTTTGCTGTACTGTTATTTGACCACTCACTATTATTAAACCACCTATCGCCAAAATGGCTCGACATACTTCTTTTTTTGAACTATTGTACAGAGGAGAAATGGAATTTATGAAATTTGTGATTAAAAAATTGTGGCTTTACATGTTGTTTTTTTAAATCTTATACATATACTTATACCATTTGTTTTTTTTTTCTCTTATATACAGACGATACTTAATTACTTACTGACTAACATTGACGAGCTGACGTATGCGCATTAGGCCCTGAGAAAAGTACTCGATACTTTGAAGTATCGATACTTTTTTGCCAATACTTTTTCGAATACGATACTTTTTTATCGATACTACTCATGAGTACAGTATCGATACTTTCTATTCGATACCGTGTCCCTAACTGCGAACCATGCGAGTGTGGACTGTTGGCAGTACCGCGCGCGATTCGCGCCATCATTCGCGTGCGAGTGCGGATGCGGCAACACAGGCTTCCACAACACCCACAATTTCCATTAATTTGGTACAAACAAATTACAAACTGTATTGGAATGAAATCTCGTTACTTTAAATATAATGGGGATTTGTTGGTTGCGATAACGAGAAAAGTTTTAAAGCTTGCGGCAAAAGTTACGCTTTATGCTAGAAAATCAACAACAAAAGACTTTTGTTAAGTACAACAGAAACGTGGTCAAAACAGTATTGTACCTACGTCACAAATTAAATCTTTTATCCCAATTTTAATATTATCATAGTGTTTCATGTCGTTATCTATAAGACTAAGATACTATTTTGTAGGTCTATGTAATCCTAGTCAATATTTAAAGCGAATGGCGGACTCAAGTAAAAGAAAAACTTAAATTATTATTTGGGCTTCGACAACGTCAATTCAGACCTGAATGTCGATTTTTATTATTTAATGCTGCATTAATAGTCTAGTCCCAACTCCGAAAAAACTGGAAAACTCAAACGTCAAACCCGTTTTGATTAGTACTAACTCCAAAAATCAGTTTATGATATCCGGACAATCGTCCGGATCATTTACGTTTCAATATAATATACGTTTAAATATAATCGTTGTTTCTTTAAATGGATTTCGCAATTTAAATCTAAATAAGATCACTTTTTACATATATCAGTTACATCGTAACATTACCTTCAAGATTACCATTACAAATAAACACATACTATATGCATAGCACTATAAAAAATCGTGCGCGCTTAACCTTACACGTCAAGTTAGGATGATTTTTTAAATATTTTGATTTTATTTTAGCACTTTGTCGACGTGGTTAATACACATATCCATGCAAAGTTTCATCTTTTTAGTACTAACTACTAACGTTTGGATGGTAAGCCGAAGACGGACGGACGGATATAACGAAACCACGTTTACGCTTCGCGAAGGGTAAACTACGGAACTATAAAAACTAGCCTAGTGCGGGTTTGATTCGCGCAGAAGCGTTCCGTGCAAAACGGCTAAAAATCCACGTTTGTTGTATGGGAGGCTTAAATAAATATTTAATTTATTCTGTTTCTAGTTTATTGTTATAGTGCAGCAGCAACAGAAATACACCTTCTGTGAAAAATTCAACTCGCAAGCTATTTAGGGTTCATGAGATATACCCTGGGGACTTGGTTTTTAACCTTTGGGTACGGAATCCTAAAAAGCAGGTGACAATTTTATTTGTTTATATTTTTACACATTTAGTTCTTTAAAATTATTTATTTAGAAAGTCATTAAAGTAAATTCATTTTATTTGTCCTAACCTAGTTCATGCATGTTAAAGCTATATTAAAATTTATTAGTTGTTCAGTTATCGTGGCCATATATTTTTTTAATTGTTACTTCACATACAATAATTAAAGTACTAGATACCTCGTTAAAATCGACGCTGATACAAAAACACAATCACTGAATATACCCAATATTGGTGAACTCAAATAATAAACCGTATATTATACCTATCCGTTGAGTTAAAAACTACTATTTCAAAAATCGACACTAACATTATGTTGCTCGGGGCAGCGGTCTTACAGAGGCACACGAAAACACACTGTCAACAAATTAACTAATACCGTTTCTATTAATACAGATGAACAGCGCAGAGCCGGAAGATGTGTGGTTTAATGAGAGTCAACTAGATGGCGTTAGCGTCTACGTAAAAAAGCTCGCCTTTGGACATCTCGCAAGTAGAATATACATGGAAGGTACAATAAAGTCAGTATAATAATATTATGATATCTTCTCTTTTATTTTAAACTTTAGAATATAGATAGGTCATATCCAAGGTAAACCGCGAATTTTTTAATTTTCTTATCGTTGCGTTATAAGACATGAGTTATTATGCAAACTGTTATAGCTCGTGTGGGTACTGGGTAGGGCTTATTGAAATGAAACTACTTTAGCGGCGTTAAGAGCGAAATTTCAAGGTCAAGTTGTTGTTGTTTCACGCATCATCATCAAAAAAAAATCTGAGCTTTACTCCACACACATGTTGATTTTCTTCAGATTCTGAATTTGTCAGATTGATCACACACTTTTATAGATTTTTTTTAATCAATACCTATATCCTGAAATTCTGACTGTGTTTTAGCTAAGCAAAAAGCTCGTTTTCAACGAGAGAGGGATTTAACAAAAAGCTTGCCTTAGACGAAAGTGGCCCTTCCACTTTCCTAGCTGAAAGCTCGCAGTAAAGTTTGCATTAGCGAGACCTATAACAGCCAAAAGTTGAGAAATTATTATTTTATAGGTTACTAGCTGGTGCCCGCACTTCGTTTGCGTAAAATTAGTAAATGGAAACGAAAACCTTTTTACCGGACTACGGCGAAGGCAAAAGGATCCTGGGTAATTATTTTGGCTGTCTATGATAATATATGACTGCTGAGGATTTTGGTATCAAAACAAAGAGCTTGAAGAGAACATTCGAAAAATATACAACACATAGTAAAATAGTCAAGTATGAGTCTGACTCTGAAAAAATACATTCATACCTTCGTTCATACCTTAAGGGAATATCAAAAAATTATGAAAAATTTAATTCTTATGTTTTATGACTACATTAACAAAGTTCCAAGATGAAGTGCTTATTTAAAAAAATTACCCATACAACGATTAGTAGTACCCTTTTTACCCCTTAAAACATAGAATTTTAGAATTTTTTTAATTTGTCTTAGTAAATCATGCCAAAGATGATCACGAAATTCCAAATGGATCTGACCACAAACAAAAAAGTTACATACAAACGTTACTTTACCCTTTTTACCTCTTTTAGAGAGTGAATTTCGCAAAATCCCTTCTCCACTAAGAAGGGATTTTGCTATATACGTCACAAAAGGAAGCCACGGTCCGAATATTACTTTTCTAGCTTCAGTAGTTTTGCCTCGGCGTTGATGAATCAGTCAGGTGTTGTTACTTTATATAATAGATTTAAAAATATCAGTTCACCAAAACTTTAGATTCACGGCCTTAAAAGTGATTTTTTGGTAATGGCATTTATAAATCAGTTTACCAAACCTGAAGTCTAGAAATAGCTTTATTAAATTAGTTAATACTGTACAAGTTTTAGTACACATACAATATATCATAATATTATGGCCTATCGCAATACCGTTCATAGACCTCACTTAAAAATAATACAGTACCTAATGAGCTACAACAAACATTCATTTCTTGAATAACTTGTAAAACAAAAGTCTCATTCTTTTCATTCAAACAAACATAGCTATATTAAAAAGTTGCAATTCAAATGAGTTATTGAAAAGGCTGACCTCAATGGCTTCACATGTAGATATATCAAATAACTCCAAGCCAGAGTTGAATGTATGTAGATTTTCAGGTCAAAATACCTCACACGTACCATTTAACGCTTTAAGGGAATCAGAATTGATTGGGGTTAGGTTCGCTTTGCAGGCCAAATCCCGGTCGTACTATGCGCTAACAAATTCAACTGCAGTATACCATTAGATATAGATGTATACAACGAGAAACGATTATGTTTGAACTAGTAAAATAAACACAATTAATTTCTGACGTAATTACGTCTTAAATATCTATGAACGCAAGCACGAAAAATTGTCACGTTTCGCCTGAGCCGAGCGTGCAAGCCGCGGAACAAACTATAGAGAAACATGATCGGCTATAGCGTTCGGCTTGTGATGACGTTATGACGTAAAATTATAGCCCGTAAACCGACTTAAAAGACGAAAAGAAGATTTTTGATTAAAAAAATTATAACCCGACTACGTCAATTATTACAAATCTATTGACACCTCATTCATTGTGATCAGATTAGAAGTTTAGGCGCTATTGTACATAAACTGCCAAATCATTACCCTTCCTCTTGGCTTCGTCATAGTCGCGTAAAAAGTCTAATGACCGATTAAAGACTTTAGATAGATAGAGAGATTAATTTCAATTACGTAAATCTTTACGTTATCTATAAAATAATAGATGTAGAAAATAAGAGCCAAAATCTCCGTTTAATACTGTGTTCGATAAATTTAGTTACAGCTTCATTTCGCACTTTTCCGATAAGAGGATTAGATCCAGCTTAAGTTTCAAGTGCCTTTTAATATCCGCAGACCTTTTAGTTACAGGAATAAATAAATGTCTAATGAGAAAACTCCATCAATCTTATGCTTTAAACGAGACAATCTTTTAGATATTATAATATAATCGGAATCTCGGCAACGGCTTCAAGTATTACCATGAAAATTAGTATGCAGGAAGTTTTGGGGGAGAAAAATCGATCTAGCTGCTGCCTGGGAAACTGCATTTTTAAGTTATAGATGTCTTCTTTCGCCGTGAAACAATATATCAATAATAAATATAATTTAATGTCGACCCTAATAAGTCAGTTCGATTGGCAGTTTCGTATATATTACTTTTGCGTTGACCTGAATGAAACTTGTAATTTTTGAACCCCGGTAAAATTAAGAATATGAAATTGGAGTTTTGTAAAGGAGGAACATAAAGTCGACATTTTTTAAACATAATATATTTATTTAATCAAAGTATAATTATACCATTGCTATCTATGTACTTTTGCCATCTGATTGTATTAAATTGGTTACTTTACCAAAAAAAAGGCATTCGGACAGGAATCAATAAAACCTTTAAAGGCACTTTGGACTTTGGATTGGTTGAATTTTTTCCCTTTGCAAGAAGTTATCCAAATTTAGAAAAAAATGGTAATCTGTTGGAGCAAGGTCCGGGGAATACGGTGGATGTCTAAGACATTCCAATTGAAGCTTCTCTAATTTGGTAGCCGTTTGTTGTGTAGTGTGTGGTCTAGCGTTGTCCTGAAGCAGCAATGGCCTAGACTCTAGGCCCTAGAGCAAATGACCTCGCGGGTTGTTTAGCAGCTAGCTTTTTCATTAAGATTTGCAGGTGCTGGCAAAAGACATCTGTCGTGATCGTCTAGCCAGATTTAAGAAATCTGTAGTGAAAGACACCGGCACTAGTCCACCAAACGCTCACAAATAACTTTTTTTTGAGTCAATTTTCGCTTGGGGCACTCTTTAGCTGGTTCGCCAGGGTTTAGCCATTGTGACGAGCGTTTCCGATTATCGTACAGGATCTACTTTTCATTACAGGTAATGATTCGATTTGAAATTCCTTCATTATTGTGCCGGTTGAGTACCTAATGTAACGCAGCAGTCGATGCGCATTTGTCGGTTTGCTGCACTCAATTCATGAGAAACCCACCTTTTAAACGAGGACGCTGGAACCAAAAACGCACTGTATTTTCTTTTGCAACACCGCCGCTATATATATCATTAATCTTTCGAACCTTCTAAACCTTCGTTTAAACCTTCCCTGAACTGATACGATTATTTTAAGATAAAAAAATTAGCCAAATCGGTTTTCTTTTCCCAATTTTAGCGACTAATGAACAGTATTTCATTTTTAGGGTTCCGTAATACTTAAGGAACCCTTATAGTTTCGCTCTGTCCGTCCGTCTGTCTGTCTGTCTGTCCGCGCTTCTGGCGTCGCGTCGGTACCTAATTATTTATATTTATATAAATGGATGAAATTTGGTAAAGTCTTAGATTGTGAATATATGTCGGATTTGGCATCATAAAATAATAATAATTTTATATTCTAGGGGTGACTCTCCATACCTAAAATGTGAAGTGGGGATGAAAAATGTTTTTTCTTTCCACCCCATCGTGGTGTGGGTTATTGTTGAACAGGTCTTTTAAAATATAGGGAAGGTTTGATACATAACTTTTTATAAAGTCAACCATTTTCGAGTTATTTATAAGTTGGTCATTTCTAAACTATAAGACTTAAAAACTTGCAATTTTGTATGCTGATAGGTCATGCTAAAAACTTTTTAAAAAATTGTTTTAAACCACATCGGAAAAACCAAACTTTTACGGTAATTTGAAAAAAAAAACATAATTATTACGCGTTTATAGTTACGGAACCCTCCTTATACATGTCCTGACATGCTCTTGGTTAGGTTAATGGTTATTGTATATAAGAGAAGATATAGAAGAATGATCTGTACCCCAAAGCAGGAACATTTTGCGTTATCGTTACGTGTACGTAAGCGAGAAATATTGTATGAAAACCATGAAAGCGCCTCTAGCGGACGTAAAAATAACTAAAATTTGCATACAAAATTTCTTATATTTCACGTTTACGTACACGTAACGATAGTGCAAAATGTTCCTGCTTGGGGTACTGATGACATCAACCACTCACACGCTCAACCACTGAGCCACACGGCTTAGCGTGTTGGTGCTCAAGCCGAGGGTTGTGGGTTCGAATTCCGCTGAAGGAGCAAAAATATTTTCTGTGTTCCTGGGTCATGGATGTGTATTAAATATGTGTATAATAATTATATAAATATTAAATGGTGTGAAGCATCCATAGGTATTATATTTTTATTACAAGATGTTTTTTTTAGAAGATGCTTACACGCTACCTAATGTTATTAATAGTAAAATCAATGTTTTCACCGACAAACAAGGGATAATGAGCGAATCACAATAAATCAACTTTGACATTTACCTCCGCCCACGCACACCGCATACACATGGATAGCTCCTTAACCGCCGAGAATAATTCATAGCACATTATATTGTCTACATCGCGTAAATTATTATTTTGGAAAACCTTCATTGAGTTTGCTTACTTATATGTAAGTAAACACTAGGCAGTGTCTTAATACTGACAAACATGCATAAATACTTGATCATAATATTTAAGCAAATCGTCAAACAATACTCAAAATATCGACTACATATTTTAATTTTGATAAAACCAGTATCGCTATCACAATTGAGACAAACATTTCATTTTAAAACGATGTTCCTTACAAGCAACATCGTTTTAAAATGAAATGTGTTTCAAAATTTATCAATACTTTAAAATACGGGCTATTTAAAACGGGCAAATGGCCCACCACATATTTCCACCACTGCAACTCCTGTGTGGCTATCTATAGCGGAAACCAACCACAAAAATCAAAAGTTAAAAACTACCTGACCACGCATTATATAACCTATGTTACCCGGACCATTATTACGAATTTATTCACACCTCATTCATTAAAATGGTATCCGCAGTTCAGGCACTACGATGGAACAAACATACATACATAGACTGCTAAAATCATTACACATCCTTTTGGATTCTCCGTAGTCGGGTAAAAAATAAACTTCAGCCAACGCATCAAAACTAAATATTCTATCGCTAATTGAATATTGGAAATTACGCGTTAATAAATTAAAACATTGACATATTCAGTCAAGCGCAGATCAATTAAGTATTATTATGGGTGAATTGCCAATTACCCAACCGAACAACATTATACAGATAATATTAGCAATCTATTATTGTTATTATCGTTAATCGTATAGTTCACTCGATAAATTTAAATCACTAGAAATTAGAAATTGGATAAATCTGTATCAACTGAATTATTAAGTAACCGCTTTAGACTGAAGCTCGTCTAGACTAAACTAACGAACCGTTTAGGTAAAATTTCCTTGGCAGTTCGTCTATTAACTGTCGACCCAGCGTTTAATACTCAGTTTCCTCTAACTTTTAGTTCATTACAAACCGTTTAACTGAAAATATCGACTTGTTTTTAACTAAACTATAATTTTATTGTTGACTTTAACTTTTGATAAAAAAAAAAAAAAACATTGCTTAAATTATTATAAGGTACCTGTTAAATTTTTTCCTAAATAAAATTTATACCCAAGTTATTTAAAACTAGCTTTTAACGGCGGCTATGCCCACGTAAATACAGTTTACCACGGTAACACTACTTGTTCGGGATAAAAAGCTTTGATACTGAGCCTAAACTATTACCATACCGAATTTCATCAAAATCTGTTCAGTAGTTTTTGCGTGAAAGAATAACAAACATCTAATCCATCTATCCATCCATCCTCACAAACTTTCACATCTATAATAGAAGTAAGATGTTCGCGGAAAAAGTCACAGTTGACCCAATTTGTAAAATATTTTTTTATCTCTATAAAAAAATATATAGTGCAAAATTCGATGGGTGTATATTATACCTAAAATATTCGTGAAATACTGGCAATATTTAAAGTTATAATATTCAACGAAACGTGTATTACCTAGACAATATCGCAATGGAATTCATTCATAGTTCTAAAGTCCACACCCAACAAAGTATGATGGAAACGAACAGTTGTGGTGTAGCATCCAATCAAAACTACTCGTATTCTAGTCAGTTATACTGGACACTGATCACCGCCCCGCCCGTGCCAGACAACCCTTTTATTCTTACTGATAAAATGTATGTCATAATATAGTATTAGTGTGTACAATGAACGTATGTATACCCGCTAGTTTGTGCGGTGGGCTAATTTTCAAAGTATCTTCTTTGGTTTTCAAGTGTGCAAATTTTTAGCCTTGATACGCCTCGTCTATGCGCAACATGCTTTCTACGAAACTTCACAAACTTAGTCTTCTAAGCTGAGTATAGAAGAATGATATGTAAAAAATGTATCTAAGAAAAAATACTAAGTTTGCAACTACTATACGATATATATACTAAGTTTCGACACTTATTACTTAAGTTTACAAGTTAAACGGTGGAAGTTTATGCGACGGTTAAAGTTAGTTCATTTTAAGTACGTCTATCAATAAAGCAAGTGCTGTCCAATAGTAATTAATTAAGAACTCAAATGAATATTGCAATGCAAATTCTGACATCAGTTTTTTTGGGACATATATAGTAGGTTCTAGTACATAGTACGAAAAAAAAAACGGGTTTCTTTGCATACCTAGCTACCATAGTGTTGGGGGTATTTTACAAATATTGCAAAACTTATTCCTGATTTATTTCTTCAAGATATATATGACTTTGTAAAGATACTTATTTTATGGTATTTAAAAAAGAAAAAGAAGCACAAAAATATTAATTTAACCGGAAATCTAACCCGAGACACTAATTTGTGTAACAATGCAAAAACCATACATCATAATATTATAATGAGTAGGTATGCGTACCAAAGTGTCATTGGAACAGTCAAAATTATGAAATTAATGTGGCACGATGAAGAAAAAACACATTATTACTTAAAATGAGCGGTTTCCTCAGGACCTACCTAGATCGATCTTTCGACCCCAAAAACCCCCTGCATATAAAATTTCACCTTTTTTTAAATAAAATTAACCAGGAAACGAGCAGACGAATCGCCTGATGGTAAGTAAGTACCGCCGCTCATGGATACTCGCAACGCCAGAGGAGTTATACTTGTAACTCCTCTGGTGCTGCGACTTGCGTTCGTAGTCTTTATAACCTTTTTTTGGAAGTCGGTTAAATATACTCAACCCCTTGCACCTCCGGTAAACTCATTCAGTTAGATCGCACGGCAATTTTGCCAACAAAAATCTTGTGCCAAATTTCACTCTAATCCGTACGCACAATTCTCGTAAAACTGTACTTGAAATTTTCGCTTCACGTATTTATATATACCAGTTTGCGTAGATAGTAGATACGCGTGAGTACGATCGTGTTACCGAGTCTCAAAAAGCATACCCCAGAACAGAGCATGCCGAATATACAAGGTTTGTTTAAAAAACAAATATTTTTTATTGTTTTCTAAATCTGGAGATTTTATAAGATGACTAGCTGTTGCCCGCGACTTCGTCCGCGTCAACTGATGGCGCAATAATGCATTAATTTCGACCAAATTTGATTACCATAAAAAGGTTATAGTGAGTCAATCTTAAAAGATTTTTTTAGATCATTTAAAGAGGAATAATTCTTTCATAGGTACATATTTTTTGAGTAAGTTGAGCCGTTTACGCAGTGCACGCAACGGAAGCCCTCGCAAATAAAGCTCAAATATGAATATTTTTCCCCGTTTTTGCAACATTTTCACTGATGCTTCGCTCCTGTTAGTCGCTGCGTAATGTTATATAGCCTTCCTCGACAAATGGACTATCTAACACAAAAAGAATTTTTCAATTCGATTTAGCAGTTCCTGAGATCAGCGCGATCAAACAAACAACGTAAGCCCTCAAAGATGAATAATTTTCCCCGTTTTTTCCACATTTTCCACTGTTCTTCGCTCCTATTGGTCACAGCGTGATGCTTTATAGCCTAGATCCTTCCTCTTTAAATGGACTATCCAACACAAAAATATTTTTTCAATTCAAACCAGTAGTTCCTGAGATTAGCGCGTTCAAGCAAAAAAACTCTTCAGCTTTATAATAATTATTATAGTATAGATAGCTGATGCCCGTGGCTCCGCCCGCGTAAGTACAGTAACCCACGGGAACCGTATATGTCCCGCGATAAAAAGTAGCTTAAAGTTGTAGAGCACGAGGAAGAACACTTCCTCGTGGTCTACTTTATATCTGTACCAAATTTTATGATGATACGTTTAGTAGTTTTGACGTGAAAGTGTAAAAAAAGTTTTCCACGGGAACCGTATATTTCTCCGCGATAAAAAGTAGCCTATGTCCTTCCTCGTGGTCTACTTTATATCTGTGCCAAATTTCATGATAATCGGTTTAGTAGTTTTTACGTGAAACTGTAAATAAAGTATCCCACAGGAACCGTACATTTCCCTGCGATAAAAAGTAGCCTATATCCTTTCTCAGGCTGCACTCTCTGTATCTGTGTACCAAATTTCGTTACAATCGGTTCAGTAGTTTTGGCGTGGAAGACGGACAAACAGACACACATTTTCCCATTTATAATATTAGTATGGATGTATTATGAAGATAATATGTATTATATGCAGCATTCGCAAATATTTAAGTACCTACTTTTTCAAGAATAGATTTTCATCAAATTTAACTTTTTAATTCTTGTCAGATTTATTTTTCAACATGATGACAACATAATATTATGTCAAAATAAAAATAAAGCTCCCCACTCACGGGCTATCGATTGCTTCGATCAAATTGGAAATTAATTCGTATTTGAAAGTAAATTTCTAACGATAAACTATTACACAAAATGATTAGTGTAAGACCTACCAGCTAGTTTTTGCTGTGGGCGTCAAAAATCGGAACAAAATTTACTCATATATATACGAGTTTCATATAAAAAGTGTAGTAAGGCGGTCCTAGGATCTTAGGCTATATTCAATTTTTATCTAAACCGATTTCCTTGCAACTACGAATCCAGTAAATGTTTAAATTGTAAAAACTAAATCGATCGATCACTTGTGAATGGGAGCTTTAAATCAAAAGCACCAAGGAGTATTTATATCAACTTTAAAGCAAATCGCTCCCAAACACCTTTCTTTCCCGTTTTATTCCCGTTAGGGGACGAATTTCAATAAACTATGATACACGAATTCCATTAATTCTGTAACTTAATGTTTGTGCAAAATATGAAGTAGATTGGACCAAGGAATCACGTTGCCCCATACAAACTGTTTTCCCCCTTTTCACCCCCTTAGGAGTCGAATTTCGAAAAATCCCTTCTTATCGGATGCCTACGCATTACAAAGAGCAAGCCCTGCAAGTTTCAGGTCTCTACGATCAGCGGTTTAGGCTGTGCGTTGATCCGTCAGTCATTCAGGACAAAGGATTTTATATGTATAGATAATGGGCAAATTTTTCATATCTGCGAAACTCTAAAATTGTGTTCTAATTCTGCTATAATCGCAGGATTCTGATTACTTTATAGTCAATATCACATGCGACAGCTATCACAAGACAGTAATGCGTTACCCAACTATGGAGATTGCAGCTTTTAGTCATTTGCAGCCTCGCCAAATTACCATTTATACGGTCGATTTTCACGGCACGGCTGCTTCAGTCACCCGTGTCAATCTCGGATTAGTAGATATTCATAATTAAATACTATTTACATTAAGTATTATACCAGGTACATATATTATATACTTTGCATTACAAGATCTAAGAGAGCGAGGCTATTTCTGAAAATGAAAATAATAACAAAGAAATTTAGAAATATTGTAGGTACATGTAAAACTAATATGGGAGTGCACTAGACACTGAAACTTCATAATATTAAAGATGCTTGAGTAAATTGGAATAGAAAATTCTTTCGTGGGAGAACCGTAAACTGATTTAAACTTTGGTGGAGGAGAATGGGATTATTTAAGTGGGATTCGTTTCTTTGGCAAAGCAGAAGTTGGAATAAGTTATTGGACGGAGTGTGGAAGTTCTATCCCATTAGGAATCAATTGTATGGGGCTGATAAAGAAAAAAAAAAGTAGTAAGTATTTTAACAAGTTGTACAGAGTTATCTTGTACTACTTACAATACCTCTTTTTTATTAATTTACTTTGACACAAAGATTAGGGACCTAGATATACTTACAATATAATATAAAAAATCCACTATAATCAGGTTCTATGTTTTTAATACCTATTACCTTCTAACAATAATAATAAGTTATTGTTTATTGTACGCTAAAACATGCCATGTTAAAATTGTTGATTAGTACCTTCTGTATTAATTTTGTATAAATTCAAGACTGTTTTTTTTTATTTTATTGCAAAAACTTTGCAAAAAAATGATATTAATTAGCGAGTATATCGCATAGGTACTTGAAAATTTATTTCGTTGATTTAGATTCGTATAAATTCTGAGGGCGCTCAAGACAAAGAGCTCTCAGCTTATGCTGAAATGACTCAGTATTCCAATCCAATTTTCCTTTCCCTCCCCTCTTCCAGTTCCAAGTTATTTTTGAATAAACGGAAAAATGCAGGTTTCATAGCAACTTTAATATTATCATATTGCCGCAAGCAATCTCCACCAGATACATTGTTTATTTCAAATCCTACTTGCATTTTAATAGACTCGTGCAATATTTTATTTTAACTTGCTACTACTATGCGAAGGTATCGTTTTTCTGAGATATTTTTGTTTTAAGTTTCAAATTAATTAATGTCTATAAAATTTCTAAGCTATACTATACAGTCGAGGAAATTGAATGTTTTTTTAACATAATATTATAATATAATAATTTTACCGAACTGTACCAATAAAGCAGATAAATTGTAAAGATGTAAACTAGCTTTTGGACGCGGCACCGCCCGCGTAAATACAGTATCCCAGGGGAACACTGTAATTTTTCGGGATAAAAAGTAGCCTATGTATGAGTTACCTTGTATAGTTGAGAACGAAGTAGGTATAAAAATAACGCGTAGGTATTTATGCTCAGATTTGAAGATTTTAAAAGGACGGGCGCCGAGTGAAAGAGTACTCTCCACATTGTTGGCCGAAATAGAGATGACGGTAAATAGTAGACCGTTAACTCAGGCTCCGATAGCGCTCACACCTAATCACCTTCTTTTAGGTACTGCGTCAGGCGTGTCGGCGTTGGGTACCTTCGATACGTCGGACTTGAATGGTAGCGTTAAATGGAAAGCGTGGAAAAAGGCTGAGGCTTTGGCAGATATGTTTTGGAAACGACGGCTCAAGGAGTATTAGCCTATGTTACAACGACGTCAGAAATGGTGTAACACGGTACCACCAGTAAAAGTAGGGGGTGTCGTGTTGATTTTTGATTCGTGCCATCCGCCTAATAAAGTACCATTTACCTCTTTCGTACCACATAGTATAGCTAGGATTTTTATGTACTCGTATTCGTCGCTTTCTAATCTTCGTTCGGGATAGATCTCCTGTAGTTAGCTCTCAATATAATATCATGATAAAGTCGTCGTGATGCTTAAACTCGTAGGTATGTATGTGTTCTTGAATGTATGTATTGAACTTACTAATATTGAGTACCTAATTGATAGTAAAAGTTTGTTTCTATTAATTTGTTATTGTGTGTTAAAAGACTCAATAAACGTTTACTTTTTACCCGACTGCGCGACGCAAAGGAGTGGTAATGTGTTTATCAGCCTATGTGTGTATGTATGTATGTATGTTTGTATGTTCCTTTGCAGCACTATACAGATCAAACGCCTGGGCCGATTTTTATGATTCATACGTCGTCAATCGATTCCTCTTAGTCCGGCGAGTGTCATTAAAGACATGACGTTAGTGAAAATACAATATGGCGTCATATTGTAAAAATGAAAAAAATCAAAGTCAACAAACTATGTCAAGTTGGGTATCGTTGAACAGGTATTTAAAAATCATTTTTAGTTTTCTCTCAACATTTTTCGATTCGACTGACCATTTAGGATCTATATCGATTTAAAGTTGGGTAACAACCATTCTCACTTAAAGATTTTTAGACAATCTACCGTCTAAAAACCTATACGATAATTTTCGTATTATCGTATTTTGACTTTAAATCGACCAAACGTGTGTTGCTTAAACTAAAAAATCTAAAATTAAAAAAAAAATGTACGATTTATAATAATTTGCGAATGGGTCCCGCCTGCTACCAAACATAACGTCAATTATTTCACTTAGGGTTTCAGCTCAAAGTGTAGTCTGTTTTCTCAACCTTGTTTCGGTTTTTTTAGTACGTTGCTTAGGTATGTCTTTTTTTGCAGTCGGGTTTTTTTTTTATTTTTTTTATTATTTATATATAATTTTATTTACACCTCTGTCATTTAACCTTGCGCCTAAATCGCCTATATACACGTAAACATTTTTATTTAAATTTTTATGCTTATTCCAAATCAATTTTTAATATTGAAGGATTTTTGAGCAAATTTTAAGGTGATTATATCCGTTATCTTCGGGTTTTTTAAACAAACAAAGTAAGCTACATAAAAGCAGAAAAGTGATCCCAAGCGCGACCTCTTTTTATAAGTTTTAAGTGAATAAGTTCTGGAAAACCGTTCTTGCTATACTAAAAATAACAAGAACGCTATTTGTAACAATTATTTTTTGTGTGATTTTGTTTTATTTAGTCGCAAAACTGGACCGAAATACAGACAGTTTATATCAAATTTGTAAACGCGCTCTTAAGAGAGAATATTCATGAGACCGTTGAATAATTTCAGAACAAGGATGCATTGTAGGCGAGGCTTTACTGTCTTAAACAAAAGAATCCCAAGTCAGTAGGTATATATAAGTGCGTGTTAATTTCAAGAATTGCAGATTGAAACTGGGGCTATAGTAATAGGATGTATTTATTTAGGGAAAAAATAAATTATCATAAAGGTCTGCTTCACAATCAAATGATAAGTGTTGGATAGCTTATTTTCATGTTTTGTCTCTGTCGTTCAATATAAAGTACCTAAGCAGCGACAAAACTTCAGAATAAGCTATACGACACTTAATGGAAGATTGTGAAGCCCTAAAATCCATATGAACGTATTGCAAATACAAGAGCAATTACAAGTTTAATAAATAAAGGAAGCAAAAATTAAAATATAATTACTGACTCAGGACTATGAAACAAACTGAATGTGGTATGAAACTGTAAATAAAGATATATAAAAATAAATAAAGATATATTTTGAGTGAAGTTGACAAATAAATACCTAAATGAAATCGCTTATGCGTGTGTTACAAATACATACCCAAAAATAAACCAGATTCTTCGATGCGGATCGACTTCCCTTTTTTAATAAGATAATTAATTAAATACTACGACAATAATGAAAATAAACTGAAACAAACATTGAACCTCCTACCTTTCTAAGTTGGTTGAAACTTTAATGCATTGTGGAATACAATACGAAATAGGGTTATCCAATAAATAATTCAATCAACCTCTTTATTTTATCAAAACAGATCTCGGACAGGAAGGTGACGTAAACAAGAAAACTCACAACGATAAAATCTATGAATGGGAATC
This sequence comes from Glaucopsyche alexis, assembly GCA_905404095.1. Taxonomy (NCBI): domain Eukaryota; kingdom Metazoa; phylum Arthropoda; class Insecta; order Lepidoptera; family Lycaenidae; genus Glaucopsyche; species Glaucopsyche alexis. The sequence goes on from FR990042.1 coordinate 20,104,731, forward strand.
CGTCCACGGCCCATGCTGTATCAAGGTAAAATGGACTCAGTCTCATGCAAGTATGAAACAAATTGCAAATATTAATCTGTTTGTAAAATTAATTACATTTCCTGCAATCACTGAATAATGAAAATGATGGAAGGGCTGTCGTAGCCGCGGCGTCATATTGCGATGGCTCTAGGTCGGTTTTCGTTCGCACGCGACTTACAATCTGGTTCATCGGAATATAGCACTTAAAGTTAGAAATGCAGCGCGCAGGTTCGACTAAATGCATCGGCAAGCCGGCGGGGGTGGGCCGGCAGCGGAGTAATACATCACGTGGCTGCCCCCCCTACGTCCCGGCGGACACGTTAGTGTAAGTGCCATTGAACCACACCCATCGCCAGCAAACGCAAAGTAAACAATACGACGCGGCTACGACCGGCGAGTTACGCGTGCTCCGGTCCGTCTCTAACGCTCCTACCTAACATGTTTTGGTGTTTGTTATCACAGTTATTGGTGTTTGACAGTATGACAAGTCGCCGACGGACTGCTGCTGCGACCGCGACGCGAAGGGCGCCGTCTGCGTCCTCGGACGCCCTCTTTGAAACTGAACTGTGTGTTTTTACTATAGCCAGCGGAGGTTAGATTGTGCCTGTTGCGCGGCGTGTGCGGTGCCGCACAGGCGCGCCGTTTGTCGCCGACGATCGATGCGGGCATCGACCTTGCGCTGTGGGCATACCGCTATACCGACGCCACCCGCATGACCCTAAGCACCAAATCCGTTTTTGGCAATATGAAGAAAAATGACTCGTAATCGCATTCCATGCAATACTAGCCACGGTAGCATAGTGTAAATGTAATTAAGATCGTAAAGAGCATTTTAATTTCCGCGAGCTATATAAAAAATAAACCTGGGAGAGAAGCGTGGGAGCTCAATAGACTTTTATGCCGTTTCTTTGAATACAGTATGATAAGCGAACAGAGGAGATAAAAATACAGTGAAAGTTTTAAAAGCAAAGTTGAGAGGCGTAAACATCAAAAGCGAAATGAATTTAGACGGCTCCATAAAGCCGATTAAACAGCGTAATGTGCTCAAGTATCAGAGTAATTTACACGGGAAATTCCGTTCCGCATATCGGAATACCTACTACCACACTTCAAACTACTGTATACTTCAAGCAATTGCACATTCCACACAGACAATTTTTGGCCCACTTTTTGCCAAAAAGTGGAGCATAAACCTCCTTTTCAATTCGCATAAATCAGATAAGATTAATGTTGTTTCCGCTACAATTTAACAGATAAGACACATAAAACCAATTTGTATGGATCATATCCTTATACATACATGAGAGGTCAGCTCTGCATCTCAAATTTGTTTAACTTCTCAATTTTTTGCATTTAAATCTAAGTTAATTATTATTTATAAATTTAATTCTATATATCCATTTTCTCTCTTTCCATGGAATTGTTTACAATACTAATACCCGGGTAATCGAGCTTTGCTGAGTTCTGGTAGATTTTTTTAAAAATAAAAAAAATAAACAAAAGTATTTTATCGACCGGGATTCGAACCCAAGACACCAATTTGTCAACAGCGCAAAAATTAATAACGCGCATAATAAACTGCCATTCGGACTGACATAAGTAGTGTCAAAAAGATTGATTATTGTTTTACTACGAACGAAAAACTTAACTTTAAATTTTAAAATGTGCGGTTTCCAGGAATAATACCTAGCTAGATCAATTTTTCTCCCCAAAACTAAATTTTATGGTAATACTTGCAGCTGTTTCCAACATTCCGATTATATTATGTATTAACAATTATATATTAAAGATATATATATTAAAGATTAGCTCAATTAAAGTATAGGATATTCCCCATATACGAGGAACTTAGATTTCCTCAGTATGTTAGGTACATCTTAATATATAAAGTTAAATTACACATAGACACGCTCGCTAAAGAATAGCTGCAACTTAGCCCTGTGACCCACATTCACTAGTCTAAAACTCTAAACTATACATAAACAGTATTTTCTTATCTTTTGTTCACTGTTTGTTACAGATTTTTTATTGTTTATGATTTTTTTAGTATATTTTGAAATAAAATGTAATATTGCTTAAGAATCTTAACATAATATATGTACATTAAAATAATATTTGTTTTTTTTTTGCATCGATAATTCCAATTTCCCGGTTGTGTATAAAATGTTTCCAACAATTTGTTACCTTTACAAGGCGTCCTATAATTAAATAAATGGCATATTTTTCTCTACATATTTTTTTTATTTAATACCTATTTTGTAAATTTTGTATCTAATAATCTTAAACTTATTGATTAAAGTTCATCATAGAAGATCATAATTTTTACTACGCGATACTCAGAAATATATTTTATTCCAAAAGCTCGTAAAAACAAGTTTCGAATGGCAAATGTCTTATGTCGCTCACTATAGGCTCATTGAGTACTAACTCATAGGTCACACCCGCGTTTGCCCGCGTAGCGCAGTGACGTAGCACGTCTACGAAGCTCTACAAATAAATCAAAGTACCCAAGTGGACCGAACAGATGAACCCATTTCGCAGGCTTCATACAAAAACTTTCACAAAGACCTTCATTTGATTTTTGTTATTCACTGAATTAATCTCGGATACTAAAGATTTCCCGTTCTAAATATCGAAAATAGACATAAAGCCGGTATATAATTACATTCACGTTCCCGTTTAATTACGGCTTTCATTTGTATGTAAATATAATTTATAAAGAAGCCAATTTTAAGACGTCCTTTCCGATTTTTTTTTTTGCCACAATAGAAATGAAATAACATCGCCTTCAATAATGATATTACAAACATCCGTGCATACAACTTTTCGTATTATAAATACGAAAAGTTGTATGCACGGATGTTTGTAATTCTTTCACGCAATAATAAAATAAATTTATTTTGATGAAATTTGGTATGATAGTAGTATAGACTCTGGATTAATATCGCACAGTTTATCGCAGCAAAATGTACGATTCCCACGAGATTTCTTTTTGCGCGGATAAAGTCGCGGGCAACGTCTAGTTTTTAATAAGCCTTCAATAAGCACGGGCCAGGAATAAACTTGGTAAGTTGGAAGGTAATCTTAGAAACTTCGTGTTGTGAATGTTCGTGGAAAAGTTGAAATCAACTAGAATACTTTCAATTATTTTCGAAAGCTTTATGCAGATTTGGGCGGATATTTAACATTTTCTCCGTCGTTTTCACATTAGACACACACATTAGCCTTCAAGTCTCATACTACCGAACTATAACGAAATTTCATAAGATTTTTTGTATTCAATCCCGATAGTAATTAAACATGGACCATATCGAGAGATTGGCTTGTCACTCATCCAGAGCTAACGTATAATTTTGCCAATACCGCATAGTGAAGTTCTCATTAATTTTTGACATTGTTCCTACTTCCTACTTATTAAACCTTTAATAGACCGTTATGCTCAGAAATGAAGTTTTAGGGTTTTAACTACTCGTATAAAACTTCATTTAAGTAAATTTATTTACTAGATATTGTAAGTATTACTTGAAATCAAACAGGAAATATATTAAGATATCATCAATGTAAAAAACCGGCCAAGTGCGGACTCGCGCACGAAGGGTTCCGCACAAAACGGGAAAAAAGTTTTTTTTTTGAATGGGAGCGGCTTCCACTTAAGTATATATTGGACCTACTTATGCAAAATAGAATCAACCCACACAATGACAGTTTTGAGAAAAAGACATTTTTGTTAAAATGTTGTATTCTGTAAAATTATGTAATTTGTAGTAATTTTGAATAAAGCTTGCATACAATATAATTCATAATAATTTGTTATATGTATACAAATATCATTTAGATGAAAATCATTAACATTTTTTAATAATTTTGAAGAAAAATTAGCTGGTTCCTTTTTGCAAAACTATCAGTGTATTGTTTGATTCCTTGTTAATTTATGATGTGAAGGGAAAAACTTGCAAAAAACATATATCTTTGAAATATATTTATCGATTTGATTAGCTGGTGGGTATTTTTTGTGCGTGTAACTAAACTAAATGGAAAACGGAACCATTTTTTTAAACGGAACCCTAAGATAAAAGTAGCCAAAGTTACTCCTTATAATATAACTATCTGCCAGTGAAAGTCTAGTCAAAATCCATCCTGTCATTGTAGAAATTAGCCAGAACAAACAGACAGACAGATGGGTGGACAGCCTGATAGGCAAAAATAAAATTATTACAATTATTTTATAGGATTGCTGGGTGACCATGGGGCTTGGTTCTTGTTAGTTTAATGAACAAATGCAGCTATGTTGATTGATAACTTTGTCATAGAAATGTTTTGTTCTGTTGTAATTGTCAGATCATTTTGATATTTTCAGGGTCGATAGAAGGCTCATTTTTAAAAGTTCTGTGTCCTTATCTCAATTTTGGCATTAGTGTGGATTGGTTCCTGTTTGCGTAAGTAGGTCCTATTTTTTTTATTCTGTTTTAGTATAATTGTTGTTATATCGGCAACAGAAACATAATCATATTATAGTATTGGATATCTCACGGGAAAGCTTTACGTTTTCGGGATAAAAACTATCACACCAAATTTCATCGAAATCCGTTCAGTAGTTTTTGCATGAAAGAGTAAAAAACATCAATTTATCCATATATCCATTCATCCATCCATCCTAACAAACTCTGACATTTATAATATTAGTAGGATGAGATATAGCCTGAGGACAGACAGACGGACAGACAAACGGACAGACGGAAAGCGGGACTTTAGTAATAGGATCCCGTTTTGGGTACGGAACCCTAACCCTCAAAACCAAAAAAATACACAATACATATAACAGGAAAAATATAGGTACAACACAGTTGCGCGAGGAATAATGAAGCAATACTTTTCAATGCAAATCGTGTTTAAGACCAGGTAGACCAAGCGAAATAGGCATTTAACGCTTCCAAGAGTTGCCCGCAATTGCCGCAAAGCGAGCCGCGCGCCTACGTCGCCGGCGTGAACTTACATGAACCCAAAGTGTTACAGTGTAGTCGTGTCGGCAGTAGGTCATCTTATTTTATTATTTGTATTGAAAAAGATAATAAAATCCATATGTAACTGTTTTAATGCAACACATAGCATACATAATTTGAATAGATATTATAGGTAGGTACCTAAGTAAAAAATGCTTAAATTTTATTCAATTACTAGCTGATGCCCGCGGCTCCGCCCGCGTATGTACAGTAACCCATGGGAATCGTATATGTCCCGCGATAAAAAGTAGCCTATGCCCTTCCCTATGGTCTACTTTATGTCTGTGCCAAATTTCATGATGATCGGTTTAGTAGTTTTTTCGTGAAACAGTAAATAAAGTATCCCACGGGAACCGCACATTTCCCCGCGATAAAAAGTAGCCTTTGTCTTTCCCCGTAGTCTACTTTTCAACTGTGCCAAATTTCATAATAATCGGTTTAGTGGTTTTTACGTGAAACTGTAAATTAAGTATCCCATGGGAACCGTACATTTCCCCGCGATAATAAAATAGCTTATGTCTTTTCTCAGGCTCTAGAATATCTGTGTACCAAATTTCATTTAGATCGGTTCAGTAGTTTTGGCGTGAGAGACGGACAAACACACACTTTCCCATTTATAATATTACTATGGACTAGCTGTTGCCCGCGACTTCGTCCGCGTCAACTGATGGCGCAATAATGCATTAATTTCGACCAAATTTGATTACCATAAAAAAGGTTATAGTGAGTCAATCTTAAAAGATTTTTTTACATCATTTAAAGAGGAATAATTATTTTATACATATTTTTTGGGTAACTTGAGCCGTTTACATAGCGCACGCAACACGCTGTGTTCGATGTGTGCATGGAGACGAGTACCTATCGTTAGCTCGTGTGGTCACTAAAGTACGTGTCGTTTCGTGAGATAAAAATACTGTATCAGGTACATAGGTGCTAACGATTTGATGGTAACTACTTAGGCAGACACTTGCAAAAAATGTATTCCTACTGCCGAGTCCGCACGTTTGCCACTTGCCGCAAAATCCAAACCTCCACAAACGTTTGACTTTTTGAAAATCCGGATTTCCGAATTTTTCTCCCAAAAATCCGGATTATCCGGATAATTCAGATTTTTTCATTTTTTTTAAATTTGTTGCATATTTTATAAAACTTTAATGTTAATTTTACTACTATGTTGTAGCAAAACTTACTCATTAGTAAAAAAAAGAGTTACTTTTTTATAATTGAATTTAAATAAATTCTTATTTTAAGTTGTAAGTATTAGAATTACAATCTGAATAAATAAAAACATATTGAGATTTTATCAAAATTATATACTTAATTATATTTATTTTTTCATTTTTAGAAATATTTTTGATTACGTTTCAAATCCTACAATGTTCAGTTTTATAGTTAGTATATTATTTTAAATAAGGTATGTATATATTGTTATTTACTAAATGTTCCAGCAGAAAGAATTATAAAAAAGTGGAATAGCCTGTGATCTTTTTAACGCTTTTTTTACATATCTACGCCACAGTTCACCACTACCGTTTTCGTAAAGTTCCATTTCTATGTGAAAGTACTAACGTACGAAAATTAATACAGTTTAATAAAACGTAGGAAACTGAAAATCCTTTAAATCGAGATCCGGGGAGTGAAGACAAATCATTTGAAAAATGGGGCTGGATAAATAATTTTGTATGGACGAAATTGGACCACTTTCGAGTTATTGAAATTAAAAACCACCCACCTGTTTGGGTAATAATTAAACATGTAAATGGTGCTTTTAATTCCCTCGGAAACTAACAGAAGTATAATAAGCAATTCTAAGCACAATTTAAAATCTATAACTGTTGTAAGATCTTTATTTTAACATTTTACTTACAAATAAACAGTAACATCTTACTCTTCATTGCACTTTGAAGTTTCCGCTATAAGATGAAAACTACATTACTTAAAAAAAAATAACAGTGGTTTACACAAATCGTTGGTGCTATTTTTGACACCTATATTTATCTTTAAAATATTATCTAAAAATAATTATTTCTACGCAAAAACAGGAGCGTTGATTTTCATTTAGTTTTGCTACTGACTCGTTAGTTTAGGTTAGTTTAGTTCAATCAAATTAATTTTAATAAAAAAAAAAATATTACCTTCATTCATTCGGCAAAACTCTCTCTAATCTTAAACCAACCAGTCAGGTATTATCGACTCCAAAACTTCTTCCTGATATCATAGAGATAAGATTTAGGTATTTGGACTTAGATATTCATTATTTAGAAGATAATTAAATATAGTTAAACCACTACATTTCTTTTTAAGCTGTCATATTAATTTGGCATTCTATGATTGCAGAAATTGAAATTGCAATAATATGTTTCGACTTTCGTTAGTAAGAATTCAATAAATATAAAAATACAAAGCTTTAATTGGGTTTGGATTTGCTTATTATACTTCTTACTACTTGTGCAAGTGAAACTAAAACCATATTCAGTGTTTTTATAAATTGGATCACCTATTACTGAACTGTACTACTACTGAAAAAATATAAAATGGTAAGTATCTTAGAAACAGTCCATACATATACATATATAGCGGCCATAATATTTTAGCAGATCTTCATCCCTCGCATCACCATTTAATGGATTGACTATGTTCTACCAAATAACTTGAATAAATGGAAAATTGTGTCAACAATTTCAACAGGACAACAAATAATATCAAATTATCCAAAGGCATGTATTTAAACTCACGACAAAACATATTGATTTCTTATGTTTACGCGAATATTGTTCATTGTTTTAAACACTTACGGATTTTGTCGCACAACACGAAACACTTACGGAAAACAATCACGACAAAACAATTAAATTTTGGATGTGAAAATACCGAATATTGAATACTAAATTACCATGTTGGCTAAAGAATGTAAGGAATAAAAAATTACAAATCTGGTGACTAAATAATACCACTGAATATTCCAAACTGGCAGACAGATATTATATTAGTGAACAAATAACCATCTTGGCGACAATTTGTGAGTACACATTTAATTTAAGAATAGGTACATATATTTTCCGTAATGTAGGTAACTCAAAAAACATACAAGCAGCAAAACCAGCGCACATAAAAAAACAAAGGAGCGTACAAAATTCCCAATTTTTAATTTTCCTCGACTTTAGGGGGGGGTGTAGATATTGTGTAGATTCATTTTGAAATTTAAAAATAACGGTAATTCATTTTTTTGCAAAATTAACATAGGTGTCGTTACCAGGTTTTTGGGGATGCTGGATACGTGAATGACATTCATTTTGAAATTCCAATATGGCGGACATACTTAATTTTATAAAAATAATATGGTTGTCCCTTTGTTGGTTTCTAGGGGTGCTGATTACAAAAAAGTCATCCATTTTAAATTTCCTTAGTAACCCCGCAACCTCAAATTTTCTTCATGATGAAAGAAAAAGAAATTTGAAAATCCTGAATTTTCCAAAATTTCCATAGCTTTATACATCGCTCATAATATCTCAAAGTAGAGAATTGCCATATTTTTTTTCTATAATCACTTCTATCTCAGAAACAGTGCATCTTGAAAAATAATGAAAATTACCTCACCCTTAGAAACCCCGCAACATCATATTTACTTCATGATGGAAGAAAAAAATCTGAAAATCCTAAATTTTCCAAATTTTCTATAGCGTTTTACACCGTTCGTGTCTCAAAGTAGAGCATTATCGTATTTTTTTTCTATAATGGCTTCTATCTCAGAAACGGTGCATCCTACTTGAAAAATAATGAAAATTACCACCCCCTTAATAACTCCGTAACCATATATTTTCTTCAAGATGAGAGAAAAAGAAATTCGAAAATCCTGAATTTTCCAACATTTCTATAGCTTTATACATCCCTCGTATCTCAATGTAGAGCATTTAATTTTTTTTTATAAAATTGATTCTATCTCGGAAACGGTGCATCCTATTGAAAAAATAATGAAAATTTCCTCCCCTTAAGAACCCCGCAACACCATATTTTCTTCACGATGGAAGAAAAATAAATTTGAAAATCATGAATTTTCCAAAATTTCTATAGCTGTATACACTGTTCGTGTCAAAGTAGAACATTGCCATATTTTTTTTCTATAATCGCTTCTATTTTAGAAGCGGAAAAATAATACTATTACTGGAAAAATAATAAAAATTTCCTCCCCCTTAACCCGGAAATCGCATATTTTTTTTCATGAATGCCAAAAAAAGAAATTTGAAAATCCTGAATTTCGAAAAGTTTCTATACCTTACATAGCTGGCACCTCTACAAACTACATGTTAATTTTACGAAGATTGGATAGTCTCCATTTTGGAAAATCCAATTTCATTGGAAGACAATTTTATAATCAGCATATGAAACATGAAAAAAGACATCCATTTTTAATAAAAAAAAAATATACGCCATTTTGGAATTTTAAAACGGATTTTATTTTCATATTATTCTGCACCCCCAAAAACCTTGAAAACGATACCCATACCAAAGAAAAAAAACCTCCAATAGTATCCAAAACTGGGATTTTCCGTAGCTTGCAAATTGAATTTTTAGCAGCTATTAATTTATCAATCAAATCTTCATTAGCTACTTACATGGTATAATGGTCACCAACTCATCGTTGCTAATTGGATTAAATTTCGCTACTTTTTATCTGCCGATTTTTGTATTTTTTGTCACTTGAGTGATTTCACCAGTTTGGTAATTTAGTCACCAACATATTAATTCGCTGCCAAATTCAGCAATACAGTATGCTCACGTGCAGTCACCAACTTATTTTTTGTTCACTCGATTAATTATATCCCTTATTCAAATATTGTACGTCTAGAGTACATACTAATTACAATAATTAAAATATGTAATATTCATAGTAGTAACCAAGATTCGAAAAAATCGAAAATCCGGATTTTTAAATGAAAATCCGGATTTTTAGAATTTTTAGAATTTCGAAGTATCCGGATTGCAACCCCTACTTGCGAGTGACTTGGTGTGTTCTGCAAAGGCAAGCATGACGGATGTTGAGCACGTATCCTTATATTTTATTGTAAATAGAACAGCCTCCGTGGTCTAGTGGTTAGAGCTTGGCTCTCGACTCGGAGGTCGTAGGTTCTAGTTTCGATTCCCGCACTGGAACAACAAAAAATGTTGTTTCCAAGTTTGGTTAGGACAATGCAGGCTGATCACCTGATTGACAAGAAAGATGATCCATGCGTCGGATGGGCAGGTAAAAAGTCGGACCTGCGCCTCATCTCTCGTCAGTCGTGTCGGTTATCCGTCCCACTGGATTACGAGAGTAAAAAAAAAGAGTGCCTTTGTGTACTGCGCACACACTTGGGCACTATAAAAATACTACTGTGTAACTGGCTAGGCTACAATAAAACCAGCCACCGTCACCGAAATCGGCGTGGGGAGTTATTTATTATTATTATTGTAAAAACAGAAATCGAAATAAAAAGAAACGAAAAGTACGGCAAAGAAGATGGTAGATGTTACAAATTCATAAAAACTGTTTACTGGCTTATTCAATAATGTACTAAGGCTACTCCACGCATCAGCTACTTTTTTCTCATAATACACAATAATATATCTATGGACGCTTCACACCAAGTCTATCTGGTCCCGTGGTAAGTTCTCGAAGAACTTGTGTTACGGGTACCAGACAACAGAAATATATTTAATAATTTTTATATTATACACATATTTAAGATTTTTATTGTATTATACACATTCATGACCCAGGAACACAGATTTTTTTTTGTTCCCTCAGCGGGATTCGAACCCGCGACCCCCGGCTTTAGCACCAACACGCTCAACCACTGAGCCACAGAGGTCGTCTCATCTAGCAAAAGCAACGACGTGGCGACGATAATGTTATTGTGTATGGTTATATGTACCTATAACTAGCCGATGCCCGCAACTTCGTTTGCGCCTAACTGACGAAAGCAGTACCCTATTTTTTTAAACGGAACCCTAAAATAAAAGTAGCCTATATTAGACCTTATGACATCAGCTATCTGCCAGTGAAAGCCCCGCGAAAATCGGTCCAGCCGTTTCAGAGATTAGCCGGAACAAACAGACAGACAGACCGACAGACAGACAGACAGACAGACGGACAGACATTTTTAAAAATTTGTATTTTATTGTAAGTACTGAATATACTTTCAGATGCATTATGTGAAAAGCTGTTAATTTGATGTTACAAACAGACACTTCATTTTTATTTATCTGTATATAGATTTAGTTCAAAAATAAAAAGAAGCATAAAAAAATACAAAACAAACTTTCCTATAGATTTTTATTGTATATTATATTATGTCCATGACCCGGGAACACAGGAAACTTTTTGTTCCTTCGGCGGGATTCAAACCGGCGACCCCCGGCTTGAGCACTAACACGCTCAATCACTGAGCCACAGAGGTCGTCTCATCTGGCAAAAGAAACGACGCGGCGACGATAAAATGTAACATGTTATTGTGTATGGTTATAATATGTATAACTAGCTGATGCCCGCAACTTCGTTTGCGCAGATCTAACGAAAGCGGAACCCTATTTTTTTAAACGGAACCCTAAAATAAAAGTAGCCTATGTTAGACCTTATAATATCAGCTATCTGCTAGTGAAAGTCCCGTGAAAAGCGGTCCAGCCCTATTTTCAGAGATTAGCCGGAACAAACAGACAGACAGACAGACAGACGGACAGTCAAAAATTTTAAAAATTGGTATTTTATTATAAGTACCGAGTATACTTTTAGATTCCTTATATGAAAAGCTGTTAATTTGAAGTTACAAACAGACACTTCAATTTTATTTATCTGTATAGAATTAGTTCAAAAATAAAAAGAAACATAAAAAAATACAAAACAAACTGACTTTCCTTTAGATTTTTATTGTATTATACATATCCATGACCCGGGAACCCAGGAAACTTTTTGTTCCTTCGGCGGGATTCAAACCCGCGACCCCCGGCTTGAGCACCAACACGCTCAATCACTGAGCCACAGAGGTCGTATCATCTGGCAAAAGCAATGACGCGGCGACGATAAAATATAACATGTTATTGTGTATGATATGTATAATTTAGTTCAAAAATAAAAAAAAACAAAACTGACTTTCCTACACTGCGCTAACGCAGTGTAGGAAAGTCGATAAATATTCGATAAATACGCGGGTAAGGCGTGCGCTAGCAAAACTGACATAGGTCTGTCCTCGTCAACGCCTAGCGGGCGACTGTGGGGCGACTCTAGCGGCTTACGCACGCTGCATTTCAATATTAATTTATTGTTAAAATAATTAAACCAACATGCAAAATGTAACCAGAAATTATTCTTTTTTAAGTTATTAGCTTTTCGTAGTAATGATTTTTGAAAGTAAAACTATCATGAACTTCATGAAAAAAAGAAAAATATTCAAATTTAGCCTCCTCTTCGGAATTATTTTTGATCGAGTGAAGTTTTCAATATTATGTTTCGAACCACAAATTGTAAAAGAACATTAAGTAAACAACAATGTGTATTTTTTTTGGCTTTTTAAAGTTACTATTTGTTTGTTTATTATCGATTCAAAGTCATGTAAAATTGGGTCTACGCGGCCTTAAATCCCAGTGTCATAAACATGATATCACGACCATATTTAAAATTTTACAGTCAAAAAATGTTCCAGTATTTTTAATTCATAACAAATTGTGTTTATTTTTGACACGCACTGTTCACTGTGTATTTGTAAGCTTTTACTTTGTTTTGCGACAGATTTCTCCTGTCGGTTTTAGGTACATAAAATAAAGTACCTGGGTAACCAAACTCTGGCTACCCAAAGGTGGTGATAGAGACAAAGTTATACCCAAGTCATATAGTTCCTTAAGCCTCACTTCTTTCATGCTGAAAACGATGGAGGAAAAAGGGATATCTAACTCATCGTAAGGCCTCTGCATGAAAGACAACATGCCTACCAAAAAGGCAGATCTACTGAAACGGCGTAGATGGAGTTAGTAGATCGCATTGATAGAACCAATGAGAATATGAAGCTTGCACCATAGTTACGCCTTCCTAGTTATTGCAGGCGAATTCAGCAACAACTCAACCTGCTCTATTACGGACAGCCTGGCTTCAAGGAATATAGATCCAACTACTACAGAATGGATCAATGCCACGCTCGACAAATAGCGTCATCTGCTATCATTGGGCTCGACGATCAAGAGCAGGCTGACCCAAAAATGCCCTCAGGGATGGATACTGTCGCCACTGGAGTGGTCCCTGGTTGTGGATGAGCTCCTAGAAGAACTAAACGATAAAAGGTTCTACGCTCAATGATACGCTGACGACCTAGCGATACTAGTGGTGGGCAAATGCGGATCAGTGGTCGCTGGGCTAATGCAATCAGCACTGAGATTTCACTAGATACCCTAGAGATGGCCCTAGTCCATAGAAACATCCTAATCTTCTGTGACAGTCAAGCGGCGCTGAAAGCACTGATTGCAGCGAAAATTTCATCCATGCTAGTTCTGGACTGTGTTGAGAAACTAAACATGATAGGGCAACAAAACCAAGGATGAGCTGACTAGGCTGGGGGCCAAAAGTCTCATTTTATTCAATGGGGCCGCAGCCTAAGCATTAAGCAATGGGCTGCAATCTCGGGTCTTGTGCATTCCAAATCGTTAATCCCAGGCTTTAACAAAAGGCGTGCGGAACTGGCGCTTTCAATTAGTAGGAATCAATTAAGAATCCTTACCAGAACCTTAAGGCGAAAATATACGTAGATGACGTCACAGATTCGGGCGTGGCCTAACACTTCCCGCCGCGCCACCCGCATACACCCCGCAGCGCTCGCGATCTCCGTGCGCGGCCGCGCTGCGACTCAAATTATAAACTGAGGAACGGCCCTTTTATACGACTTTAGGATTGATTTAAATGCAACTTGAAAATATTAATTTATTTCTGGTCTATGAGCAAAGAAAAAACGTAGAATGTATAAGCCGCTTCTCCTTCTTCTGTAGAAGCCGGTCGAGGTTATTCCCGAAATCTAGAAATTATTTGGTAGGCAATGCGGCTTCCAACCCATCACTTTTGATTTCATTTTCCACCTCTACGCCCACCAAAATGCAATACTTAGTGCTATTGACAGAATCACTAAAATATCCACTAGGTGTTTTTTCGCTTTCCTAAGCGACAAAAATACCGAAAATGAGTTATATCAATGAGTTTGTATTTTTTTTTCTGCGTCGATTGGTCTAATCGTCGTCTTCCTACGACGATTTTTTTGTCGCTTAGATATAGTGAAATTTATACAAAATCATGAATGTTATGTTCACTAAGCGACAACAAAAAGCTATTTATAAAAAAATTCATTTGGATATTTTGAAGAATTTTAAAAATCTACTTAGTCTATTTTTCATGTTTTTACTTTTCTTTTGTTTGCACAAAAATATTTTTACTTCGTGAACACTTTGTACATTTTCTCCATACAAATTATTTGTGAATTGTCCTTACAGTGCATTTAATTTGATACCATTATTTTACGAAAGTGCAACGTGTAGAATTTTACCCATAGTGAAATAAAACAATATTGGCGTAAAGATAGTTTTACATATTTGACACAATAACTATTCGTGCAATGTAGATATTTTTACTTGAAAACTTTTGTTTTTAAGTTTGTCGGTTAGATATTTTTTTTTTGTCGTCGGTTAGATAAAATGTAACTAAAAGTATTAAATTTACAGTGTGGGAACCTTAATGAACGCAAACATTGCTAAATATATTTCTATATTTATGCGCCTAATGTTTCGCTAGTTAGTCCTGTCGGTAGTAGAAAATATCAATATACTAGGTTATGGGAGTAAACTTTGCGCACATACTTGGACATAATAAAATAGCTCCTATAGCTGGTCTATTTTTAATTAAATTGGCAACAGTCACTGAAATCGGTGTGGTTTCATTATTATTCCTTTTTTAAGGTTCCGTAGTTCATGTCTCGGAATCCTTATAGTTTCGTCATGTCCTTCCGTTCGACCGACCGTCCGCCCGTCCTTCTGTCCATCCAAACGGTGGTGCTTGAAATATTAAACTTTGAATGGATAAGTTTATTTATCACGTCGACATAGTGCTAAAATAAATGAAGATAATTTTTGGTTACACCTACACGAAAAGGGGAGATATAATTAGGTACATAGACATTATAAGAACATTGAGAGGTTTTTGAGATTATATTTTGATGTACGTACGTATCCGTTTGCGCGACATTCCACTTTTAAGCGCATTTCTTGTTAAAATACGGCGTCCCCCCCCTCTAAAAGCCAAACGGCTGGCTCTAAAAATGTGAAAAATTCATGATGGTAGTCCATGTAATAAACTTTGAACGAAAACTATAACGGTCCAAAAAACTTCCTAAATTCAGGAGTTATAGAGACTTAAATTGAATCAGTTTAGATGAAGATATCTGTGGCTCAGTGGTTAGCGCTTTAGTGCTCAAGCCAGAGGGCGTGGGTCCGAATCCATAAGAGAATAAAAAGTTTTCTGTGGATTCCTTGGAAAAATTACGTTAACTGGGGTTAAGAATTAACTTCAACGATTAACGAATTAACGCTGCCGACAAAATATGTTACTATGATAAAATTTTAAAGCGATTTTGCCAAGTTGATGTTCATAAAAAAATTATCAGAATATAACAAATATTGTTCATCTCTTTTGTTACATCAAAAGCTGCTATCACCGTACATTTTTAATGACAAATGTATGGCGGTAGTAGCGTTTTTCAAGGCCAGGAAGCCAAATGGACTTCCACCCTTCATGGACAGATGCAATAGTCTCTTCTTAAGACACCTATCATGGCCATGCCATCAGACGATATGATCAAGGTGCATAGCTTCTCAAAGCAACACCAGGTTTTCCTATCGTCTAGGGAGAGTAGAGGATAGGAAACAATGTTCACTCCAATGACATAGTCTGGTACACGGACGGATCCAGGAAAGACAACCGGGTGGACGGATCTTCTACGGGGGCATGCCACCTACAGGCTTGCCTATATACTTGCTAATTTACAACCATGTTTGAGGCTGTGATGAGTTGTTCACTACAGAGCCTACAGATTGTCCTTGTCCATAAAACATCCTAATCTTATAGAGAAGATTAGGATAATTTAGATGATATTTTTGCTACTGTCAATGCTTTCAGCGCAGTCTGTCAGAACAATCACACTGCGCTGAAGGCACTGACAGCAGCAGAAAGAAGAAGGGGCATTTTTGTATGGATCCCGTCCCCACTACTGTAGCACTACAAGACATATATCAAAGGACTTAAAAAGCATGTAATTATTTTGTATGACGAAAAATCTGTAAACCATGGGAGAAAAAAGTTAATGAGAGTTATAAGTGAAAAAAAGTTTAAAAAATCATTCTGTATTATTGCACCATTTCATAGTGTTGCTAATAAGGAACCATTTTCGGGAAGTAATGGTATACAGCAAGCTTCAGAAAAGTGTTATATTTTGATAAATTGTCCCATATTTTGAAGAAATGTATGGAATGATAATAAAATGCTAAAATAAGCTCTTTCCTAAATTTTGTCACATACTTACATTATGGGAATTGTTTCTTACTTGCGATACTATTTAAAGGTGCAGTACACAGGATGTTTTTTTTTCATAATTTATGGGTTCGAATCCTGTCTAGGAAAAATGAGTTATCAAAAATGATGCAGTTTAAGTTTTCATCAAGTCGGCCTCGATATTCCGTAGGGCTAAATTGCTATTGCTAATTTTTTTTGACTTCTCTTACAACTCCCAGAAGAATAATTCACCATGTACTATATCTTTTTTACTTTTTTTCAGTACCTAATCGTTTTAAAATTATTTTTGCTATTTAATTATATGTATTTTATGTAATTGTTTTATCTGAATTATTTGATTTTACATAAACCACTTTTCCAGGCCAGGATTCGAATCCGCAAATTAGGAAAAAGTTACATTTTGTATTATTGCACCATTCGATAGCGTTGCAAGTAAGAAATAATTTCCAGAAAGTAATTAGGTATGTGCGAAAAAATTGAGGAAAGAGCTTATTTTTAGTATTTTATTATCATTCCATACATTTCATCAAAATATGAGGCAGTTTATCAAAATATAACACTTTTCTAAAGTTGAGTGTATACCATTACTTTCCAAAAATTTTTCCATAGTAGCAACACTATGAAACGGTGCAATAATATAGAATGATTTTTTTTAACTTTTTAACCCTCATTTACTTTTTTCTCCCATGGTTTAGAGGATTTTCGTCATACAAAACAATGACACTTTTTTTAAGCCCTTTCATTTGATATATGTCTTATAGTGCTACAAGGATGGGGACTTTTTGCCCCTTCTTCTTTCATCTAAATTAGTTATGGCTTGTGTTCAAACGCTAAACATGCTAGGACGAGATAACAACATCAGTCTGGTATGGGTTCTAGGCAACGGCAATATCTCCGGCAACAAAACCGCGGATGAGCTGGGTAGGCTTTGGGCCAATTGTGTCACGCTGTCATGCCCAGAATCGGTATGTGGAATATCTCCCAGCACTACCAAGAGAGAACTCAAGGAATGGGGCCGCAGCTTAAGTATAAAGCAATGGGCTGAAATCCTAGGCCTTGAGTTTTTACTTCTATATTTTTTATTATTTCAAGATCAAAATTAGCTAACGTTTTAGCTCGTTTTAGTCAGACAAGGGAACTGCAATTAATTTTTATAAACAAGAAGAAGGAGAATATTGTCAGTTAGGAGCAAAAATTTACAATGTCATTAAATAATAAATTTACTAAAATAACTTTAGCCGTAGAAAATTCTTAATGGAAGCAACATTTATGTAACTTATCTTGTTTTATTTTATAAACTCTTAGGCCATTTAGATGAATACTCCTATATTTTTTTAAAGTGTTTGGAATTAGTATTTTTACCTGTTATTACAGAAAATGTATCTATAGCTTATCTATTTTTACATGTTGCTGAAAACCTTTAAAATAAAATGTAGGCAATTTTACTTGCTATTACATAACTTTCGTTGATAGCTTAGATAATTTTACCTATTTTTCGAATTAGGACTTTTTTACCTAAGCGACATAAACTGCCTGTAATTCGAAAGCTATATGGCTCGTTTTAATATCAAAAATTGCTATCAAATAAGATACACGTTGTATCTTATTGATATATAGATATATAGATGTATGTTAAAACCATCTAAATCCGACTATTTTGTGATTTTTAATGATTTTTTTTTTCTAAAAATTTTAACGTTAAATCACTCTTCTATAAAGTTTACTAAATTTATGAGTCATATGTGTCTTTCTTTAATTATTATATTTTCTTTAATTATTATTTTTTATCAATTATTATTATTTAAACTGGAAATATCATAATATGTATTATATAAAATATGAATTTGCTCTCCTACGCTATCGAATTGGATTTTGTGTGTAATGGTAGTTGTATGTGTGTTAAATAAATAAATAAAAGTCGCTTAGGCATTTTTACCTCATATACTATATACCTCAAAACGTTGATATACTAAATAGACAATTAAAACAGAAATAATATAATATATAACTGTGGTAGAGCCACGCTTCGGCACGAATGGGCCGGCTCGACCGGGTAAATACCACGGCCTCACAGAAAACCGGCGTGAAATAACGATTGCGTTGTGTTTCGCCGAGTGAGTGAGGTTACCGGAGGCCCAAGGGGGGATTGGGGATTTTAAGGACCAGGAACGCAAGTCGCAACACCAGAGGAGTTACAAGTGTAACTCCTCTGGTGTTGCGAGTGTCCGTGGGCGGCAGTAATCGATTACCATCAGCCGATCCGTCTGCTCGTTTCCTGGTTCATTACATAAAAAAAAAAATCTATGGACGCTTCACACCACGTCAATCTGATCCCGTGGTAAGTTCTCGAAGAACTTGTGTTACGGGTACCAGATAACGGAAGTATATTTAATAATTTTATACTATACACATAATTAAGATTTTTATTATATTATACACATATTTAATACACATCCATGACCCAGGAACATAGAAAACTTTTTGTTCCGTCGGCGGGATTTGAACGCGCGACCCCCGGCTTGAGCAACGACACGCTCAACCAACTGAGCCACAGAGGTCGTCATAGAAATAGAACTATACACTTTCTGTGAAATTTACAAGTACATATTATATAATAAAATATTATACTATAATATATACTATATAATATTATATTAATATATTATTAAAATTTCAAGTAAGAAGTTGAAGGAACAAAAAAGTACATTCAACGATCGAACATTTTCATTCTATCGCAGGCAGAGTTAGCCCAAGAGCTACTAAGAAATTTTGAGTAGGTATTTGAGGCACGTTGAAACCTTGTCCTGTACTTCTCCTATTGTACCTCAACACGAGAATGCAGGCCTGGCTGGTCAGAAGCGGAACTTAGCCAAAATACAAATTTTTGAAAAGTAGATTTTTTTATGCCCGAAAAACATGTTTGAGGCATTATGAAATTTTGATATACTGTTAGTATAATGTATAAGGAGTTGGGAAAAAAAAAAACCCGTAATTTAGTCGGAACTTTAACCTAGCCATGTCAGTTTAAAAGTAAATAGTTTAAAGGTTAAAAATAGGTGTGTGAGGCACTTCGAAATTTGAGTAGGGTATTATTTATTATTTTAAAAAAATACTGTAAAAAATACAGATAATTTTATGGGAACTTTCCACCTGCCATGTGACTTAGAAAATCGAGAAAATCTGGCTTTTAATTCACGATTTTGTGACATCTATCGGTCATTTTTGACGACCTCTGTGGCTCAGTGGTTCAGCACTTTGGTGCTCGAGCCGGAGGTCGCAGGTTCGAATCCTGCCGACGGAACAAAAAGTTTTTCTGTGTTCCTGGGTCATGGATGTGTATTAAATATGTGTATAATATAATAAAAATCTTAAATATATGTATAGTATAAAAGTATTAAATATACTTCCCGTTGTCTGGTACCTGTAACACAAGTTCTTCGGATACTTAGCACGGGGCCAGATTGACGTGGTGTGAAGCGTCCATAGATATTATTATTATTATTATTATTATTATTATTATTATTATTATTTTATGAACTGCAATATACGTTTGAAAGGAGATGCGACATCTAGGAAGCTCTCAAAGAACTACGTGGTCAAAAAATAAAATTGCGTATTGTGCAATAAACTAACACACTTACTACGTCAAAATGTATTTATAAAACGAATAGGTATTAATTAAATAGAAATGGCATACGAACCAGCCTAATCTACTTACCATTTACATTAAGTACATAAACGTAAAAGCGACATCTAGGAAGGCATCAAGAAACTACGTGGTCTTGATAATTTTCGCAAAGTCGATATGAGTCGTTTTTAATTGATTTTCCTATAAAAATCGAAGACATCCATTCGTTGTTTATACAATATTGTGTGCAATAAAATTACATATTATGCAATAGTCTAATTTACTCGACAAATTGATCACACTGATCGTTTTAATTGCAACTATAAAGTTTTTAGCGCCTGCGCGTATGTATCTGTATAATCTATGGCATGCGTTATAAAATACCAATTACAAAACTTTATTTTTGCTTTAAACAATTAACCTTATTACCGTGCCATAGAGATGAAAACGGACTGTAACGAGAACATCGAAACTCATGTTTTTACCCTGATAGGCGGTGATTTCTTTGATGCCTTCCTAGATGTCGCTTTTACTTTGGTAGGTAATGTAGACCGTAGCCTGTTATTCGTATGCTATTTCTATTTAATTAATACCTATTCGTTTTACGAATACAATTTGTCGAGTAAATTAGACTCTATTGCACAATACGTATTTAATTTTATTGCACACAACATCGTATAAACAACGAATAGAAATTTTCAATTTTTATAAGAAAATCAATTAAACTACTCATAATATCGACTTTACCAAGATTATATTTTATCAAGACCACAAAGTTATTTGATGCCTCCGCACAGTGTTTTATTTGGCCCAAACATCGTACATCGCCGTTTTATCGGTTAATTCGAAAGAGTATATTTTAATAACAAATGCCCGAGTAAAACACCCATGAAGTTCACTTGCATAGTTTTTAAACTATCTCAAAAAGAAAATTCGAATCCCGCTTTGATAAAAAGGAGAAAAAAAATTATATTTAAAAATTCTTAAGGAATAGCCAAAAATATGTTAGACATTATTTGAAGAACATACAAAAAGCTACATTATGAACCCCTTTGAAGTCGGCTACGACTTATGGGGGCCATAAAACAAAGAAAATAGAATTTGAGTTTTTATTTTTTTCTGACTAAGTTCCACTGTATGCGTAGCTGCAACTTACATTAAGAGAAAGCTAATGATTACCACTATCATTGATAAAATAATCAAAATCATAAACCGCGGAACTTCGTGAAAAAATAGTTTTGAAAATTTGCGGTATTCGCGGGATTCGTATTAAATTCGAAAACAATTTTATATACTTTTTTTGAAACAGTAACACTATTCAGGCTTATCAGGACTTGAGTAAAAACAATAAAAATCGATAAAATAGTTAAAAAGTCACATTTGTGGCTAATAAAATAAAACTGGAATAAATAACAAACAAAATAGACTTTTGAACGCAACAAAAACAGATATTTCAATAAATTTGTTATTATAGCTTTCGACCGTTGGGCGTCAACGTTACTATAATAACTATCATCATTATCATCGTCACTGCTATCGTCGCGGCATGGAGGTTCAAAGGTGATTAATAAATTCCACTGTGTTTCCATCATTAAATGATGGAAACACCGTGGAATTTATTAATCAAGTGGAATAATTTTGTCGTACCCGACTTTGGCCGAACGATGTCTCGACGAGCTAGATGTACCTGTGATCAGTCTTCGCAAAGTAACTAAAAAATCTATTAAGATCCCAGAAAACGTTAAAAATCTTTTTATTACTAAATTAAATTCAAGGAACGTTTATGTGCTAAAGCTTGCTATAGTAAAGAATGTTTGACATGTTTTTTGTTAGGGTAATTCAAGGTAGTATTACAAGTGACTGAAAATCTTCATTCAACTTTGAGAGAGATGGCTGCCGAACTTTCTATATCTCACGAGTCAATCCGTACCGTTTTAACTAATCATTGGGGTATGAAACATGTTACCGCTTGGTTAGTCCTAAATGACCTGAATTTTCTCCAAAAACTCAATCGCATGAGAGTCGTTGAGGACATGCTGGAATTAGTCAATTCCGACCCAACATTCATGAAACGGTAACTGTGACGAAACGTGGGTTTACGAGTTTGACATGCAAACTATTCAATAAGCTTCCGACAGAACCGAAACTGAAAAAAACACGCCAACATCGATCAAAAGTCAACGTCATGTTGACTGTGTTCTTTGACTATCGCGGTCACCAGATATGGATCCAGCCGACTTCTTTCTTTTTCGTAAAATCAAATTACCACTTCGTGGCACCCGTCTTCGTTCGGTACAAGACATAAAGGAGTATTCGCGACGTGAACTGAACTTATTTCCAGAAACAGCGTTTAAAAATGTTTTTATGATTGGATTATTCGTTGGTGTAAGTGTATCGTTTCTGAAGGAGCATACTTTGAAGGTGTTAAAATATTTGGATAAATAACAAACATTTATGTATTAATGATCTTTTCCCGGTACTTTCTTGACAGAGTAGCATTATTTTTCTTATTTCATGGAATTTTCAAGAATATTTTGACATGTTTATTGTTAGGATAATTCAAGATAATATCTTTTAAAAATTCCACGCGGGCGAATAATATAGAGTAAGAAGATAAAATAAAATGTCATCTTTTTGCGTATCCATTTCAATAATGGCTAACTATTTTATTATATTCCTTATTTTATGGATTTTTTCCAGTGAAGAGTAATATGTGATACGGGAAGGGGTCCACCCTCGTAAAGCGTATGCAAAAACCCTGTATTTATACATATTATTCAGAGGAAACGGGGGTGAGGCATCATGGAGGCGCTCATGACCCATGACGCCAATTTTCCTCGGCAGAGGCTGACCCAATCTGCCGGGGGATGTCCTTCTGGGCCCCGACCAGAGGACTTAATGCTAGGGGGGGAACAGGGCAGGGATTTCTAAATCATCTAATGAGGCGAAAGTTGTCGAGGAACGTAAAAAGTTGATACAGGCTAAAATAAAAGACCAGATGGGCCTTTTAGTCGACATAGTTCGACCAAATTCTGGTACGACGAATGATGGAAACACCGCTCGACGCATTTTTGCTACAAGTGAAAGTCGTCATATGTTTTCTCAAATTTTAGGGATTGAAAAGTGGCTCGTTGACGACTTAAGTACTATTTTAGTCACAACCAATTAGTTCAGAAAATTTTGCTTTTTTTTGTACAAACTTAGCGTATAGATATGTTGCTGAATACGGATGGCACCCTATGACTGTTACTCTGCATAAACTGTTAGTCCACAGTCGAAATATAATAGAAGAATCGGCTTTACCTGTAGAAGTTCTCTCAGAACAGGCTGGAGAATCAAGAAACAAATATTGGCGCTATGACCGGGAGCACCACACTCGTAAAAATAGCAGAATTTACACTATGACTGATTTGTTTCATCGAGCACTAGAGTCATCCGATCCAATAATTTCGCATTTAAATCTTAGTTCCAGACAAAAACATAAAAAAACGAGTACCATTTCCACCTGAAGTAATAAATTTATTATTACCATTTGAATCTCCATGCCACGAAGATAATGATAGCAGTGATGATGATGATGATAATTATAATAATGACGACCTCGAAAACTACATTTCCAATTATACCATCATTGTTTCAAATGAAAATGAGTTTGATTAGACATTTTTACCGTTATTTTTACATTTTTATTTTTTTACACATTGATTAAGCACTTCCTGTACAACTATTTAGTTTCGTTTCCTTCAATTTAACTTAATTTTATAAGTAATTTAATATCCGTTTTTGTTGCGTTCAAAAGTCCTAAGAGTCAGGGCTTCGGCCTGGCCGAGCATAGCACCTCGCTCGGTCGGAGATCTCCCTTACATGTCAGGAATACTCTTCCCTGCTTACCTGTCTGGTAGTTGTGGTACCGGTATGTGACCCCGGCTCCCGAGCTATTACTGTCCTATCTCTTACCCTCCAGGGCGGTAATATCCTACATTTCCTATTTCCCACTCTAACTTACCAATCATCCTTTCCACACCACCTATCCTTCCCTTTCCCTATTCCTACCCTCTCCACCAATCCGCGGAAACGCAATGGATAATCATAGAAATAGTTTCATTATCCAAAATGGCGGTGTTGTGGTTCGCCACCCATCACGTCTCAATCTCGTGGAGGTGAAAAGTGGCCCATGGAGAGCCGCTTCGCTACGTTGAATGTAAGAAGAGAAATGGATGGTAAGAAAGAAAGTGGATGAAACCAAAGAAGTATGTAAAGATAGCAAGTGAAAAGAAGTGGTCTCTGCCTACCCCTACGGGAGAGGCGTGATTATAGGTATGTATGTATGTAAAAGCCCTAAAAAGGATACAAAAAACATTATTACGAAACAACATAAGTAGTATCTTGTTTGTCGTATACTAGCTTTTGCCCGCAGCTTTGCCCGCGTGGAATTCTTGGAGAAAAAAATATTCAGTAAATAACTCTGCTCACTACGGTATACAATATTAAAATGTTTTTAGGGTTTCGTACACAATGGGAAAGAACGGGACCCTATCATCTCGACGCGACGTGTGAGACGGTTTGATATTTTTTGCGCTTGAATATAAATTTTACGGTATCTTTTAAATATATTATTAATATCATTCAGTTGTAGGTTTAAACGAATACAATATGTATAAAATTCTTAAAGTGAGTAACGTATTTAATTTGAAGAGGATCATATTGCAACCGTCTAAATAGCTTCTGAAAATGCCATACATAACATTAAGTATGAACTGCGTGCCCAGTTTCATTATATTATGTATCTGCATTTTAAATATGTGTCGCATCCGGTCATAAAGCGGAAACGGAACTTCAAGTGCGCCATCTTGTTTGGCGCGCTTCGACAGAGTCGGGACGTGTCGGAAAGCAGTGCTGGAGTGGGGGTGTCCCCTCCTGTGCCGACCAGGCATTCGGGGCAGCAGTTCAAGCTGAGCCACCAACTAGTCAACACGTCACGGAACTGTCCAAGTTTCGTTTTAGTGCCAGTGTTAACAAAATGCAGTGATATTATAAAGTGCAGTTATTTTAGTGTAGTAAATTTATAAAGTAAGAATTGTGATTCCGAATAAACAGTGATATTGTAAGTCTATAATTCTATTTGCACGATTTACCTATGTCTGAATGGTATAGATCCAAAATCTAGAGCCTTCAGACAACATCAGAATTGGGATCTGATACCCATGACGCGCCCCGTTTGAAATGCAGCAGAAGAACATGATGCTGCTCATTAACAGCATCAAATCGCTGACGACGACGCCTGTGATTGTTTTACCCGAAATCAACCCGGAACAGCCAGATGTGGACCCACAAAAAGTGTAATGTAGCCCGCACAAATGCTACAAAAAGTGATAATATCATTGCGAATGATGTGGATCGAGTTTGGCAGTGAGTACAACAAGGCAGCACGCCATGCATATGGCGTAATTGTCAAACTACGGGACAACAGTGAACTGAATGCTGCAAGGTGACCTTGTACCAATAACCCTTTATTCGTGCCCGCCACGAAGACTGGATTAAGACGGAGTTGAAGTAAGAACAGCGGTGACGTGATGACGACAGTGACATGACGTCTATGGTGGTGACACGAGCGCGGTGGATGGCGGCTCAACGACAGACCTTGGTTATGAATTCGGTGGTTTTGGTAAAAGGTGGTAGCCAACTTTTTATTTCTCGCAATAATTTTTAAGACCTTCAATAAACTAGTGATTTATGTCGTGTTTCAAGTGTTCATGAAATTGCTTGCTTATATCTCAAAATAACCTTTACAGTTTAGTGTTCAGTTGTTTTGCTGTTCTATTTTATGTGCAGACGTTCGACTGGGCGATGCAAAGCTGCGCCAAGGGGACAACAAGCGGCGCTGCGTGGCCGAGCAGCGGCAGCGCGGGTGGCGGCTACCTCCATGGCGGCAGTGCCAAATGGATGTGAATTGCGCTTCTTTTGGGCTGGTCTATTCGCTTCACAATGATGTGAACTGGTTGTATCGAACTTTACTTATTTCATTTTAGGGTTCTAAATTATTCTGGTTTTATAACCAAAGTATTATGAAATAGAAACAAAGTAAATGAGCAGAAATAAACGCAAAGTAAAAACGAATACTCAGTACATACGACATACGTCTTAGACTCATTATTATTACTGTTTGATTAACCGAAACTGTGCATACGCTTCAATATTATAGCAGTAGTTACTAAAAAGCTAAATTATTTCTGGTAATTAAAAATCATTACCGACATTCTATTTAGTGATATCAAATTGTACTTTGTAATAAAATGACAAGTCACGCCAGTACGCGCAAGTTGTAAACAACTCTTGCGAAAAAAAAGACAATCCTCAATTGCAGGTATTCCTGAAAAACAATAGCTAGTGCACTGCATAAACAAAATCAGTTGACGCGTATTTTACAAATGTTGTTTAGGCGGTATTAGTTTGAAAAGACTTCAATTAAATTTTACGTCTACCTACCTATTAAATATTGAAACTCAACTTTGTACTTGGTTTTTAATCACAGAACATACAGTTTGTGAATAGTCTTATTTCTTATTTGGCATTACTGCACACGTAGAAAGAGAAATTAACAATTGGTCAGTTTCAAAAGTGACTTTAAATAACGTCAGGTATGTTGTTATTTATTCTGAAAGTGTTTAAAAAAAACTGTTAGATGTTAACATGATCATAAGTTCTAGGACATTCGCAATTCGCGAGAAAACTTTGCCAGTTTATGATATTGTTGTTGTAAGCTGTTAAAATTTGAAACATTACATGTTTGTCTATAGACTATTACATGTTTAAATTACTAGGCGGATTGAAATGATTAAAAGTGCGAAAAAACATGATAATATTGTTGGTGTGGTAGGTCCATGAGCGAGCGAAATAGCCTCCGTGGTCTAGTGGTTAGAGCATCAGCTCTCGACTCGGAGGTCGCAGGTTCGATTCCCGCATTAGAACGACAAAGAAAAATGTTGTTTCCAAGTTTGGTTAGGACAATGCAAGCTCCTGATTGTCTGACAAGAAAGATGATCCATGCGTCCGATGGACATATAAAAATTCGGACCTACATCTGATCTCTCGTCAGTCGTGTCGATTATCCGTCCCATCGTGAGTAGAGGAATAAAGTAAAGTAAAGTAAACGAGAGTAAAGGAAGAGAGTGCTCTTGTGTACTGCGCACACGCTTGGGCACTATAAAATTACTACTGCGTGTAACTGGCTTGGTTTCAATGAAACCGGCTACCGTCACCGATATCGGTATGGGGAGTCATTATATTAGTTCCATGAGCGTGCATCAGTATAGGTTACGTAAATTGTAGGAAATAATAGTTTAACTGACATCAAAAAGAAAAGAGGTTAAAAGAAATAATTTGACAGTTTCAGAAGTTGCGGTATGCGGTAAGCAAGTGCCTATGGCTGGTGTTGATGGTGATCGCGGCAGCACACGTTCAACGGTTCAGTTGCTGTGATTGAGGCGGATAAGAAAGTGCTGGTGTTGATGGTGATCGCGGCAGCACACGCTCAACGGTCCATTGGCTGTGAATGAGGCGGATAAGAAAGCTCATCGGTGAACTTGGTTATCATGTAAAAGGTTGTAAGCGCACTTTGAAGTCTTCTGGTATAGTAAGACTGTTTTTGATTTTTGAAAGGAAATGAAATGAAATTAACTTTATGCATGATCAAATCTGACATTTTATCTCAAAAAAAAAAAAAAGGACATCAGTTTTCTAGTTATCGCAGTTCTTGAGATACAGCCTGGTGACAGGCAGACATAGAGCAAAGTCTTAGATTTTTATGTTCCTGTTTTTACCCTTTGATACGGAACCCTAAGAAGAAAGTAATTGTACATAGTTTGAACATTTTTTGTGCTGTGTTATTTTGTGTACAGATGAGGTTGAGGACGCAACGAGACGCGACGAGACGCGACGAGACGCGACGAGACGCGACGAGACGCGATACGACGCGACACGACGGAGCGCGGCTGGTGGTGTAGGCCGTGCGACGGGGTGCCGCGGCGGCCAGGTGTTGGCACGCTGTACTTCATTGAAGTATCAGATTTTGAGCTCAAGTTATTTGGTGAGCGTAATTGTTTATCTCGTGAGTGTAGTCTTAAGTCTCGGTATAGTCTTTTTATGATCGCATTAGAAAGATACTCGAGTCAGGTACCTATTGAGATTGTAGAGTATGATGAGATAGAGAATGAAGGGACATCAGGTACGATATCAGGGCAGGTTCACAATTCACAAGTTCGGAGACTGTACCAGGATACTATAGGAGGTAGTCCTGGGTAGTACAGTCGGATCTTGCCTCGTAGCATAGATCATATTTTGAGTTAAAGCTTGATTTGGTCTCTCCTTAAGAGAGCTACTCTTGTGTGTAGTGTGGTTAAAGGTATACAAACCTATGAACTGTGAATGTGAAACCTGAAGCTGTTAATAATTTTTGTTTTTTCTGATTGTTTATTTAAAGATGATTCTCAAAAGGTACATGATTCAAAATAGAAGTCTAAATTGAATAGTAATGTTACGAAATAGCTATGCTTATAAATAATTAACTCTTAATGATTAATAAGTGATCCTACTTGATAATTCTGGTTGGTTAATGATGAACAAATTTAAGTTGTAATCAAAAGTCGAGTAAAATCTCTATCTACCGTACTGTGTTCGATCATACCAGTTATTTAAACGTCCGGTGACTATAAATACGCTCATGATCGAGTCCGAAAAATGCCTGAGGGCCAAGTACCTATTGAAGTTGTTGAAGATGATGATATTTAATGAGATTCTGTTTCTTTGGGTACTCTATTCTCTGTGTCGGAGACCATACCATTGTACAGTAGCCGTAGCCTAAATCGGCATCGTCCGTGGGTACGCGGTAGTGCTGTAGCTCTGGATGCTGTGGTCGGGTCTAGCCTTGAAGCCAAGACCATAGAGTCCGTCTGCGACTCAATTTCTGTTTGACCACGAATGAGTGACCCAAGGTTTAAAATGTGATTAAGTTGTACAATGTTTTGTTTTTGAACGTCAATGGTACTTGGTCCAGGTTTGATTAAAACTATCATTAATTTTGTATAAAGTTTTGAGATGAGATACTTTTTCTATGAACCTACTTAGTAAAATCCTAATGATATTTTGGATTAATGCTGTCTATTTTATGTTTTCTTTGGTTTAAATGATATTGTTAGTAGTCTAAATCATTTTAAAATAAAACGAACAATTTTCGAAGCGAATAAAGCATTGTCAAGCTTTATTTTTGAACATGAAAGATCAGCATTAAGATCAGATCGTGTCAGGATTGGACGAGCAAATACTGTGCTGTCTTAACATTGTTTCAGTTTAACGCACGGGGACGTGCGTCTCGCAGGATGGCCGTGTCGCATCCGGTCATAAAGCGGAAACGGAACTTCAAGTGCGCCATCTTGTTTGGCGCGCTTCGACAGAGTCGGGACGTGTCGGAAAGCAGTGCTGGAGTGGGGGTGTCCCCTCCTGTGCCGACCAGGCATTCGGGGCAGCAGTTCAAGCTGAGCCACCAACTAGTCAACACGTCACGGAACTGTCCAAGTTTCGTTTTAGTGCCAGTGTTAACAAAATGCAGTGATATTATAAAGTGCAGTTATTTTAGTGTAGTAAATTTATAAAGTAAGAATTGTGATTCCGAATAAACAGTGATATTGTAAGTCTATAATTCTATTTGCACGATTTACCTATGTCTGAATGGTATAGATCCAAAATCTAGAGCCTTCAGACAACATATGTAATATCTTCTTTAATTAATCATTTAAACTACATGTTGTAAAGGGTCACATTAATCTATATTAAATGCACAATGTACTTAAGATGCTTAATTGGATAAGGATTATTGCTGTATTGCTTAAAATCGCTTTGTAAATAAGCCATTATTTATAGCCATTACGGTAATATATTATTTTGATCTATCTCGTAGGAGTCAGGCAGCGTTTGCAATGTAAGCGCAAATGTTTATTTACGACATTAGAAACTTCAGTTATTAGTGTTTCTTTACCATAATGTGCATGTTATAATATACATATAAACCTTCCTCTTGAATCACTCTACCTATTAAAAACTCGCATCAGAATCCGTTGCGTACGCAAGTTTTAAAGATGTAAGCATACATATGGACAATCAGTTAAGGCTACTTTGTTTTATACTATGGAGTCATTATTTTATTGTACTAGCTAAAAATGTGACTTTTTATATATATTATCTATTTCTATTGTTCTTATTCAAGTCCTGACCAACCTGAATAGTGTTACTGTTTCAAAAAAGTATATAAAATTGTTTTCGTATTTAAGACGAATCCCGCAAATACCGCAAATTTTTAAAACTATTTTTCCACGAAGTTCCGCGGTTTATGATTTTGATTATTTTATCAGTGATAGTGGTGGCTATTAGCTTTCTATTAATGTAAGTTGCAGCTACGCATTCAGTGGAACTTAGTCAGAAAAAAATAAAAACTAAAATTCGATTTTCTATGTTTTTATGGCCCCCATAAGTCGTAGCCGACTTCAAAAGGGTTCATAATGTAGCTTTTTGTATGTTCTTCGAATAATGTCTAACATATTTTTGGCTATTCCTTAACAATTTTTAAATATATATTTTTTTCCATTTTATCAAAGCGGGATTCGAATTTTCTTTTTGAGATAGTTTAAAAACTATACAAGTGAACTTCATGGGTGTTTTACGCCCGAAATTAACAATCAATCTTAATCTTATTTTAGCTATCTGAGATCAAGATCAATTTACGTCAATTTTTGTTTGAGATTTTAAGATTGAAGTCAATCTAAGATTTAAGATACGTTATTAATTTCGGGCGTAACTCGGGCATTTGAATGGACCTAGTATAACAACAGGACAGACTACTGTGAGCAAAAAAACGAGCCGAGCGAGAGGTTGGAAGAGAGGCCGTGTGTCCCTTTCTAGTAGGGTGACAATAATATTTTCTGCTGTGGCAAACTGCAAAGCTGTGTGAGACAAATTGTGAAACACTGAATGACATACAGCTGAGGCTTTAAAAGTCGACTAGATTGAATAGTGTAAAATCAAGAAGGTTTGAAGTGACGGCTGCATTAATATGTAACAGATTTTTATGTAATTCTCTGCCTTACTTAAACACGATTGAGCCATTTTTGTCGCATTTCTTCATTGTTGGAAAATCTATAAAAATGTATTATATTATCATTAAAGGCATTACTCGACTTCACACGTTTTTTCTCAGTAACTAGGTACTTACAGCTTACTACGATTCTAGGCGAGTCGCTAACGCTATCGCTACTGACTAGTTTATAACAAAACGTAGTACAATTATAACTCTTAATAACGTCAGTTGCTATAATGTTAACACTTTTATACTAGAATAACTAGATTAACATTAACAATTAACTTACTAATGTTACTAATAAACGAAATATTGCAACCAGCAGAACTTTCACTTCGACAAGAATATATACAACATTTTTTTCACCATTTTGACTGTTAAATCATCAAACAAATAATAAAAACATAGTTACGGAGATACATGAAGTAAGAAATAAAAACTATTTTCAAATTTAATATTATCCGGTGTTCAGCATAAAATATGTGTAATGGCGTATCTATTGTCTTGCGAATGATACCATCTAATAAAAAAAGAAGGAAAAGGATTTAATGTAAACTGCATTTTTATTTAGTATTATATGACTATTTCTAACTTTTTTAATTAGAATATGATATAGTTATAAACATTTGTTAAAATAATAATATAGTACACTCGTTTTATCTAAGATTTTTCAAGTTACTTTTTATAAATACCAACATTTTTCTGCTTGGCAACATGCAAGAACGAGACACACAGCCTCTCTCCTGGCTATCTCGCTCGGCTCGGATTTGCCTCTATGATACGTGCATTGTGAAATACACTCTATTACTAAGGTGATACAGTTCTTTTTAGCAATTACAAAATTCGGAGTCTTCTATCCATAGGTACTATATCCATGGGCATTTGTTATTAAATACTCTTTTGAATTAACCGATAAAACGGCGATGTCCGATGTTTGGGCCAAAAAAAAAACAGTGTGCTCCGTGGTCTAGTGGTTCGAGATTTGGCTCTCGACTCGGAGGTCGTGGGTTCGATTCCCACAAGGGAACAACAAAAAATGTTGTTTCCAAGTTTGGTTAGGACAATGCAGGCTGATCACCTGATTGTCTGACAAGAAAGATGATCCATGCGTCGGATGGGCATGTAAAAAGTCGGTCCTGCGCCTGATCTCTCGCCAGTCGTGTCGGTCATCCGTCCCACTGGGTTACGAGAGTAAAAAGGAAGAGAGAGTGCTCTTATGTACCGCGCACACACTTGGGCACTATAAAATTACTCCTGCGTAACTAGCCTGGTTTCAATGAAACAGGCCACCGTCACCGAGATCGGTGTGGGAGTTATTATTATTGATGCCTCCCTAGATATCGCTTTTACGTAGATAGGTAATGTAAATCAGCGTAGGTCAAGCTGGTTCGTATGCCGTTAATAAATACCTATTTATTTTATAAATTTGTCGAGTAAATTAGACTATTGCACAATATGTAATTTTATTGCATACAATATTGTATAAACAACGAATGGATGTCTTCGATTTTTATAGGAAAATCAATTAAAAACGACTCATATCGACTTTGCGAAAATTATCAAGACCACGTAGTTCCTTGATGCCTTCCTAGATGTCGCTTTTACGTTTATCTACTTAATGTAAATGGTAGATTAGGCTGGTTCGTATGCCATTTCCATTTAAACGAATAGGTATTAACCTATTCGTTTTATAAATACATTTTGACGTAGTAAGTGAGTTAGTTTATTGCACAATACGCAATTTTATTTTTTGATCACGTAGTTCTTTGAGAGCTTCCTAGATGTCGCATCTCCTTTCAAACGTATATTGCAGTTCATAAAATGACCGATAGATGTCACAAAATCATGAATTAAAAGACAGATTTTCTCGATTTTCTAAGTCACATGGCAGGTGGAAAGTTCCCATAAAATTATCTGTATTTTTTACAGTATTTTTTTAAAATAATAAATAATACCCTACTCAAATTTCGAAGTGCCTCACACACCTATTTTTAACCTTTAAACTATTTACTTTTAAACTGACATGGCTAGGTTAAAGTTCCGACTAAATTACGGGGCTTTTTTTTTCCCAACTCCTTATACATTATACTAACAGTATATCAAAATTTCATAATGCCTCAAACATGTTTTTCGGGCATAAAATAATCTACTTTTCAAAAATTTGTATTTTGGCTAAGTTCCGCTTCTGACCAGCCAGGCCTGCATTCTCGTGTTGAGGTACAATAGGAGAAGTACAGGACATGGTTTCAACGTGCCTCAAATACCTACTCAAAATTTCTTAGTAGCTCTCCAGCTAAGTGCTCGCTAAGGTTTTCATAATTTATTTTTTACGGCATGTTGTTCCCTATTATTTCAAGAGTAAAATAAACGATTGCGAAATAGCGGCACCGCGGAGAGTGACACAACCTCCTCGTACGAAAGTCAGCGGCTCACTGTCCCGCGCGCCCGCTCACGCACCGCTTACAAATATTTTCACAAAATAATAGTTATTTACGTATATTTTGAAAACAAAACGGTATTTCGAAAAACCCAACGATGAAATGTTAGATAAATATATTCTTCACATTTTCGTAAAAGAACCATCTTTATAGCCGTAGTAGGTAGTAAGTAGATAGAAAAAGAAATCTGAAAACAGGGCTTTTTAATTTTAATTTATTTAATATTAATCTTTGTCTTATTAAAAAAATTAACGATGATATTAAAGATGAAGGATTGAAGCGTGAAATGTATATTTTTTTGAATTTTTTTATCCCCATTTTTCGGAGTAGTTCCGACTCAAACTGAGCGATTTTTAAGCTTTAGGGGCTATTTGCCCCTTAACTGGGCACTGCAAGCTCCACAAAGACCCCAACAAAATAGGTGTCGGTGATACAATGACTTGCAGATTCTGCGAGGAAAAGGACGAGACCCTCCACCTTTACCTCGATTGTACAGCACTTCAACAGAAGAGAAACAGATACCTTGGGCAGCACGAATCCTCCTCCACCACAGGAAATTCGTAGCACCAACCACAACCATATCGTTCAGTTTTTGAGCAACATAGACCTGGGGAAGGTACCTACTATAACGCGAAGGAGTTACAATAGATCCACTTAGGTCGCAGTGACGTCAGGGCTAGATTTTGACCTGCCTGCGATTTATAAAAAAAAATCAAACTCTGCTAAGAGTTCTAGTAGATCTAAAAAATAAATAATCACAAAACTAGTCATATGAATGGGATTCGAACACATCACATTCCGAATTTCCGAAGAAACGCAAAAACTATAGGTACACACGCATTGAAAATACATACAAACATATATAATGTAAAAACGCGCAGTTTTCCATGGATTAGTCCTAGCTAGATCGATTTTTCCCCCCCGAAACTCCCTGCAAACTAGATTTCTATTTCACGGTAATACTAGCAGCCGTTTACAAGATTCCGATAATAAACACATTATTATTTTATATACAAGATAAGCTCTTTTAAAGTAGGTATAAGATTATGGACTATAATTGCCTAGATACCACTTGAGGGAATCGTCGTTGATATACCAGTTTTATGTTCGATAATCTCCATTTCAAAACACAATCATTTAGCAAAGTTGAAACCAAGTTGTATCACATTATAAAAAAGTTTTTTCCATGTGTTTGCGCCTACACCCACAACAGGCATAATATTCCTCTTGTTTAAACTGACAACACGATCGGATCCTTGATAAGTTACTTTAACAGTAACTTATCAAGGACACATATACTATTTTTAATCATTAAGTGTTATTATAAGAAACGTTTCAATGTCTTTAGTCTCATTTTTTTTAAAGCTAGCATAGTAACATAACCTAAGTATGTAAGGGTGATTCTATGATAAAGAGTGTCACGTTCTTAGAACATTTGACCAAGGCAAAACGTTGGAGTTTATAAATACGATTATTGTCCTATTTTTAAATCATTCCACAGAAAGAAATGTCATTTTATACATATTTTATTACTTTTTGTACAGCCAGAGTAAAGAAATCAACTAAATTAGTATAACTAGTAGTAATAAGATGAGAAACAAACATAACGATTAAAAAGTAAAAATGGTGAAATTATACGTTAGTAAATTTTAAAGTTACAGGACCAATCAAAGTCCTTCCTTTTGGCTGCGCCATAGTCGGGTAAAAATGTAAATATCTATACAATTATATTTTTTCTGTAATTCAAAAACAAACATGCCTGTTAATATCTAAAAATTGTTTGTAGCAACTTTTAGGATACCTTTACTCCCCATAAACTCAGTAAAATAACGAAAATCAAACAAAATTCAATAATTTTGACAGGGGAAATATGCCAGGGGCGATAACATTTTATGAAAATTTTATATTTTTTATTTGGTGTAAGAAATTTTCAGGTTAATTTTGTATAGCAAAAATGCGTATTGCATGACAATAAAAATTTACAATAATATTCCTGATAACATTAAAAATGACAACAATACATATAATAAATTTAAGAAAGCACTGTCTGAGTGGCTATTACAAAAATGTTACTATACGGTTCATGAATATTTTAGCGACATACTTAATGGTTGCAAATAAGTTTAAAATAATTTAAAATGACATCCAGATTGTATTATAATAATTTTTTTTTTTTGACTTAAATCAAATTCCTAGACTCCTTTTAAAAAAGAATTAATAATACTAATTGACATGTAAAGGTACCTACTTATTATTATCATCGAATAAAAATATATTGTTTTAACTAAATAATTTATTTGGATACCTGGTTTAAAAATAATAAATATCTATTTGTCGTATCCGGTCATAAAGAAGAAACGGAACTACAAGTGCGCCATCTATAAGAAACGCGTTTGGCGCGCTTTGACAGAGTCTAGTCTGAAGTTCGTACAAGCGACATGGTGGGATGTGGTGGGGCACTACGTTAGGAGGGATGACTTGAGGAGCTACCACAATACACATCTCAGCCAGTCGTGGCGCGGGCAACCAGTCTAGGAACTGTCCATAGTTTCGTTTTAGAGCCTGTGTATATAAAAGTACAGTGTAGTAATAAAGTGTACCTAGTGAATGTTTAAATAATTGTGAATCCGAATAAACGAGTGATATTGTAAGTTTGTTACTTCTCTTTGCAAGATACACTCACAGTACCTATGTCTGAATGGAATAGATCCAAAATTATGAGCCTTCAGCCGATATCAGAATTGGGATCTGATACCCAATGACGCGCCCTGTCTGAAATGCAGCAGAAGAACATGATACTGCTCATTAACGATGTTTTGTCGACCAACCGCCACAAGGTTCGACCTCGGCTATAGCTCTTAGTAAAGCTTTGAAAGGAAGCATTCATGGGTATCACAAATTTCACATGCAGGTATGACTTGTCAATATTTTCGTGAACTATATCTAGCTCGTTATAGCTCGAAATAAGTTAGTACAAGAAGTAAAATCGTGTTCAAATTTAAAACGGCGACTTGACCCTGAAAATACATCAGAATCGCGATCAAGTCGTGTAAAAAATGCTTGTTCGGAAAAATGTGGGTAGTAGAAAAAAAAAAGTGTAATCTAGCCCGCACAAAGGCTACAAAAAGTGATAATAATCATTGCGATTGATGTGGATCGAGTTTGGCAGTATGTACAACAAGGCAGCACGCCATGCAGACGGTGTAATTGTGAAACTATGGGACAGCAGTGAATTGAATGCTGCAAGGTGACCTTGTACCAATAACCCTTTGTTCGTGCCCACGAAGACGGGAAAGTAAGGACAGCAGGGACGTGATGACGACAGTGACGTGGCGTCTATGGTGGTGACACGAGCGCGGTGGCGCATCAACTACAGGCTTTGGTTATCTATTTGGTGGTTTTGGTAAAAGGCGGTAGCCAACTTTTTATTCTCGCAATAATTTTTAAGACCTATACACTAGTGATTTATCTCGTGTTTCAAGTGTTCATGAAATAGCTTGCTTATATCTCAAAATAACCTTAACAATTTAGTGTTCAGTTGTTTTGCTGTGTTCATTTTATGTGCAGAGGGACGTTCGACTGGGCGGTGCATAGCCGCGCCAAAGGGACAACAAGCGGCGCTGCGTGACCGAGCAGCGGCAGAGCGCAGGCTACCTCCATGGCGGCGGTGCCAAATGGATGTGAATTGTGCCTCTGGTGGACTGGTCTAGTCACTTCACAATGATATTAACTGGTTGTATCGTGAACATTTCTTATTTTATTATAGGATTCTAGATTACTCTGGTTTTATAACCAAAGTATTATGAAAAAGAAACAAAGTGAGTAGAAATTAACGCAAAGTAAAAACAAGTACTCAGTACATACGACATACATCTTACAGACTCATAATTATTACTGTTTGCATAACCGAAGTGGATTACGATTGAATATAGCAGTACTAGGTACTAAAAAGCTAAATTATTTCTGGTAATTAAAAATCATTATCGACATTCCATTTAGTGATATCACATTGAACTTTGTAATAAAATTACAAGTCATACGCGCGTACCTGCACGCGCAAGTTGTAAACAACCCATTGCGAAAACAAAGACAGCCCTTATCAATTGCAGGTATTCCTGAAAAACAATAACTGGTGCATTGCATAAACAAAATCAGTTGACATGTACATTACAAATGTTGTGTATGCGGTATTAGTTTGAAATGACTTCAATTAAATTTTACGTCTACCTACCTATTTAATATTGAAGCTCAACTTTGTAGTTGGTTTTTAATCACAGTTAGTACATACAGTTTGTGAATAGTCTTATTTCTTATTTGGCGTTACTGCACACGTAGTGAGAGAAATTAATCATTGGTCAGTTTCAAAAGTGACTTTAAATAATGTCATGTATGTTGTTATTTATTCTGAAAGTGTCTAAAATAACTGTTAGATGTTAACATGATATTAAGTTCTAAGACATTCGCGACTCGCGAGAAAACTTTTGTCAGCTTAATATGACATCGTTGTTATAAGCTGTAAAGGAACATTACATGTTTGTCTGTCTATTACTTTTTTTTTTTAGACTAGGCGGATTGAAATGGTTAAAAGTACAAAAACAACATGATAATATTGTTTATGTGATAGGTTCATAAGCTTGCATCACTATAGGTTACGGAAATTATAGGAAATAATAGTTTTGACAACAAAAAGAAAAGAAATTAAAAGAAATAATTTGACGGTTTCAGAAGTTGCGGTATGCAGTAAGCAGGTGCCTATGGCTGGTGTTGATGGTGATCGCGGCAGCACACGTTCAACGGTCCAGTGGCTGTGACTGAGGCGGATAAGAAAGCTCATCGGTAGACTTCGGTGAACTTCGGTGAACTTGGTTATCATGTAAAAGGTTGTAAACGCACTTGGAGGTCTTCTGGTATAGTAAGACTGTAAAAGGCTGAAAGCTTTTTTTTTTTCTCATTTATTCAGTTAGATTGTTGAAAGGAAATGAAATTAACTTTATTGCTCAATCAAATCTGACATTTTTATCTCAAAAAAAAAGGGAAATCCATTTTCTAGCTATCCCAGTTCTTGAGATATAACCTGGTGACAGACAGTCTTCGATTTTTCTGTTCCTTGGTAAAAACCATTGAATACCGAACCCTAAAAAGATCGTAATTGTACATAGTTTGGACAATTTTTGTGCTGTTTTATTTTTGTGGACAGATCGATGCGACGCGACGCGACACGGCGTGACGCGACGCGACGAAGCGTAGCGGGTGGTGTGGGCCGTGCGACGGGGTGCCGCGGCGGCCAGGGATCTGCACTCTGTACTTCATTGAAGTATCAGACTTGGAACTAAAATTATTTGGTGAGCGTAATTGTTTATCTCGTGACTGTAGTGTGATGACTCTGTATAGTCTTTCAAATGAACCCATTTTAAAAGATCTTAGTTTAGAAGAAACATTGATTGTATTACACAGTTATCGAGATAATAAAATAGTTACAATAATACACGTTTTGAAAAGCAGTAAGGCGGAAGTAAATAGATTTTCGGTTCGTTATTTTTATTAATTGAAAAATAAGGGACGTAATCAGACGAAATTAGAAATTTTTGAGAGAGACCGTTATACACTAAAAGCTGTAAATTCTAAGCGTACCTTTAAGTATGCGCAAGATAGTAAAGAAAGATGCCATCGGGTCATGTATTGGTCGAGGATGATAATGATTTGGTTAATGATGAACAAATTTAAGTTGTGATCAAGGGACGAGTAAAATCTCTTTCTACCGTACTGTGTTCAATCGTACAGTTATGTAGACGTATCCGGCAACTCGGATGGTGCACAATCCGAGGGTGCGCGGGGAGCGTGTAACTGACGGTGGTCGGGGTCTGTGAACTGTGTTCTATGACCATTGTGGTAGTGGTGTTAGAGATCTTACTGGTGAATTTGTGTTAAAGTACATTTTAAACATGATTTAAGTGACATGACCCAGGGTATCTTTGCTGTGTTTTGCGATTGTTTAGAATTTTATTTGTTTGGTTAAAGTAAATTGAAAAATTATTTGGGTGACTTCATTTTGATAGAAAATAAAGAACGTAACCAAAGTAAATAAACGCAAAATTCAAAACCCGTTCGAAATAACTTTTACATGGATATCGTTATCTTTTGAAATCTTTAACAAACAGACACATTTACAGGATGTTCATGATAGATTACGAAGAATGCCCGAAAGTCAGAGTACTTATAACTGACGAAGTTGAGGAGCTAAATAGTAGTGTTTTTTTTTTTAGAGAGTAATTAAGTTTACAAGTTGATAGACCGTACCAGGGGTTGTCGTGTAGCCGTAGCTCGTTAAAAATCGGTTTCAACTTTTAGTTGACTACCGTGAGTAGGCGGTAAGCAGTCAACTCTGGCGGAGGTCGGGTTTCATTCGAAACCAGGAAGCCCAGGGTTTGGTAGAATGAGAGGTGTGATCGCTGATCACGGGGCTATATGATATCAATTGTAAGACTTAATTGCGTAGTTTGATTATGTTATAGTCAGTTATTACTCTGAGATGCTATAAGTACTTTGATATTAAATTTGTCTGGTTGAGGTTTAAAATGTGATTCAGACAATGTTTTGTTTTGAAAGTCAATAGTACTTGATCCAGGTTTTATTTAAACTAGCATTAATTTTGTGTAAAGATTTGAGATGAGATACTTTTCTATGAACCTACTTAGTAAAGTCCTAATGATATTTTGGATTAATGCTGTCTATTTTATGTTTTATTTGGTTTAAATAATATTGTGAGTAGTCTAAATCATTTTAAAATGAAACTAAGAAGCGAATAAAGCATTGTCAAGCTTTATTATTATTATTTTTGAACATAAAAGATCAGCATTAAGACCAGATCGTGTCAGGAATGGTCGAGCAAATACTGTGCTGTCTTATCATTGTTTCAGTTTAACGCACAGGGACGTGCGTCTCGCAGGATGGCCGTGTCGTATCCGGTCATAAAGAAGAAACGGAACTACAAGTGCGCCATCTATAAGAAACGCGTTTGGCGCGCTTTGACAGAGTCTAGTCTGAAGTTCGTACAAGCGACATGGTGGGATGTGGTGGGGCACTACGTTAGGAGGGATGACTTGAGGAGCTACCACAATACACATCTCAGCCAGTCGTGGCGCGGGCAACCAGTCTAGGAACTGTCCATAGTTTCGTTTTAGAGCCTGTGTATATAAAAGTACAGTGTAGTAATAAAGTGTACCTAGTGAATGTTTAAATAATTGTGAATCCGAATAAACGAGTGATATTGTAAGTTTGTTACTTCTCTTTGCAAGATACACTCACAGTACCTATGTCTGAATGGAATAGATCCAAAATTATGAGCCTTCAGCCGATATATTTATGTTTTTTTTTTGACATTACACTTCTATTTTAACCAAGTTATTATAATTTAATGGTATTGTGTAATTGATTAGTGACATTAAATGAATTTATAAAATTGTTTATTTTAGTGTTTGTAGAATTAAGTATGTACTTAATGTAATGAACTAAATTACTATGACTAAACATATTTTTTTGACTAAATATTTTATTTCGATACTTAGTTTCTCTTTTATTTATGTTATTATTTTATTATTTAATATTGTTATTGACATTATGAATTTATATGTATAATTATGATTTTAGGTATTGTGTAGTTATAGAACTAAGTAAAGTAATCAACTAAATTTTTTCTGACTAAAGATATTGTTTTGACTGAAGATTTTATTTCAACTTTTAATTATGTTATTATTTTACTGATTTTTTTATGTTTTATTTTGTTATTGACATGATGAATTTATATTATAATTGTTCTGTATTGACAAACTATTATCCAGAGACTTAATTGAATGTGTAATTGAACTTCTGATTAATGTAGCAATTTATTTTCAACAATGTAATATTAATTCATAATTTAGCATGCAGTATATTTTAAAATAATAATATTTCCACGCTCAAGAGGCAGAAATTTTGATTCAAACTAAATTATTGTAAGACCTTGTAACAAATTTCTTGGAAATAAATAAATAAATTCTAAATAAATTCTATACCACTTAAGTTGTTTCAGTACTATGAAACTATATAAGCAAACACAAAATATTAAATGAATGTTATAACTTTTATATCGCACTAGGGGAGAGAAAAATTCAGAGTATGAAACCATTATATTATAGCAACTGTTGCCTCTCAATATCTGACAAATAACAGCATTACTCCGGTTAATTTAGACATAAAAATAGTGGTCAAATAACAAAAATTCCGACAGAGCCAAATAACAAAAATTCAGACAAGAGATACTTAGAGAAAAAATCATACAAACCATTTTTGTATAGAATTTTGAGATCTACAATTTTAGTCTGCAGTATATTTTGATTAAACTTACCGTTTTTGAAAAAAAATGAAAAACCTGAAATGTTGACCTTTGACCCCGCATAATTTTATAAGCTCACATGGGATTCATGTGGACTTTTAAATTTTTATATTTTAGGGTAAACCCAAGGTCTCCACCAATTTTTAGTTCTGTCGGAATTTTTGTTATTTCAATTGTCTAAATTAACCGCAGTACATTCTAACATCTCGTTTCTTTAGTATTTCTAAATTCACGTCAATTGTGCTAAAGATACTTTAGTTTGACAATTGATACAAGAAAGGTGTTAATTATCTGCAATTTTAACTAAAAACGGTCAGGGGAATGATAATTGAGGACTTCAAAGAGCAATTTTAGCAAATTAAATTAGAATTAGCCATCAAACCATGATGAGATATATAAGGAGCATTTAGATGTAATTAATTTCAAAAATAAAACAATATAATATTATGGAATAAAAAAGCTATTTTCAACTGAAGTCCGCACCACTTGCCTCCTATCGTAGAATCGCTCATAAATAACAACAATTCATATTTTTCTAGTGTCAATCACTTTGTAAATGTTAAACGAGCATTGGAAT
This sequence comes from Glaucopsyche alexis, assembly GCA_905404095.1. Taxonomy (NCBI): domain Eukaryota; kingdom Metazoa; phylum Arthropoda; class Insecta; order Lepidoptera; family Lycaenidae; genus Glaucopsyche; species Glaucopsyche alexis. The sequence goes on from FR990042.1 coordinate 20,147,463, forward strand.
AATATAAACCGTCAACAGCAAATCCTAAAAAATACAACGTTATTTTACCTATTTACAAAAAGCCACTATTTTCAGAGTCACAGCGGTAATCGAATAAAAAGCAATAAATTTATTTTTATCGATAATATTAAAATCCATATTACACGTACAGTGTACGCGTATGAAACGTAAATCAAATTAAAAATCTTTCGCGTCGAAACGTGTTGAGTGTTTGCAAAATTGACGCTTCTCATTAATAGGTATCATCGATTTTATACAGAACGTGACTTTTGCATTAATTTCAACGTCGGATTTCCAGAAAAACTGTTTTTGTGTAAAATAAATTAATTAAAAATTGTTTGATTTACTAGCTAACCTACTCCGACACACGTTGTTCTGTCTTAACTATGAACAATACCTAATGGATTTAAATAGATGTAGTGTAATTTTAGACTGCGCATAAATTTTACTTTTGCCATTAAATAATAACTACCTGGGTAACCTAGCTTTGTCCAGAGCTCTAATAGATAAAAAAGAATCACTAAAATATTTTACCTGGGTTCGAACCCACTACATTCTGAATTTCCGAACAACGGAAAAATTAACCAAACTGCCAATCGGACTGACATTTTTAGAGTCGAAATTATCGGTATATTGTTACACGACAAAAGAAAATACATATTATATAACTTAAAATACGCAGTTTCTCAGGGATAAAACCTAGCTAGATCGATTTTTCTCCCCGAAACTCCCTCCATACTAAATTTCACGTAAATACTTGCAGCAAGATGCATAAATTTTTATTGGCTTCTCGAAAATAATATCGAAAATAATAATAAGTCAGATTATTTTTCCGACCCAAATATCGACCAATAGAATTGCACCATTCGACGTCACGTGGTACAACCTACATGGTATTATACTGATAATTTTTTGAAAATTTTCTCTGGTCGTTGCTATACAAAACATGATCCAGTCAAATTAACCACACGTCAAACTGACAGGTTGAATTCAATTGTGAAAATTGGAGATTTTAATTGCACTAGCCTGAATCTTAATTAAATGTTGTTTTATTCATTATGAAATTCTTATTTGTTAACTGTACATTTCGTCTCATGGTGCAATTCTATTGGCCGACATTTGGGACGGAAAAATAATCCCCCGAATACCACACGAGCTTCAAAATTATCTGGCATTTCCCACAAGGTTCCCTGCAAACAAATAAAGTCGTCAAGTTTTTCAGGAAAACTGAAAAACTTGAATCCTTCATTTGTTTGCAACGAACCTATCGGGAAATACCCGATAATTTTGAAGCTCTTGTGGTATTATATGTGAAAATATTGTCATAGCAATGGCATGGTCTACGATCTACGATCAACCGTTGACGAAATACAGCCATCACTAAAGTCAAATAATATAAATTACTAACGTACCCACTAAAGTGAAATTGCTGGAGTGCATTAAAAACGCTCTATACAAAAAATGTAGCAGGAGTGACGTCACAGCTGATGAAAATGTATGAAGATAAATACAAAATTGATTCTGCGTTTATGTATATAAATGACACAAATAACATAAGGACCTGAACAGTAATTTTCGATTTGCGATCAAAACAAAAAAAAAATCGCCGTTTTTTCTAATTCTGTAACTTTTTAATATAGCACTAAGTAATTACTGCATTTTTGCATTTTTCGGTCCATATTTATGTTGCCTTTCGGAAAATATAAGCATTTTGCTGATTTAAAAACAAATGCATCTTCTCTATTTTATGTTTTAGGGATGGCTTCCCATACATATGTGAAATAGTTATGACAATTTTTTTTCTCGTTCAATCCCATCGTGTGGGGTTCCTTCGAATAGGAACCTCACACGATGGGATCAAATAAAGGCGTAAATAAAGGTCGTCTCAAATAAAGGCGAGGTTTAATTATGCATCGTTAACGTACCTAAGCTTTCGTTTCAGTGGGACGGGTTTAAACAAAAAGATCCCATTACGAACCAACTGTTCTTTTATCTCCACCGGTGGACTTTGCCAAAGAAAAAAATGTTCATGGAATTGGCAGGTCACCAGATCATCGGTCGAGTAAAATGTGTTTAAAACGAAAAGGCCTTTATATTCCGTGCACTCTCTCGGCCGTAGTTATGGGCCATTCCGTAGCATATTTTACTTGTTCCACAAATTGTTATTTTTGTTTAGCGCAGAAAAAGAATATTGACAGCAAAAATAAAATCATCACATTTTTGCTGTCAATATCCTTTTACTGCGCTTTAAAGAAGAAGGGGCATTTTTATATGGAGTCCGTCCCCACTACTGTAGCACTACAAGACATATATCAAATGAAAGGGCTTAAAAAGTGTGTAATTTTATTGTATAACAAAAAATCTCTAAACCATGGGAGAAAAAAGTTAATGAGGGTTAAAGGTAAAAAAAAAAGTAAAAAAAATCATTCTGTATTATTGCACCATTTTATAGTGTTGCTATTAAGGAACAATTTTTGGAAAGTAATGGAATACAGCAAACATCATAAAAGTGTATATTTTTATAAACTGCCTCATATTCTGAAGAAATGTATGGAATAATAATAAAATGCTAGAAAAAAGCTATTTCCTTATTTTTTCGCACAAAATTACTTTCTGGAAATTATTTCTTACTTGCGACACTATCGAATGGTGCAATATACAGGTGTATTTTTTTTAACAATCTATGGGTTCGAATCCTGGCTAGGAAAATTGAGTTATTAAAAATCTAATGATGCAGTTTAAGTTTTCATCAAGTCGGACTCGACACTCCATAGGGCTAAATTGCTATTCCTAATTTGTTTTAGACTTCTCTTACAACGCCCAGAAGAATAGTTCATCATATATAATATGTTTCTTTTGACTTTTTTCAGTGCATAATCGTTTTAAAATATTTTTTGCTTTAATTGTATGTATTTTAATGTAATTGTTTTATCTGCATCATTAGATTTTACATAAACCAATTTTCCAGGCCAGGATTCGAATCCGCAGATTAGGAAAAAAATACATTATATTTATAGATTATATAAATTATATACACCATTCGATATCGTCGTAAGTAAGAAACAATTTGTAGAAAGTAATTATGTGCGAAAACATTAAGGAAATAGCTTTTTTTTGCATGTTATTATTAATCCATACATTTTTTCAAAATATGAGGCAGTTTATCAAAATATACCACTTTTATGACGTTTGCTGTATACCATTACTTTCCAAAAATTGTTTCTTATTAGCAACACTATAAAATAGTGCAATAATACAGGATGATTTTTTCAAATTTTTTTTAACCTTTAACCCTCATTAACTTTTTTCTCCCATGGTTTAGAGATTTTTCGTCATACAATAAAATTATACACTTTTTAAGCCTTTTCATTTGATATATGTCTTGCAGTGCTACAAGGGTGGGGACGGTTTGCCCCTTCTTCTTTAGCCTCTTGATAAGACATGACCGTTTTTTAGGTTTCCAGAATACCTACTACAAGGAACCCTTATAGTTGCGCTATGTCCGTCTGTCTGTCTCTCTATCTTTCTCTCTTTCTCTCTATTTGTCTGTCTGTCCACCCTTTTAACTTCTGCAATTATGCACATAAATGGATGTACATTACATAGACTATAAATAATAATATTATTATGATTCTGAAATGGGGATGATATATCATGGTACATGGCTTTTTTTACTTTTGACGACCTCTGTGGCTCAGTTGGTTGAGCGTGTTGGTGCTCAAATCCCGCCGAAGGAACAAAAAAGCTTTTCTGTGTTCCTGGGTCATGGATGTGTATTAAATATGTGTATAATATAATAAAAATCTTAAATATGTGTATAGCATAAACGTATTAAATGTATTTCCGTTGTCTGGTATCCGTAACACAAGTTCTTCGAGAACTTACCACGGGATCAGATTGACGTGGTGTGAAGCGTCCATAGATATTATTATTATTATTATTATTTACAAGGCCTTCAAAGTGGCTGACAAGTTGGTTTCCCCTTGACAAGATGGCATTTCTAAATTATATAAGAGATGTAAACTTGTTAAATCAATATGCTGATAGGTTTTCTTTGGTGGTATATATGTTACAGTCAATGTGATTAAATAGCTATTATACATAATGACTGGTCATTATATATAATAACTATATTGTCTAGATAATGTGATAAATTAATCACTTTGTCCGGATATTATTCATAATAGCGGGCCAAAGTTAGCTAAAGTAATAAACACGATTCAACTTAGTGATGCAACAGAACTCTGCTTCTGCTTCCGCTTCCGCGGAAGTTCTGCATGTCTTTTCACTTTCGTTTCGGGAAAACGGGCCAACCTCGGATTATAATCCGAGGTTGGTCCCATTTTCACTAAAGTGGTGACCTGATGATCACATAAGCTTTGATCAGAACTCCTCAGTCTTTAAATATACGCGTTTGAAAATATCGGCATTCAAACTCAAACTTAAGAACTGAGTTCAAAGAACTGCAAGCATAATATGCCACTATGTAACTTACAGTAATCATCATCGTCATCTTATTTTTACAACTATACAATACCTAATGGAAGCTTGGCGCGTATTCAATAATTATATATTCGATTGTTTATTTAAAACGTTAGTTAATAATTTAACATATATCACTAAAACCTTACCAAGAGCATGTCAGGACATGTGTAAAGAGGGTTCCGTAACTATATTTTTTTTTTTATGAAATATGGGGCAAACGAGCAAACGGTCACCTGATGGAAAGCAACTTCCGTCGCCCATGGACACTCGCAGCATCAGAAGAGCTGCAAGTGCGTTGCCGGCCTTTTAAGAGGGAATAGGGTAATAGGGGAGGGTAGGGAAGGGAATAGGGTAGGGGATTGGGCCTCCGGTAAACTCACTCACTCGGCGAAACACAGCGCAAACGCTGTTTCACGCCGGTTTTCTGTGAGCCCGTGGTATTTCTCCGGTCGAGCCGGCCCATTCGTGCCGAAGCATGGCTCTACCACGTAAAATAAATGCGTAATATGCTTTTTTTTTAATTACTCCAAAAGTTACTGTCCGATTTGGATTACAATAATTTTCCTAAAGAGTTTTTAGCATGATCTATCAGCATGAAAATTTGCAAGTTTCTGTCTCCTATAGTTTAAAAATGCTAGGGGGGGGACCAACTTACAAACTAGTTTGGAGGCCGATTACTCGAAAATGGTCAACTTTATAAAAATATAAAAAAGTAACGTATGAAACCTTGCCTTTATTTTAAAAGACCTATTCTACGATACCCCACACGATGGGGTAGAGTGAAAAAATATTTTTCATCCCCACTTCACATGTATGGAGAGCCACCCCTAAAATATAAAATTATTATTTTTTTATGATCCCGAAACTGTGATCTATACACAATCTATAACTGCACAAAATTTCATCAATTTATATTCATAATTACAGGAGCTAGAGGCGCGGACAGATAGACAGACAGACAGACAGACAGACGGACAGAGCGAAACTATAAGGGTTACTTAAATATTACGGAACCCTAAAAAGGGTAAAATTATTATAAAAAAAATAATTCATAAAGTTAAATTACTTTATATAGATCACAATAAAATTGTATTTATGACAATGTTATTATAATAATTATAATAAACATTATAATTATTATTATATAAAGGCAGATTGAAATACAATTTTATAATCTTTACCTGTACCTACTTTTTTATTACTTTATCCAATTCTTCGAAGATATTATATAAAATTGCCAGTCAATGTGATTAATTCTGTGTCATTTATCACTTTGTCTAAATTGGGTAGACATTATAAATAATGGCTGGATAGTATATATAATATCCGGATTTATTACTTTGGCTGTAACATATATAAGTGTGTAGTCATGACATGACTACACACTTATATATACACTTATATATACATTGTAGAAGTCGAGTTACGTTAGACGTGTTACAACTACGTTCATTAGGTATATCTATCCATCACTGGTAACCAAGAACGATTAACACAGCCAGTGAGTGGATTGCTTCTGATAAATCATATTCCAATTACAATGGTTAGCAGGGGTGAACGATGCCAACGTAATAGCATCTCTGTACAGTCAGAATCTGTAGTTTCGGGTTAGAAAGTTCTTGAATGTTCTAAATCTTATAATAATACTTTTTAAAATTAGCAATTATAAAGAACAAAATATAATAATATATATATTTTATAGTTAAAACCCGTTTTTCGTTATAACTCGTTTTCCCTAGTTAAAACTAGGTTTTACTAAGTGCCTATGTTAAAACTAGAAATACCTAATCAAAACTAGAATTGACTACTAATATATTTAATTTTCAGATAAAACTAGTTGTAACTCTGACTTTTAGTTAAAACGAGCACTAGTGTAACTACTTTGGGATTTAAAGCAAGATATAGTTTAAAAATATTTATTATAAGATTTAAGACATAGAGTCATATACCTACATTTTTTTTTATGAAATATGGGGGCAAACGAGCAAACGGGTCACCTGATGGAAAGCAACTTCCGTCGCCCATGGACACTCGCAGCATCAGAAGAGCTGCAAGTGCGTTGTCGTCCTTTTAAGAGGGAATAGGGTAATAGGGGAGGGTAGGGAAGGGAATAGGGTAGGGGATTGGGCCTCCGGTAAACTCACTCACTCGGCGAAACACAGCGCAAACGCTGTTACACGCCGGTTTTCTGTGAGCCCGTGGTATTTCTCCGGTCGAGCCGGCCCATTCGTGCCGAAGCATGGCTCTACCACGTCTTAAATAATAATAATCACATAGTAAAAATAATAATCTTACTTAAAAGAAACATTTTAGGGAACATCGACTAGTAGTTGCCCAGGTGACAATATTAATTAAAAGTAAAGTAAAATAATCAAATCGCAACGTTGAATATAAGAGGAGGAATGGATGGTAAGAATGAAAGTGAACGAAGTGAAACAAGTATGTAAGGATCGTAGCAAGTGGAAAGAAGTGGTCTCTGCCTACCCCTAAGGGGAAAAGGCGTGATTATATGTATGTACCTATGTATGTAAAATAATCAAATAAGTCAACAGAACACAATCGGGTATCAAACAATAAAAAATAATCAAACAACCTAAAAATTAAAAAATAATGAGAATCTACTTGTTACTGCGCGCGGACGCCGCGCCGCTTTGTCGAATCTGGGCCTCTAGTCAAGATGCATTCGATAATTTCGACGGCGAACTTCGAAAACAAAAATATATGGAATTTGACATAAGGCATCGCAAGCGACGTGTCATTTAACGATGACTTGTCACTTGTGTAAAATTCCATACATTTCTGATTTCGAAGTTCACCGTCCAAATTGTCGATTGCATCTTGACTAGAGGACCTTGTGACGTCTCGCGACCAATCAGAGTAAGGTACGATCATCCGATGAACTCTGACCGTGGTTGGAACAGTTTTAACTGCGAATCTTTGGAAAAACGCGTTTTAACTAGTAAGAACTAGTTTTAACTGATATTAAATTTTGAGCATTAGTTAATTCTAGTTTTAACATAGGTGTTTAGTAAAAACAAGTTCTAACTAGGGAAAACGCGTTCTATCTAAAAACTGGTTTTAACAGTAACATATACAAATACTATTAGGTATAGCAAAAATTGCATAGGAATTCTGTTGTTGACTGTAATCGTCCATCTAATAGTCTCTAGGGTCATAACTGGATTAGCCAGAGTGGCAAAGCGAGATAAGACCTTGTTTTCGAATACGAAAACAAAGCCTCCAAAGATTTATTATTACTAGAGGTCGCCTACACTAGTTATTTTTTCAGAACTTAACTAATATTATGATATACCTATCAAGCAAATAGTTCCAAAGATTTAAAAATTTCATACAAAAGTTTATCCCCTATTTTACCCCTTGAGGGTAGAAATTCCTTAATTGATAGGTAACGCATAGTATAGAAATATGCGAATTACAAGGCATAATATTACATTGGCCACCGTAGAATATTATTATTATACATGTCATGTTGGAGCTAGAAAATGCATAGCATTTATATGAATGCAATGAGAAAGGGAAAAGTTTCACATGAGTTAGAAATCTCTCAGAAATTGTTCGATTTTGTGCTGTGAAGTTACACATGCAGTCGATACTAAATATTATGTATGTAGATACGTTTTGTTACCGTCAGTTTCAATAAAATATGAATAATATGTATATGAAACTGGAAACAGAGAATCTGTTTCATCATTTAAATTTTGTTTCGTTGAACATTAACCCCCTTTATAATAAAAATATGTGCACATTGGATAATATACAGAGTTTTGTTTCTGTTTGACTGTCAAGCGCCTTTTATAACATATCAGACATGGACAAAACATTGTTATCATAATATTATTCATTGTGTTAATATTTTTATTAGTAAGGGGGTAATAATATAAATTTATTGATACTTTTCCTAATAGAGATTCTTTTTCGCACGTCTCCATATTAAATGCAATTACTGGACATGTAATATATTTCTACGAAGCTCCTTAACATAGAAATATCCTTTCCTCATCAAACGTATAATTTCACGGTCGATTGATTGTTTATTGTTTCCAATCGGCCGTCGCGTCGTTCATACAATTCTGTCTACACTTGTCCATAATGATGGCATAAAGTATCTGCTGCTGTATTGCCTCATTGCAAAAATCCGTCTAGAAATTAAAAAATTTACTTATTATTGTTTTACATCATTAAATAATATGTTAATTTTCGTTAATAACAACGTTTTATTTCGTTAATAGCAACGAATTTTCGTCAATAACATTTTTTCTTCAAATCTTTAAAATAGATTAAAATTCAAAAGGTAAATTGGCAAACAATTTCGTAACTTCAAGGACCTAAAAACTGGAGTCGATAATTTTTTGAAGGACCTGCGTAAAATGAAAAAGGTATTGATGATGATGCTAACTAAAAGTGCACTATAGAAAACTAGTCCGCCCTTGAGTTATATTTAAAATATGAATCGGGTTAAGAGACACATAACGCGTACACAAAATTCTATTTTCGCGGGCGAATAAAATAATCCATGTTAGTAAGAAATATTCAAATTAAGACGATATTTCGAAATGGAATAATTACTTATGTTAATGAAATATACAATAATATATTCCGGATTTCCAATTATATAGTAGCTCAATTTTTATATTGCTTCAACTGACAACTAAATTTTTATTAACTACATGTTAGATTAGGATTCAGATAATTTCCAACCAAATATGAAATCAGTTTATTTGCCGTGGGCGTTAAAAGGGTAAAAAGATAAAAGTAAAATTAACAATTTTAAAAACCTCCCGACACAAAAAATAAACTCTAAAAAATAAAAAATAATATTTTAAACCTATTATAATTATATTATCTCATATAATATTATATAAGTTGAAATAATTTTATTTTCCAATCATCGCCTCATCGGGGGACCGCTAAAGTTTATAAAGTATTTTTACAACAACGCCTAATTAATTATTACGAATTACATTTAGGTATGAGCGAATATTTTTCGGAGTAAATTCTTTTGTTCCTTCTGCGACTACACCTGTTTTTCTCATATAGCGGTCCCCCGACGAGACGACGATTGAAAAATAAAATTATTTCAACTTTTATAATATTATATGAGATAATATAATTATAATAGGTTTAAAATATTATTTTTTATTTTTTAGAGTTTATTTTTTGTGTCGGGGGGTTTTTAAATTTTTTTATTTTACTTTTATTTTATGCTTTTTAAAGTATGTTTAAATAATGGTTACCTTACCATATACATACTTTTAACATCATTGAAGTAACATGGTACCGAATTTCGAATCGATAGGACATGTGGACTATAGTCAGAACCCCTCATCAACTAATAAAGAAAAGATGATATTCAAACGGCTGATCAGGTCATGGTTACCTTACCATGTTCTTTAAATATCGTTGAAGTAACACGGTACCAAATTTCGAATCGATCGGACATTGGAAAGTTAGTCAGATCCCCACATCAATTAGAAAAGAGCTGATGATCTTCAAACGGCTGAACTTCCCACCACCAATTTTCTCATCAAACGAAGCTATGAACACTCTCGATTAAGTCATCAATATTCTCTTTCAGTGCGCTTTCATTTGAGACCCCACTCGAATATATTTGCAGACATTCGGTTATTCTTCCCCGCTTTCACCCCCCACAACTTTTAAACGGCTCAACCGATTTTCACCAAACATGTCTAAGAACACTCGCATGTAAGTCACCTTTAATACAAAAGAAACTAAATTGAAATCGCTTTATCCGTTCGGGAGCTATGATGCCGCAGACAGACAGACACGCAGACAGACAGACAGACACGTCAAACTTATAACACCCCTCTTTTTGCGTCGGGGGTTAAAAACAGCAATTTATGATAGTGGAAGAAGTTCCAACTTAAAGTACTTGCGATTTGAATGTTGGAGTTCGAAGGTACTTATTTAATTTTTTTAATAATAAAGCACTACCTTTAATTAAATAATCGAGCTTCTAAGATTATATTAGACTCAGCATAAATGTCCGTCTTGTCTAAAATCTAATCATAAATTACCCTACAAAAGCTCCTTCTATATGTTTTTTTCTTTCTTGGGCTTTATTTTAATGGCACCGCGCCTCAAAAGTAAAAACCTTACTATAATATTTTTCTTCCTATCTAATCTACAGAACCTACAAGGTCTCTACCGTGCTCGAGTAAGCTCTTCCGGAATTTATATTATTGAAAGTAGCGAATTAAAAAGGGATATAATTAATAGAGCGAAAAAAAATAAGTTGGCGGCTGCACGTGAGCATACTGTATTACTGAATTTGGCAGCAAATTAATATGTTGGCGACTAAATTACTAAACTGGCGAAATCACTCAGGTGACAAAAAATTCGAAAGTCGGCAGATAAAGAGAGGCGAAATTTAATCCAAATTAGCACCGACATTTATATGTTGGTGACTTAATTTCTGAGTTGAGACATTATACCATTTAAGCAGCCAAAAAAAGATTTGGTTGATAAATTAATGGCTGCTAAAAATTTAATTTGCAGGCTACGGAAAATCCTATTTTTAGATACTGTTGGAGTATTTTTTTCTTTGGCATGGGTGTCATTTTACCCATGCCAAAGAAAAACATACTCAAAGGTATCATACCAACAAAGGTTTCTGAGGGTGCAGAATAGTATGATAGTAAAATCTGTTTTGAAATTCCACAATGGCGTACATTTTTGTTATTAAAATGAATATGGATGTCCTTTTCCAGGTTTCTGGGGGTGCTGATTACAAAATTGTCTTCCAATTTCATTTTCCAAAATGGAGAATATTCAATCTTCATAAAATGAATATGAATACTAATTTAAAAGGTCTTGGGGATGCTGATTAGGATTGACGATTATTATTACAGTATGTTATGTAGTTCACAACTGATAGTGGGCAGCAGCGCTTTTAGTGAAAAGCATTCCAGTCTGCGGTCACCAACCCGTTCGCCAAGCGTGGTGACTACGGCAAATCCCCCCTATGCAGCACAACCCAAATTCACGGCCCCCAGTTCCCGGTTGCTGCGCTATTCCTGGCCACGGTACCGGCCACGGTAACGGCGCGGCGGGGGGTGCTAAGAATCCCCGGGCGACGGCAGGGTACCACCTCCAAAAATTAGACTTGGCTACGTATAACGGACGCTCTCTACGGCTGAACGAGCACGTTGCTGAGCTGGAAGTAGAGTTAAGTCGTATTAACTGGCACATTGTGGGGTTATCAGAGGTCCGAAGACAGGGTGAGGAGACGATAACTCTCGATTCCGGTCACTTGCTCTACTTCCGAGAAGGACATCAACCATCCCAAGGTGGCGTCGGTTTTATAGTCCACAAATCGCTTAAAGGCAACATCGTAGAAATAGGCAGTGTGTCGGCAAGAGTGGCATACCTTGTATTGAAGATTACAAAAAAATACTACCTAAAGGTAATCCAAGTGTATGCCCCAACATCCGCACATCCTGACGACGAGGTCGAGGCCATGTACGAAGACATAGCGAAAGCCATGTCTGGTACTAATACATTCTACACTGTTGTCATGGGCGATTTCAACGCTAAAGTGGGAGTACAAGAGAGTAGCGAGTCGAAAGTAGGTCCCTTTGGCTATGGGCACAGAAATCACAGGGGGCAAATGCTAGTAAACTTTCTCGAATCCAAAGGACTTTTTCTGATGAATACCTTCTTTCAGAAAAAGCCCCATAGAAAGTGGACCTGGCGAAGCCCCGATAACGTGACGAGGAATGAGATTGACTTTATTATTTCTGACAAGCGCCATGTATTCAGAGATGTCTCCGTGATTAACAGGTTTAATGCCGGAAGTGATCACCGATTGGTAAGAGGCAGCCTGAGTATAAATGTCAGTGTAGAGCGAGCGCATTTAGTAAGGTCAACTCTCAGGCCTACACGGCCCCAGGTAGAAGCCGGCTGCGAAAGCTTTCAGCTAGAACTCCAAAATCGATTCGCCATGTTGGAAACCACGAAAGACATAGACCACACCGCCAACAGTCTAGTTCGTGTTATCTGCGAGGTGGGTTGTAAGTACTTTCGTCCAAAGAGCCATGGACGCAAGTCTATGCTCTCCAGCGAAACTCTGGAGTTGATGAGGAAGAGACGAGAACAAATAAATGCCACACAATTTGAGCGTCAAGTTCTCAATCGGGAGATTAAAAAGCAAATTAGACGCGACACCCGCCGGGCGAATACCCAAGCCATCGAGCAAGCCATAGTGCGAAATAAGGGCTCGAAGGTATTCGCTAAGCCCAATAACTCCCGTTGTCACTTGACGAAACTCAATACTCCACAAGGCACTACCGTCACCTCGAATCCGGAGATCCTCGCTGAAGTCGAAAGGTTCTATGGGGAATTATACACCCAAAAAACAAGCCCACCCCAAACCCATCATGCAGATGACCCACGGGCCAGACTCACGCGCCACCTTACAGATGAGCTTCCTGATGTCGACATGGGTGAGATTAGAATAGCTCTCAGTCCGCTTAATAATAACAAAGCACCGGGAGATGACGGAATAACCACAGAGCTGCTCAAGGCAGGAGGAACACCCGTCTTGACTGAGCTTGTCAAGCTCTTCAATTCCGTCATCCACACTGGCACTACCCCGGAAACATGGAGCAGGAGCATAGCGGTTTTGTTTTTCAAAAAAGGCGATAACACGCGACTAGAAAACTACCGCCCCATTTCACTCTTGAGCCACGTGTATAAGCTGTTCTCGAGGGTTATATCGAATCGTCTTGCCCAGAAGTTTGACAAGTAGCCCAGAAGTTGTACAAGGCCGCAACAATGACCGTCCAAGTACAAGAACAGAGTACAAAACCAATCCAACTGCGTCGAGGAGTAAGACAGGGAGATGTTATCTCTCCAAAACTGTTTAATAACGCGTTGGAGGACGTTTTCAAGACGCTCGATTGGAACGGACGGGGACTGAACATAAACGGCCAGTACATCTCACACCTGAGATTCGCAGATGACATAGTCATTATGTCAGACTCTCTGCAGGACCTGGAAGAGATGCTGAACAGCCTAAGCGATTCTTCAAGACGGGTGGGTCTCGGTATGAACCTGAACAAAACTAAAATCATGTATAATGAACACGTTCTCCCGAGACCAGTCGTCGTAAATGGCGCTAGTCTCGAAGTTGTGCAAGAATACGTATATTTTGGCCAAACCATTCAACTCGGGCGGCACAACTTTGAGAAGGAGGTGAGTAGAAGAATACGCTTGGGCTGGGCTGCATTCGGGAAGCTCCGGGACATCTTTGAATCGTCGATCCCACAATCCCTTAACACCAGGGTCTTTGATCAATGCGTTCTACCGGTAATGACATACGGAGCCGAAACGTGGACACTCACCGTAGGCTTGGTTCATAAGTTTAAGGTTGCTCAGCGTGCGATGGAAAGAGCAATGTTAAGGGTATCTCTGGTGGATAAAATACGTAACGACGTTATTCGCCAGAGAACTAAAGTCACCGACATTGCTCAACGAATTAGCACGCTGAAGTGGAAGTGGGCCGGCCATGTCTGCAGACGGACAGACAATCGATGGAGCAGACAAGTATTAGAGTGGAGACCACGCTTAGGCAAACGTAGTGTAGGACGTCCTGCGGCACGATAGACCGACGATTTGAAGAAGGTGGCTGGCAGCGGATGGATGAGGGCTGCCCAAGATCGGGATGGTTGGCGCTCATTGGGGGAGGCCTACGTTCAGCAGTGGACGGCGATATGCTGATGATGATGATGTAGTTCAAGGTACCAGCTATGTATAGAAATTTTTCAAAATTCAGGATTCATGAATTTTTCTGCCATTCATGAAGAAATATGCGATTTATTAAGGGGGAGGAAATTTTTAATTTATTTTTCCAGTAGGATGCACCGTTTTTGAGATAGAAGCGATTATATAAAAAAAATATGGCAATGCTGTACATTGAGATACGAGGGGTGTATAAATCTATAGAAATGTTGGAAAATTCAGGATTTTCGAAAAAATTTTTCTCTCATCATGAAGAAAATATGTGGTTGCGGGGTTATTAAGGTGGAGGTAACATTTTATTTTTCAAGTAGGACGCACCATTTCTGAGATACAAGCCATTATAGGAAAAAATATGGCAATGCTCTACTTTGAGACCCGAACGGTGGTTGTGTTAGAACATTTGGAAAATTCAGGATTTTCGATTTGTTTTTTCTTCCATCATGAAGAAAATATATTGTTGCGGGATTCTTAAGGGGGAGGAAATTTTCATTTTTTTTCAGTAGGATGCACCGTTTCCGAGATATAATTAAATTAAAAAAAATTAGTAAATGCTCTACATTAAGATACTAGGAATGTATAAAGCTATAGAAATGTTGGAAAATTCAGGATTTTCAAATTTCTTTTTCTCCCATCATGAAGAAAATATGAGGTTGCGGGGTTACTAAGGAAATTTAAAATAGATAACTTTTTTGTAATCAGCACCTCCAGAAACCAACAAAAGGACACCCATATTATTTTTATAAAATTAAGTATGTCCGCCATATTGGAATTTCAAAGCGAATGTCATTTTAGTATCCAGCACTCCCAAAAACCTGGTAATACCCATATCACTTTTACGAAAATTATATATCCGCCATTTTTAAATAACAAAATGAATCTACACAATATCTACACCCCCCTAAAACCGAGAAAAATAAAAAAAAAATGAGAATTTTGTATGCTCCTTTATGGTTTTTTTAATGTGCGCTCGTTTTGCTGCTTGTATGTTTTTTGAGTTACCTACATCAGGGAAAATATATGTGCCTATTTTTAAATTAAATGTGTATAGCTCTACCAGAATCTGATGGCATTTAAAAAAAATAAAAAATGTGATTTTCATATGGCAATGTCAAGTATGACCCGTCAAATCAAAGTACGTGATCTGTCAACCGCTGCTAAAATTTTGTGATTATGTTCTTGGAATTTGTTGTTTTTGTGAAAATATCCAAAAAGGCAATTCGATCTCAAGCGAGAAATATTGTTTTCTATGTCTATAGTAAAATACAGAAAGAAGAAGGTGTAAATCGAACTCAATCTTATAATTTAAAGTTCGTGGTAGAGTTGACCGGTAAGTTAGAGTGAGTTGTTTTGATACTTTTAGTTTTTTTATATTTTCTTAGGTAATTATTGTGACTTCTTTAAATGTGTTTCCAGTACTACTATAAGGTGAATCGTAGCTGATGGCACATCGAATGATGGTTTGTTTTCCATGCCTGGTAAAAGGAGGAGAGGAGGAAAAAAGAAAATCAACATAAGACAATTTCGATTTATAGTTGATTAGGAATAAAGTAAACGAGTTCTATACAGTTCGGAAGGAAATTCCAACATTAAATAAACTGTTGCCAATTTAATTGTATGTTATTCGTAATAAATAAGTATATAAAGTAATTCACGATTGATTTATTTTTCATGAAATATCATTATATTACATAGTATAAAACAAAGTCCCTTTCTTGTCTGTCCCTATGTATGCTTAAATCTTTAAAACTACGCAACGGATTTTGATGCGAGTTTTTAAAATAATAGTCTTTAAGTATTTAATAGTCTTTAAGATATTATAAGATTATGGTAAAATTTATATTCAAGTACTTATTATGTAAGTATATTATCAAGTGGTCGCGCATGTCGTATCGAGGTGATAGGGTCCCATTTTTAACAATTTGCATTGGGCAAACCTAAAAACATGTTCAATATTGTATCAGTAGTATATTGCTGTAAGTAGGTAGAGAATTATACGCCGAAGTAGTTTTTTCTCCAAGAACACTATTCCACGCGGGCGAAGCCGCGGGCAAAAGCTAGTTTTCTATATTATACACCGAACATTCTTCATACAGTCTTATTATAATTCATGTTCAATAATACTAAAGACATAATTAAATATTAACCCGTATCAAGATCGTTTAATCCAATTTCCCCAGTATTGCACACTACAAATTTTTTTTTCCCTATTTGCCATGAGATTCTGGTACACCTATACTCACAAATTGTAGCCAAGATGGTTATTTGTTCGCTAAAATAATATCTGTCTGCCAGTTTGGAAAATTCAGTGGTATTATATTTTAGTCACCAGATTTGCAATTTTTTGTTCCGTACATTCTTTCGCCAGCTAGGTAATTAAGTATTCAATATTCGGTATTTTCACATCCAAAATTTAATTGTTTTGTCGCAAGTTAAAATACATGCCAATTAAAAATAACTGATATAAAAGACCCACTAAACAAATTTAGGTCGAAAATACTCGTACTATGTTTTCCCGTGGCACTCAAACTCTTTGTATCCAGCTTTCAGCCAAGTCACGATATTTTTGTATAAACTATGAAACAATAAAAAAATGTTGGACAGTGCTTACAAACAAATGACTTAGTAAAAAAAGTAACAAAAAAATGCTATGCCGTTTTCGTGTGTGAAAATCCGTGATCTGATCCGGATCTATTAATACGTACGAGTGTTAATATTATTAAGTAATAGTAAAATAAATCAATATGCCCACGTTTCTACAAAAAGAAGTGAAATCCCACCAAAAACATTCTGTAAAAAACTAGCCAAGTCTCGATGGAGCTGCTTGTTTATCTCTAAAAAGTAATGAAATCTAGACAAAGTCGTGCCAAGTCTAAGGTTCCTTACTGCGATTTCTTTATTATTTTAGTTAATGTTGTGTGATTCGGCCGTTGAACATTCTTTATACGTTAGTGAGTACAAGTCAATTTTGTTTACACGTAATGTATATCTGTTGTAACTACCTATGTTTGTTAAGCGAGATAATAGCCCATACTGGTATTGGTAATTGGACGCTAGTGTCTCATTTTAGGCTGTTGTTGATTGTACAACACATGTATTGGAGCAATAGTGTCATGAAACCCCTTTTGTACCCTCGTGTACCCTTTAACGGCCAAGTCACACAACATTAACTATAATAATAAAGAAATCGCAGTAAGGAACCTTAGACTTGGCACGACTTTGTCTAGATTTCATTACTTTTTAGAGATAAACAAGCAGCTCCATCGAGACTTGGCTAGTTTTTTACAGAATGTTTTTGGTGGGATTTCACTTCTTTTTGTAGAAACGTGGGCATATTGATTTACTTTACTAGATTTTAGTGTAATTTGTTTATTTAAGTAATTTGTGTAATGTTCGAGTAGAATATAGTTAATTGTTCGACTATTTCTTCTTGTAAACTTGTAAGTTTAAACTAATCTAAGTATACTAATAGTTTGGTTAGGCTCTTGTGTTTTCTAATCAGGGTCACCAGGTACTCCAGGTCTTCGATTATCCTAGTTTTTATAGTTTTTCCTTCATGTGGCCATTAAACCCTAACTCTGTACCAAATTTTAGCTCTCTCAGTCTTATTAATAAAAATTGCTTATTCTTCTCTTACTCTAAAGTTACACCGGGAGTAGTTAATTCTAGATTAGTCACAGAATAGCTACGTGTTAATAACGGTATTAATAAATACGAAGTAGGTTCGGAGTAACAATACTATTCTTACACTGAGATTAAGGTGTATATTATGGCAACACACATGAAAAGAATGAAAAAAATGAACTAAAATGAATGAAATGTCGATTAAAAAGACATTGACAGTAAGCTAAATTTTGAAATTTGACACTTTTATTTGACAATCTTAACTATCACAAGCGAACGTATGTAAATTCTGTATTTCTCTTGTTGAAATCAAAATAGTGTTTTTAGAATTTGTGCTATTTTATATAAAATGTTATATTTATATAAAAAGGGTTATTGCGAGGTTTATACAATTTCACATGCCATTAATGGTAATATTTCTTCAATTCCTTCTATCATTCTCAAATCGTCAATGAAATAATCTCTATTCATTTTAATCCATAATAATTACAAAATCAGACACTAGTCAATACTTGAACGAACACCAAACAAATATGAAAATATATTTAGGTTATGTTTAGTATATATATCTCAATAGAAGTTGGAAATACAATACAAATCTATGCTTACTCAAGCGTTAAACCATGTGGCTCCGCGGAGTAACTTTTACTCCGGGAATAAATTATGATTAGTTAACTCCGTCCTTATTCCTAGTTTATTAATACCATAATTGCCTAATCTTTGCGTAAGTCTTGGAGTAAAGTTGTTCTGACGCTAATCATAGTTTATTAATAAGGGGGTCTGAGTTTATGGGAAGTACTAGTTCTATTCTGATGATCATGAGTAAGTGAGTGAGTGAGTGTCATAAATGCGAAACTTTGCTTTCGCTTAACTTTGGAACTAAATGACCTACAGACTTGAAATTTTGGATTTTAAGTACGTGATTATAGCTTACTGGATGACGAAAATTTCTGCGTTCTGGTCTTATCCAGAGGTTCTCAAATAGGGGCCTGAAAATGCGGCGAAATGGTTCCAGTAAAGGATGGTACGGCAGTGTTTGCTTCGCGCTCGACTTGGCGGGGCCACTGCCGTGCCCCCAGATACATACAAGGTGTTGCAGACCTGGTTTCGTCGTTTCGTGTTAGTAGAATGTAGAGGTAGAAAGTTTAATTGACTAATTTATTTTTATTCTTAATGTAATGTAATCTAGTAAAAGTAGGTTATTGGAACTTTAAAGCTTATCAAACCGAAAAAAATAAACATATTTTTCTCACTAAGCAAAGCTAAGAACACTCGATTAAGTCATCAATATTCTCTTACAGTGCGCTTTCATTTGAAACCCCACTCGAGTATACTTGCAGATATTCAGTTATTCTTCCCCACTTTCACCCCCCACAACTTTTAAACGGCTTAACCGATTTTAATTCGATAAGTCACTTTTAATAGAAAAAAAAACTAAATTGAAATCGCTTCATCCGTTCGGGAGGTATGATGCCACAAACAGCCAGGCAGACAGACAGACACGTCAAACTTATAACACCCCTCTTTTTGCGTCGGGGATTAATAGAAATAGCCGCTGACCGGTCACATATTCGAAGTAATACTGAATCTCAAATCCGTTGTTAATAAGGGTTCGGTCTTATGGGTTCAGGAAGACCGGGATACACCGAAGTTATTAAAGTTCTATATGTACGATACGTAATAGACGAGTATAGTTCGCGAATGAGTCATCCAATTAGACTAGTTCACTTGCACCATGTCGTTTTTTCATTCATTCATTCGTTGTTTAAATACAGACATATCTTTGGTTCACGTCTACCGTCTTATTATAGTCATTATAAGAGCATTATTATAGTAGTTTTAGCATCATTATAGAAGCTTTACCTATAGGTGTGTGATGTAGGTACCTATTCGTAATGTGTATATTCTTGGGAATACAATACTAGGAGAAATGACCAGAAACCACTTCACGAAACCATATGATAAATTACAATAATAAAAGATACAACTATACCGACAGATTTTGGAGAGATACTAAACTTAAATCATACAAATAATTTATCCTACTTTGTGCCAAAATAAGGAGGAGTTTGGATGACGAAATTATTGTGCAATTGCATCTGATGACAAAATATACAATACATATTTGGGTAGGTACGGTTATAGCGCCATTATAGTAGTTAGACGACCTAGCGCCGTAGCATAGCGCGCGTAGCGGCGCACTGTCCTCTAGTCTTACTACTACTATAGCTATTTGGGGAATTTCAGCGTGGTTAAATGTGAAACAAATTTCAAGAATGGTCAACCTGCTTACTAAAGGCTTAGATTCTTCGATAGCACACATTAAGTTAAAAAGTTGTGTACCACTTTTGAACCTTATTTCCATAAAAGTGATGTAAAAATGTTTTCATACCACCTGCTCGACAATGTTCGATTATATATCACGCAAACTCAACGTAAAGCATGTCATTGACTCCCAAGGGAGATAATGTTGTATGAAACTCCCAAGGGATTAAAGTGATTTGAATTTGGAACGTTAAAATTCGTATGAAAATTCCTAGTAGATACGTATCTATCATAGAGTTTTTTAATAATAATATGGTATTGCTGAGAGTTTATTCGAAAATCGAACTGGCCACCTATAATTTTAATATTCTCACGTGTCAAAATCGTCAGTCACAAGTTCCTGAATTTTTAAGTACTGCTCCACCACAACTTCCATAAATGTTCCTAATAAAAATATTACTCTGTCCCTCCATAACTGGACAAATGTGTCGAATATCAATATTATTTTTTAACAAAATAAATGTTATATTTTTGTAGCCCTGGGTTTTTATTGCCTCGCAGTAGGTATGAAAAGTAGAGTATGCACCTCTGGGATAAAGCCTGTCTTCGTCTTGGGCAGCTTGAACCCCTCGCTTTACTCAGGACTCTACATAACTCCCTCGTTTCACTCGGGAGTTAAGTTTTAACTCCCTCGCTACGCTCGGGAGTTAACTCTAGAGTCCCTCGTTACGCTCAGGGTCCAATATGCTACCCGTGACGTAAGACACTGCTTTATCCCCTTGGTGCATAATCTACTATAAACCACTGTTGCACCTTATTATCCGCTGCTGATTAAAATGCAAGAAATGACATAAACTCGTGTTCATTAAGACATCAGTTGTAAAGAATTTGTTAAACGAACGAGAAAAAATACTCTGAGGAACTGTGAGATAATATTGGTACTAAATAATAATAATAAGTGAACTACTGAACTAAAATAGTGATACATATCTTTACTTCTAGTGACACATTTTGCGCACCTCTAATGCGTAATCTGACACTAATGCCTATCCCGAGTCTTGCTTGTAGAAAATATGTAGGGAAATAAGTACACCCCTAGTAATATTTTTATAATGCGCATCGCACAAAATGCCTTTTCTGTGAGCTAATGCAAGTTCCTAATGAAGCTGAAGATGACAGAGGTAGTGGACGAGACTCCAGACATTCTTTGGAAATTGTATTAATTAATAATAATATAGCATATTGTGTTGTCTCAACCAATAACTAATTGTTAAAAACGTCAAATTTGTATCGCAAAAACCAGCAAATGACTGAATGTCAACGTTTTTAACAAAAAGGTATAATTTTTGTATGCAATTTGAGGATTCTCATTAATATTTGTAGAAGAAATAAACTATCGTTGGTGTGTTTTACGTCACGTATTGTAGAAAGTATTATCAGAAATTCTGTTAATAGAAAAAATTTGGAGTATACGGCCCACATTAAAAATATTTATAAATAAAAAAATCTGTTAATTGTATTTTTTTAGCTTTTTTCTAACAAAGTATAATAATAAGTATTATTAAAAAATAATAATTTAAAAAATATAATCCATACTATATAATAATATATAATAAAGAGAAAAATGTTTGTTTGTTTATTTCCATTGAATAGGCTCCGAAACTACTGGACCCATTTTGATGAAATTTGTCACAGATGTAGAGTAGATCACGAGAAAGGACCATAGACTTTTTATCGCGGAAAAATGTATGGTTTACGGAAAAAGTCGCGGGAAACATCTAGTTAGTTATAAAATGTGACCCTTTTGATGTTAGTAGGTCGAGAATAAAATAATTTATTTAGTTTTATTCAAACAAAACATCAAATATTAAAATGCTCGTAGCTCGGGGGAGAGTTGCGACCCACAAAAGGAAGCTGCTATTCTATTATCTGCTAATAAAATATCTTAGCCTCGAGACGACATACCTACACTCTATAATTAATTTTATTTAAGTCAGTTATTGTTTACTAGCTGTTGCCCGCGACTTCGTCCATGTCAACTGATGGTGCAATAGGTAATGCATTAATTTCGACCAAATGTGATTACCATAAAAAAGGTTATAGTTAGTCAATCTTAAAAGACAGGCATATACTGTATACATTTTAAAAATCAGGAATAATTCTTTCATACATATTTTTTGGGTAACTTGAACCGTTAACGCAGCGCACGCAAAGGAAGCCCTCAAAGCCCATTTTTCACTGTTGCTTCGCTCCTATTGATCGTAGGGTAATGTTATATAGCTTAAAGCCTTTCTCGACAAATGGACTATCCAACATAAAAATAATTTTTCAATTCGAACCAGTAGTTCCTGAGATTAGCGCGTTAAATCAAACAAACTCTTCAACTTTATAATATTAGTATAGATTGAACCAATATATCGGTCTTGTCCGGCCTAAAGCCTTCCTCGACAAATGGACTATCTAACACAAAAATAATTTTTCAATTCGATCTAGCGGATCCTGAGATCAACGCGTTCAAACACAACAATTTCCCCGTTTTTCCACATTTTCCACTGATTCTTCGCTCCTATTAGTCGCAGCGTGATGTTATATAGCCTAAAAGGCCTCGATAAATGGACTATCCAACACAAAAATAATTGTTCAATTCGAACCAGTAGTTCCTGAGATTAGCGCGTTCAAACAAACAAACAAACTCTTCAGCATTTATAATGTAAGTATAGACTAGCTTTTGCCCGCGACTTCGTCCGCGTGGAACATTAATTACTTTTGGATATCGCTAAAATTTACCTGCGACTTCATTTACGTAGAAGGAGAAGCGCTTCCCCTTCACGACTGCTCGCCGCGCGCTTTTGGTACAATATTATTGCACGCTTTATTATTTGACTACTGCGATATCTTCTAAAATACTCACTGAAATCAAATGATATAAACGCCAAATTTCTTCTTAATTAAATGCTTGTAATGAATAACGTATTTATTTGGATAAGGATTAATATCATCTTTATGAAAACATCCTCACAAATAATGCTTAATTTTAGAACAAATTTGGTTAGTATAAAAAGGTTATTGTGAGCCAACCTTAAAAGATAGATATATATAGTCGCGGACTTTTTTTCAGAACTTTTAAAGGGGAACAATTCTGTCATACATAACTTTAGGGAAACTTTAACCGTTTCCGCAGCGTACGCAGCGCAAGCTCTCAAAAGGAAAAAAACTCGATTTTGAAACATTCTTGATTGGTGCTCCGCTCGTATTGACCTTAGCATGATGCTATATAGCCTAAAGCCTTCCTTGATAAAAGGACTATCCAACACAAAAATAATTTTTCAATTCGAACCAGTAGTTCCAGAGATTATCGCGTTCAAACAAACAAACTCTTCAGCTTTAGATTCTAACATACCTTATTTCATCGAAGTCCGTTCAGTCGTTTTTGATGAAAGAGTAACAAACATCCATCCATCCATATTTACATACAACCCGTGCATTCTCACAAACCTTCACATTTATAATAGTTGGAGGATTTTAACGATCAAGCAATTCAGCGCCATTATATAGAAATTAAGTGCAATCTTAAGTCTGTATCCAAGTTTTGTCTATCTGTGTTCACGTGTTGTTGTACGTGTCACGTGTAGAAAGTTCTAGAAATTTTCTATTATGACTCGAGACCGTGCGCCCGGCTGCCATGTCATCATTATTTTTCATGAGTTTGATAATAGCATCTCAACCAGTTAGATATGAGCGCCGATGGGTGTTAGGTCGGCGGCGGCGCGCCGGCTATTTAGGGTCGGCGGCGGCGGCGTCGGCGGCGTGACCTTGAAAGGGCTGAATTTTGTATGACACTTTTTGTAGTGATGAAAAAGACAACGTAATAACAAAATTTCAAACTACTTTGGAAATAGCAGTTAACTGTGCCTTGATTCCAAAGAGCGTAATAACTGTAATCTTTTTCTATTTACGTTTTATAAACGCTCACATTTTCAAGAACTGACGTCGAAGCCATTTTTATAACTGACTGCATAGACTCTCTAGTGAACAACCAATAATAGCGGAGATCTTAGCCTGAAACACGGTGCAAAATCTCCCAAACAAGCATATCTGCCTGTAGGTGGCACCCCGTAGTCCAGCTCCATCCCGGTTGTTTTTCCTAGACCGTGACTAAAACCGTCCGTGAACTAAATTATGTTCTTAAGGTGAACATTAATTGGGACCCAGTCCTCGCTAGAAGTTATGAAAACTGGGTATAACTCTTAAAAGCTATGCACCTTGATCATGGCGTCAGATGGCATGGCCATGACAGGTTTCTCAAGATATCCGTTGCAGTTGTCCAAGTAGGGTGGAGGCCCGTTTCGTCCTACCTGCCGTCATGGCCCTGAGAACAACCTTCTTAGCATCCATAATATGAACAGGCAGAGGAAGTGGAGTCAGGTGAATCAGGGCTTCAAGTGAGTCGTGGATGCCGAAGAGAGCGCACCTATGATTATCAGACACGCCAGCGTCTGTACACTATTTAATGTTTTGATGCAGCTGACTTGTACAGCTTTTTTTTCTGCGAATTGTGTACACACTACGCATATGTGACAATTGCCTCACTATAGCTGTGTATAATCAAGCAAAGCATTGCCTTCGACCGAAAGCCTCATTAAGAGCTCTGACAAGTCTTGGGCAGGACCACAGAGCACATCTAGCCTTTTTCATAATATCCTCGATGCGCTTATTCCAAGTAAGTCACATAAATATAATATCCTGGATCACTCCAAGATATTTGACCTCGCTTGCAAACGTGGTGGTTTTCCCGAAGAGTGTTGGGGGTTTTAGTCCTTTCAACTTCCTCTTAATAATAACTCCCCACACCGATATCGGTGACGGTGGCCCGTTTCATCGAAACTAAGCCACTACGCAGGAGTAATTTTATAGTGCCCAAGTGTGTGCGCAGTACACAAGAGCACTCTCTTCCTTTACTCTCATAATCCAGTGGGGCGAATAACCAACACGATTTTCGAGAGATCAGGCGCAGGTCCGACTTTTTACATGCCCATCTAACGCATGGATCATCTTTCTTGTCAGATAATCAGGTGATCAGCCTGCATTGTCCTAACCAAACTTGGAAACAACATTTTTTGTTGTTCCAATGCGGGAATCGAACACACGACCTCCGAGTCGAGAGCCAATGCTCGTATGATATAATAGACCACGGAGGCACTTCCTCTTATTGGTGTTAGGTATCAAGACTGTCTTATTAGCATTGACTGTTAGCTTGACCCTTTTGCACCAATTTTGCACCGATGCGCATTTGCCCACCACTAGTATCGCTAGGTCGGATTCGAGCTTGGCTCTCGACTCGTAGGTCGTGGGTTCGATTCCCGCATTGAAACATCAGAAAAAGTTGTTTTCAAGTTTGGTTAGGACAGGCTGATCACCTGATTGTCTGACAAGATGATCCATGCGTCGGATGGGCATGTTCAACGTCGGACCAGCGCCTGATCTCTCGCCAGTCATGTCAGTTACCAGTCCCACTGGATTACGAGAGTAAAGAAAGAGAGAGTGCTCTTGTTTACTGCGCACATACTAGGGCACTATAATAATAACTGCTGGCCTGGTTTCAATGAAACCGGCCACCATCACCGAATCTTTATGGGGAGCTATTATTATTATTAGGATCTTTGAGCATAGAACCTTCTAATTTTCAGTTCATTTAGCAGCCCAATCATTACCAGGGACCACTCCAGCGGCGACAGTACCCCGGTCTCTCCCTGTGGGCATCCTTGGGTCAACCTACTCCTGAGCGTCAAGCCCAAGATAGTTGATGTCGCTACCCTGTTGTTTAGCGTAGCTTTGATCCACTCTATGATGAATCTTGAAGCCAGGCTATCAGGGTAATAGAACAGGTTGAGTTTTTGCCGAACGCTCCTTCAATATCTAACAAGGCGCTTAGCGCAAACTTCTTATCCTCAATGGCTTTATCAATACGATATACTAGCTCGATCTACTAGCTCCATCAATTCAGTAGATCTGCCTTTCTAGTAAGCATGTTGTCTTTTATGCAGAAGTAAGGCTTATATGCTCATAGTCACTGACTGAAATTACACATTATGACTATCCCTCTCACTCACTCGGCGCGCCGGTCTATTTTCGCGGCGGCGGCGGCGCGGCAAAATCGACGGCGGCGGCGGCGCGCCGGCGCGGCGCTCATATCTACAACCAGTGAGTTTGGGAAAATTTACAAAAGTTTTCAACTAACTTCTTGTTTCAAATTTTCAAAATTATTCTTGCCGTCTGAGATTTGTCATCATAGTCACTAACTAATATTTTAACAATTCAGAGTTTTTTTTCTTTTTAATGATAAGTATTTCAAATAATTATTAAAATAAACTGATATGAATTACTTCTTTTAAAGCATTTTGTAAATAGTCGGTGTTTCATAGTAAATTCCAATAGATTTCAACCCCTTCATAATTAAAATATTTTGATAATTACAAACCGAATAAATCATCGCCTTACTAATAATTACTAATTACTATTAATTACTTACTAATAATAATTAAAAGTCGTTAAGCAATACAATGTTTTGTCCGTGTCTTATGCGTTGGAAATGTCGCTTGACAGACGAGGACAAAACATTGTATTGCTTATTTTCTGGATAAATATTTTTATTAGTAAGGGGACACAATGTTTTATGTTGCCGTCTTTGTCTGATTCGTTGGAATAGTCACTTGACAGACAGAAATAGCAACATTGAATACCTTATCCGTTTTGTAAATATTTTTGTCAGTCAGGGAGTTTATTTGATATCTACATGATGCATTTTAACCATTAAATAAAGCAAAAATAAAATATGAAAAACTATCATGCAGCTAGACTGCTAGAGCAAAATTATTTCTCTAGTATATTATGTAGGTTATTACTAACAGACAGTCTCTAATTGGACATGGCCCAAGGCATAGAATAATATTCTCCGCCCCAGATAACTGATAGTATACTAGATTTATCCACGAGTATAAATAACATCTTAAAATATTAAACTTTCTGAGAACATAACATAAAATAGTATGTTAATTAATTTTATTCCACCATTCGCGAAGTTAAAACAATGAGACTGGGACTATATGATCCGGAATTCGGAAGGCCGGAGAAAATTCAAACCATTGAAAATAGAACTCTGCGCTAATATAATAGAGCTGAAAATCGAACACACGAGTGTCGAGTCAAATGTCAATCTTATATAATATGACAGCTCGACACCTAGACACTTCGATTTTCTACTCTATTGTATTAGCGCAGAGTTCTATTTTCAGTGCTCCGATTTCCCCGGGACTGCCGGATTCCGGATCATATAGTCCCAGCCTTATACTGACTGTAAATTGTAAAAAATATGTTCTAAGTTCTTTTTAGTAATTTATCCATCTGCGTGAATACTTACGTCCGACATTTGATCCTTTCAAGCTTGTAATGAAAGTTTCATGATGAAAAAAGTACGAAAAAACTTTGCAAAATAGGTTCTAATGGGAATTTCTGAATAGGTACACAAACAGTAAACCGTACTTTAATGATATAATTGAAATTCTTATACAGCTTACTTTTTTAAATGGGATTTTTTTAAGATATTATAATTAATTTTTATTTTTATTTCTACGAATATACATAATATGATATCTGTAGAATTTCATACAAATTTACTCAAACAATCTTATATGTAATCTATTACTTACCTATTAGATAGATAAAATCATCACTTCTTTAATTCTTTATGCTTCATGATAATAGCTGTGATAGAACATTTGGTAACCGGATCCCATAAATCACAAAAAAAAATCGTCTTTTCGTCCTACTAGAACGAAACTATAGGGCGAACAGACGAACGGCTCAAAAATTCTGGACAAAGCGATGCCCATTTTGTGACATCATATTAAAAGTTTGGTCTTTGAACGATTTGAATACGTTTATTACCTAGGGCTGGCTACAAAGGAAGTGGATTACCCCAACGCGACACACCAATGCCTCCGTGCAAGGTTAATTGGCTTTTGAAAATTTTACATACGAAAATACGGCGCGGGACTTAAAATTGGATCCTTGTTTCAATTATTGCACTCACGCTCTGTGCACTCCGAATAAAAAAAAATCTATTAATACCTGAAGCCAAAACTTATTGCACCTTTTTGCGAAAATTATGTGAACGGAGGAGTATGAAACTTCACATAGATGAGGTGTATATTATGGAGGACACATAATCTTCTATATCTAAAATGCTTGGTCCTGAATGACTGACTCACGGATCAACACACAGCCTAAACCGCTGATCATAGAGACCTGAACCTTGAAGGGTATGTTGTATGACGTAGGCATCCGATAAGAAAGGATTTACCAAAATTCGACTCCCAAAGTGGTTAAAAAGGGGTAAAAGTTTGCTTTGGGCAACGTGATCTCTTGGTCCAATCTACTTCAAATTTTGCATTCAAACATTCCTTATCAGAAATTAATTAAGTTTTTCGTATTTTATTGCATGTGTGAAAATTTCAACGATCTAGCTATCACGGTTAATGAGATACAGCCCGAGTGACGGTTAGATGGACAGACATACAGACAGCGAAGTCTCAGTAATAGGGTCCAGTTTTTACCTATTAGGTACGGAACCCTAAAAACATAATGATGAAACTGACATTTTAATGTGTTTAAAGCTTCAAAGCCGTGGTCAAATGTCATTATGATCTCAAATGTTTTTATAGATAAAGTATCAAACACGATTACAGTAATTAAGAATTCCTACAACCACACGAGTGCTAACGCTCGAATCCATTAACATCACGGCTCTAAAATAATTATCGGATTCAAACTGCTACGCTCCATTAGACTGCGGTTATGGCAACGCTTGCTAAAAATTATTACAAAGGTGTTCCCTCAGCGAGAGCATTCGCGTGTAATGTAACGTTACATATTCCAGCATTACATCAATGTAGGAGGATAACAGAGCATTCCAGCGCGCATTTTGTGATGATACAATGTATGATATCTTAATACAAATTATAGGGCACACACGGTCCGGTCTGCCTTCAGTTCGGCCTGAACGGATGCAAAATCGTATTATATGTGGGCTCGAATCCGTTCAGCCCGAACTGACGTCAGTTGGGTCTAGGGTTGCCACCTCTTTTTTGCAGATGAAAGTACAATGGTTATTACATAGGTAGTAAAAAGTACAATGTATTTAAAATAAAGTACAATTTATTTATTATCAATATTATGTTTAAATACATACTACTTTTTATTGTTTTTTGCACTTTGTATCAAATTAGAATATCTACCTTTACAGTCTATATTTAAATTAAATTAAATAAGTAATACATTTTTAATCAAATTCAGAGACACTTTATTTATTTCGTCTCTCCATTTGCTATTAATTACAGAACATTTTCGGAATATATACCTAATAAAAATGAAATGACTTTAAACAAGTTTAAAAAATTATCATTGCTCTTATTAAACACTTGCTGCCGTTATTGTGCAGTTGATAGTTCTAAAGTATATTGTAATGATTTAAATTTTCAATTATCTTAACAACTTCCCTGTCCGATGAGTCATATATGATATATGACTCACAGGAACGTTTTGGGATAAGTTCATGAGTCACAGGTGACTCATTTCTCTATACAGTTTTAGGCACAATTTTTGTTGTGAACGTGACGCGATATTTTTTTGGATCACACCTGGACGTATGGCAATAAACCTAAAGTTTTTAGTAAAAAAAAAATCGCGATTTTTTTAATATTTTTCATATAATGACTACTAGAAACTTGTAATATATAAAACTCAATTAGGGAAGATTGTCTTTGATTGGAGACGTCAATGGACGTATTTTTGAACGCAGAATTTGAAAATCCAAATTAAATATTATCTGACATTCAGCTCCTATAAAAGTACCACGAGCTTTTTTATAAATGTGGATTTACATGAATTTCCGTGAGCAGGTCTCCACATACCGGTTCTCCTGCGAAAATCTGAAATTATTCGCATGCCTGTGCCATATAGTTTTTTGGACAGCGATAACAATCAACAATCGTTCGTATCCAAGGCGACGGCAGCGATTACTACGACAGCTTCAAACTTTTTTGGGAAGAAAAATAGTGCGCGCGTAGTTCTACCTTTGAGATTGACTTTTATTATATTTTATTTATTTTTATTTTAAGATTTTTTTAAGTTTACTTAAGACTATTTCTTGTATTTTTGTTTAAAGTTATAAACTAATGTTAAGCAGCAGCCAAGATGTAGGGACGTCCACCGATACTGTGACCGTGCCGTTGGAAAATTTAGTGCAGTGTCTCCAATGTCCTCAACCACGATACTTCAAAAGTGAGAGGGGCCTACGTATCCATATAGGTAAGTGCCATAAACAATCGTTAGCCCCTTCTCCTTCAGTAGTTCTATCATCACAAATCTCCATTGAACACCAACCCTTTTGGCAAGAAATTTCCAAATTGAAAAATTCAGTCCCCATACTCAGGCGGATCCCTAGGGGTGCAAGAGTAGCTGTGGCCCAGAAGCTTGCCGAGACGGTACACAAAACTGTAAGTGAAAACTCGAGGCAGGGCTGGGAAAATCTTTTTACTTTTCCCTACCGCATCCTACACGTTACCAGGGATCCCCACAATAATGTCTCCCTCACTTCTCTTGTAAAAAAGAACTGTTATTCCGATTTCGATTTAAACCTAAATTTCTCTTTAACTAAATCGACCAAAAACAACATCCTAAAAAATGTCGAAAATAAAATAAGTGAGGGAGACATTAAAGGCGCCGCGCGGCTACTTTTTTCCAACGACACGATCGCTCCCAACCTCCCAGAAACCCTCACCGCCTTGCAGAATAAACATCCTCCTCAACAATCACCTCAACTTTTCACAGACACCGATGATGTCGAACCAGCCCTCCAAACGTCGGTTGACAGTGTTCGCGGTGCCATCATGTCTTTTCTTCCGGGTTCAGCGGGCGGTCTCGACGGTCTCACCCCCCAGCATCTAAAGGATCTCACCAGCGGTTGCTGTGGGGAAGCCGGAGAGAAGCTCCTGCAGGAAGTCACGAATTTGTGCAACCTGATGCTTCGTGGGGGGGTTGCATCAGATGTCGTTGACATTTTGTATGGAGCAAACCTCTGTGCCTTGAGGAAGAGAGATGGAGGTATCCGGCCGATCGCTGTCGGCTCGACATATCGGCGCCTCACTGCCAAAATAGCCTGCAGGTCCATCAATTCACTAGCTTCCTACTTCCAACCGAAGCAGCTTGGTTTTGCCTGCAAAGGTGGTTGTGAGGCAGCCGTTCACTCTTTTCGCACATTTATTAAAAACCAAAATGACAGTGTATTTTTAAAGGTGGACGTTAAAAACGCATTCAACTCAGTTAATAGGGTTGCCATGTTGGCCCAAGTAAAAGCCAAAGCGCCTGCCATTTTGCCTTTTATGCTTCAATGCTATAAGGAGCCCACCAAGCTTATCTACAAAAATCATCTCATCTCGTCAGAAGTTGGCTGCCAACAAGGCGACCCTTTAGGTCCAGCAATTTTCAGTCTTGCTATAGCAAGAATTTAGAAGTTCGATGGCCGGGTGTATACACCCGGCCATCGAACTTCTAAATTCAAAATTCAACGTTTGGTATTTGGATGATGGGACCCTTGGAAGCGATGCATCTACGGTACTCTCTGACTTCCGTACACTAATCCATGAGTTCCAAAATATCGGCCTAGAATTGAACTTTGGGAAATGTGAACTTTTTGTCCCTGATAATTGTGAGGACAGAGAAGCCGTTATATCCAGTTTCAAAGAAGTAGCCCCACAATTATCAGTTATCGAGAAAGGTTCACTTCTTCTCTTAGGTTCCCCTATTCTAGACGATTCCGTTCCGGAATTTATAAACAATAAATTACAAAATTTTAGTGAAACTTTAGACCGCCTTCTCCAAATTAACTGTCACATGGCTTTTACCTTAATTCGATATTGCTTATTTGTTCCAAAATTTACGTATGTCTTGCGGTGTTGCCAACTTTGGAAGTTCCCCCAACTCCTCAAACGTTTAGACGACACCATAAAACATACGCTTTCTTCCATTCTTAATATAAATTTTGACCACCGCTCATGGACTCAAGCAACGCTTCCAGTACGATTCGGTGGCCTGGGCATTCGACAAACGTCTGACGTAGCCTTACCAGCGTTCTTGTCCTCGGTTCACGCAAACCATGCAGTAATTTTAAAAATATTAGAGCGCTCATCCTGTCCGTTAGCTATCCCTTTTGCGGACGAGGCCAAGAATGCCTGGGACATTGCTAGTGCCGGCAGCAATGTGCCCGAGAACACATTTTCCCAAAGGCTTTGGGACGAGCCCATCTGCAGACTGGTACGGAATAGACTTTTTAACACGTCTTCCAGTCCTGCAGAGCGGGCTCGTCTTTTGGCTGTGGAGAAGTGGGAGTCGGGCGTTTGGCTGCAGGCACTACCGTCAGCCAATACTGGAACACTGCTGGGCCGCAATACATTTCAGCTAGCTACTGCCCTACGTCTTGGTGCCCCCCATGTCGTCCCTCATCAGTGTGTTTGCGGCGCGAACGTAGACAGCCACGGTTATCACGGGCTGTGCTGCTCACGAAGCGCTGGACGCATTTCGCGGCATCACAGTCTGAATGACCTCATTCGTCGGGCTCTTGTCACCGCCGGTGTGCCAGCTATATTGGAGCCCTCCGGTCTAGCGCGCGACGATGGCAAGAGACCTGATGGAATGACCCTGGTTCCTTGGAGTGTGGGACGGGCTCTTGTATGGGACGCTACTTGTGTCGATACTCTTGCTCCGTCCCATATCCAGGGCACCTCGAACTGTGCGGGCGCGGCTGCAAACCAAGCGGAGAACCTCAAACGGCGCAAGTATGAGAACCTTAGCGGAGACCTCATATTTGAACCGTTTGGGGTGGAAACCCTAGGCGCATGGGGTCCGAGTGCACATAAGCTTTTTAAAGAAATCTCTAAAAAGCTTACTGAAGCCACCCGAGACCCTAGAGCCGGGAACTACCTGGCACAACGGATAGCCATTGCTATCCAACGAGGCAATGCTATCAGTTTGCTAGGTACTCTGCCAGATGGGGACGACCTGGGGAAGATTTTCTATTTATAGTTTTTTTTTTAGATATAGATTATTTGTAGGTAAGTCTTCTTTTTGTTAGTACTAATTATTAGTTTTTTTATTTGCCTCTAGTTTTATTGTTAATTTTATGTTTGTTGTATTATTGTAATTTTTATTGAATACACTATAATGGTATGTATAATAATAATCATTATAACCTCAAAGAAATAATTTACTTTCAAATCTAATTACAGTAATTGACAATTGATTGACATTTTACTAATGATAAATCATTATTTTAATAAAAATGCATTTCCACGTATGTGCTTACATATGACTCATTGAACGTGGAATGTAAAATGTATTACGCTACGTTCATGAGTCACATGTGACTCAAATAAAAAACACCAAAATTGGGGTAGTTTATGAAATAATAATTACGAAATTATTATTTTTTATGGAATACAGTAATATTATAAAGCTTATATTAAAAAAAAAACAGTGGACGTGGGGCTTAATTAAAATGAGTTGTATGGGGACAGGGAAGTTGTTAACATGCAATCGACATTGATTGAGCAATCGATGTATTTCGCTATACGTATGAAAAAAAAATCATAATATTATGACTAAAGTTTTCAAAATCCGAAAGAAACCAAATCGTAAAAATAATGTATTTTCGTGTACTTTATTATTAGAGTACAATTACTTGAAATAACATACTATACTTTATTATAAAGTACGGGTGGCAACCCTAGTTTGGTCGGATGCGATTTTTTCCGTGTGTGTGCTCGAATACGTTCAGGCCGAACTGACAGTCAGTTCTAACTGAAACGATCGGCCTCTCGTCTGTGGAGGCCTTTAAGGGGCCCCATACATGATCCGGTCTGCCTTCAGTTCGGCCTGAACGAATGCAAAATCGTATCGTCTGTGTGCAATTTCGAGATCGCGTCAGTCGGCCGTACGTACTGAAGCGATTCGTTCCAGTGTTACCAGCTCTGTTTTTGTGAAACTACTAAACTCGTATTGAATTCTAGTAAAAAGTACTAAATAACTACTAAAGAAGCTACTTAGGAATTCCTGAAGCCCCCAAAAACCATTGCATTTTAGGTTTTGTTATATTCAATTTTTTTCATTCATTGAATTTTACTATTTTTAACCATTAAATTAAAATATACTAGCAAATATTACGTATATTGTAATTAAACGGGTAGTTTTAAGAAAATTACGGACGATTGTATTAATAAGATAAGAAGTATTTTTTTTGTTTTTTTTGTGCTTAACCTAGGCCATTTTGCATATGATTACTGTCTGGCTCTTTCCTACTAAAACACTACTAATAAATAAATTTCTACCAAGGAGGGAATAAAATACTCAATTTAGTAACATTTTGTAAAATAACTAAGTTGGCAACATTAATTCTGGCCTGACCGAGCGGCCTGAACGCGCGGCCTGTCCTGACCGTGTGTGGATAAATCGCTTCAGTTCTTGCCCGAGCCGCGGCCGTGCGGGCGTGTATTGTGTACAAGCGTTGTATGAGTTTTCGCTGTGTTTAAATACAAAATTGATAAACACGACCGTAGCGCGCGGCAAACCAGAATG
The DNA here is from genome assembly GCA_905404095.1 of Glaucopsyche alexis. Taxonomy (NCBI): domain Eukaryota; kingdom Metazoa; phylum Arthropoda; class Insecta; order Lepidoptera; family Lycaenidae; genus Glaucopsyche; species Glaucopsyche alexis. Next base: position 20,182,299 of record FR990042.1, read on the forward strand.
GACTGATGCGACTGTTCCGTGTGTGGGCACGAATCAGATCAGGCCGAACTGACGTAAATTGGATAGGATGCGATTTTTTCCGTGTGTGTGCTCGAATCCGTTCAGGCCGAACTGACGTCAGTTCTAACTGAAACAATCGGCCTCTCGTCTGTGGGGGCCTTTAACATCAATAGATCCCCCGTCCGCTCGGGGGTTCAAAGTCGAATCTTTAATGTTACATTTTACGCGAATGCTCGTCAGTCAGGGAGGTAGTATTGTAATGTAATGCTCAAACGTGAATGCTCCGTAGCAAAAAAAAATTGTTTTGAGATGAATTATTTTTTTAGATCAAAATAGAGTCGTTTAAAGAAGACTCTTGCTATAATCAAATTGGATCCATGGCCTTGTCCGTCATAATATATTTTCTTAATATTAAATGCGGCTTGTAACAAGGACCTTTGTGACGGGTATGTGTGTTTGACTTTGAGTTGTTTTTGATCATCATTTAAATGTTGTTTGTCTTTTATTTCAATAAAATTATCGTAATAGGATTTAAATAGAAATACGTGGGTAACCGAGGTTCTGATGAATTAAAAAAAAACAGAATTTAAAAACGTTTATCTGACCGGAATTTGAACACACCGCATTTAGAATATTAAAGTCGAAATCTAAACTAATATTATAAAGAAGAAAGATACGTATTTGTGTATTTATGTGTGTGTATGTTTGTAATGAATAAACTCAAGAACTAAATGCCGATTTAAAAAAAATTCTTTCACCATTAGAAAGCTACATTCACATATCTACTAGGCTACTTTTTATCCCGAAAACGGAACACTGTACTTTTTCGGTATAAAAAGGAGGATACTCTATTTACACGGGTGGAGCCGCGGGCATTAGCTTACGTTATATATTCGACCCTAGGGCATAGTAATATTATATATTTTTTGCCTAGGGTATATTTTTTCTTAATTAAAAAACAGGGCTCTTTAGTTGTACAATATCGTAATGTTTTTTTTAAGTATAATAAAATAACCCTTTTCAGTTCTCAAATAAAACTACTAAACATATTTGAGTCGTAGCATTGAAACCAACGAGATCCTACTATATAATATAATATTATAAATGTGAAAATTTGTGAGGATGGATTAATGGATGGATGGAATGGTGGATGGATGTTTGTTACTCTTTTACGCTAAAACCACTGAACGGATTTCAATGAAATTTGGTATGGTAGTAGTTAACGCTCTGGATTAAAACAAAGGCTACATTTTTTATCCCGGAAAAGTATAGTGTTCCGGTGGGATAACCAATAATATATTCACGCGGGCGGAGCCACGGAAAAAGCTAATTATTGATAAACTGTTGCACGACGAAAGAACATAATACATTACTTAAAAATAAAAATGCGGAGTTTCCCAAGAATGAGACCTAGAGTCTTAGATACCTAGATGGATTTTTCACCTACAAAACCCCCGGTATAGTAAATTTAATGGAAAGTCTTCCAGCCGTTATCGAGAAACCGATTATATCATATAACTAGCTTTTGCCTGCGACTTCGTTCGCGTGAACCAGTTACTTTGGAATATCACTAAAATTTACCCGTGACTTCATTTACGTAGAAGGAGAAGCGCTTCCACCTTACGACTGCCCGCCGCGCGCCGTAGGTACAATATTATTGCGCGCTTTATTATTTTATTACTACGATATCTTCTAAAATACTCATTGAAATCAAATTATGTAAACAGCAAATTTCTTCTGTGTTAACGTGTTAACGTGTTTACTTGTATAAAGATTAATATCTGGGGGCACGGCAGTGCCCCCGCCAAGTCGAGCGCGAAGCAAACACTGCCGTACCAACCTTTACTGGAACCATTTCGCCGCATTTTCAGGCCCCTATTTGAGAACCTCTGGATAAGACCAGAACGCAGAAATTTTCGTCATCCAGTAAGCTATAATCACATACTTAAAATCCAAAATTTCAAGTCTGTAGGTCATTTAGTTCCGAAGTTAAGCGAAAGCAAAGTTTCGCATTTATGACACTCACTCACTCACTCACTCACTTATACACTCACTCATGATCATCAAAATAGAACTAGTACTTCCCATAAACTCAGAGAGCTGAAATTTGGTACAGAGTTAGGGTTTAATGGCCACATAAAGGGAAAACTATAAAAACTAGGATAATCGATCTGGGGGCACGGCAGTGCCCCCGCTAAGTCGAGCGCGAAGCAAACACTGCCGTACCATTCTTTACTGGAACCATTTCGCCGCATTTTCAGGCCCCTATTTGAGAACCTCTGGATAAGACCAGAACGTCGATCTGGGGGCACGGCAGTGCCCCCGCCAAGTTGAGCGCGAAGCAAACACTGCCGAACCATTCTTTACTGGAACCATTTCGCCGCATTTTCAGGCCCCCATTTGAGAACCTCTGGATAAGACCAGAACGTCGATCTGGGGGCACTGCAGTGCCCCCGCCAAGTCGAGCGCGAAGCAAACACTGCCGTACCATTATTTACTGGAACCATTTCGCCGCATTTTCAGGCCCCTATTTGAGAACCTCTGGATAAGACCAGAACGTCGATCTGGGGGCACGGCAGTGCCCCCGCCAAGTATAGCGCGAAGCAAACACTGTCGTACCATTCTTTACTGGAACCATTTCGCCGCATTTTCAGGCCCCTATTTGAGGAGCTCTGGATAAGACCAGAACGCAGAAATTTTCGTCATCTAGTAAGCTATAATCACATACTTAAATCCAAAATTTTAAGTCTGTAGGTCATTTAGTTCCGAAGTTAAGCGAAAGCAAAGTTTTGGATTTATGACACTCACTCACTCAGTCACTCACTCATGATCATCAGAATAGAACTAGTACTTCTCATGAACTCAGAGAGCTGAAATTTGGTACAGAGTTAGGGTTTAATGGCCACATAAAGGGAAAACTATAAAAACTAGGATAATCGAACATCTGGAGTACCTGGTGACCCTGATTAGAAAACACAAGAGCCCAACCAAACTATTAGAGATCGACATACCGCCTTTACAAAAAATATTCAACATGGTGGTGGGCCGCTTCATTTGATGTCAAAAATCGAAGGTCTGAAGTATCTGATGAAGAATCCTCAGCTGGTTTCAGCTGATTAGAGATATGGTAATGCCCCCCTTCCACTATTGGTACATAAAAAAATCGACTGTCATTTCAAAAACCTAGCGAAGTGGGACACATCTTCTAATTTAATCTAGTCCGTAGCATTCCACTGCTGGGCGAATGCCTCTCTTTCTGCTTTTGATACGCATATAAATAAAATTAAAGGAAAACTCTGGATAAGACTAGACTGGCTTTTATACTTATATTTACAAGTTTACAAGAAGAAATAGTCGAACGATTAACTTTATTGTACTCGATCATTACACAAATTAAATAAACAAATTACACTGAAATCTAGTAAAATAAATCAATATGCCCACGTTTCTACAAAAAGAAGTGAAATCCTACCAAAAACATTCTGTAAAAAACTAGCCAAGTCTCGATAGAGCTGCTTGTTTATCTCTAAAAAGTAGTGAAATCTAGACAAAGTCGTGCCAAGTCTAAGGTTCCTTACTGCGATTTCTTTATTATTATCGTTAATGTTGGGTGACTTGGCCGTTGAACATTCTTTATACGTTACAAGTGGGTACAAGTCAATTTTGTTTACACGTAATATATATCTGTTGTAACTACCTATGTTTGTTAAGCGAGATAATAGCCCATACTGGTATTGGTAATTGGACGCTAGTGAGTAGTGTCTCATTTTAGGCTGTTGTTGATTGTAGAACACATGTATTGGAGCAATGGTGTCATGGAGCCCCTTTTGTACCATTGTGTACCCTTCAACGGCCAAGTCACACAACATTAACTATAATAATAAAGAAATCGCAGTAAGGAACCTTAGACTTGGCACGACTTTGTCTAGATTTCACTACTTTTTAGAGATAAACAAGCAGCTCTATCGAGACTTGGCTAGTTTTTTACAGAATGTTTTTGGTAGGATCATCTTTATGAAAACACCCTCACAAATAATGCTTACAGTGGAGTGGGACTACAAGAAAAAAACCGGCAAAATGCGAGTCGGACTCGTACAAAACGGCAATAAAATACTTTTTCCGTAATGGAGCCCCCTTAAATAGTTATTTTTTTCTGTTCTTTGTATTTGTTGTTATAGCGGCAACAGAATACATCATCTGTAAAAACTCAACTGTCTAGCTATCATGGGTAAGGAGATAAGTATAGTCTGGTGACATACGGACAGACGGACGGACTGCGAAGTCTCAATAATAGGGTCTCGGTTTTTAGGGTTCCGTGTCTCGAAAAGAAAAAAAAGGAACCCTTATAGGATCATTTTGTAGTCCGTCCGTCTGTCTGTCAAGACTCTTTTTCTCAGGAACGCGTGGAGGTATCAAGCTGAAATTTATATCTAATACTCAGGTCTAATACTGTCCTTTAGAGCTGTGAAAAAATCAAACTTCTCAGCCAACGCAATCAAAAGATACAGCCGTTTATCCCGCAAATTTTCGACACTCGCAAGGTTCTGAGTTCACGGGAACTACCCTGTAGGTACTTCCCGTGAACTCAGAACCTTGAAATTTAGTACGAAGCAACGTCTTATAGCACAGATAAAGGAAAAATTGCGAAAACCGTAAAATTTTAGTTACATCATATAATAAAAAATTAAAATATTTTCAATTATTTGAAACTTACTACCCCTTCCACATAAACGCGTAGAGGTTTTAAATTGAAATTTATATCAAATACTCAGGTCTATAATACTTTAAGCTATAACAAAATCACTACAGGTTTGTACGGAACCCTCGGTGCGCGAGTCCGACTCGCACTTGGCCGGTTTTATTTCTATTTGGGTGCGAAACCATTAAAAGCAAAAGGTTTGACATAAACCTGGATTTATAAAGCTCCTGTTGAAAAGGAAATGTATTTTAAATATTTCAGGTTGCCATTAAGCGGCTGTCTCTAAAAGCGTGCTGTACCTACCCGTCCGGAAATTTTAATGACAATCTTGTATACTGTATACCCTTGGTATACCCTTTATTACATTCAAATATCATTATTTATACTTCATAAAAATACAAATAAAAGCAAAAAGTATAAATTAATAAATTGTTTTCTCTTTAGGAATTTACCTATATTATGATTAATTTTAAGTTCAAACTTTCATAAAATAACTTCTCCTAGCACGATACCATCAAATAAACACATCAACACTGTCTAGGGATATTTTGTGTTAAGTTCTTAAACTTAAAAAATACTGGCCAGTTTTGAATTATTTTAAAGAAAGCTTATTTTGTAAACCTTTTGAAGGATTCTAAATTTGAATTTGATAAATAAGAAATTAAAAACAAAAGATTTACAGGGCATAATGGTAGCGAAGTCTGAAGGTTTCATTTACCTACAGTAGTTTTTGTCTATTTTGTGTCAAATTTAAGTTTTATAACAAGTTGTCGGTCAATTTCGAATTAATGTTATTGTGTGCATCATGCAGCGGCGCCATTTAACGAGAGAGGAAATGTTAAGGGCAGTAGGCATGCTCCAAGCTGGGGCTACTCAATGAATTATTGCTGAGGAGATTGGAACAAGACAAAACGTGATATCAAGGTTATGGTCACGTTATCGTGCTACTGGTGAAGTGGCTGAAAGACACCCAGGGAGGAAACGCATAACCACTCAACGACCGTACGGTATTAGACCGTACCGTATTTCGCTTTCTTTCGTATTGCTTAAATTGTGTCTTCGTTTATTTTTTAAGTTAGAAATAAATGGGTTTTGTAGCGTTTATTATCACGATATCTAGCATCGATGGATTTTTTAATAGTCTATTGCGTAAGTGAACATATTAAGTTTACTATAGAGTACAACTCTTTTTAAATTTCATCTGTTTGTATCACCTTCAGATGGTTTATTACCCATACACCCTAGCCTTTTTATTTAAGCTTCGTTTGTTATTACTTAATAAACATAAATATGGACACATCACACACAAGCTTCACAGGGGGACCACCCAATTAATACACAATGTAGTTTGAAATTGTTAACAAACCACGTTAGCACACGTGTTACTTAGGTTGCCCTATTATGCTGAAACTAATTCAAGTGACCTCAGTTACAACGTAATAATATATATTATAATATAGTGAGAGGCCAAGCAATTAAAACCATTCCATTTAAGTAAGGTGTTCTTTAGGAGATTTACGCGAAATAACGAGTGAGAATACAAGAAAAAAACCGGCTAAGTGCAAGTCGGACTCGTACAAAATGGCAAAAAATCACGTTTACTGTAATGGAGCCCCCTTAAATACTTATTTTTTTCTGTTCTTAGTATTTGTTGTTATAGCGGCAAAAGAATACATCATCTGTGAAAAATTCAACTGTCTAGCTATCAAGGTTAAGGAGATACCTACAGCCTGGTGATAGACGGACAGACGGACGGACTGCGAAGTCTCAGTAATAGGGTCCCGTTTTTACCCTTTGGGTGCGGAGCCCCTCATATTATATTATGCCCTTATGTAGGTACTTCGTAAAAACTAATAGTGGTTTCAAATTCAATAGAAGCAAATTTTTATAATATAGTACCTACATACATTTGAGTATATAATAAAATACAAAACTTACCTTTGTTCGACGTATTCCACATAATTCTTTGTATTTCTCCAGCTTCTGAACCACTTTCTGATTCCGAACACAAAGAATTATTGAAAAAGATTTTCTTATTGTTTACGATTTTGAAATTTCTGCTTATCGGCACACTTGTGGTTCTCACGGGCGGTTGTGGTGGCGTCTTGGCGTATTTAATTTCATTGCAAGAAGCCTGCGAAGTGTTTCCTGTCTTATTCGAGAAATCGAATTTAAATACCTCCTCATTTTTCGATAACCTCGCGTCTTCGTAGACTGTATCATTTTGAAGGATTTGATTAACATTTTTCTGAAGCTCGAATATTGATCCTCTTTGATAAGTCATTGGATATTTCGAGACCGATGACGTGGGTGTGTACAAATTCCCTGGATGTCTGTATGTGATATCTGAATCCGCATAAGATACTCGAGAGTTAATGAATGAGTCGGTCCGTCGTTCAGGTGCGCCTCTTGTGAACGGTGAGGATGCATAAACTTGTGGATTCAAACTAGGGCTTGCGGCTCTTCGTTGTAAACTACTAGTTCGCGAATCTATTATTAGTGAGCTCGGAGTGCTACGAGCGGAGTTTGTATATGAAACTTTCGAACTCGCTGAATTCATTATCGACTGCCGCAAAAGATATTCGTCTTCCTGCTGTTTTAATTCTTGTATTTTGTGCCAGTAAAACGCTTCAACTTGTTGCCTAGTTTTCTCTTTCTTAAGAGAATCATCTAGTTTATTCATAGGCGATTTTGGTATAGGGGAAGGTGTTGATTTATTTCGAGAGCTGGTTCTGCTCATCGAATTCCGCTTTTCTTCAACTTCGATCATTGTTTTTCTTACATGTTCATACGGCGATACGGTAGTAGGCATATTAGGAACTTTGTGATAAGTTGCTATGGGCGAAGTCGGAGCAGAATAATTGTAAGGTTTTTCAAAGATATTTTCATTTACCGTTTTCTTTTTCTCTCCTTTGTCGGGATTATTTTTATCAAAAGAGAGACTTCGGGCTCTTGTTGGTTGTATAGTTCGCACTTCAGCTTCCTTTTTTGGTGATATCAGAAATTTTGTGCTAACTTTTTTAATCTCCGCTCCAACGGAAGCTGGATTAGATTGAACTTGTGACGCACGATAAATTTCTATTTCATCCATAGGTGATATTTTGTCCGCTAGTTTTTCTACGGAATGATAGTATACATCGTGATAACCAGGTTTTCTCAAATTTTCTTGAGCTCTGCTACACTTTGGGGAAACGCATATCACTTCATTTTGAGGCTTTGGAGGTACTTGAGGACGGGCCATATACCTAGATTTTACATCATCCTCAGTGTTAGAATGATATTTGGTTTTCAAATTATCAGAAACTAATGTACTACTCGATAAAACATTAGCAATCGTTTCATTATTTTGAATAGGAGTATTAACCGATTTGAGATTTTCATATATCCTTTCACTATTTTCACGATCTTGATAAACGTCTTTTCGTTCTATAATCAATCGAGGGTTATAATATTTATTACTTTTGCTGGAGCTACTCCCGTGGTTTGACTTTTGTTCAGTTTCAGTAAAAGCATGTTTGTCTTTACTTTTGTGAGAGAAAAATATATTTGGAAATATTTTTCGGAAACTTCCTCCTCGTTTCTTTTCCGCCATTATAGCATCAATACCTGCAAAAATTATAATAGTTTAGGCAACAGGCTAAATATATGTTTTAATAATAATAGTATCTGGGTAACCGAGCCATGCTCGGATTCTTATGTTAATTCTTATGAATGTAAAAAAAAAGAATCACAAAAATATTTATCTTTTCAGGATTCAAACCCCACACCAACATTCCGAATTTCCTGCTGACTGACTGACTTAATAGAATGAAAATTATTGATATACCTACTAGCCGACCTGGCAAATATTGTTTTGCCATACCTATATAATATTATTTTTATAATTTAGGGATCGGAAACATAGATAACGACCGATTCTCAGACCTACCGATTATGCATAAAATTTTTCATAAGAATGTGTTAAGCCGTTTCGGAGGAGCGTGTTCGCGAACACTTAAGACAATAAAGTTTTATAGATAGACTAGCTGACCCGGCAAACGTTGTTTTGACATATATATTATTTTTATCATTTAAGAGTTGAAAAAATGGATTACGATTTTCGACCAATTCTCAGACCTACTGCATTTGCAAATAAAATTTCATAAAATCCCCGAACACGAGACATTTTAAATATGTTAGAAGACTGTTGCACAACGCAAGAAAAAACATAGCTTAAAAATGCGCAGCTTCCCAGAGGTGAAACCGAGCTAGATAGATTTTTCTTCCCAAAAACTCCCTGTATACTAAATTTCATGGAAATACATAAATTTATTTATACAAGATTATATATACAAGATTAGCTCGTTTAAAATATAAGATTGTTATGAACGTCGTGTACTATTTAATAATTAAAGAAATATAACGTAAAAAATTAATGACTACAAGTTCCTGTTAAAAATTAAACGAAAATTATTAATGAGGATTACAAGAGTCAACTTAATAATATAATAGATATTAGTTCAGTTAGCTTTTAGTCTCTGCCGTAATTAAAGTTACGAGAGTGTTTGCCTTCTGATAAGTTGTCCTCAAAACGGTTCAGAATATAAGCATTATAACTAACATAAACAATTTTACTAAGTAACTGCCGAGAATAAATTGCTGAATAAATTAACCTATCAAAAACATAAATGTGAAACGAGAACCAAGTTCAATATTATGATATATACCTTAGTTGTTGACTCCAACGACAAAAGAAGTGAGATCTAAGTAGGTGACAAGTTCATTGGTCAGTCCTGAAATTTATTTATCACAACATAAAATATAATTTCTTCGTATAAGTTAGGATGATATATTATGTATATTGTAGCCTTAGGTCTGACTTAACTAGTTTTCATATATGAATTATACTATAACCTTCGCAATTTCTAAGCCTGTTACTTGTTTTATTCTTATTTTAATATTCCGAAAATTTGGCTTGCTGGTAGAAACTAGCAATCGAACATAATAATTCGTATATTATGAAAACTAGCCAAGTCAGACCTTAGGCTACAATATATTATCCTCAGTTATAAGTAAAAATGATATTTTATGTTGTTATAAATAAATTTCAGGACTGACCATTGAACTTGGCACCTATTTAGATACTACTTCTTTTGTCGTAGAAGTCAACAACCAAGGCATATGGAACTTGGCTCTCATTTCACATTTATGTTTTTGATAGGATATCATTACTTTTTGTACATAAATTATTAGTAGGTACTTATGTATAACGAAGTTAATACCAAAGTTAAGTGTCCCTAATAGAAACAATGAAGTTAAAAATATAATAAAATGATAGCAAAATTACCAGTTTCTGATTTATTCCTTTGTATTCACCTAATTACCTAACTGCAGTCTGCATGCCAAATTTAAACTCTCTAGATTAGATCAGTCAGTGATAAAAATGACGACTTTTAACCGACTCCAAAAAAAAGAAGGCGGTTATACGTTACGCTGTATATAATTATATGTATATGTGATGACATACGATGGTAAAATTGTAAGAACTGTTAGATTGTAATATAACTAGTGAAATTGTAAAATGTTAATAGACTTCGGACGCGAATATGCTGCCTATAATTTAACACATTATTTTTCGTTATATTATAAGTAAATATATAGTTTTGAATCTTTCAACATATTATTACAATCTCGTTACTGATTTTACAATCTAACGGTTTTTACGATTTTACGGTGACATAATTATATATTATGTATTAACTAAGTAACTTCGCCGTCTGTTGACTGAATTTCAAAATTATTTTATGATGTAAACGTAAAGGATTCGAAGTTGGTCCCGTTTTCACCAAAGTGGTGACCTGATGATGATGACGATCATGATGATGATCCATGAAGAATCAAGGGAACTCGAAATTTATATGGACACATATAGTGATTTTGACTTTACTGAAGTAATCCAAGCATATGCATGCTACTAAAAAGTAAGATTTTGCACCTAGTTATACCGTGGATCCAAAAGTACTGAACAGAACTTCTGACTCATTATACATGTTTGGGGATTTCGGCGTTGTTTGAAGAACTGCAAGCATATGCCACTAAGATAATTAGAGTAATCATCATTATCACCACTATCACATTATGATGATATAAAGGATACCTACTTCTCATAGTATTTTATACCGACACGGATATATGTGAACATTACTCGGCCGTTTATAGACCTATTTGCAAAATTCTTTTGTTGTTGTAAAGGATATATTCGGAAATTGGTCCTTTAGCCACTAAAGTGAAAATCTGATGATCGGATGAGAAGTCGAGGGAAATCCTCGAAATTTATATGGACACATATTATAGTGATTTTGACTTTTTCTGAAGTAACACAAGCTTAAGCTACCAAAAGATAAGATTTTGCACCAAGGTACACTGTGGATCCAAAAGCACTGAACAGAACTCCGCAGTCTTTATAGATACACGTTTGGAAATTTCGGAATTGTTTAAAGAACTGCAAGCATATGCCATTATGTAACTTACAGTTATCATCATCATCATCTTATTTACAAAACCTAATGGAAGCTTGGCGCGTATTCAACTATAATTATATTCGATCGCTTATTTTAAACGTTCTTAAAATGCGTTAATTATAATTTAATAACCTAACCAAGAGCATGTCAGGACATGTCTAAGGAGGGTTCCGTAACTATAAACGCGTAATATGCTTTTATTTTAATTACTCCAAAAGTTACTGTCCGATTTGGTTCACAATAGTTTTCCTAAAGAGTTTTTAGCATGATCTATCAGCATGGAAATTTGCAAGTTTCTATCTCCTATAGTTTAAAAATGCTAGGGGGGGGACCAACTTACAAACTACTTTGGAGGCCGATTACTCAAAAATGGTCAACTTTATAAAAAAGTAACGTATGAAACCTTGCCCTTATTTTAAAAGACCTATTCTATGATACCCCACACGATGGGGTAGAGTGAAAAAATATTTTTCATCCCCACTTCACATGTATGGAGAGCCACCCCTAAAATATAAAATTATGATTTTTTTATGATCCCGAAACCGTGATCTATATACAATCTATAACTGCACCAAATTTCATCAATTTATATTCATAATTACAGGAGCTAGAGGCGCGGACAGACAGACAGACAGACAGACAGACAGACAGACAGACAGACAGACAGACAGACAGACGGACAGAGCGAAACTATAAGGGTTCCTTAAGTATTACGGAACCCTAAAAAATCTCACTAAAAAGGGAAAATATTTTATTTTTAAACAAAAAATTAAACGGACTTCAAAAGTCAAAACAAACAAAAAAGTATGAAATAAACCTTATTTTCTAAATAATTCCCCTTTTAAATTCGGCTAAAATTTTAACTATTCTCTACACAATCTTCATAATTTTGAAGCCGATACCGGTTTAATTTTTTAATAATACTGTACTTCATAATCTAAGGTAGTGTGTGTTGTCGTTTAAAAAAATAGCTTTATGCACACCCTACTACACATAAACTTTATCTGTGCCAAATATCATACTCCTTCTTTCGTATAATACTCGTAAGTACTGAAAGATTTTATATACACAAAGTTCAAAAAATAGAAAGACTTATTATTGTATAAATGTATAAGCTCAACTAATGGCTAAAATAACAGTTTAAGACTCGGTGTTATATTTTTACTTGGACACACTTTTTTATTCCATAAAATAAATTTAACATGCTCGTTCTTATTTATACAAAGGAGCATTGTGCGAAACTCGCTCGGGTGGATAACACAGCTTACCCTGCTTACCGTACCTATCTGTCGCATTGCAGCATTTGGTGTTATCAATTGCGCTGAGCAAATGGATAGGTACCTACACTATCCTACTCATATTATGAATGTGAAAGTTTGTGAGGATGGATGGATGGATGTTTGTTCCTCTTTCACGCAAAAACTACTGAACGGATTTCGATGAAATTTGGTATGGTAGTAGTTTAGGCTCTGGGTTTAAACATAGCCTACTTTTTATCACTAACCTTGTAGACCGAGCTTTGTGCGGAGTTATAGTAGGACGATAAAATACTTTTCATACCACCTGCTCGACAATGTTCGATTATATATCACGCAATCTCAACGTAAAGCATGTCATTGACTCCCAAGGGAGATAATGTTGTATGAAACTCCCGAGGGATTAAAGTGATTTGAATTTGGAACGTTAAAATTCGTATGAAAATTCCTAATAGATACGTATCTATCATAGAGTTTTTCAATAATAATATGGTATTGCTGAGAGTTTATTCGAACATCGAACTGGCCACCTATAATTTTAATATTCTCACGTGTCAAAATCGTCAGTCACAAGTTCCTGAATCTTTAAGTACTGCTCCACCATAACTTCCATAAATGTTCCTCTGTCCCTCCATAACTGGACAAATGTGTCGAATATCAATATTAATTTTTAACAAAATAAATGTTATATTTTTGTAGCCCTGGGTTTTTATTGCCTCGCAGTAGGTATGAAAAGTAGAGTATGCACCTCTGGGATAAAGCCTGTCTTCGTCTTGGGCAGCTTGAACCCCTCGCTTTACTCAGGACTCTACATAACTCCCTCGTTTCACTCGGGAGTTAAGTTTTAACTCCCTCGCTACGCTCGGGAGTTAACTCTACGTTACGCTCAGGGTCCAATATGCTGTCCGTGACATAAGACACTGCTTTATCCCCTTGGTGCATAATCTACTATAAAAATATAAGAGAAATGAAATAAAAACAATCACAAAAATATTTATCTGACAGGGTTTCAAACCTAAGACCAATTCGTTAACAACGCACAAATTACCATTCTTTCATCCAGCTGAATTAGTCCGATTGCCTAATGTGACCAACCGTGACAAGGTAGGGGTAAAAAATCGTGAAATTCGTGTGACGTTATTTATGGATGGCCCCTTATCATGATGTATAGTGTGATGATGGTTGTGGTGATGATGATTATTTAATAGTGACATATGCTTGCAGTTTTTTTAATAATGCAGAAATTTCCAAACGTGTATCTTTAAAGACTGAGGAGTGCTGTTCAGCCCTTTTGGATCCAGGGTATACCTTTGCGTAATATTTAACTTTTTAATAGCTGTGAATGTTCAAAGGATAGATATCTGTAAAATACCATGAAAAATACGTCTATGCAACATAATATTATCACGATGTATGGACTATGGTGTGATGATTATGGTGGTGGTGATGATGATTATTATTTAATAGTGACACATTGTTGAAATTTCTAAGCGTGTATATTTAAAGACTGAGCAGTTTTATTCAGTGCTTTTGGATCCAGGACATACCTTGGCACAACATTTCACTTTTTGGTAGCATATTATGCTCGAGTTACTTACTTCAAAAAAAGTCAAAATCACTATCGGTGTCCCTATAAATTTTTAGGACTTCTCTCGATTCCTCATGGATCCCATCACTAGATCTACCATTTGGTGACAACGGGACCAATCAGGAGTCAACCCTTTACAATAAAAAATAATTTTGAAAATCGGTCTACAAACGGCGGAGTAATCGCGTAACGTCACACAAAAAAAACATACACACGAATTGAGAACCTCCTGTGTTTTAGAAGTCGGTTGAAAAGTAAAATATTACCGTAAATATATCGTATTCCCATATTTTTATGAAAATACGAGTGATAATATAATATACTAGCGACCCGCCCCGGCTTCGCACGGGTACAATGTATATATCTGTATAATCTATGGGTACAATACTGCGGCTACCTCATAAATCTAAACTCCCCTCCCGCACGCACACCCCCGCCTTGGTGACGCCTACTTCGCAACGGGCCGCGGAGCAAAAATCGTAATATTTTAATTTCGCCATAACTTCAAAACCAAACGTCCAATTTTAATCATTCAAGGACCAAATATTATCTACATAAACTGTACTTAGTGATACATAAAATAATTTATTTTGATAAGGATTAATAGCATGAGTAAAATAAACGCGTTTAAATGTAGTCCAAAAAAAATCAAGATTTCTAAATAAAAAAATTGTTGTTGTGCCTCACTCGACATAGATATAGGTATAGTGTGTTGCGGACTTTTTTGTAGATATTTATAAGATCTACAATTAATTAGAACATTTTATGGTTCTATCTTTTATAGTTTAGGCAGCGTACGCAAAATAAGTAACTTTTCTGGTTGATTTTTTACACCTTGTGTCCGAATCGGTCCATTACTTTTTGAGCTTATTCATTACAACCAAACAAACAAACAAACATACAAACAAAGATTTCCTCTTTATAATATTATATTATAATATATTAGGTATGTAGGTATCTACCTTCTACCATAGATTAATAAATAGTTACAACGTATTCTACATAGGTACTTTCAATTTTAAATACCTAAATAAAATATTGCGAGCTTCGGAAAACAATATTTGAAACTTCGTTGTTAATTTCAATAATACACGAATTGAAAAACATGACAAAATATTATAATATTATACCTACCGCAGTTTTTATACTTGGTGTTATCTTGTGGGATAAAATTAAGTATTGACGTATAAACTATTGTTTTTAATCCCCATTCCCCTTAAAGGTAATAAAAACTGCCTTCACCACCCGCACCCCGCACCAGGATTCTACTATTTTTAAGCTCTAGTTAATGAGTTTTAAAAGTTCTTTTTAGGGTTCCGTAGTAACTACAAGGAACCCTTATAGGTACTTTCGCTCTCCGTCCATCTGTCCGTGAAGTAGGAATGATTTTTTTCATTTTACCTGATGGGGTACCGTCGTATTGGTCCATTTACATAATTGAGTGTTTGGATACATTACTTTTTTATCATTTCACCACCTCCAAAGTGGTTTACAAATTTCCCCGCCCCTCTGGCGTTTGTATGGTAAGAGGTAAAAACTTATAACTTTACAATATGCTGATAGGTTCTGCTAAATACTCTTTAGGAAAAATATTTTTAAGCGAAATTGGACAATATCTTTTAAAGTTAGGTACCTATTTGAAAATCCTACATAACATATTGTATTGATACTTTATAACAAAAGTAAAGCGGAATTTTGATTCCGAATTCTGAGTACCTACCTGATTTTGATTTCTTATAAGTCTTGTTTACTAAAATATAAATTAAATATTTTGTATGAGAACGAAATTTCAAATCTATAGATAATTTATAAGAGCTCCGTGGCCTAGTAGGTAGACCGTTTGGTTCGACCGACTCGAGAGAGTGCAGGTTGTTGTGACGTGTACCAATGAGACTTTTCAGATCTCAAGTACATTATACGGACGCTCTAACGGTGAAGGAAAACATCATGAGGAAACCCGCACATAGTGGTCCCAGACGTATTGACCAGTCATTCCTCTGGACTAGGCTGACTATGATGAGAGAATGCCGTATGTGCTTGGGCAACCATACGACATTTATAAACCAACTGTCCCAGGCACTACAGTATTTCAAGAGTGGTTACTTCGCTCGGAGAATACTGTACAGATCATCCATTGATTGATGAAAAGGCCTAAGATAATTTATGTTTGAAAGACAAATGGAGTGCCTAATAAAGAATTGTACGCAACTCAGGGACTTTTGGCTCAAATGAATAATTGAGTGTTTTGTAGCTCAATTATTGAGAAAGATATTGAAATATTCATATTATTATCATGATATTTACAATTCTACCATATCTAAATTGCTGGAAAGAAATAATTTTAAGAAAATGAAGTAGGTACTTGGTTTTTAATCATATTGTACTGATGTATGTGTCGCAGCCATCTGGTTGAATCTGCGATTTGATTGAATCACTAGCGCGTTCATTGAATGACGATATTCAATTGAATGGCTGAAGGACAACTCGTCAAGTTGTTTAATGTAACGTCTTGACTGAACGACTATGCTATGCTATAGTCATAAATGGTATATTATAGCCGACTTTGTAATGTTTGGTTGGGGTGACCATAAGTTCGCAACTTAAAAGGTAACTTACATTAGATAACCAAAATGAGGACATTACATGACATATAATTATGATTTTATATCGTATTTTAAGTTTTAAGATATTTTTACAACATTATGGTAATTCCTTGAATTATCAAGGAATTCAAAGAATCAAAGACTTAGGTAAATCCATGCTGTCACACTATTTTATTACGAATAACGCACTTTAAAGTAAATTTAATATCAACACAGTGCTATCTGTGCGAGCTGTTTGACGCCATATTTGTTTTGGTGACTAATAGCGCCGTAGTGGGAAAAAAATTAACTAAATTTCAATCACCTGACTGATTTTACGTCCACTCTGTTCAAAGGGCTATGTTATAATCCGCTAACTAGTTGGACGTTGAGTGACACTTGTTCAATCAACGTTCGGCCTTGTCATTCAATTGAATGTCGACATTCAATGAACGCGCTATCATTCAATTAAATAGCAGATTGAACCTATGCTGCAACATAGGTATGCAAAAGAAAAAAAAATTGGAAAACAGTTGATCTAAAGGCCATCCGTGCAATCCGCGCTTAAATTTTATCTAATGCGTCCTAAAAATTGTCACTAATAAATTTCTTTCATCAGACTTATGAGCTCGGAGAGCTGGTGAAAGTTTAATATTAACACTATTTTTTTTTCAAACCGTCATAACTTTGGAATGAATCAGCCGATTTTCACGTGATTGGCGGCAATCGATGCATTTTTTCACGTCCTTTAAAATAATCGACAGCAAAATTTTTTCAGGAAACAGCTACCTAGTATAAGTATATTTTCACAAAACGCCCAAGTATCAGATAGAAGTTAAGACACTTAAGTGTCTTAAAAACATGAATAAAACAAACCGGCCAAGTGCGAGTCGGATTCGCGCACCGAGGGTTCCGTAAAAACCTGTAGTGATTTTGTTACAGCTTAAAGGTATTATAGACCTGAGTATTAGACATGAATTTCAATTAATACTTCTACGCATTCATGAGGAATTAGGGGTAAGTAGTAAGTTTAAAATTATTAAAAATATTTTATATTATGATGAAACTAAAAATTTACGGTTTTCATAATTTTTCCTTTATCTGTGCTATAAGACGTTGCTTCGTGCCAAATTTCAAGATTCTGAGTTCACAGGAGTTCTTTTGAGTTTGCGAGTGTCGAAAATTTGCGGTACCTATTAACGGCTGTATGATCTTTTGATTGCATTGACTTAGAAGTTTGATTTTTTCACAACTCCAAGGGACCGTAGACCTTAGTATTTGATATAAATCCCAGTTCGAACGCGTTCCTGAGAAAAAGGGTCTTGACAAACATTCGGACGGACAACAAAGTCATCCTATACGGGTTTCGTTTTTCCTTTCGAGGGACGGAACCCTTAAAACAATAAAAAAACCGAATGGTGGAAACCAGATAGTAACGAAGTTCCCTATAGGTAAATAAAAAATATTATTTCAAGTTCTATTCTAATTTCGAGGTAAGTAAGTACTTATAAAGAAAATAATTATTCGGGTATAAACTTTTTATTATGATTTTTTTATCGATTAAAATATCATAACACCTTCATTTGAATATTTACAGTGATTTATAAAATTTTTATGAAAATAACAGTCATCATGTAGACTATTATAGATTAGACAGTGTATAGCCATCATACATAGACCATACCATACATAAAATATTTTTTAACGTTTTTTGCCGACTTGGGTACACCCTTACGCAGACCGCAACGCCCCTTAAGGAACTTTCGTTCCAATAGTTTTACCCCAATAAATTTCTCTATACCTCGAATAGAACTTGAAATTAAAATTTTATAATAAGGAACTTCGTTTCTATCTGGTGTCCCACGACACCACGCGCTTTTTATTATTAAACATCTCAATTTAGAATTAAAACAAAACTTACTTCTATTTTTCTTGAGCGACGCAAGAGTCGCATTTAATTTTTCCCGCAATTTTGGCATTTGTCACGTTTTGACAGCTCTTAGTCATACACGCAAAGTTTTTATGAAATTATCACGAAAATAATAATAAACAATATGTGCTTCATAATTGATAAACTCAATCTACATTTAATAATATATTATAAATTATTTAATCAATTATTATCAAACAAAATAAAAGTATGACTAATAACGTAGAGTCTGTATACTTACAACTTTATGATTTTAGTAGTAGATCTTAATTTTACAGCTTGAAATGCTGAAACTTCATTTTGAGCTAAATCACAGTTTTTATTTACATAAAATAGGAAAATTTTATATCTTTTCTTTTGTTATGCTTCAAACAAAACTAAATCTAATACAAAAATAACCTTATAAGCACATAACTTTACCACAACTCTTAACATTTTTCGTTAAGTTTGAAGGCCATTTATGAATATCAGAAATAAGGCTTTTGTCTATGTCAATAGAGTTGTTTTTCAAGATGGCTCATTTTCCTTGCTAAGTATACGTTCCGTTCCACAAAATTTTGTTTCCAAAAGTAAATATTGGAACTTACGTCGCATCAAAACTTCACTTTATTATTTTTAAATAGAGCTTATTTAATATTTTTTATGCAAGAACTATTAATTATTATGCAAAAAAATAAAAACTTATTTATAATAACTATTTGCTTTACTGTTAGCTGTATTCTTATAGATAAATTTAATCATTAACCATGGTTGTTTTTTGCTACTTATCAAAATTCAAACAAATTAGGTACTTACATAATAATTTTTGTTAATGCATAGATTTATTGCTGGGTTAATGTCCTTCATTCGCCCTATCATTAATTTTTATTTTTAACAATTTTGCACCTTAAGGGATCAATATACGGTAGGTACGATTTTCTTTCAGGTTGGCCTGAATGGATGCAAAATCGTATCGTCTGCATGCAATTTCGAGATCGCATCAGTTGGCGGTATCATGGGCCGTAATTTCTGCCAATCATTCTGCCAATTGTAGGTAGGTAGTCAAGCTTTGTAGTCTATCTATATAACTATATTTCTATGGTCAAGTCCATTTTAAGAGGAAGAGGTAGGAATGTTTCCTGCCACACTTCTGTCAGCTGTCAAAGTCAAACTTGTAGGTAGGTAGGAACCTACCTACGTGTTCTAACTGTATTTGACCACAGCATTCTCTATTTAATTCTATGTTTATTTGAAATAAAAATTGTATTACGTGTCTCTTAACGTTTAGTACCATGTTATCGCATACAGTCACTAATAAAGCACCATGCTAAATTAATTTTTGCTTCAATGAACTACTAAATTTATAAGATCTCCAGTTCTTTTTTTTCCATTGTAGCCTTAGCTATAGTATTTAGTTAAAATGCCTAAAACAAAAAGTGAAATTAGGTTTATTTTCTATGCCAGCGCTATATTCATATGCTACTTTATATTTGGTATGCTACAAGAGAAGGTGACGAGAGGAAAATATGGTGAAAACGATAAATTCACATGTGTGTTAACTCTTGTTTTGATTCAATGTTTTGTTAATTATGTCTTCGCTCAAATATTAATGGTAAGCAAACAGATTATGACGTGATAAGTCAGATTTTTGAAATTAAGTTATTTGTTCATAAAAGTTGATCTTTACCAACATCGTAAAGAGGAAAGATTTGTTTCTTGCGAATTTTTTTTTTCCTATTGCAAGGCTATTTAAAGCTTTCGAAACTACTATAGTATAGAGTAGACCCTATGGTCTATCCTATGGTATCATATGGTATGGTATCATAGGGTAGACCTATGGTACCCTACCCTACCCTATAGCCCTACCCTACCCTATAGCCCTACCCTACCTTATAACCCTACTCTATTGTAGGGTATAATATAATATTTTATAGCGAAAAATATATGGTTCCCAAGGGATTTCTTTTTCAAGGGGACACAAAGTCGCGGGCAACATCTACTTCTTTATAATGTATTATTTTACCCTCAATTTGTTTAAAATCTTGCAGGTGTCTTGGAAACATGAAAAAGATAATACAAGAACAGTGTACTATTTTTCATCAGCATTGACATACCTCTTAGGTATGGTCACCTCTAATATGGCTCTGCAATGGATAAATTATCCCACTCAGGTATAATTACTTTTTTAATTTGGCAATGTAAATAAGAGTCACTCTTGCAAATTTCTTACTCATTGGTTTACTTGAATGACTTGGTTTTGATCAATAGTAATTTTAAATAGAATTTTACTACACACTCATCTTCCAAAATACTTAATTGTGTGTTTAAATGTATATTGTTATTATTTTCTTAGTTATTTATTGGTTTTATATTTCAGGTAGTCGGAAAAGCTGCAAAACCAATCCCAGTCATGTTACTAGGAGTTCTACTGGGAAGGAAGTCGTATCCCCTCAGAAAATACTTATTTGTATTTCTAATAGTGTTTGGTATCATAATATTTATGTTCAAAGATCAAGGAAAAAAGGCAATTGACCAAACTCAGAGTGTTGGTGTAGGAGAATTATTACTGTGCTTATCTCTAACCATGGACGGACTAACTGGAGCAGTGCAGGTAATCTTATACTTATAGGAGGAATTATTATTGCATGATTTCTTGCATATTATGTCAATAAAATGCCTTCAACAACTTCCATGAATTAGTATAGGTACACATATTTTGGCTACAAACTATTGATTTAGCTAGGTATTAACTCTGTGGCCTAGTGGGTAGACCGTTTGGTTCGCACTTGAGAGAGTGCAGGTTCCAATCCCAGGTTGTAGCATGTACCAATGAGACTTTTCAGATCTCAAGTACATTATACGGACGCTCTAACACTGAAGGAAAACACCGTGAGGAAACCCGCACATAGTTGGCCCCAGACGTATTGACCAGTTCATTCCTCTGGACTAGGCTGACTATGTTGTGAGAATGCCATATGTACCATACGACATTTAAAACAGCAACTGTCCCAGGCACTACAGTATTTCAAGAGTGTTTACTTCGCTCGGAGAATACTGTATAAATCATCCATTAACAGATGTAAAGGCCTAAGTTTTTTTTTATCTCTGGAAAACAACATTTGTTTGAAATTTCTCTTATTGCTTAAATTTCTTTATATGACCAAAAATTTCAAAGCAATTTATGTATGTAAATTCGTTGTGTTTTGGTATGCATAAAGTAACTTTTGGTTGGCAAATTTGTCTTTGGTTTGTATTTTTTTGTGACCTGTACTAAATAATTATATAATATATTATTATATAAGCATTTATTTCAGACAGTGTTACAAATATTTGAAATTTGCTTAAAAATCTGCTTGGTTCTTAGTCTCGTTTGTGTCAAAGTTTGAGGTAGACCCTTCCATTTTGCTTTGACCTGTACTGAATAGTTAATAATAAACAAGCAGTTTTGCCTGCAGTATCATAAAATTCTATTCCTATTATGGGTAGTATTTAATGGTATCATACAATATTCTTATGTAAACATAGTATAATAAAGTAGCAATTCTTCTTTTAAAGGAACGGATCAAAAGTGAATCGTCACCAACTGCCTATTCTATGATGAGGAATACAAATTTATGGTATGTATGAAATGGATTTAGAACTTTTAATACTTGCATGTTATTGTATTAAATTAGTATCATATGACTTGAGGGCTTAAACTTAGTCAACTTCTTCAATTTCCCAGTAACATATCATTAAGAGCTTAGAATTTTATCACAAAAACTATAATCTGATGATTGAATAAGACCACAATTCATATTTAAACTTTAAGTTACAACTTTTATTCAAAAGAGGCTTAATAAAGGCTCCTTTTTCTTATAAAATACGCATTAAAAATATGTAAAGTCAATGGAATGTGAAAACAAGATTGACGGTTGTCATTTCCACATCTATATTTACAAACAAATGATAGTGTGAGTTGATAATCTGAGGTAGTGTGTTGTTGTTTTTTTATATCTCTAAGCATTAATAAAATATATTCTGCACACTTTTCTCCTCATAAACTTTAAAATTGTTCCAAAGTTCATACTTCTCTGTTTGCATCATATTCGTAAAAAGGGGTAAGAAGTTTTAGTTTCACATATTATAATATTATAATTATATGATGATGTGCAAAGCGAATTTTATCATTTTGTGCGCTATTCCTTGCAAATGTAAATAAAAACAAAAACAAGAATTCATATTTATTTTATTGATATTTTCAACTTAGTCTGCTGTTTTATACAACATATGCATCATGCGATGAACAAATTATGCTACACTTTGTACTAATTTATATGATATGATCTCCAAGTGCAGCATGTCCTTTTCTAGTGGTTTAGAGTGGCAGATGAATTTTTACTTGTTTAAATTTTTGGATGGGTATAAAAACTTATTTGGATACAATTATAAATTGTGTGATGTTGTAACCTTCCACAGGGGTACTTTAATTTCGATAGTTGGTGTTATCCTGAGCGGAGAAATATTCAAGTTCTTTTCTTTTGTCGGGCTGTACCCTGAAGTTATGATATACATTGGTTCCTTGGCCTTGATGGGAGCTCTTGGACAACTGTTTATATTCTTTATGGTAAGCATTTAACTATGAAATAGAGTGAAAATAATTAAAATATTCCTTTAATAAACTGATTATTAGTTAATTTTAAGTTGTAATTTTTCCTATGCTAGAAATTAATATTGAATATTGTTTATTTAATATAAACAATCCTTACTAATGATTTAAACGTGAAAGTTTGTATGAATGGATGTATGAATGTTTGTTACTCTTTCACACAATAACTACTGAACAGATTTTGATGTAACTTAATATGGTAGTAGTTTAGACTCTGATTAAGACATAGGCGACTTTATATTGCTGCAAAATGTAGCGTTCCCGAGAGATTTCTTTTTGTGCGTGCGAAGTCGCGGGCAATATATAGTATTAATTCATTATTATATTATAGAGTTAAGGCACTCTATTACTGTTATCCATAAAAGAAAAAGCTAGAAGTCTATTGCAGTGTATTGATTATCAACTTGATTACTGTAAAATGCAGTTTTTTCAAAAGCTGTGGAATATTATTGTTTTCCTACTATGTAAATACATATTACTGTGCTCCATCAGCGAACCTTAGCCTGGTAACAAGTTACCTTACAAAGTCTTCTTCTTCTTTTAAAAAATGGCCTTACAAAGTCCCGTATTAGCATTTAGCATGTACAAGAAAGTACATCACTTTAAAAATTTGTTTTATTTCAAACATATTTTATATTTAAAAAGCATTACCTAATAGTATATTTTATCGAATTTTTACTAATTTCAAATATCTGAAAAAATTTGTATGTAAGTAGGTACCTACCTACTTAGCTTTTTTATTCAAAATTTGTGACTTCTATTAAAGTTACTTTGAATTAAAAAAAAGCTTTTAAAAATCAAAAAGCTTTCTTTTGTAGTCAGGTAGTAGGATACCTACTACAATGAGGAAGATGTAAATCAAAATTTATTCCCCTTTTTCAGCCCTAACAAAAAATTTAAGCAATAATAAGACTAACTGTGAAAAAATTGTGATGATATCACGAAAATTGAGTTTTTTATAAGCAAATCAATATGGGAACGCGCGAAAACTGATTGCGCCCGTCGAGTAATGGCTGTGACGTCACATCGCCGTGCGTAGCTAGCTAACTATGCAATGTGCATACAGTATGTTTTTGACACGCGCTCTGTAAACTTACCTTCGTTCATTTCGATTCATTTTTATATATTATTATAATAAATATGACTTAATAGGGAAAATTGTTAAATTTAAACAAAAAATTAATACCAACTTTCAAAGTAAAAACGCACAAAAGAGTATGAAATAAATTTTATTTTCTAAAAATAATTCTCCTTCTAAATTCGGCTAAAATTTTAACTATTTCCCTACTCAATCTTCTTAATTTTGAAGTCTGTGCCAGCCCAAACAATATCCAGCGGGCCTATTCGCTATCGTACATTTTGTGAGTTAATCACTGAGTTAATAACGAAACGGAGGAGTGAGTAACGGAAAGTGTCACTTTTGTATTCACTATGCACAAGTTATCAACTGAGTTGGTACGGTTTTTAACCAAATCTTAGTTGATAACTTTTAGGGAAGAGGCATGCATTTTGCCATAAATTTTTTATCGAAAGTTCTTAACTATCAATAAATATGTATTCACTAAAGCAAAATGACAGTTCATAATTACGAACTCAATGAAGTGACTAACCCATTTTAACAACTGCTAAAGAGTAGTTGTTTTCGTGCGTTGATAATAAAATTTGAAGATTTTAATTGAAATTACAGCTTGGCAAATAAATCGTGAAATTAATAGGGGCGCCAGCATCGTTCGGATGGTCACCTCACCTCATTTCCTATATATTATATAACTATAAAATATACTTTGATTAAATTCAGTTTTGAAAAATAATTTATCCATTAATTAATTTAATGAGTTTGCATATAGGTACATTTTTTATTATGTCCAAATTTAACTAGCCATAAACATAATAACAAATAGTAGCATTAAAGCTCGCATTTGTATCTTTGTTTACGTTGCTTAGGTCAAATTGCATCTAAGCGGATTTCATAAAATAGTTTTTTTAGGAATAAATAAAAGCAGTATATTTATTTTGTTTATTTAATCAGAGTCAAAAACACCCTCATCCAAATATTCTATATCAGAAAACCAAGTTATAGCTTGGCTCGAGCCCTCCCCAAAAGTCTAGCTCGAGCCCTCCTCAATAGCCTGGATCGAGCCCTCCCCAAAAGTCTGGCTGTTATTAGAATCACTGTCACTAATGCTGCAGCTGTCGTCTCGGAGGTTTACGACTATTCTGTCTATGTCATCATATAATGATTAATGTGTGTCCTCTATTAACATATCCGTCTTCTATTTTTATCACATGCTGGCATGCTTTTCTCCAGTCCTCAGCAGATACATCTTCTTCAAACACACACCTTGAAAAATAAAACATATTTAAAACAAATATTTTTTTTAATATACTAATCCATAAGTAAAGTACATAATTCACAAATAAAGTTAGTACTTTGTAGTACCTACCATGATATCAACTGATCCCACATTGCGTGAGGCGATTTTTTGTTTTGCTATGCCCCAGATCAACTCAATAGGGTTAAGGTCACAGTGGTAAGGTGGGAACCACCTAACAGTTTATCGATCTCGTAGATAGTCTCGGGCTTGTGTTAACAAGCATTACCAGATTTGGCTTTTTCGCTGTTTCGTTAAACATTATTTTGATTTTCACCAACCACTGCTGTAGGAGCTTTATTTACTAAAACAGAATGGTAAGGAGCATTATCCATTACAATCATCAATATGGCTCTGACAAATTGGGAATTAATCTTTCCCTAACCCACTTTGTAAAATTATTTTTATTTATTTCTGAATGATAATCCTCATTTTTATTTTTTCCACAAAAAAATTAGCAATGAATTTGGTACAAAACCTTTATCAGAGCCTGCATGTATAATTATTATGTATCTGAAAAAAAATAATAGAAATAGGTAATCATGAAAAAAAATTGAAATAGGTAATCAAAGATCAAAATAAATATAAAATAAAAATAGAAAAATCAAAATAAATCCATGGGGTCCTAGCGCTATAAGGCTTTTTAAGGAAATAGGTAAAAGGTTAGTCGACATCACAGGAGACCGAAGAGCTGGCGGCTCGGTTCACCTAGGACAAAGAATTAGTCTAGCAATTCAAACGGGGAACGCTGCCAGTATCTTGGGAACCTTGCCTAAAGGGACTCCTTTTAATAATATATTTTAGCCATTACATTATATTTTTAAGGTTTTTAGTTTTAGGTTCTTTGTTCTAGTTTAAATATATTTTTTATTCTATTGTATATTATTATGTATGTTGAATAAATAAAGAGAATATATTATATTAAACAATAATTAGGTTTAATGCTTGAACATTAAATAAATACATTAAGAAAGTGGAAGTTTATTAAAAATAATTAAATTAATTTAGTTAGGACTAGGTACATACCTTTTGCCTTGTGAAATATTTTCTTTTATTCCACTGGGCACTGACTTCCAAAGATTGCCAGCACTTTTTTAATTTATATGATGTATGAACACAACTCTCATCAAAATAAAATATAAATAATATTCTTCTTCAGCTCCTCTGGCAAGTTTCTGTTTTTAATATCTTTCCAGGTAGACTTCACTGGTTTTTCTATGAAAGCCGTTCTATCGTTTTGGCATTGTTTGTATCTAAAACATAGGGATATTAAAACCTGTAAATGTTCACGGCAGTAGTAAATCCATAGATAATACAGATATATATGAGTAAATCGCTGTAAGTGCGATTTAGGTACTACAGAAATTGTAAGTACCTCATAACATCGATGTAATTAACTTAACAAAAACATTTACATTGTTGACTTTACCGCTGAATAATTTTCCTCTAACCTATTTTTGGTTTCACGTAGGTAAAGGTAAAGATGGCTCACACTCTAATAATGGTATATGCTGCAGAAAGTTAGGAAATATTAATTTATTTTGAAAAAGTTGAGAGGAAAAACTTATAATTCGAAATATTTATGTACACAAACTACATAGGGATACGTGTTTATGTAGGTACTCGTCTCATTGACTTGACAAACAATAGTTGATAACTTAATCCACTGACAACAAAATAAATAGTTATCCGAATAAATTAAAAGGTTCTCACATTTTATAATGTACTCCTCCACAGACGGCACTATTCAATTTAGCCGAATTACAGTCGAGAACTTTGCGTCAATTGAGTTATTCACTTTGCCATCAAAAGGTACTGAATACAAAATTATGGAACTGGTCGGTTACAAACAAAAGCTGGTTAATAACCATTTTCAAAGTGATTAACTAAACTTGTATTTTAGCGAATAGGCCCGCTGATAAAACAATATTTTATAGAACTCACATTTAAGTTGGCAACCAACTTCAAAATTATGAAAATCGAGTAGAGAAATCAAAAATTTCAAACTCAAAATGGGCTATGAAGTACATTATTTTGATAGAACAAATCTTTATCAAGTAAAAGTTACGCCATCTTGGCTTTCACAATACTTCAAATGTTAGCCATCTTGTTTTCACCATACTTCAAATGTCAAAATGGCCCCAAAAATCTCAAAAATGGGACCATTTAACTGGAGATAGTATACGTCTATGAGGGAAATAATTAAAATATTTGCCGAATTTAAAAAGGGAATTATTTAGAAAATAAGATTTTTTTCATACTTTTTTGTGCGTTTTTACTTTGGAAGTCTGTTTTCATTTTTTGTTTCAAAATTATAATATTTTCCATTTTTAGGGCTCCACTTAGAGCGTGAAAGAACGCTTATAGTTTCGCTCGCTCCGTCCGTCCGTCTGTTATACTTCCGTAATTATGAATATTGATGGATGAAATTTGGAACAGTTATAGATTGTGTGTAGATCTTAGGTTTGGCATAATAAAATAATAATAATTTTATATTTTAGGGGTAGCTCTGAAGGGGGGATGAAATATTTTTTCATTCTACCCCATTTGTGGGGTATCGTTGAATAGGTATTTTAGAATTTAGGTAAGGTTTCTTTTAACATTACTTTTTTACAAAGTCGACTATTTTCGAGTAATAAGCCTCCAGTGGTTTGTAAGTTGGTCCCCCCTCCCTTAGAATTTCTAAATTATAAGAGATAGAAACTTGTAAGCTTCTATGCTAATAGATCATGCTAAAAACTCTGTAGGAAAATTATTTTAAGCGAAATCGGATAGTAACTTTTGAAGTAACTTGAAAAACCTATTACGCGATTTTCAAACGTGTGTCTTTAAAGACTGAGTTCTGTTCAATGCTTTTGGATCTAGGGTATACCCTTGGCACAAAATTTTACTTTTTGGTATGATATGCTTAATTTACTTCACATTGGCCAAATTCTTAAAGATGTACCTATACATTTTGAGGAGTTCCTCGATTCCTCATGGATTCCATCATCAGGTTTCCACTTTAGTGACTAAAGTCTAAAAGGGACAATTTCAAATTAGGGGCCATCCATAAATAACGTCACACGTTAGGGGGGAGGGAGGGGGTCGACGAAGTGTGACATTGTGTGACAAGGGGGTAGGAGGGGTCCTAATTTTCGTGACGTCACATTTCAAAATCTATTTTAATCTAAGTGTTAATATAGTAATCATAAGTAATAGCTATATGATATTATGATAGCTATTGCCCCAGTGTCGAGACCCCCCAGCCCCAGTGATGTTTAAGAGATCATCATGTTGTTTTTTTATTACATAAGTTATTTTTTTTTCGCCGAGAAAATGCGTTTCAGCATCCCACTAGGGGATAGCGGTCCTACCCGTGAGTATGTGAGACTCTGCTGCACCCGAAAAGATGGTGAATGGGCGCAGCCCCTACTCAATAAAAACTCGGCGGTACTCCACTCCATACCACCCTTGGCGGGCCACGGGATCGCGTGAGCCTGGGCATAAGAGTCTGGCAAGAAAGACGATCCATGCGTCAGATGGGCATATAAAAATTGGAC
The DNA here is from genome assembly GCA_905404095.1 of Glaucopsyche alexis. Classification (NCBI taxonomy): domain Eukaryota; kingdom Metazoa; phylum Arthropoda; class Insecta; order Lepidoptera; family Lycaenidae; genus Glaucopsyche; species Glaucopsyche alexis. The sequence continues at coordinate 20,211,395 of FR990042.1, forward strand.
CTGTGCCTAATCTCTCGACAGTCGTGTCGGTCATCCGTCCCACCAATTCAAATTAAACAAATTTCGGAACTGCTGTTTTAATTGAATAATTATTTCTAGATGTAAAATTGTAAAATGTGACGTCACGCTAGGGAGGGAGGGGGTCTCATAAATGTGACAAGGACGGGGGAGGGGGTCAAAAATCATGAAATTCGTCTGACGTAATTTATGGATGGCCCCTAAAACTCGAGAACGGCTAGACCGATTTGGCTGATTTTGATCTTAAAATAATTGTATCAGTTCAGGGAAAGTTCAAAAGGTGAGAATATATATATATATATATATATATATATATATATATATATATATATATATATATATATACGTTAGGGCTATATTAGCTATATACATATATAGCCCTAACGTATATCCGCCTCCTTTTTTGGATGTCGGTTAAAAAATACTAAAATATAATAGTCAATCTATGACATTTTGTTCATAAAGTTTTTTGTCGAGATCTCAAACAAGTGACTACACCATAAACATAGTTATAAGCGAGGGAAAAAGTAGGTAGGGAGTTTTTTGTATTTTCTTATTTCATCTTTTAAGTTTCATTCAATAGATTAAATATATTTTTTAAGTAGGTACCTAACATATCTGCGTGACTCGTGTTTTATTTCTCTATGTAAAACCCATTGTTTAAAATACATTGTCACTAAAATACTGAATTAATTCTGAGCATATTCTATAAACTAAACATTTAGTAATGCAAAAAAAAATGTAGGTAGATGTTTCGTATTTATTTAGGTACCTACTCAGTACTCACATTAAAATATTCTTCGCAATAAATGTCTGATTTTTGTAGCTATAACACTTTTTTCAACACTTTACACAACTAATTTTCTCAGATTTTGTCGTTGGGCACATGAAAAAAGTATTTTTCTGGAGTGCTAACCGTTGTATTATACATAAAGGTGTTATACAATTATATCTATATGTTATTTTATCACCATAATTCCAAAAATTTCAATAAAACTTCAAAATTACTGCACGAGTTCCTTACCGCGGCGGTCAGAGCCGGCGAAATGACGTCACGCGTTGAGCGTTCAAGCTCGCGCTGATTTTAAAAACATCCAACTTTAAAAATTAAAAAAAAAATCAGTTTTTGAGATATCGAAAAAATTCTTTCACTAATATTTTTTAGATTTTATTTTTGATTTTTATACATTATAAAATAATTACACTCATCTAGCTCATTATTATAAATGCAAAAGTTTCTGATGATGGATGTAATATATCCATACAAGCTTCCAATTTCCCCATTCATAAAATACTTTAACTATTAGTTGACCTAGTAATTTTCTGTCAAGTGATATTTTAAGAGTATCTGACAAAGATTGATTACGTCGTTTAAATATTTTAAAAAATCCATCCGGACGGGTGGATGTTTGTTACTATTTCTAATGAACAAATTTTGATGACATGGGGTTTAGGCTCTAGATTAAAACATTAATTCTGAAAAAAGTACAGTGTTCCTGTGGGATACTTTAAATTTTATATTTTACTTTTACAGGTTTCAGAATTTGGTCCCCTCCCATGTTCAGTGGTGACCACTACAAGGAAATTCTTCACTGTACTCGCATCGGTCATTCTTTTTGGAAATGTACTTTTACTCCGCCAATGGTTTGGTGCAATATTAGTATTCTCTGGTAAGTTTTTTTTACATCTTATTTTTATTAATTGATAGGTAGTTATTTAAAAAGTACTTAATTTTATTACAAAAATATATTAAGTATGACTAGCTGATCCCGACAGACGTTGTTTTGTCTTAATATGTAATTATAAAAAAATGCGAAAAAATAAAAATAAAAAAATATTTATAGGGGATAACCCTTATCATTTAGGTGTTGAAAAAATAGATTACTATCGATTCTCAGACCTACCGAATATGCAAAATAAAATTTATAACTCAGTCAAGCTGTTTCAGAGGAGTGTGTCCCAGAACACTATCACATTAGAATTTTATATATTGTCTGCTCTTTGTCTGTAGGCTTGTTTGCGATTATTAAGTTATTTTAAAGCTCTTTCAATACCTAGTTTATTATTAATATACCAGAATTTTTAATTTTTTTTTATTAAAAGTACTTTTTTGTTTCAGGACTATTCTTAGATATATTTTACAGCAAGGGAAAGTCACAACCACCGAAGAGAGTAGCCAATAAATGAAGTCTTCTGAAATTAAAATAAATATTTATTTTTAGTATCTACTTTACGTAAACTTCCATTTTTATATAAACAGTTTTATTTAATACAAAATGAAATATTATATTTTTGCTTTTTATTACGTCACTAAGTTTTTTTGCACTGCAGCTCACGAATTCTATAAGTCAACAAACATTTTCATATTATCAAAATCACATTACAACTGATGTATAAGTGCTATAATATTATACGTCTTCACTTTATAGCTGCCATCTGTGGACTTCTTGACTCTTATGATTTTGACTATAAGGCTGCTGCCTCGAACCTCGCGGCGTCGGCACGGTAGCGGTGAGATTGTTTGCATACAATCAAATGGATCTTTGAAAAAAGAAACAGCGGCGTGGCTGCGGGGCGGAGCGACGAGTGGTGACTCCTGTCAACTGGTAACAGCAGGGCTATCGCACTAAGTCGTTTCACTTGAATCGTAATCGAACCGTGAACGTTATATTCTAGACTTTTTGTATGATTTCGTATCGTGCTAACGTTTTGGCATATAGGGTGACACACCCAATTGCTAGCACTGTACCAAATTATCGCGACCCGAACAAATAGTAGAATAATTATAAGCTTCTCACTAATTAATTTTTGTTTTCACTTAATAAAAACAAAACTTTAATGTTTCTGGAATCTACCGCCGGCGACACCGTACTTTAAACTGTTAAGTATTTAACTCTGTAATAATCGAGATTAAATTTGGATCATTTCTTAACGCGCTGATAATTGGTGCTCTCACCCTACATAGTTGAAAGTTGGAACGCAGCCGCACCGCAGCCCAAGCGCAAACGCTGTCAAAACAAAAAGTTTTACGCACGTTTCTGAAACGTTTCTTGTTTTGGTGTGTTAATTTGTTTAGAATATGAGGTAAAAATTATTTGTAAAATAAAGTAAAAAGAAATGTAAAATTGAGTTACGATTGGAATAACAGTGCGGTTCCCTATTTTTTCGCATAAAATCATATGTCATAATTTTACTTGGCATAATTTCATTTGACCTAATAGTAGTTTCGCATAATAGTCATTTGGCATAACTCTCTTAGCATAATTTTTTTTCGCATAATTACTAAAAGCATAATAATTGTCAGGCATACTTATTGTAAGGCATACATTTTTTTACGCATAATATTAGTTAAGAATAATATTTTTAAGCATAATATTAAAAAGCATAAATATATTTACGCATAATGGTATTTAGGCATACTACTATATTTACGCATACTTCTTTGAAGCATTTTTTCACATACTAATGAATGATTAATTCTACTGGATGTGCGAGTTAAGACGTAATTTTCGACTGATTACGAAATTAAAGTCGGACAAACAACACGAACTGCTATCTAAGAACATGCCAAGCCATAACCACGAGCCCAATGCACTTAAGGATAAAGTTAGTTCTTAAGGATAAATTTTAAACATGTTAGCGGCTTACGGGTGGCCCAAGGGCCATCCCGCCGCAACTTAACCTACTGTTGTACACATGTTACACTAGGTATAATGAGTGTAATACTTGCTTTTAATGTTTCATAAATATGCGTTTAATTACCTTAACCGTGTTACATTATGTCCTTTCATTTTATGAAGATTTGTGCCTTGTGACAGAATTACTGGAATTTATTATGACAAAAAAAATATGCCCAACTAGTTTATGCCAAAAAACAATTATGCCAAAGTATTATTATGACAAGAAAAATTATGCCTTACGAGTTATGCCTCATTAAATTAGGACAAAAATATTAGTCTAAATGAAATTTATGCCTAATGATGTAGTATGCCAAGAAACCATTATGCCAAAGTAATAGTATGCGTAATAAAATTATGCCAAGTGAGGTATGCGAAATGAAATTATGACAAATAAAATTATGCGAAGAAAAGGGATCCCTAACAGTGCGATACTGAAATTTGTTTAGCCGCACCGGAATCGAACCGAAACTTAATCATAACTAAAGCAGAGGTGAACCTGAATCTAAACGGTAACAAAAGCGCAATTGGCCTGTTGGAAAGCAAAGTAAGGGATTATGATTTTCACAGTAATAATACACAATACTTCTTGCACTATTTCCACTTTAATCAGTATTTTACATTAATTTTAATATATTACACGACCGGTTTCGACAACGTCATCATCAGGTGTAGTCGAAACCGGTCGTGTAATATATTAAAATTAATGTAAAATACTGATTAAAGTGGAAATAGTGCAAGAAGTATTGTGTATTATTACTGTGAAACATGAATTTCCACCAAGAACCTACAGTACAATCAATAACATATCGATTATGATTTTGGCAGTCTATGTATGTACGTTCCATCGTAGCCCCTAAACTACTGACCCGATTTTACTTAATGAGATGTCGATAGGTTCGTAATAATGTTCCAGGTTACTTAGGCTACTAATGTCGGGTTATAGTTTTTACTTTTGATTATGTTCAATTTATTTGTAACATTTTTAATGTAGGTACCTATTTCTTTGTTTTTCTAAAATAATTGCCATCAACCAAACATTTCGTTCGCAAACAAATATCTAGCCGATACCATGCTTTGCCGCTATAATAGTGCCGCGAGACCTCGCCTGGTTTCGAGAACTGGGCCTTTAGTCAAGATTATCGCAGTCGAAATTATCGAATGCATCTTGACTAAAGGCCCTGGTCTGCGTTTCCCGCGCCGCTGCCATCGCTGCGCCGCCACCGCAAAATTCGAGGCAGCGGCCTAATACATACTTGATTATTGCTTTGCGAAATTCTTTGAAGTTGACATAAGCGCCATCTTGTATTTAAAAATGCGACTTTCTCTTGCAAGTAAAATGTTTGCAAGTGCCATCTAGCAAATGTTGGTTATCCTCAATAACAAACATACATGTAGAACTAGCTGTTTCCCGCGGCTCCGCCCGCGTAAATATATATTATCGCTTATCCCGCGGAAATACTGTAATTAGCCTCAAGCCTCGCCAAGCCAAAGTAGCCTCTGTTTTAATCCAGAGCCTAAACTACTACCATACCAAGTTTCATCTAAATCCGTTCAGTAGTTTTTGCGAGAAAGAGTAACAAACATACGTCATACATACATCCAACCATCCTCACAACCTTCCACATTTCATCTTTTACAAAAGTGTTTAGGTACTTTCAGTAGAACCTGTCATAAAATATAGTGATGAAATATAATGATGGTTTGGATTGTGAATAGATGATTGGCCCGGGAAGGACTTATCTTTATATAATATCCTCAAATTCTTTCTCTACAGATAAATGGTCCCTACTTTGTTAATTAGCTGTTTTATAAGGTTGAAACTGATGCTTACCTACGAGTCTTTAACTAGCAATAATAAATATAGCTTAAAATAATAACACGAACGCGAAAGTTTATATGTACCTGTGTTTGGGTGTTTGTTGTTTCGCGCAATAAATACTGAACGGCTTTTTGGTATAGTTGTAGTTTAGGCTCTGCATTAACACATAGGCTAATTACCATCTCAACAAAATGTACGGTTCTACGGTACGGTATGGGTAAGATCTAGTATAATTATTATAATGTAAATCTTATTTGGTCGAATTTGGCTTTTTTAGGTTTAGAATAAATCATTGGGTCAATTCTGCTAAATAAAACCTGCATTAATACAGTTATAATCAAGACCCGATATGCTTAAATTACCAAATCGGTATTCTGATAAACGTTAAACCTCTAACGCGTTCTGATTGGTCTAAACTTCACAAAATCAGTGTATGATAACAAGTAGCTTCACTTATAATAGTACAATCAAAGTAAAATGAAAGTCTACTTTAAATCGAGAATCGAGGTTCAGATCTGAACAGAGTATAATATAAACTTCGATAGCGCCATCTCATTACTGTTTCCAGTACTAAATAGTGACACGTGGCTGTAGGCAAACAAAAAACAAGTTCCTACTTTAGCAGCAGAGGTCGCATTTGGGTGTATTTTAATCTCGTTCTGAGAATAGAAATGCTAGAATCATCTAAGCTGATAATCATAGAACGACTACGAATACAACTACAAAACTCATTCTAACGGTTTATAATCCTGCTACCTTATTATAGTACTAGTAGTACGTAGTAGTACGTAGTAGTTCTAGCTATTATAAATGTGAAAGTTTGTGAGGATGGATGGATGTTTGTTACTCTTTCATAAAAAAACTACTGAACGGATTTTGATGAAATTTGGCATGGTAGTAGTTTGAGCTCTGGATTAACATATAGGCTACTTTTCATGCCCAAAAAGTACAATCTTCCCGTGGGATACCGTATCTGCGCGAGCGAAGCCGCGGGCAACAGATAGTCATTTATATTTAATGGCAGCTATGCTAAAAACTGTTTCATCAAATGTTATCAAACGATTATGTTTTAAGTGTAAAGCTTGCAGAAATAATTTAGTGGATTCCAATATACACAAAAATGTACCTAACATAGTTATCGAATCGGGTCAGTTAAGACCCAGTACCTATTAGAATAATATTAAAAAACTGGTCCATAATATGAGAAAACATTATAATTCTCCATAATATATTTTAGACTAGTTTTTTCCCGCAGCTCTCCCCATGATAGTATAGTATCAAGTATCTCACAGGAATAGTTACTGTACTTTTTCGGGATAAAAAGTAGCTTGGTTTAATTCAGAGCTGCTAAAACTATACATGTCTATCAGTCTGCCTGTCAGCCTGTTTGTTCCGGCTAATCTCTGAAACAGCTGGATAGATTTCCACTGGCAGAAAGCTGATATTATGAGTAAATTAGGCTACTTTTATCTTAGGAGTTAGGGTTCTGTTTAAAAAATAGGGTTGCGTTTCCGTTAGTTCTACGGCCGTCGGTTACCTACAAAATGTCTAAGATATTTAGAAGTGTACACTCATTCCAGAGCTTCGTTGTTACGATTTATACTTTATAGGACAAAGAAGAAGGGGCATTTTTGTATATAGCTCGTCCCCACTACTGTAGCACTATAGGACATATTATATCAAATGAAAGAGCTTAAAAGTGTCATAAAAATCTCTAAACCATGGGAGAAAAAAGTTAATGAACCCTCATTAACTTTTTTCTCCCATGGTTTAGATATTTTTAGCCCCTTCTTCTTTAGGAATATTGTGGCAGTCTGAAAACCATATTTTATTGTGTCTTTGTTTTACTATACTACTACATCTAAATGTAGTAGTATAGTACAGACTGAAGAGCCTGGGAGGTCAGCCCCCCTGCCTCACCCCACGCTCCATCCTCGGTTCGGAATATTTATCCGCTTATCTCACCTGAATATAGTTCACCTGAATAATACCTATATAGAAGAAACCAATTAGGTAAATGACATAGAATTTTAAATCTCGTAAAACACTAATTGGCTGAAATATATTGTTACCTGGTAAAAACTTATAATTCCTATAAAGGTATAAAAAGGGTATGAAAAGGATGGATGTATGGATGGAAGGATGTTTGATACAATTTCGCGCAAAAACGACTGAACGGAGTCTTATGAAATTTGGTATGGTAGTAGTTTTAACTCTAGATTAATACATAGGCTACTTTTTATTACCAAAGAATGCAGTGTTCCTATGCTTTATTACGCGAGCGGAGTCGCGGGCGAAAGCTAGTTTTTTTTATAAAATTAAAATTTTTACGTCCTCATTTACAAGGTAGTAACTAGTTAAAGTACCTTGGTAACCGGAGCTTTGCTTGGAGTTCTGATAAATAAAAAAAAACACAAAAAATTATCTGACTGGGATTCGAACCCACTACATACCGAATTTTTAAACAAAGCAAAAATTATACATACGCGTTACGCATACCAATCTGCCAATATCTTCCTCTCCCTTCCTAAGGGGCCACATACATGGTCCGGTCTGCCTTCAGTTCGGCCTGAACGGATGCAAAATCGTATCGTCTGTGTGCAATTTCGAGGTCGCTTCAGTCGGCCGTACGGACTGAACTGATTCGTTCCAGTGTTGCCAGCTCTTTTTTTGTGAAACTACTACTAAAGAAGCTACTTAACTTAGGAATTCCTGAAGCCCCTCAAAAAACCACTGCATTTTAGGTTTATATTAAAATTTTTTCATTCATTAAATTTTATTCTACATTTTACCATTAAATTAAAATATACTACGAAATATTACGTATATATATATAGTAATTAAACGGGTAGTTTTTAGAAAATTACGGACGAATGTATTATTATGATAAGATGTCATTTTTTTGTTTTTTTTTTTTTGTGCTTAACCTAGGCCATTTTGCATATGATTACTGTCTGGCTCTTTCCTACTAAAAACTACTAACAACTAAATTCCTACTAAGGAGGAAATAAAATACTCAATTTAGTAGTAAAACTTTGTAAAATAACTAAATTGGCAACATTAATTCTGGCCTGACGGGCGGACTGAACAAAAAATTTGAAGAAGGGTGGAAAGGAACAAGCGTACAAAAATGATTATTTGAAGAGTTTTTTATTGCGAGAATCCTATTTTTTGGGCGGCCATGACAGTTGTGTTGACTTGACTTTTGACGCAGTTGACACTTTTAGGAAGAGACGTCTTCTTGAATGTCATACGTCATAAGTCATGTCATTGTCAAAATGACATTCTTTGGATAATTCTGATGTGATCCGCAATGTTTTATTTTACGTTGTGTTGCTCTCCTTGACGAAGTTAATTTAAATGTACATTGAAACGAAGTAAAATTAAATAAAATAAAGAATAGGAAACAGTTACTATATTATGTAGCTATATATAGTGTACATAGTGCTGGCCCACGCCTCATACATTTCTAGAACATCTCTTATCACGGTATTAATACTTGTAGCCGTTGTCGAGAAACCGATTACCTATATTATTGTACATAGGTACAAGATTTTCTCGTTTAAAGTATAGGAATAAATAATAATATTCTCATCAAATTATAAGTATAATATTATTATGTAAAACAAAATGCCATCAACATTCATGAATTGTATCTGGACCAGAGTACTTTGAATAGCTTGCCTTTGACTCCCATAGTGTTACAGTCTTCCAACCAATTAGCACATTTCTTTTCATTCGGCATATAAAAGTCATTAGGCACAACATTTGCAAATAAGTCGTTTTCCCAAACGTTTATATTTTGATTGTTAGAAGTGTTCGGTGAATTCAATTGAAATTTAGTATTAGGAAAAGACACTTTTACATCATCATATTCAGCAGAGTTTTGATTGGCCTCAACTTCTTTACTCGGAGTCGTCTCTTCAGTAGTGTTATTTTTAATCTCCTCGCTCTTTGTATCAAGTCGTCTAGTATCAGTATTCGAATATTCGATGTGATTAAGAATGTTATTAAAGTATATATCTTTCGATCTTTCAATTTTGGAACGACACCCCATTTTTTTCGGTTTTTTCGTTTTTTCACGATCATTGTAAAAAACAGTACCGTTTGGCCGCAAGCCAAATTTAAGTCCGTTTAAGTCATTAAATGTAATATGCGTGTAACGACGACGTATCGGCTTTTCTTCATCGTAACTTCTCATAATTTTAAAAACTTTCACGTTCCCTATGTTCAATGGATTTATTCTTCGGATATTAAGTTTCTCTTGCCTGATGTAATGTTCTTTTAAAATATTTATTAAATGAAGACCGTTGTTATCTTTGAAATGCTCGATAGTTTTTTTATTTTTTAAAGTGTGAGTCGATTGACTTAACAAGACCGCGATTAGGCACGTCTGTAAATAAAAAATGTCTTATTATGTTTTTATGTAATATATAGGTAACTAAGTAACTACTTAGCAACTCTTTGAATAAATCCGCTACTCAAAAGCATAGAATATTTCTGTTTTTTTTTAAGTAGGGTAGCTATTATTATATAACATAATAAGCCATCTACCTGGAAATCACACATTGATAATCTTCTTAATTATGGTTATAATTCATACAATTTTTAAGCTCGTACTAAGGTTTCTTTGGTTCTTAGATTAAAAAAAAAGCAATAAAGGTAAATGACTGAAAAAACGTATATAACGTTAACGTGTAACAAAAAAAAGGGCTCTTGGATATCGCTAGTGGCGCGGCGCGTGGCAGATTCAAGCAACACGCAGGCGTATGAGTGCGATCAGCTACGGTTTACGTTATTCTATCAGTTGAAAACTTTTAAAAGTCCTCTCAAAAAGGAAAAAATGGTTGGTACGAATTTTTCCTTTCGGAAGCGTGAATTAACGTTTAAGGCGCTGTGAGTAGTCAACTATGAAGTATTCGAGGGGGTGAAGGAGATGAGCGGGGGACGTGCAGCCCCCGTTACTGCGGGGGACTTCATGCGAAATACGTCAAAGTGATGTGTCTATAATGTACAAAAGCGTAATTTCGATAAAGTCGTAATGTGCTTCATAGCCTAGCGGTATTTTGCCCGCCTAAAGCAAAGCGTAGCGTCTAGGTTCAAATCTCATTACAATTTATTATATTTCAAAATGTCTATTTTCTGCCTAGGTCAATTCAAAGAAGTCTATTTCCTAATTTTGTGCCAAATTTAGCCATTGTGATTTGAGAAAGTTAAGTTTTTTAGTAAGTAGTTAAAGGGTAAAAAAATCTAAAAAAAAAGCTCAATTAAGTCACTGAACTCCTAAACGGCTGTACCGATATTAAGTAATGAAAAATTTTGTGTGTCTTCAGGTTGATTCGAGAATGGCTTAGATTTGGAATCGGACCTGGTAGGTGGCGCTGCTGTCAGTAGTCAGTACGTCAACAAATTTAATTCTAAGGCGGTACGAAGTTTGCTGGGATAGCTAGTATTATTATAATATGCGGTCGAAGTACTGCGGAATACGCACACTACAACATGTAACACATTACACAATACACATTATGACATCACACACATTGACGTTTTTTCCTAGGACGACATTTCAAAATTTTATATATTTCGCATTTTTCAGCGGTTACAAAATCTAAACTTGCTTTTGCCTGCAACTTCGTTCGCGTAGCACAAAGCTAAATTTTATCGACTGATTTTATACAATACATAAATACACTATAAAATTCAATATCAAATATTCCCATTCTACATACATGAAACTTCGGCTATCTGACAGCAAAAAAAAAAATACAATTTCAAATACCTAGTTCCTGATATTTGTGGTTTAACTAAATAGTCTCTTCGGCTACATTATATTAATTGTAAATATTGTTTTATTTAATCTATTACTAATATAATACAGAGAGAAGGTTTATTTGTTTGTATGTTTGTTTGTTTGCATTGAATAGGCTCCAAAACTACTGGAATGATTTTGATGAAATTTAGGACAGATATAGAATAGACAACGGGGAAGCACATAGGCATACTTTTTATTGCCGAAAAATGTACGGTTCCATTGAGATTTCCTTTTGCGCGCATGAAGTCGCGGGCAACACCTAGTCTAAATATATAAAAGGCAAACCTGACTGACTCTTCTATCAAAGCACAACCGAAACTACTGAACAGATGTTGCTAAAATTTGGCACAGATAGTTGTAATGACGTAGGTATCCGCTAAGAAAGGATTTTTGAAAATTCGCCCCCTACAGGTGTAACAAAGGGGTTAAAATTTTGTATGGAAACCGAACTTTACGCGGACAAAGTCGCGGGCAAAAGCTAGTAAAAAATAAACGTAGATTACTGAATAAGTACATGTTCCTAATATCTGTTCATGGTGATTAGCATTAGAATTTATTATAATAATATGTATAAACTTTACAAACCAACAGAATAATATTTAGGTATATATATATTTACTTATTCTGTTGTCAATCAATGTTGTCAATTTTGAATCAAATATGTTTTTTCTTTCGTCGTGTAATAAATTATATCAATAATTTCGGTTACTTTACGTCAGTCTGACTGGCAGCTCGGTTTGCGTACCGACGTTTGATTTTTGGTGGTGAGTTCAAATCCCGGTAAGATAAATATTATTTTTGTGATTCTTATAATGTCTTTGTTTTTCTTTAATAATTTTTTATTTATTTTTTATTAATTTTTATCATTGTACTAAAATTACGACCAAAGCTCGGTCTCCCTAGTACCTACTTATAAAGAGTTTTTGTACCTCCATCTTAAAACTTTGGACTAAAAATTTGGACATTAATCGAATACAATCTTTTCATACTTTATATAATATAATCTACAATAATATCAACAACAACTTAAAGTAACTAATAATAAAATAAGTACATTATTAACCATATACTTTTATAACTGGGAAAAGAAGCATCGCTCGGAGTTTTATAGTGCGACAAAAAAAAAGAAAAAAAATCGTCTGACCGGGATTCGAACCCGAGACCAATTGGTCGCAACAATACAAAAAGCCAAAGGGCTACCAAGCGTCTTATGTCAGATTGCGAAATTACGCATATGTTATAAGTATTACACGACGAAAGAAAAACTAATATTGACTTAACCTTTATGCAGACGACATAAAGGTCCATTCGGGGGTAAAATAAATTTGAACGGACTTTCAACAATAAATTCGAATAATTTTTGAGCAGAAAAGAGGGGAAAAATTTGACATACGTCTCATTAGCAAGAGGCCTAAGCCGGTACTGTCTTATTCAATAGATATGAAAGAGAAGGAATAACAGGTCGCCATTTCGCGATGTTTCATTCGACTCGTACGAATTATTTATCATTGAAATAAATTAATACTAACAAATATCAGATTCTATACGAAAAATCAAAACAACAATTCCCTTCCTTTTATTATGTTTTACGAAACTGCAAATAATTTTCTCATTTCTGTTCACAAATAATACAGTTACAACTCCAAGAATTTCTATTTTAATGGTTACTTTATGATTTTTTTTATCGAGAAAATGTTCAGATAACGTGTTTTGAAAACGAAGGTCCCTTAGCAAATATTATCAAAATTAACATATATTTTTTTTCTGCACTAAAATGTATCCATTCGTCTCAAAAAATTTTTGAAAGAAGCGTATTTCTAGGGTAAGAGCGCCTTAATTCGTTTCCGAGACGGAATTGTTAAATAAAAAAAAAAGAAGAAATGAGTGGAAAATTATGTCACAAGAATGTAAGTATATTATGAAAATATACTTACAATACAAATTCCAAATTTTGTGTTTGTGTAGGTACATACAGCAATGTTTTATTTTTATAGTGCCGCCCGGGTTTAAAAAAAAACGGATTTTGCATTCCCTAGATAGATTATGAGTAAAGTTAAATCACATTGAAGTAAAGAGAACACATGAAGGTAAGATTATGGTCATATTTAAGTCTAGTGATGTGCCGGATATCCGTATCCGTATCCGCGGATATCCGAGGCAGAAGAAAGATCCGTATCCGTGTCTGTATCCGTTACTATTTGGCGGATCTTTTACGGATCTATTTACCTTATTAATTTTAAAATTATAGATGAATTCTTTAAATAAAAAAACTATTACATTCAATACAGATAATATTCTTGAGTATGTTTTCGTTGTAAATGATTCTTTAAAGAAGTTATGCCTTTACCCTTACTTACTTTAGAATACTTTCCATCACAAATTTTACACTGCGCATTCATCATTTACTTACACAAAATAATTCCTAATTACACTACTAAACTTCTTTGTAGACATTTTTAGGGTTCCGTAATACTTAAAGAACCCTTATACTTTCGCTCTGTCCGTCTGTCTGTCTGTCCGCGCCTCTAGCTCCTGTAATTATGAATATAAATTGATGAAATTTAGTGCAGTTATAGATTGTGTATAGATCACGGTTTCGGGATCATAAAAAAATAATAATTTTATATTTTAGGGGTGGCTCTCCATACATGTGAAGTTGGGATTAAAAATATTTTTTCACTCTACCCCATCGTGTGGGGTATCGTAGAATAGGTCTTTTAAAATAAAGGCAAGGTTTCATACGTTACTTTTTATAAATTTGACTATTTTCGAGTAATCGGCCTCCAAAGTAGTTTGTTACTTGGTCCCCCCCTAGCATTATTAAACTATAGGAGACAAAAATTTGCAAATTTCCATGCTGATAGATCATGCTAAAACTCTTTAGGAAAATTATTGTGAACCAAATCGGACAGTAACTTTTGGAGTAATTAAAAAAAAAGCATATTACGCGTTTATAGTTACGGAACCCTCCTTAGACATGTCCTGACATGCTCTTAGTTAGGTTATTTCAAACTTATGTACCAATACCAAACAAACGTTATCTATTAGGTTGGGGAAAAAGTTTCTTCGCATTTTATATAAAAATTCAAAAGGTTTTTTTATAAAGTTTATTTACAAGTGACTAAAGTATATAGGTGCCATTTTGTTCGATAACTTTTTGCCATCTTGTTGGTATGTACATGATCCCATTGCTATAAAATTTTTGGGGCTTCTGATGAAAAAACTGCGACAAGTGGTTTTGGCAGTCCTCTTGTGATGTCAACCTGACACTGCCTAAGGAATTCTGCAGCGACCGAAACAGGTGGAAATCTGAAGGTGCAAGGTCAGGACTATACGGCGGATGTATTAACACCTCCCAGCCAAACTCCCGTATTTTTTTCTGAGTGGCTAAAGATGTGTGAGGTCTAGCGTTATCATGGTGAAAAACCACACCCCTTCTGTTGATCAATTCCGGCCGCTTTCTCTCAACTTCTTGCTTTAATCTCATCAGTTGTTCGCAGTACAGTTCAGAATTGATGGTCCTGCCTGGCGGTAACAGCTCATAATGAATAATGCCCTTCCAATCCCACCACACACAGCATCACCTTGTTGCGAGTTAACCCGGGTTTCGCCACAGTCTGTGAAGCCTGACCGGCCTTTGACCACGATCTTTTTCGCACGTTCTTGTCGTACGTAATCCACTTTTCATCACCAGTTATCAGCTTCTTCAAAAATGGTTCGGTTTCATTACGTCGTAATAAAGAATCACAAATGAGTACACGGTTCATTAGGTTTCTTTCAGTGAGCTCATGAGGCACCCAAATATCGAGCTTTTTTGTGTACCCAGCTTTTTTCAAATGCGCCAAAACCGTTTTGTGGTCAATCCCCAGTTCTTCAGCTACATCGTAACTACTAATATGCCGATCTTGCTCCACTTTTTCAAAAATGGCAACAGTTTTGTCCGTAACAGGGCGACCAGAGCGACGTGCATCTTTGATATCAAAATTTCCGGATTGAAAACGCTTAAACCAAATTTGCGCTACTCTCACAGATACTGCATTAGGTCCATAAACACCACAAATTTTTTTCGCGGCTTGTGTTGCATTTTTACCTTTTTTGTAATAAAATTTTAAAATGTATCGAAATTCTTCATAAGAATCACTCATTTCAACAATAAGAAAAACAAGTGAAAATCTCAAATTTACCTAATTTGAATTTGGAATTGTCTTCTGTAAAATTAAAACTTTTTAATGATACCAAAATCAGCCAGATACAATTGGTATAGCCCAAGATATTTTATGACAAGTTCATACATACTATAATGCGAAAAGACTTTTTCCCCAACCTATTATATTGTCCAGTGTCACACTAAACTATAAACAAGACAAAAGAAAGAACCACCGTGCAATGCAAGTCGAAATATGTGTGAAGGTCGCGTGCACCGACACTGACTGCGTAAGAAAGTTAAGATCCGTATCCATATCCGCGGATCTTGACACCAAATATCCGTATTCAGATCCGTATCCGCGGATATACATTTTTAACGATCCGGCACATCACTATTTAAGTCATAATTATACGTAATAATTTGATGTCAAGAGGTATGAAATAATGACTCACATATGACACTTATATGACGTACATCTTACGTAAATCATGACATAGCATGATGTCAATCTGACGTAAATTTTACGTAAATGTGTTTACTGGGAACACTCGAATCTGCAGTGCTTATTTTGTTCGAGGCAAGCAGTGAAACGTGGAAAACAGCCCAGCGTATATCACAATTTTACCCCCTGTGTAAAAAAAGAGATAATATCACAATTATTGGCCTTAGCTTAAATGGGTACCTACGTCAAATAAAAACTATGGCGATTTTATGGCGGTTTCAAGTTTTGGAAATTTACATTATTGTTTTATGTTACGTTATCTTTACTTCTATACACTAGTATTATACTAGCTGACCCGGCAAACGTTGTGTTGCCTTATAAAAAGTTAAAAACACTATAATAATTGATCAGTTATCGACCGGGGATGAACAATGATTAAATTACTAAAATGGCTATAAAAAATAGGGGTTGGTGATAAAAAAGTAAAAATTTAGGGTTGTATGTATATTTTAATGCCACATTATAAAAAAATAAAAACAAAAAATTTCGTCCAAAAACTTAAAAATAAATAAATAAGGGTGAACAACCCTTATTACTTAGGGGTATGAAAAATAGATGCTGGCCGATTCTCAGACCTACACAATATGCTCACAAAATTTCATGAGAATCGGTCAAGCCGTTTCGGAGGAGTACGGGAACGAACATTGTGACACGAGAATTTTATACATAAGATGATAAAGAGAAAAAGTTTGTTTGTTTGTTTGCATTCAATAGGCTCCGAAACTACTGGACCGATTCTGATGAAAGGCACAGATGTAGAGTAGACCACGGGAAAGGACATAATAAATACTACTTTTTATCGCGGAAAAAATTACGGTTACTGAGAAATTTACTTTTGCGCGCACGAAGTCGCGGGCAAAACTTTCAATGATTTCGTATAATTTTAGGATTAAATGAAACTTCCAAAGAAGCATTGCTTGTCAAACTGATGCGTGTGACTACGAAGAAGAGAGTGCAGAAGGAAATACGTTCCGGAGTTGGAATAACGATAGGAATGAATGATTCGTTCTCCACCATCATGGCATTCGAAGACTCCTGAACATGATAGCTTTGGAATAGTTTGTAATCTTTAATTTTTAATTACTTGAACATTTATTATTAGTAATACCATAGATATTATATAATATTAATAAGAGGAGTAATAAGATAATCTTACAAATAAACAAATACACAGTAAAAATAACATACTTACAATGAATTTGAAAGAATATTTCATGGTTCGTGTATTTACTTATCTTTCGACACAGATTTTCCGCGGAAAAGGTCTGTGTTAGGCTAAAATTTACTTTATGGACCGTAGAGTAGGGGGCTGGTGATTTTTTAGGTGATAGACATCATTATTAGGAGTAATCCTGCAAAGTTTCTAATTGCGCAAACGCGTAGTTTTTTAGAAAAAAATTAAACAAGTTTCGATTTTTTATATGCAAAAAAAAAAACCTGAAATCAGTAGGTCATACAGCCAGGAACTATTTTTATGATAAATTTTTGAAAATATTTTAAATTATTAAAATTATAAGTGTTTTATTTTACCTTTAATTAACTAATAGATATATGTTTTTAAAATAATGTAAAAATTAGTTTAATAGAAAAATAAATTATGATAAATAATCTTGTTAGCGACGGTGCTGAAAGTAAAAAGTGATTCAAAAATCAATTTATAACTCAGAAATGAATTGATCAACCCCGACTCCACGTAGTACTTGTCTGTCAACCCCTAGAGTGTTATATTTAAGCCCGGAGGCGCGGAGGGAGAGCAGCCCCCGCCCGCCGTAACGAAACGGAGAAACTAGGACTCCACGCGACCAAAATGCCGGAGCTGCCTAAGGCGAGTGTTGGTTTCTCGTTTGGTTGGTTGTTACGCTAGGGCGAAGGGGCTGCATTTCCCGCAGCGCCGGAGACGTGACAGACTGACATTGACCCAAAAACCGTCCCAAACAATAAATATCATCTAAGCCGGGAGTCCCCTGAGGAGGGGGAGTGATAAGGAGGAGTCCGAAAAACCCCCACCCTCCTTTCACCACACCTCTTACATAAGTCTCGTAAACATCCTATAAACACAGTCATAACCTCAAAATTTTAATCATTAACAACTTATAAACCGGTGGTTTCTTAGCCCTCTAGGGAGTGGTACGGGAGGGGGGTCAGGCTCCCACCAAAATAGGTCACAGCATAACCCCCCCCCCCTCCTCGTATCGAAAATACAGCTTTTGTAACAGTCCTAACGCCATCGACACAATGGACGAGGTCAGCATCATGGAGATCTGCAAATCTTCTTTCACAAGCGAGGAGATTTGCACGGGCAAGCAGTTGCTCTACGAAACGCTCGGCCAGAGCGCGAATATGCCATCACGGAGGCGAGATGGCGGAGAACGAAGCGTGCAGGACATCATCTCCCTGCTGAAGCAGACGGATCCAGACGACGTGCCGGCCTTTGTGGCGAAAGATCTCCACAAGTTGCCGGTAGTAACGATGGACCACGTCGACGTCTCCAGCCTGCTGAAGAACTTCAACAGGATGAAGGCAGAGCTGGACGAGATGCGAGGTAGGTTGGATGCATCGGAATCTACCATCCGTGACTTACGTAGTGAATTACTACAATTAAAATGTAATAATTCAGTAAGTAGGTCACCCGATCATTCAACCGCCTTTGTCAACACACGTCGTGGCCTGTCCTGCACGCTTCGTTCTCCGCCATCTCGCCTCCGTGATGGCATATTCGCGCTCTGGCCGAGCGTTTCGTAGAGCAACTGCTTGCCCGTGCAAATCTCCTCGCTTGTGAAAGAAGATTTGCAGATCTCCATGATGCTGACCTCGTCCATTGTGTCGATGGCGTGCTGGATGAACGCCAGCAACTCGTTGGCCACCAACGCCATGGTGTACGTGCAGCGGCGTAACCGCGCGACTCGCAAACAATTAAATTTACTTCGTGTGTAATGCGGAACGCGACCGTTTCATAGCGCTCAACGCACGACACTCCGATATAACACAGGGTAAAAATTTACATTATAGAGCTGGACGAGATGCGAGGTAGGTTGGATGCATCGGAATCTACCATCCGTGACTTACGTAGTGAATTACTACAATTAAAATGTAATAATTCAGTAAGTAGGTCACCCGATCATTCAACCGCCTTTGTCAACACACGTCGTGGCGGCGCGCGCGCTGACACATCGTTTTGCGTGTCAGCGGATTCCGACGAGTCGGCAATCGCAGCCGCCCCCGCCCGCCTTCCCCTTCGGGTCGTGCAGACGCCGAGTCAACCAACTCAGCAGAAAACTTTTGCGACTGTCGCCGGTCGCCCCGCACCTCCCCCGCGGGCGAAGACAAAGGGGGTGAAGGAGAGCCGTAAGGCTGTGGAGAGCCGCAAGGCCGAGCCTCCTCGACCTGGCAAGGACGAGAGCAGAAGGTGCGATGAGGAGGGCTTCATATTGGTGGAGAGAAGAAAGAAGAAGAAGCTCGCCGCCCGCAACCACCGCGGCACCGCACCCTACGTACCGGAACTGCGCCTGCGGTGCGAGGTACCCGCGACGCCGTTGTACGTATCCCGCCTGCACTGGTCTATGCAAGTCGAGGACGTCGTGGACTACATCCGCCAGAAGACGTCCATCGCCTTGAGGGTCGAACGTCTGGAGTCTCGCCACAAGGTCAATTTCAGTTCCTTTGTGGTGAGAGTGCCGACGCATCTTTTGTCGACTTTCGAGGTGAAGGAGTTCTGGCCGACGGGTGTGGTCTACCGGAGGTTCCGGGGGAGACTCCTGAACGAAGCGCGCGTCACGTCGCCGTCAACACGTGACAAAGTGTAGTTTTTAAGTATATAATATGTATGTTAGTCTGTAAGGTATTTATAATATGGGCCTATGCCGCCCGAAATGAAAGAAATTTAATTTAATTTAATTTAATTTTTATATTAAGATATTCTGGAATCCATACTGAATAATAGTTTGGCTCATTATATTGATTAAATATTATTTTTTGTGTCAAAATAAACAATCACCGAAAAAGTGCAGTGACTTTTATGCGAATCATATGTTCACTTCTATGAGAAAAACGACCTCGAATTGAAGCCGTCAACCGACCAATGGCGTTGCCATAGCTACGCCGCGATATCCAAGAGGGTGGGTAGTGTACATAATGAAAAATCTTAGGTGTGTATTGTTGTTATTTTTATAAATTACTAGATGTCCCAACAAATGTTGTTCTGCCTTAACTATGAACTGAATTTTCTCACCGTTTAAACCTTCCCTGAACTGATACGATTATTTTAAGATCAAATTTAGCCAAATCGGTCCAGGCGTTCTCTAGTTTTAGCGAGACTAACGAACAGCAATTCATTTTTATATATAAGATTATATAATGTATATCTAAGTAATAAGTGAAAACATATTGGCTTTTTGCACACCTCCACATAAACTTCAACTGTGCTATACATTTACTACTCCTCCGTTCTCACAATTCTCCGAAAACTGTAGGTACCTAGGTACTGAAAGTTTTTGCTTCACGCATAGATGTATAATATAAAAAAGAGGGGCTTCACGTATTATTATAATAATTAAAAAAAAAAAAATAATTAAAAAACATACCTACCAGGTATAACATGTTTGCATTTAATTATGAGAAATACTATCGCAAGTCAAATCGTTTGTAAAATCAAATATTGGGAATGTAATAAAATTCTTACGCTTTATTTGCATCAGCGATTAATAACTAATAGAAGTTAGATATACGAGTTATGGTACAACAGTTATCAATGGAAACAACATTATAGCGAAATTATGAAAAAAAAATGTTTATTATACTTTGAATTAATTATTATAGTCTTGATCATTTTTAAGGGGTTGACTAATTATTAAATTATGCTGATAAATTGATTTTATTTGATAGAATATCACTTTAATCTGGTTGACACAACAGTGAAGGACGACCTTAGTTTGGATCTTAGACTATTAGGCACATTGGTAGTGTATCATCACCCGTTAAATCAACAGTACTAATATCATTACTCGTCTTTGTGTTAGAAGCTGAACTGTTTTTGAGACTAGTTTATCAAATAAGATTTGTGTTTCATAAAGCTACCTATAGGTAGCTTTATGATTATGACGTCACAACTAAGGTGACCAATCGTGGCGCGTTCATATAGTCCCGTGATCTATTTTTAAATTTTATAAATTTTTAATTGTTTATAGGTAACTAGCTGACCCCGACAGACGTTGTTCTGTCTTAAATATGAACTGGAATGAATAAATGACTACACCTACTTATACTACTACCCATACTCCTACATCTACACCTGCTCCTACACCTACTCCTACATATAGGTACTGCTACACCTACTCCTACAAAATTTTCCAAAATTTTAAAAAAAGGTTCAGCCCGCGCTTATTACGTCCACGTAAGTACAGTAATTTACGGGTATATATCCCGCGATAAAAAGTAGCCTATGTCCTTCCCCATGGTCTACTTTATATCTATGCCAAATTTCATGATAATCGGTTTTGTAATTTTTGCGTGAAAGCGTAAATAAAGAATCCTAAAGGAACCGTACATTTCCACGCAATAAAAAGTAGCCTCCGTCCTTCCCCATGGTCTAATCTATATCTGTGCCAAATTTCATGATGATCAGTTCAGTAGTTTTAACGTGAAAGCGTTCAGGTTTATTTTTCATTTTTCTATAACTTATTAAATTCGTAATATCTATTGAATGAAATGGACGATTTGAACAATTCAAAAATTTATCTACATGAATTGAAACAGTTTTGAAAACAATATGATTTAATTGGGTAAGGATTTAAACAGAAGTATGAATAACATGGTTTTTCATACTTCGTACATACATTAACAACAACGAATTTTGGTCGGTATTTCTATCAACTTTCAAAATGTAAAAAGTGGTTATTGTGACATAACAATAATAGTTAGACATTTATTATAGTATCGCGAAGTTTTTTTTAGTTATTGATATGTTCTTTAATATTGTAGAACATACTTTTATTCTATCATCAATAGTTTCCGCAGCGCATGCTACGAAAGATGTTTTATTGCATTTTTTTACACCTTGGGTTACGTTACTAAAGTTTTAGTAAGGATCCCTAATATTTTCTATAAATAAATATAGCCTATATTACTCAGGATGAATGTAGCTTTATAATGGTGAAAGAATGATTGAAATCGGCACAGTAGTTTTTGAGTTTATTCATTACAAACATACAAAAATACTAATCTTTCCACTTTATAATATTTATACACTAAAATCTACACTAGATTGAAAAAACATTTTTTCAAATTTTTCGCATTAAATATCAATATAATAAATATTAAAGTTTTAAAATACATTAAAAAAAATCAATATATTTTTTTTTCAAATTCCCAATTGTTTGTACTTCCAAATTTTGTTGGTTAATGTCCTTATAGTCCAAGGTTAATATTTTATTACCTAAGTTCTGGCTTCAAGTCCTTATTTTTTTACAATACAGACAACATCTCCTGTTCATTGGCATCTTTCCCTTAGCAGTGTTTGGCGTTGATCTTTATAATACTTTAACTCTGTGAGGGCCATACGAAGTTGTTCCTCGGTACGGCGGGCTATTTAAATTTTTAACTAAATTAGTTTGACGAATTTTATATGAATTTTTAAAACTACTAAATAAATCGAGGCGCACGAGCGTTTACAAATACTGTTGTAAACGCTCGTGCGCCTCGATTTATATAGTAGTTTTAAAAATTCATATAAAATTCGTCAAACTAATTTAGTTAAAAATTTAAATAGCATATTAAAGATAAAAGGTTCTTCTCATAGATTATGTAAGTAAGAAACAAAAGGAGCAAGTAAAATACATAAATATCATCATTTTAAATAACTATAATTCCTGATAATTTCGCATTCTTTAAATTTTATTTTTATGAGATAGAAACGTATATAAAAATAATCTGACAAATAGATAATCTAGAAGAGGATCCAACAAGTTTGTAAAGATTTTTTGTTTTTAAAAAATGTAAGCGGTTTTAGCTATTATATATTTTGAAATTGCCTCTGAACCTAAAGTTGTAAAAACTTCTGGTTAGTTTTGTCAGTTTTATTCAAAAGTTTGAAATTATTTTAAAATAAATGATAAGTGAAAAATTAGAATACAATATTTTCTAGTGTTTTTCTACATGTAAAAATCAGAATAACCAGTTTTTGTTAGATATAGATGCATTTGAAAAGTAGCGTTTTTCGTGAAATCTGAGTCGCGCGCCGATCAATGCTCTTAAGCACTATTTAGAGAGAGTATAGAAGTAGAAGACAGTATAGACAGATTAATTAGTTACCAAACCTATGTATAACTGTACAATAAAATCTTATCAAAATTAAATTTTAAATGTTTTTGAGGATGTCTCTGTGCTTGTATGATGTGTGCACAGTATTTTAGTGTTGTGTATGTCTGGGCTTGTTGTTTTTATCCTCAACTTCGCTTCCACAATTTGTCAAGCCAAGAGATAAATAACTTTGTGAAGTGTGATTTTGGAAGTATCTCACCGGTATGAGCGGTGTGTAGTGGAGTTGTTATTGTAATATAGTACCTAAAAGATGACTAATTAGAACGAAAATCAAACACAATAGGTACACCCCGGATTAAACAGTCCTCAGGAATATATTATATAACTCCCCACACCGATTTCGGTAACGGTGGCCGGTTTCATTGAAACCAGGCCAGTTACGCAGGAGTAATTTTATAGTGCACAAGTGTGTGCGCAGTACACAAGAGCACTCTCTCTTCCTTTACTCTCATAACCCAGTGGGACGGATGACCGACACGACTGGCGAGAGGTCAGGCGCAGGTCCGACTTTTTACATGCCCATTCGACTCATTGATCATCTTTCTTGTCAGACAATCAGGTGATCAGCCTGCATTGTCCTAACCAAACTTGGAAACAACATTTTTTTGTTGTTCCAATGCGGGAATCGAACCCACGACCTCCCGAGTCGAGAGCCAATGCTCGAACCACTAGACCACGGAGGCTCTAGTGGTTCGAGCATTGGCTCAGGAATAATACAGCTCCAATTTGAATTCGTCTAGTCGTTGACAATTGTCATTTGGCTTGAATTTTTGTTTGTTGAATAGAACGATTTTACGCAAACACTGCCGTTGGTAAATAGAAGAAAACAATTACGAGAGTTATGAGAAACGTTTCTATCACTTATCACTAGATAATCTAAAAATATATTTTATTTTAAATAGATAGTAGTTTTAAATAATAATAATACTACTGTACGTGTAGCTACCAATTTATAATACCTATTAATTATCAGAAAATCATTGCTGTCAATTCATTGCATTACCGACAGTGAAAGATAACACCATCAGTTAAACAATGAACGTCATAGGGTAGGTATTTCCCTTTGTTCCAAATAATAATTGCTAAACATATAATCATTATTATAATATAATAAGCTAGTTAGTGCTGTGATATTTATTCATCTAGATGAGTATATTTATTAATGGTTTGTTAAGTTTAAAATGTTAATGATTTACAACGTTTCTAATATAAGTAATGATTAATGTAAATGATATATTTTTACAATTATCTGTTTTGAATTGATCGTGCTGTTCATTTGCTTCTTTTCTGCCAAGCTTAATAGCTAGCCGTGTTTTTACCCGACTGCGCAACGCAAAGGAGTGGTAATGTGTTTATCAGCCTATGTATGTATGTATGTTCCTTTGAAGCACTATACAGACCAAACGCCTGGGCCGATTTTTATGATTCACACGTCAATCGATTCCTCTTAGTCCGGCTAGTGTCACTAAAGACATGACGTTAGTAAAAATTCAATATGGCGACTACTGGACGCCATATTGTGAAAATGAAAAAAATGAAAGTCAACAAACTATATCAAGTGGGGTATCGTTGAATAGGTATTTAAAAACCATTGTTAGTTTTCTCTCAACATTTTTCGATTCGACTGACCGTTTAGAATCTATATCGATTTAAAGTTGCGTAACAACCATTCTCACATTCCAGTGCAATTGTGATGTATTACTGATGCTTATAGGAAATCCAGTCTGGTAAATAGCTAGCTAGGTACTCATAACTAAAAAGTATAAAATAAAAAATAATAATTTAAAAAATTTCAAAACCCGACTGCGTAAAAAGTGAACCAAACTAAGTACATAATTAAAACCGAAAAGAAAAAAACAAGCACTTAGATATCCGGTGGCCTAGAATTCTATAATATATTATTGAATTAATACTATTGGAACATAACAACTGAACAGTCGGGATCCATTATTCGACAGCCAATCTAATTTTTCAATGGTGCTTCAAAGGAACATACATACATACATACATACATACATACATACATACATACATACATACATACATACATAGGCTGATAAACACATTACCACTCCTTTGCGTCGCGCAGTCGGGTAAAAATAATCTCATGTATGGGTGACTCTCTGCAAAACGCAATACTAACGAACCCATGTAAATAAAAATATTTTTTTTTCTAGTAGGTATGACAATTATTTTTTTGCTTAAACGTCTTTACATAAGACATAGATCATACGCCCAAAATATCCGTAGGTACCTAATTGATTTTACCGAACCTTATATAATATTATGTCACCGTAAAATTGTAAAAACCTTTAGATTGTAATAAAACTAGTGAAATTGTAATATGTTGATAGACTTCCGATGCGAATATGCTGCCTATAATTTAACACATTATTTTTCGTTACATTATAAGTATATAGTTTTTAATCATTTGACATTATAATCTTGTTAGTGATTTTACAATCTAACGGTTTTTACAATTTTACGGTGACATAATATATACCTACCGACGAGCTCAGAACATTTCGATAGCGCGATTCAGGATTGTGGCGCTAATAGGCAAGCGAACTGATTTTTTTTTATTGCATAAATGAATAGTACTCTTAAATATGAGTAACTTCTCAGAAGAAACCGTATATCAAAAGTCAATATTTTCAAAGGTACAGCGATTTGTATACAACATTTCGCGAGTCGTTATACCAAAAAAATTTTTTTTTTTTGCGAAATTGGTAAACAAAACCTACATCATTAGTTTACTCACATCATATTATACAAAGACATTCATTAT
Organism: Glaucopsyche alexis; assembly: GCA_905404095.1. NCBI lineage: Eukaryota > Metazoa > Arthropoda > Insecta > Lepidoptera > Lycaenidae > Glaucopsyche > Glaucopsyche alexis. The sequence goes on from FR990042.1 coordinate 20,237,475, forward strand.
GGTAAGTATGAACTTAAACGCACAAATATCGGAGATATTTACAAATATATTCCTGCGGCCATATCCTTCATATACTACTTCATATACTATAACCTACAAGTGACGTCATTTGTAGGTCGACTTTAGTATGGAGCGTTTTTAGGAGGCTCGCGAATTTTTTTATAAAAATCGCTGTACCTTTGAAAATATTGACTTTTGATATACGGTTTCTTCTGAGAAGTTACTCATATTTAAGAGTACTTATTCATTTATGTAATTAAAAAAAAATTGTCCGGTTGCCTAACCACACAATCTTTTTCACACGACCCGTTTTCTATGAATAAATATTTTGCGACCCCATTGTATTTATTGTTAAAATTTATGTATTTATTTTATTAACAAACTAGCTTTTGCCCGCGACTTCGCCCGCGTGGAATAGTGTTCTTGGAGAAAAAACTACTTCGGCGAATAACTCTACCTATTTACAGCAATATACTTCTGATACAATATTGAAAATGTTTTTAGGTTCCTTCTTAGTGCGTGTCTGTATTGTAAATTAAAACTGCTGTACAAATTTAAAAAGTTCCAACCTAAAAGGGGTGAAATAGGGGTTGAAAGTTTGTATAAAAAAACTTTAAAATTTCGATAAAAATTGAGATTCATGGTCTTAAATACATTTCATAAAATAAACCTCTTTCAGGGTTTATAAGAATTCACCTTCTGATGGTGTAAAGTAGGGGTTGGAAATTTGTATGAAAAATATTAGGTCTTTACCTATGTTTTGTATGAAAAAATTTAAACGAATTTTCTTCATGTATTTTTTATTTGTATTAATCGAAGTAATCACCCATGCAATCAATACATCTTTGCCAACGCAGTAGCAGTTTATTGATGCTTTTCTTAAAGAAATCAGCTGGACGGGAGGCAACAAATTCTTCAAAGGCATTTTGTACTGCCTCTCGGGTATTGAATTTTTTTCCCGCCAAGAAGTTATCCAAATTCTGGAAAAAGTAGTAGTCTGTAGGTGCAAGGTCTGGTGAGTAGGGCGGATGACGGAGAGCTTCCAACCCCAGTTCTTGCGACTTGGAGACCGTCTGATGTGCAGTATGAGGTCGCGCGTTGTCGTGCAGGAGCAGCGGAGAAGAGCTATTGACCAATGCTGGTTGGAGATGTGCCAGCTTCTTCATCATTGTGTTCAGTTCTTCACAGTACACATCTGCAGTAATGCTCACCCAGTTCGGTAAGAAGCTGTGATGAATCACACGGCGCTAGACCACCAAACAGTGACCACCACTTTTCTAGGGGTAAGTTTTCGTTTAGGGCATTGTTTAGGTGCTGAACCAGGATCCAACCAACTTGCTGAGTGCTTGCAGTTATCAAACAGGATCCATTTTTCATCGCAGGTAACGATTTGGTTCAAAATTCCTTCATTTGTGTGTCTGTTGAGCAGTGCAAGGCACGTCTCGTCTCGACGCGTACTTCGCGCTGGCGATCATTGACTTCGTGGGCACCCGTTTGTCAAGCTTTTTTACCTTGCAAATTTGACGCAAATGGACCAATATTGTTTTGAAACTAACGTGGAAAGCTGCTGCTAATTCAGCCGTAGATTGTGTATCATCAGCCTCCACATTGTCATTGTCGACCAGTCTTCGGACGACCGCGAGGTCCATTTTTCAGGTCGAAATTTCCAGAACGCAAGCGAGCAAACCAATAACAGGTGGTGCGTTGGTTTGTAGTGTTAGCTTAACGTCGTTGATGTTGCGTGCTGCTTGTGCCGCGTTGCTGCCCCGATGGTACTCATATTCCATAATTACTCGAATTTTTAACGTATCCATGATGACGAAAAAGATTGAAATGCGATGAAAATGTAACACTCATCAATAAACAAATGACTACTTTTGGAAAAAGAATTCCATGTTTTTAAAATAAAATTAATTTGAAATTAGAATTCTTAGCCAAACAAAAATTATTTTGATTTGAAATAGCCAGTACTGCAGAACGGCAATTTCATAGGTATAGACCTATTATTAAAAATCTGCTTCGATTTCTCTCGCGACTCGCGACACCGTTACGAGACTCAGTTTGGCGTATGGTGAAAACACTATGGAGGAAAAATGTCTCCAGTTAAATGGCCCCATTATTGACTTTTGACCCCAACCTTCCCAACACATTGACCTTTGACCCCAACCATCCGTCACATTGACCATTGACCTTTACATTGACATTTACCTCCATTCGTCCCCCCACGAAACCATTTACCACATTCCGAATTTTTAACAAAACAAAAACTACGCATAAGCTTATCAAACTGCCAATCAGACTGTTACTTAATAGAGTTGAAATTATTGATGTATTTTTGCATAACGAAAGAAGCAATTATTTTTAAACAAAATATTAAGCCGACTTCCAAAGTCAGTCAGTCAGTCAGTCTACTCAATCTTTTTACCCGACTGCGCAACGCAAAGGAGTGGTAATGTGTTTATCAGCCTATGTATGTATGTATGTATGTATGTATGTATGTATGTATGTATGTATGTATGTATGTATGTATGTATGTATGTATGTATGTATGTATGTATGTATGTATGTATGTATGTATGTATGTATGTATGTATGTATGTATGTATGTATGTATGTATGTATGTATGTATGTATGTATGTATGTATGTATGTATGTATGTATGTATGTATGTATGTATGTATGTATGTATGTATGTATGTATGTATGTATGTATGTATGTATGTATGTATGTATGTATGTATGTATGTATGTATGTATGTATGTATGTATGTATGTATGTATGTATGTATGTATGTATGTATGTATGTATGTATGTATGTATGTATGTATGTATGTATGTATGTATGTATGTATGTATGTATGTATGTATGTATGTATGTATGTATGTATGTATGTATGTATGTATGTATGTATGTATGTATGTATGTATGTGTGTATGTATGTATGTATGTATGTATGTATGTATGTATGTATGTATGTATGTATGTATGTATGTATGTATGTATGTATGTATGTATGTATGTATGTATGTATGTATGTATGTATGTATGTATGTATGTATGTATGTATGTATGTATGTATGTATGTATGTATGTATGTATGTATGTATGTATGTATGTATGTATGTATGTATGTATGTATGTATGTATGTATGTATGTGTATGTATGTATGTATGTATGTATGTATGTATGTATGTATGTATGTATGTATGTATGTATGTATGTATGTATGTATGTATGTATGTATGTATGTATGTATGTATGTATGTATGTATGTATGTATGTATGTATGTATGTATGTATGTATGTATGTATGTATGTATGTATGTATGTATGTATGTATGTATGTATGTATGTATGTATGTATGTATGTATGTATGTATGTATGTATGTATGTATGTATGTATGTATGTATGTATGTATGTATGTATGTATGTATGTATGTATGTATGTATGTATGTATGTATGTATGTATGTATGTATGTATGTATGTATGTATGTATGTATGTATGTATGTATGTATGTATGTATGTATGTATGTATGTATGTATGTATGTATGTATGTATGTATGTATGTATGTATGTATGTATGTATGTATGTATGTATGTATGTATGTATGTATGTATGTATGTATGTATGTATGTATGTATGTATGTATGTATGTATGTATGTATGTATGTATGTATGTATGTATGTATGTATGTATGTATGTATGTATGTATGTATGTATGTATGTATGTATGTATGTATGTATGTATGTATGTATGTATGTATGTATGTATGTATGTATGTATGTATGTATGTATGTATGTATGTATGTATGTATGTATGTATGTATGTATGTATGTATGTATGTATGTATGTATGTATGTATGTATGTATGTATGTATGTATGTATGTATGTATGTATGTATGTATGTATGTATGTATGTATGTATGTATGTATGTATGTATGTATGTATGTATGTTTCTTTTGAAGCACTATACAGACCAAACGCCTGGGCCGATTTTTATGATTCACACGTCAATCGATTCCTCTTAGTCCGGCGAGTGTCACTAAAGACATGACGTTAGTAAAAATTCAATATGGCGACTACTGGACGCCATATTGTGAAAATGAAAAAAATGAAAGTCAACAAACTATATCAAGTGGGGTATCGTTGAATAGGTATTTAAAAACCATTGTTAGTTTTCTCTCAACATTTTTCGATTCGACTGACCGTTTAGAATCTATATCAATTTAAAGTTGCATAACAACCATTCTCACATTCCAGTGCAATTGTGATGTATTACTGATGCTTATAGGAAATCCAGTCTGGTAAATAGCTAGCTAGGTACTCATAACTAAAACGTATAAAATAAAAAATTATAATTTAAAAAAATTAAAAACCCGACTGCGTAAAAAGTGAACCAAACTAAGTACATAATTAAAACCGAAAAGAAAATAACCTAACCAAGAGCATGTCAGGACATGTCTAAGGAGGGTTCCGTAACTATAAACGCGTAATATGCTTTTTTTTTAATTACTCCAAAAGTTACTGTCCGATTTGGTTCAAATTGTTTTCCTAAAGAGTTTTTAGCATGATCTATCAGCATGAAAATTTGCAAGTTTCTATCTCCTATAGTTTAAAAATGCAGTCGGGTTTTTAAATTTTTTAATTAACTTTGAAGTCGTTACCAGCCCAAACAATACCCTACAATATTTTATATAACTTACGTTTAAATTTGCTGGTACCGTCTTCAAAATTAAGAAGATACAACTCGATTCATTCAAGAATTAAGAAAATACAAAAAAAAATCACAATTTTAAATTACATTTTATGTTTTATAAACATATTTTATCTGATGAACTCTCTTTAGCGGCGGCGCGGCGGCGCGCACATGCCGTAATAGCCGCACAAATAATGGAGCTCTATCTAATTATTAAATAACTAGGTACTTTGGGACTTTTTTATCGGAAATTTCCTCCTCTTTAACGAGCTTTTTTCAAAATTGCTTAAATATCAATATTTTTCGAGTCATTACCGAAAAAATAAATACCACATTTTGTTAATATTTTGTTAGTAGGTTACAATTGTAATTTTTTACCTGCACCAAAATCCTTCAAAAACATTTTTCATTTTGCGAATGCAATGAGATATCTCTCATATTTTCGAGGACTTTTAGCTCTACTTTTCACGTTTTTGAACTTGTCGATCAGACTCCAGTCTACCTACATAGCCTACTCCTGAATACGCTACTGCTGCACCGCGTCATGCTGTAGTTATCTGCTTTTTTTATTTTATCTTCAAGATTTTCTCCTGTTTCGTCTTCATTTGACTAAATTAAGATAGATGGCCTTGGAAAATACTCTTTCCGTAATTGTCGCATTTGCTATTTTGATTAACACGATTAATCGGGAGATTTAGCGTTCCTATCAGGTGTAAATCGGACACCTGGCAATCCTAAACAGAGCCTTAATTCGATTAGATTAGGTAGTTTTATAACGGAGTTCCTCTCACCACCTTCCAGCTCCATCTTAGGGCCCCGAATTCTTGTGAATACTATCTACGGGAGAATAATCCACCCTAACTAACATTCAAAGCAGGTTAAAATATAGGACAAAGACAAAGTCGCGGTTAATAGAAAGCAAATTATTTCAGAATGTTCGAGTAACAAATAGTACCCAACAGGCATTTCATACACAGGCTTTAACACAGATAATGACTTATCCAATTAAATACGGACTGCTGCTCTGGAAATAGTGATCTATGATTAATGATTTGAATATATAAATCACTAGGTAGGTAGGTATACCAAATTAAAACGTATGCAGGAAATGTAGATACATGTTGCGGGGATAAAACGCTCAAAAGTAATTAAGCTAATTTTCACCTAAACGAAACGTGACGCGGCGCTGAATTTTAAAGATGGCTATTCAAATTTGATCTTTATTAATTACACAAGAAGATACACGTTTTAATGTAAGAGTACGAATGTCAATTGCACCGCGCCACACAGCACATGTGCAGTAATCTACACTAATATTATAAAGAGGAAAACTTTGTTTGTATGTTTGTTTGTTTGTTTGTTTGTTTGTTTGTAATGAATAGGCTCAAAAAGTATTGGACCGATTTCAAAAATTCTTTCACCATTCGAAAGCTACATTACCCACGAGTAACATAGGCTATACTTTATTTTGGAAAAAAATAGGGTTCCGTAAAATATTTGGGTTTTTCGGACACAAGGTGTAAAAAATCAACCAGAAAAGTTACTTATTTTGCGTACGCTGCCTAAACTATAAAAGATAGAACCATAAAATGTTCTAATTAATTGTAGATCTTATAAATATCTACAAAAAAGTCCGCGACACACTATACCTATCTATGTCGAGTGAGGCACAACAACCATTTTTTTATTTAGAAATCTTGAATTTTTTTTGGACTACATTTAAACGCGTTTATTTTACTCATGCTATTAATCCTTATCAAAATAAATTATTTCATAACTAAGTACAGTTTATGTAGGTAATATTTGGTCTTTGAATGATTGAAATTGGACGTGTGGTTTTGAAGTTATGGCGAAATTAAAATATGACGATTTCTGCTGCACGGCCCGTTACGAAGTGGGCGTCGCCAAGGCAGGGGTGCGCGTGCGGGGGGAGTTTAGATCTATGGTATTTCATACGATAAAAGTATACCCACCTATTTATTTCATTGAGTTTTAGTAGGTACCTATATTAATTTGTTTCTGTTTGTTTTGACTAGATTTCGCCCGTTTTGTTAGTGATTTAAAGACATTCTGTAGTATTAGTATCAGTATTGTACCCGTGCGAAGCTGGGGCGGGTCGCTAGTATCGTATAAAACGTATATGTTTTTGTGTAGTCAATAAAGTTCAGTTTTGAATACCTATCCTAAAAGTGCAGCATCGCAACGCGTATCGTTTCATTTCGGTGAAAATTGGCTTAACATCGCGTTTTGGTCTTAACTGACTTTTAGCAAATTATTTTTTATAAAATTACTAATACGTAAAGAGCCGTATTTAGATAGACACATTATTGATAGCTCGCATCTATGTGTGCGTGGGTAGACGGAGGGCGCGTGGCGAGCCGGGTGTGAGTTTTTTCTAGCCAGGGTCTAGCTAGTCAAGACGCATTCGATAATGCTACTAATCAAAATTGTATAGTCTTAAGTAACACTCAATCACATATAGATTTGGTTGACATAAATAATATTATAAGTTTTAGATTTAATAATATAACATATGATAAGTATTTCTTATCACAGTTTTGTACTAGACGCATAGCTAGATGGCTATTTAATTTTTTAGTTTTAAGACAAGCCAAGGAATTGGCTAAACCGACCACTGCTTCTATTGAGCAGTGTATTTATTCTGATAACTATACAGTTAACAGCTTGGAATATGTTCCAAATAATTTAAATTAGTTTCTAAGACAACAGAGGCCCACTCTAGCGATGTATTATACAATAATATAAATTATTCAAATAAATTATCTATATTACCTACCAAAATTGTAAGCAAAAATTGTAATTCTACTGTAAACCTGGTGCACCAAAATTTGCAAGGAATGGTAGGTAAAGAATTAGAGATTGAGTTGTTTCTTAATGAATATAACATTGATATTATGTGTATATCGGAACATTGGTTTAGAAAATATGAATTAATATTTAACTTTTGTGGTCACCAGGTTGCTAGTTCGTTCAGTCGAGAGAATGCCATTAGAGGTGGCTCTTTAATATTGACTAATAAAAAATTTAAATTTAAAGAACGAAAAGATATTGTAAGACTCTCTACTGAACGAATATGTGAGGTAGCTTGTATTGAGTTGAGCCACCTTATTATTGTAAGCGTATACAGGCCTCCATCAGGTTCATACGATTCCTTTGAACAAATCATGGAACATATGTTGACAAAAATATGTGCATCTAACAAAAAGATTTTTGTATGTGGTGATTTCAACATTAATTTATTAGACTCTAACTCCACCACTGTTAGATTCACATCATTGTTTAAATCGTATAACCTCATTAATTTGTTTTATGAACCGACAAGAATATCTGATACAACAGCTACTTGTATTGATAATATTTTCACTAATATTACTCCTTATAAAAAAGAAATAATTAATGCGCTTAGCTCTGATCACTGTGGACAATTTGCTTCATTTAATATTAATTGTGAAAATAAACCTCAAGAAAAGCTTGTTTATATTCCTGTGAATACAAAACGTATTGAGAAATTTAGAGGTAAATTAATTTCAAATATTCAACAGTTGGATGGGTTAAATAACTCAGATGAAGCATTTAATAAACTATTTAAAATAATTAGAACCCAATTTAACTCTGTATTTACTTCTAAAACGGTCAGTTTAAATAATAGAAAAAGTAATTTTAAAAACTGGGCCACTGCAGGAATTTTAGTAAGTAGACAAAGATTGTATGATCTGTACAACGAAAAGACATTTAATAGGAGTGAATCTTTTATGCTATATGTCAAGAAATATTCAAATTTTTTTAAAAAAGTTTGTCAAGCAGCGAAGGCACTTCACATAAAAGGAAAAATAATGAACTCTAAAAATAAAGTGAAAACCACTTGGAAGATAATTGCAGATGAGACTGGAAGAGGCAGATCCAGTCGTAACTCTAAATTTGAACTTTGTGTCAATGATAAAAAGGTCAATTCTGACCTAGAGGTTGCGACGATCTTCGAAAAGTTTTTTGCTGACATTCCGGTCTCAACTACAAAAAATTTAAATTCTTCACCTGCAGTTGCTGAAAAAATACTCAGAGAAAATGTCAAGGAATGTGATGTCAATTTTAATTTTAGAGAAATTGACTCCAGAGATATTATTAACACCTTCAAATTACTCAATATTAAAAGTACTACTGATCTCTGGGGTATGTCTATAAAAATTATAAAATCAATAATTGACATCATTGCCCCCTACCTAGCCTTAGTTTTTAATAATTGTATTAAGAAAGGTGTGTTCCCTGACCTAATGAAGCATAGCAAGGTGATGCCTCTTTTCAAGGCTGGGAATAAATCTGACCCAGCCAATTATAGACCAATATCTATACTACCGACTTTCAGTAAAATTTTCGAGAAAATAATATTAAATCAATTGCTAGCTCATTTTAACATAAATAATTTATTACATAGCAATCAATTCGGGTTTACTAAAGGTCGGTCCACAACAGACGCAGGCATCAGTCTTCTATGCAGCATATTTGAGGCCTGGGAGGGATCGCATGATGCACTTGGTGTCTTTTGTGATCTATCCAAGGCTTTCGACTGTGTCGAGCATGCTACGTTGGTCAAAAAATTATACCATTATGGTATAAGGGATACGGCACTTAAGCTCTTAAGCTCTTATCTTAAAAATAGAACGCAGAGAGTAGAAGTAAATTCTACAAGGTCTAATGGGACCAAAATAGAACTAGGTGTGCCACAAGGGTCCATTTTAGGCCCATTTCTTTTTCTCATCTATATAAATGACCTTCCTTATCTAGTTAAAGATAAGCACGAGATAGTACTTTTTGCTGATGACACTTCACTAATTTTTAATGTGAAGCGACGACAGTCAAATTACGACGAGGTAAATAGTGCTCTCTCGAAAATGGTACACTGGTTTAATGTTAATAATTTACTTTTAAATTCCAATAAAATAAAATGTTTAAAGTTTAGCCTGCCAAATGTTAGGCAGACACAAACCAATGTACTATTAAACGATGAGAAAATGAACCTAGTGGACACCACTGTATTTCTAGGAATAACACTAGATTGTAAATTACAGTGGGGTCCCCATATTGCAAATCTGGCTGATAGGCTTAGTTCTGCAGCATATGCAGTGAAAAAAATTAGAGAAATTTCCGATGAGGACACAGCGCGGCTAGTTTATTTTAGTTATTTTCATAGTATAATGTCATATGGCATTCTTCTATGGGGAAACGCTGCGGACATTAACACAATATTTGTGCTGCAGAAGCGAGCTATACGTTCTATTTATAAGATGTCATATTTTGAATCTCTAAGAGATAAGTTTAAAGAAATAGGTATTCTGACCGTCGCTTCTCAATACATTTTGGACAATGTGTTGTATGTCAGAAAGAATTTAAATAACTTTAAAAAGAAAAGCGACAACCATTGTAGGAATACTAGAAATAAGAACAAGTTAGAAATACCGGTGATCAGACTAAGCAAAGTAAGTAAATCGTTTAAAGGTTCATGTATACGCCTTTACAATAGAATCCCAGAAAACGTTCAAAATCTTACCATTAATAAATTTAAAAAAGCTGTTAAAGAACGTTTGTGTGCTAAAGCTTATTATAAAGTCAGTGATTTCATTAACGATTGCACACCTTGGGAATAAGATGGCCCCCTGCAAGGCTGCTTTTATTTACTTAAGTATGCTCTATGTACTTATGACTAATGTTATATAGATTAAGTTACAACATTGTAAAAATATTTTTTTTGAAAAGAACAATTTTCCCATCTTTTTGCTAAAAGGTGGCCCCGTGCGAGTTTCTTACGCCGGTTCTTCTCGCCGGGCTAGTTTCCGAACCGGTGGTAGGCATCATGTAGGACAATTCTATAAGTGTTATTTCATAACCTATATGGAAATAAAAATTTTGAGTTTGAGTTTGAGTTTGATAATTTCGATGGCGAACTTTGAAATTAAAAATGTATGGGATTTGACATAAGTTATCGTTATGTGACATGTCGCTTACGATGCCTTATGTCTAATCCCATACATTTTGTTTTCGAACTTCGCCATCAAAATAATCGAATGCATCTTGACTAGAGGCCCTGGACTTATTTCGTTCACGAGGATGGCCGTTGGTCGTCGAGCTTTGACATAATTGTCAATTGACAATATTATAATTTCATAATATATAGGTAAGATAGATTTGTCTGATGCGACGTTTAAAATTAATTCGGTGCCAACTTTAGGCCTAACCAGTGGCGAAGGCTGCTTCTCCTTCATATCGAAGCCGGAACCTGTATAGCCGGAGCCGGTAGGGATCTCTATGAAGGTTTGCAAAAGGTAAGTGACAAGGGAAGCCGATAGGAATGGAGTTATAGGAACCCTACGCCACTGCTAGGTACATCAACATTGCTGACATTCGCCGCTGCTCGAGCAGTTATTTGTAGAGTGTCACCCCTGTATGGCACATATTACTCTTTGTCTGTATATCGAAATAATATTAACTTATATATTTATCAATACTCAATGATTAGTATATCTAGTAGGAACTAATTCGGAATTGAATTAAACTAAAATTAAATTATAGTTACAATATTTTCAGAGAAATCTCCAAAAAAACTCATTGATGCCACCCGAGACCCCAGAGTCGGCACCTACCTGGCCCAGAGAGTGAGTATCACAATCCAGCGAGGAAACTCTCAGAGCCTTCTAGGTACTCTGCCTGGTGGGGACGACCTGGGAGATTTCTTTTTTTGTAGCCTTCTAAGTTTTACTTACCTACTTTTATGGTTTGTAAATATTTTAAATAGATTTTACTTAATTTTAGCTTTTAACAATATGTGTTTCTTGATGACGTATCTATTAAACAACTCTTAGATTTCACTTTTTTTAACATTTACAATATAGTGTACACTGGAGTAGACTGGAGTTTTAAACTAACCAGTTTCCTACTTGTATTTCAACACGTAACTATATCCCCTAACTGTCGATAGTCTAACGACGTAATAGACTTATCTGTCAATAAAGATTTCGGCCTAGGTCTAGACGACATGCGAGCAGGTGACGGATTTTAAAAACGGTACCTATAATTTTTTTTTAATTTTTTTGTCTGTCCAGACGGCGCCTATTTGCTTGTTCTGGCTAAGCTCTGAATCGGCTGGACAGACTTTTACGGGACTTTCACTGGCAGAGAGCTAATGTTAAAAGGAGTAACTTAGTCTACTTTATCTTAGGGTTCAGTTTAAAAAATAAGGTTCCGTTTCCGTTAGTTCTACGCAAATGAAGTTGCGGGCACCAACATACTCTAAAATATATCTATATATATATGTTATGTCTACAGAAATTATTATAGAATTTTTTTCGTCCAACGAAATCTCTTATCTGCTTCACAAGAGTCCTTAAAAGGTTCATTTCTGTAAGCACCCACTTCAAAACGAGGGTACAAGCAATATCGCAACGAGGGTTAGCAAATTTCAATGCCATTATTCCTTTCTTAGCATCCGTTGACGGCCGTGTTATATCATAATATGTGTTCGAATAATAATCAGTGTATCGTTGTTGAGCGCCAGGAGCTAAGTGTAGACAGACTGATACACATATATAAAGCTGATTGCCTACAACGGCCGTGGAAAATTGCACTCAATTGCATCTTGGATGAAAATTCAGGATCGCAAATGAACAGAATGCCACAGGGGTTGCCGAGTAAATAATACAATTTGGTGAACCAAATCCTTAAACCAAAACATTTGTACGTCGAACTCTAGACCGAGTGTTCGTGTTCACTGTCAGTGATATAAATTTTGAATTTTTGGTGCCTAAACCAATTTTCAAGTGTAAAAAATTTGGTACCGTGTGTTTTTGTGTGTAAGTGATTTATACGTCAATTGGATTGTTAAACGGTTGGTACGTATATATTATTCTATTTCTGAACAGTATATTTAAGCAGACTTGCAGATGTTTCATGTTGCCTTCTTTGTTTAGAATAAATTACGTAAAATCGTAAGATACCTATGTAAACCCGTGACAGCAGAACAACTTGACTCATATTAAACTAGATATTGCCCGCGACTGCGTTTTTCCGCAATAAAAAGTAGTTATGTCCTTTTCCGTAGTCTACTCTACATCTGTGCCAAATTTTATCAAAATCGGTCCAGTAGTTTCAGAGCCTATTCAATGCAAACAAACAAACTTTTCCTTTTTATTATATTAGTATAGATATTGTGATGGTACAGTAAAAAATAAATAAAAAACTTAGGCATTTTCATCCGTTATTGGTTAAATTACAGTATTAGGGGTTGCAATCTGGATACTTCGAAATTAAAAAAAACCGGATTTTTCAAATTTCGAAGTATTTTCGAAATATTAAGCCCGTCACAGACGCAGCTATATCTAATATAATTATATTAATATGAATCAAAGCAAGGCATATTACGATATATAAATTTTCGATGATCGCACACGCAGCTATAATATATGTATGTATATTGCAATGACGTCACCAAAATAAGTCGGCAGATATATCTCGGTATATTTTGGCATATTATTATATATTTTAACTGTGAACTTGCAAAGGACGACCGCGACCGAGTTGTGTGCAAAATATATATTTATAATATAGCTCCCGTGTGTGGTAGCTTGCTATACTATAATTATATATTATCGAATTTACTGATCCCAAGACCCTAGTCGTAGGGCTAGGGTGCTACTCATCCCACACTCACTTGTACAAAAACACATACATAAGCACACACACTCATTAATACATTTTGAGTTACAATCTATGGATAAAGGCTTTATTGTCACTATAAATAGTAACATATTCGACAAAACAGAGATATAACTTATGAATTATTGTATAAACATAATAATATTTAATCTATGGTAACACACACACTTAAATATGGGATCCTCTTCTTTCGCATAATTTTATTTGTCATAATTTCATTTGGCATACATCACTTGGTATAATTTTAGTACGCATAATAATACTTTGGCATAATGGTTTCTTGGCATACTACATCATTAGGCATAAATATCATTTAGACTAATATTGTTTGTCCTAATTTAATGAGGCATAACTCGTAAGGCATAATTTTTCTTGTCATAATAATACTTTGGCATAATTGTTTTTTGGCATAAACTCGTTAGGCATATTTTTTTGTCATAATAAATTTAAAGCATTCTGTCACAAGGCACAAATATACATAAAATGGAACGACATAATGAAAACACGGTTAAGGTAATTAAACGCATATTAATAAAATATTAAAAGCAGGTATTAAACTCATATACCTAGTGTAACATGTTTAACAGTAGGTTAAGTTGCGGCGGGGTGGCCCTTGGGCCACCCGTAAGCCGCTAACATGTTTAAAATAATTAGCTCGGTATGTTCTTAGATAGCAGTTCGTGTTTTTGTCCGAGTTTATTTCGTAATCAGTCGTAAAATTACAATTATAATTGTTATTTCGTCTTAACTCGCACACCCAGTAGAATTTGTCATTCATATCATGTGAAAAAAAATGCTACAAAGATGTATGCGTAAATATAATAGTATGCTTAAATATCATTATGCGTAAATATATTTATGCTTTTTAATATTATGCAAAAAAATATTATTCTTAATGAACATTATGCGTAAAAAAATATATGCCTTACAATAAGTATGCCTAACAATTATTATGCTTTTAGTAATTATGCGAAAAAAAATTATGCTAAGAAAGTTATGACAAATGAATATTATGCGAAACTACTATTAGGTCAAATGAAATTATGCCAAGTAAAATTATGACATATGATTTTATGCGAAAAAATAGGGAACCCTTAAATATACTTATATTCACACATGCACTCTAGTGGTAATCAATATACAGATCCCAAGAAATTTTAAGGACCAGGAACGCATGCCGCTACACCAGAGGAGTTACAAGTACAACTCTCTGGTGTTGCGAGTGTCCGTGGGCGGCGGTAATCGCTTACCATCAGGCGATCCGTCTGCTCGTTTCCTGGTTCATTTCATAAAAAAAAAAACTCATACACACATTTCGAGTTACACTCTGGTTTCAATCTGTGGATAACGGTGTTGGTGTTACTATAAATAATATGTTATAATATGTAAGCACTAGGTTTTAAGTTTTATTGTGAACACTGTTTGTTGTCCTTAATATTCTATAAAATAAAAATACAGCATAGCAAGCTACCATATACGAGTATATCTCGTCGAGATATATCTCGATATATTAATATATATATTATAGCTACGTCTATGACGGGCTTTACCACTTACAAGTTACACAAGATTACTCGGCCTCCAAAGTGGTTTATAAGACCCCCCCCCCCGGGCATTTTTAAACTATAGCAGTTAGGTATAAACTTGTAAGTTTCCATGCTGATAGGTAATGCTAAAAACTCGTTACGAAAATTATTTTGAGCGAAATTGGACCAGCCCAAACAATATCCTGATAAAACAATATTTTTTAGAACTCACATTTAAGTTGGTTGGTATCAACCAACTTCAAAATTGTGAAGATTGTGTAAAGAAATAGTTAATATTTTAGCCGAATTTAAAAGGGAAATTATTTAGATAATAAGATTTATTTCATACCTTTTTGGGCGTGTTTAAATTCGGAAACGGTATTTTAAACATAAAATAATATATATTCCAAGTTTAAAATAAGGGTTCGAATGTATAATTGAATACGCGCCAAGCTTCCATTAGGCGTTGTTAATAAGATGACGATGATGATTACTGTAGTCACAAAGTAAGTGGCATATGCTTGCAGCTCTTTAAACAATGCCGAAATTTCCAAACGCGTATAAAAACATTTCTTTTTTTTTACTCTTTATCTACGAAAGAGTGGGAAAAACGTGTAGTAAGTGTATATTTTTGGGCTGTCAACACATTTGTTCAGTAACACTTTATAGTATGTTTCAAGCGCGTCTATACAAATTATGCGGATATTTATTTTCACAAGTTTTATTTTTAAAAGCCATAGCGTTAGCGTGTGCGGAGTGGTAGATGATTCGTTATTTATTTTAACTGAAACCATAAAACATTTTTCTTAAAACATACTAGTTTATTGATTTTACTTAATTAGACTTAGTTAAAGTGGAATTTATGTTTGAATCCTATGTGTGCCTACACTTTGGTTCCTTACATAAATTCCACTTTCGTGTAGGTACATTGCAATATATAAATTACTATGTACTGTATGTAGGATGTAGATACATTCAATTATAATAATAATAATTGTGTGTTAGGCACCGTAGCCTAGTGGGTAGACCGTTTGGTTCGCACTCGAGAGAGTGCAGGTTCGAATCCCAGGTTGTGGCGTGTACCAATGAGACTTTTTCAGATCTCAAGTACGTTATACGGACGCGACGCTCTAACGGTGAAGGAAAACATCGTGAGGAAACCCGCACATAGTTGGCCCCAGACGTATTGACTAGTTCATTCCTCTGGGCTAGGCTGACTATGTTGTGAGAATGCCGTATGTGCTTGGGCAACCATACGACATTTAAAAACCCACTGTCCCAGGCACTACAGTATTTCAAGAGTGGTTACTTCGCTCGGAGAATACTGTATAAATCATCCATTATCGGATGCAAAGGCCTAAGTTTAATTGTGTGAAGATAATATTTGCAATAGCTTATTTAGTAACCACTCGCCTTTCGTAAACTGATATCCTTAGTTGTTAATCAATTAATTAGGTTAATGCGCCATTCCATTGCTCTTGCACAGTTTTACAAGTGTGACAGACGAGATTCTGTGATTCCAAGAACTGTATCAAAGAGACTCACTAAGTCACTAGTCACTAGACACCGATTCCAAGGACTGCGTTGCGCTTTAATAATGTTTTAATGAAAATTGTTCAATGGGGCAGAGTGAGCGGCATTCACGATGCTTAACTTTTTCGTGCTTTTGTTATTTACTAGCATTAGCCCGCGGTTTTACTCGCGTAAATAAAGTGTCTCACGGAAACCCTTTACTTTTTCGGGATAAAGTGTATCCTTTTAACCCAGAGCCTTAACTACCCAAACCATACCAAATTTCATCAAAATCTGTTCAGTGTTTTTTGCATGAAAGGGTAACAGACATCTGTCTCATACTACCTATTAGAGAATTTGAAAGTTTGTGGGGATAGATCCATCTTTATTCATATATTAAATCAAATCAAATAGCCTTTATTTACACAATATATGATACGATTTACAAAACATGCAGATACTCAGAAATATTGAGGCATTACTACTTGGTAAATGTAAAAAATATATTATTTTATGTGTAGTTTACTAATTAAATACATCTAAATAGTACAAAAAATATTTTAAATAGGTACCTACTTACATCATATACGTAAACATTAATTATGGTAAGTATGAACTTAAACGCACAAATATGTTCCTGCGGCCGTATACTTCATACCTACATAATACACTTCAACCCAAGAGTGACGTCACTCGTAGCCCGTCGTTAGTATGGAGCGTTTTTACGAGACTTGCGAAATTTTGTATACAAATCGCTGTACATTTTTAAATATTGACATTTGATATATGGTTTCCTCTGAGAATTAACTCATATTTAAGACTACGATTCATTCATGCAATTAAAAAGCAAGTACGATCCCCTATTACCTTTTTCGACGTCGAGCTCTAGCTCTATTAGTACTCGTATAATGATACGGTGATGACATTATGCACGGTGAAACTCGAAAATCAAACTCATGCAATTAAACGTGTATCTTCTTGCGTAGTAAATTAAGTTTAATTTTGAATATCTATTTTAAAAATGTAGCGCCGCGTCGCATAACTTTTTTTTATGAACTGACCTTTTAGTTCGGTACAGGTCTTGAAATCCGTATTATAATAAAATCTACGAATTCTTTTAAAATTTGCCAATGTCCCTATTAATTAAAATGTATAAATATTCAAAGATAAATATATTAATATGTATTTAGAAAAATATTAGGTATAAATTAAATGAAGGATAACACTGAGACTATAAGATCAGAAATCCGTGAAATCGGGGGAAACTCAGAGCAGGGAAAATAGACCGATGGGCTAATGTAATAGAGAATGTCTAATTTTATGATTAAACATTGACATTTGACTCGACACTTGACACTTCAATTTCGAACTCTATTGTATTACATCTAGTCTAATTCACCGTTCCGGACTAAGTGAATTTCTGTCCAAGGGCATCGAAAATAATGATCTAGGGCTCATTCGATTCGGAATGACCTTTAGAAACTTTTTGAAGAATTTCAAGAGGGGCTCGAAAAATTTACAAAAGTTATAAATAGTTTAGTAAAAATCAAAAAGAGTGTAAGTATGTTTTTTTGAAAATATCTCGGAAACTATTAAAGATATCCGAATTTTGAAAAGTAATTAAAGAGGAGGAAATTTCCTAAAAAAGTTCCAACTCCCGGAACTCTATGACCGATATTTATAATTTTAATTTAGAGGTGGAAGTAGCGCTAAACGCAGTACTACCCGACCCGCGCTATATTACCGATAGTACGGACCCGCGCGCCGCCGAAATTCACTGAAATGGATCTTGTGACTCAGACTTATCCGAGTTTTTTTGGGATATAATTAATCGAGTGAACAAAAAATAAGTTGGCGACTGCACGTGAGCATAATGTATTACTGAATTTGACAGGGAATTAATATGCTGGTGACTAAATTACTAAACTGTCGAAATCACTCAGGTGACAAAAAATACAAAAATCGGGAGATAAAAAGTGGCGAAATTTAATTCAAATCAGCACCGAAATTTATAAGTTGGTGGCTTAATTTCCGAGTTGGTGACCATTATACCATATAAGCAGCTATAAAACCAGATTTGGTTGATAAATTAATGGCTGCTAAAAATTCAATTTGCAGGCTACGGAAAATCCTATTTTTGGATACTGTTGGAGTATGTTTTTTTTGGTATGGGTGTCGTGTTTTCTAGGTTTTTGAGGGTGCAGAATAATATGAAAATAAAATCCGTTTTCAAATTCCAAAATGGCATATATTTTTTGTTAATTAATATATGGATGTCCTTTTCTAGGTTTCTGGGGGTGCTGATTACAAAAATGACTTCCAATTTCATTTTCCAAGAATATTCAATCTTCGTAAAATTAACATGAATACTAACTTAACCCTCCGCATACCAGGTAAAAAATTCAAACGCCCCATACAAGGTGGGGTCAAAATTGCCAATGCTTAATTTAATATTATAAGGTATTTTTTTGATAATTTTGCATTTATTATTTATTTTTTGTTATTCAGGGGATAAGTATATACTATGTATACAAAAAAAATTTGATAAGGTATTCATATAATTATTATTTGTAATCATACAACAAAACTTACCCTTCTCTGGCAATTAAAAAAATCATTTAAACATAAGAATCACGTATTTTAATGAGATCCGACATATTTATAACATCAATTAAAAAAGGAAAAATGAAAAATAAAAATAAAATCAAATTTATGCATTTTTAAGTAAATCAGCACAATCTTCGCTTATATAAATACTGTGTTCCAAACACAACACACCCCTGATAGTTTGAAAATGACTCCTAGAAGTACCTCTTGTTGTTAGAAAACGATATTCCTTATCTTCTTCTGCATCTACTTCAGTAAGACATTCAGATGCGATACTACAATGGTCCTTCGAATCAAAATCATTTTTCCAATAAATACTTTTCAATTTCTGAATACTGGAGTAATTGTGGCATTTCCACTAAAAAATAATATTTTTTAAATTAGAATTGTTGTAAAAAACCTACAAACACGATCAAAAATCAAGTAAACAGTACTTACGCTTTTGAGGACGTCCCGTACAACGTGGGGTCTGAGACGCCGGGCACACGTATATTCTCCTAAACGCGCGTGCGCAGAACTGACCGAAGTCGGTCGTAAACGTGGTAACGTTGCAAACGTAGCTACTCAAGGTTATAACTTTCGGGCGTAATTATTTCAAAAGTTATCGCTAATTATTTTAAGCTGGGGTCTGTGATACCCCACCTCGTATGCGGAAGGTTAAAAGATCTTGGGGATGCTGATTATGATTGATGATTATTATTGCAGTATGTTATGTAGTTCGAGGTACCAGCTATGTAAAGTTTAGACATTTTTCGAAATTCAGGATTTTCAAATTTCTTTTTCTGCCATTTATTAAGAAAATATGTGATTTCCGGGTTATCAAGGGCTAGGAAAGTTTCATTATTTTTCCCGTAGGATGCACCGTTTCTAAGATAGAAGCGATTAGAGAAAAAATATGGCAATGCTCTTCTACTTTGAGACACGAACGGTGTATAAAGCTATATAATAGTCCCTTTAAAAGCTATGTATATATGCTCTAAGTCTTAAACTATTCGAGATCACTTTCAATTTTATTTTGTGAAAACTGAGTATATTTAAAGCTTTAATTTAAGGTAAAAATATTTAATTTAAAAATGGTCGAAGTTAGTCAAATATAGATTTGAAATTTTCATTTCTGGTTAGAACTTGTTTTTACTAAACACTTGTTAAAACTAGAATTAACTAATGCTCAAAATATAATATCAGTTATAACTAGTTCTTGCCAGTCAAAACGCGTTTTTCCAAAGACTCACAGTTAAAACTGTTCCAACTGCGGTAAAAGTTCATCGAATGATCATACCTTTCTCTAGTCAAGATGCAATCGATAATTTCGACGGTGAACTTCGAAATCAAAAATGTATGGAATTTGACACAAGTGATAAGTCATCGTTAAATGACACGTCACTTGCGACGCCTTATGAGCATTGATCGGCGCGCGACTCAGATTTCACGAAAAACGCTACTTTTCAAATGCGTCTATATCTAACAAAAACTGGTTATTCTGATTTTATAAGTAAAAAAACACTAGAAAATATTGTATTCTAATTTTTCCCTTATCATTTATTTTAAAATAATTTCAAACTTTTGAATAAAACTGACAAAACTAACCAGAAGTTTTTACAACTTTAGGTACAGGGGCATTTTCAAAAGCTATTATATGAATAGCTAAAACCGCTTACATTTTTTAAAAAGAAAAAATCTTTACAAACTTGTTGGATCCTCTTCTAGATTTTCTATAAGTCAGATTATTTTTATGTATGTTTCTATCTCAAAAATAAAATTTAAAGAATGCGAAATTATCAGGAATTATAGTTATTTAAAATGATGATATTTATGTATTTTACTTGCTCCTTTTGTTTCTTACTTACATAATCTTTTATCTTTAATATGCTATTTAAATTTTTAACTAAATTAGTTTGACGAATTTTATATGAATTTTTAAAACTACTATATAAATCGAGGCGCACGAGCGTTTACAACAGTATTTGTAAACGCTCGTGCGCCTCGATTTATATAGTAGTTTTAAAAATTCATATAAAATTCGTCAAACTAATTTAGTTAAAAATTTAACTATAATTCCTGATAATTTCGCATTCTTTAAATTTTATTTTTATGAGATAGAAACATATGTAAAAATAATCTGACTTATAGAGAATCTAGAAGAGGATCCAACAAGTTTGTAAAGATTTTTTCTTTTTAAAAAATGTAATCGGTTTTAGCTATTATATGATTTGAAAATGCCCCTGTACCTAAAGTTGTAAAAACTTCTGGTTAGTTTTGTCAGTTTCATTCAAAAGTTTGAAATTATTTTAAAATAAATGATAAGGGAAAAATTAGAATGCAATATTTTCTAGTGTTTTTTTACATATAAAAATCAGAATAACCAGTTTTGGTTAGATATAGACGCATTTGAAAAGTAGCGTTTTTCGTGAAATCTGAGTCGCGCGCCGATTAATGCTCTTGTGTCAAATCCCATACATTTTGTTTTCGAACTTCGCCGTGGAAATTATCGAATGCATCAAAATGCATTCGTAGTCAAGGACTAAAGGCCATTCTACAAAGCGGCGTTCGCGCGTTGTGCGCAATAACAAGTAGATTCTCATTATTTTTTAATTTTGTAGTTTGTTTGATTATTTTTTATTGTTTTATACCCAATTGTGCTCTGTTGACTTATTTGATTATTTTATTTTAATTTTAATTAATATTGTCACCTTAGCAACTACTAGTCGATGTTCCCTAAACTGTTTCTTTTATGTAACATTAATTATTATTTTTACTAGGTAGGTATATGACTCTATGTCTTAAATCTTATATTAAATATTTTTAAAACTATAATATCTTGCTTTAAACGCCAAATTTGTTTCACTTGTTCTCGTTGTAACTAAAATTCAAGAGTTACAACTAGTTTTATCTGAAAATCAAATACATTAGTATTAGTAAATTCTAGTTTTGACTAGGTATTTCTAGTTTTAACATAGGCATTTAGTAAAACCTGTTTTTAACAGGGAAAACGATTTATAACGAAAAACGGGGTTTAACTTAACATGTATATACCAAAAAAACTATATTTTCTTAAATTACGAAATATAAATTAAGAAAATAAAACATAGTGGTTGTAAATTATTATCCACATGTTTAGCTATCAAATGAGGCCTATTTTATGTTCCTAGGATATTTACATGAGTAGTGGTCATAGATATATAATATTAAAAAGAGGTAGATATGTTATAAACGCGTAAAAATGAAGACTCGAATTGGCCCGAGTCGGGCCAATTTTTGTTAGTGTGCTCCGCGAGTAATAGCGTGTTTTGTGTTACTATGCGACGTTGACACATTGACACGCATCCCATGTCAATGTGTGTCGTGGCACAGAAATATTGTCAGTTTTGTAAGGATATAACGTATCTATGTAATAATTAATCAAAGGTAGTGGTGGTCGAATTAGTACGAGAGCCCGGGTCTTGGTTACCAAAAAACAAAATGGCTTCCATTTTACAAAGTGAGAGAAAACTAAAATTTGAGGGGCAATTTGTCGATAAAAAATGCAATATATTTTACCACTAAAGGCCACATTGTGTCTTTTGTGTATTTTGACATTTTCCTCATTTTATTGTTTTGTTTTATTAAATTGTTTTAATTGTATGTTTGACATTATGAATATTATATATTATTAATAATTATGATGTTAATTATATAGGTTATTTAATTATGTAATAAACTAAAATTTTGTTGTGACTGTTAGGGACTTAATTTAGTATCTATAGCTATATTTTTAATATTAATAATAATTGATGTTTAATTATGTAATAAGAATAATTGATAATGTAGCATGCTTAAAATGACAATATTTCCACGCCCAAGAGGCAGAAATTTTGATCCAAACCTATTTGTAAAACCTTGTAAACAATTTCTTGGAAATAAATAAATTCTAATTCTAAAGGATTAAAACAGTGTCTCAACGTTTGTATTAACTTTTTTGTTTGCGGTAAATCTGTTTGAAATTTCGTGATATTGCTACTACTAAAACCCTAATTATTATTTTTTTCAAAAATTACATTTATTAATTGGTAATAAGGGGTATTAAACTTTGTGCGGGGAAAAATATTAAATGAGCATTTCGGCTTGGAACTTTGTAAATGTAGTCCTAAAATAAAATAAGTAACCACTATTTCACGGTTTTCAATATTCAACCGCTAAAGGGGTGAACAGGGGTATTAATGTATTTTTATCACAGTCAGACTCATACTTGACTATATTTTTTGGAATGTTCTCTTCAAGGTCTTTATTTTGATACCCGTAGTACCCAGTGACACACGAGCGGATGAGTTAGAGTCGTGTGCGGATGTCAGCATACAATATGAGGAGTCACAAAAGCTCGTTTTAACAATAAACATAAGAGTCAGATATATAATATTAATAAAAAGAGGCACTGAAGAGTCCATTTCAGAGGTGAATAGTCTGCTGAACAGTTTAAGAATTGTTGCTTAAAATAGAAACTGGCGTTATCCCTACAATTAATAGTAAAATTACTATTCCGCAAAGTTTTGGCAACAGTGTTGCCATCACCATTTGTAGATATTTACTCTTTGCCATCACTTACAAAAGTCACTAACGCTGTTTACCTTGATTACCTTTCTATGAGCTCAGTAATCTCATTACTAAGCTCATAGAAAGGTTATGTGAGCGTGCCATTTTGCCCCTAAAAATGAAAACGAAAATATAGTAAATGAACTTTTACTCAAGTCATTTGAAGTAAATGAAGTACAATATATAAGGTTCAGTAAAATCAATTACGGTTATTTTGGGCGCATGATCTACTGCTTATGTCTAGACGTTTAGACGGAAAAATAATTCTCATACTGGAAAAATAAAATCTTCCGGGACACATTGTATATAATCGTTTAAAATATGAATTGTTATGTAGTTAGCAAGAAATGAAACATTTTAAGAGGCTTGGATAGGCGAGAGGGAAGTATCCTGTCCTTCATTGGACAGTAACAAATAGGCCCTATCTTTGAATGTGAAGCGCAAGTTAAATATAAACAACAGCTCACTGTTTAACGGAGATAGCCATAACTCTATAATCTTTACGTTATTGAAAACGGCCGTTAGTCTTTTCGATATCTAAGGTTCGCACGCTAGTTTTCCTTTATCTAAATCATAGATAAATCATTGGTCTCGCTGGGCGACCCATCATTAGTCTATGATCTTAAATTAATTATTATATTTTGTTACAGACAATCTGCAAAATGGCATTAAACATATCAGAACTAGTGACTGGATCACTGCAAGAAATATCAACGGAACAGGAGTGTCTTCACAAATACGCCAACTACTCGTTTAGTGACAGTGAGTGTATAATTATTATAATAATATATCAATCTGTCTGACTGTTTTTCCGTTTGACTGTCTGCCCTTCTGCAACTTCTGTAATCCTACTAATATTATACCTAAGTGAGAAAGTTTGTGAGGATGGATAGATGTATGTATGGATGGATGTATGTTTGCTACTCTTTCACGCAAATACTACTGAACGGATTTCGATGAGATTTGGTTCGGTAGTGGCTTAAGCTCGGGATTAAAACAGGCTACTTTCTATCCCGAAAAAGTACAGTGTTCCTTTGGGATACTGTATTTACGCGAGCGGAGCCGCGGGTAACAGCTAGTTATTATTCTACTACTTTTATCCTTCTTTTTATCCAGAAAAAATACAGTGTTCCTGAGGGATATTGTTGTATATACGCGGGCGGAGCCGCGGGCATTAGCTAGTGTTTTATTAATCCAGAACTTAAACTACTACCATACCAAATTTCATCGAAATCCTTTCGGTAGTTTTTGAGTGAAATAGTAACAAACATCCATCCATCCACACATATAGCCTATGTCACTCACTAATGACGTAGCCTTATTATATTGGTAAAAGAATTTTTTAAATTGGTTCAGTAGATCCAGAGATTACCCATATCTATAGTAATCTCACGGGAATAGTGTACTTTTTCGGAATAAAAAGTGTTCAATGTTTTAATCCAGAGCTTAAACTACTAGCATATCAAATTCATCGAAATCCGTTCGGTAGTTTATACGTGAAAGAGTGACAAACATCTATCTCATACTATTATCACATCACATCACATTTATATGTGAAAGTTTGTAAAGATGGATGGATGGATGGATGGGCGATGATCCATCCATCCATCAATCCATTTCAAAATCGGTTCAGAAGATCTAGAGAATACAGAATACAACCTCACTAACTTTACATCTTTATAACATTATACCCCTTACTAATAAACGCTGTATAAGCTTTGAATAGTTATACAGTGTGTTGTTCCCATCACACAAGTGACATTTTTAATTCGATTGAAGAAGACAAAACACTGTATAACTATTCAAAGCTTATACAGCGTTTATTAGTAAGGGGGTATTAGTATTAGTGCAGAATAAGATTCATTTTATGCTTTTTTGTGCATTTTTATATACCGTGTAAAGATATTCAGTGATAATTCTATTAAAGTACTTAAGTTTACTTTTTTAAAAATATGCTAACAAAAGAAAAAGAAGACTAGTTAGACCTTTGATTAACCTCTTTTTAATATTATATAGATCTATGAGTTAGACAGACAGTATTCTTGCCATAAATACTGAAACAAAGAAAAAAAAAGCATTTGTTTTTTAGCAAATAACATTTTTAATACTATTACAGTGTGTTAGTTTAATACATAAATATAAAATAATACTGGTACCCATCGCTCGATTCTGCAGAAAATAATTTGCAGCCATAGATATATATAATATTAAAAAGAGGTAGATATGTTATAAACGCGTAAAAATGAAGACTCGAATTGGCCCGAGTCGGGCCAATTTTGGTTAGTGTGCTCCGCGAGTAATAGCGTGTTTTGTGTTACTATGCGACGTTGACACATTGACACGCGTCCCATGTCAATGTGTGTCGTGGCACAGAAATATTGTCAGTTTTGTAAGGATATAATTAGTAATAATTAATCAAAGTTTGCAGCTATATGTTTTTTTTTAAAGAATTTTACGGCATTTGAAAGTAAATTTTATGATGTCAGAAATTGAAAAAAAAAAATGGGTGCCAGTTCCCAATCAGCCGCAACGTTAAGGTAGCCAGGTACAAACGGGTTCATTTTTGTTAATTATTTACACTCACCGGTTTTTTAGGGTTCCAATAGAGCCAAATGGCAAAAAACGGAACCCTTATAGATTCGTCATGTCTGTCTGCCTGTCTGGTCGTCCGCATGTCACAGCCACTTTTTTCCGAAACTATTTAGTTATATTGGTAGATCGGTGGGCATATTAGAAACATTTGACAGTGTCGTAAACGTAACTTTAACGAATGATAATTGTATGAATATCTGTCAACATCATGACATCGCCCATACAAATTTCATTCGATAACGTAATGTTTACGCCGCTGTCGAATGTTCCTGCTAGGCCCCAGGTTATTGAAACGGGCCGTTACGCTGTTTGTCTACCGCCAACGTCAACGGGACCTCAACGAAAAAAACATGATGTCGCTGATTTAGCGATACAATATACATTTACTATAGCCGTGTGTCTACCGCACGCCCGTCCCGTCGATGTAATCTCGAGAAAATAATCTCGTCCTCGGTTGACGTCCCGTTGACGATGGCGGTGGTCAAACAGCGGTTGGAGTTGGAAGTTGGAACGTTTCAAGATGTTGTGATCCTGTTGACAATAATTGTCATAGTAACGAATATTTTGTTTGTAAATAACAAACTTGTAAAACAATAATTTGTGTATGGAAAATTATGTTTAAGGCGCTGTTATACGTGATTTTTCAAGAAAACTAGAAATGTTATCATTTATTTCAAGCCTACAAGTTGTTTCATATGTTTCATACATATGAAACAAACTGGTAGGTATCTATGGGATAGAACTGTAGTAAAGTATGTAAGTAGAAGGCTTTATCTTTTTCCTGGGTTTCCTTGTATCAAAGGTTTTTGTGAAACAAAAGAAGTGTAGTAGGTATATAACTAATAAAAAAAATTGATTTTCAATGCACCGAGCCGCGCCTGTGTTCGATAGATGAAGGGCGTTTTCCCTTTCAGTGCGATGTGATGACGCCATAGACTAGTGATTGGTCACGCTGGGCGCTCTACTAGATCGAGCCGACGTGCTTGTCAAATACACACTAAAAAAAAATACTAAGCCGAGGTCGGCTTACACGAGCCAGTCATATTGAAAGCT
Organism: Glaucopsyche alexis; assembly: GCA_905404095.1. Taxonomy (NCBI): domain Eukaryota; kingdom Metazoa; phylum Arthropoda; class Insecta; order Lepidoptera; family Lycaenidae; genus Glaucopsyche; species Glaucopsyche alexis. The sequence continues at coordinate 20,264,764 of FR990042.1, forward strand.
TTATGACAGTTGTGCATCCCGAATATTTTATTACATTTTAGTTAAAATTGGAAACAAAATGCCATGTTGTGTAGTTTAACTATGTAAAAACAATTCGACAAGAAATAAGGACACTGGGATCACATATCATCAGTAATTATCGTATAAATTCGAAATTTTAACATAAAATTACGTAAACTCAAAACGCCATTCAGTGTTGCCGCGTATTGCAAGAATCAAGTTCCCCGTAGTTGATAATTTTATGACGTGATTTTATAATCGTCATTGTATTTATTATAATCTAATAAGATACAATGAAATAAATTATATTCTTGGTATTTCATTTACCTATTTTATTTATTGTGATTCTTCAGGATTCTTCCCATGATACTAAATAACTATTCGAAAATACAGATTAAAATACGAAAAAAAAAAGAACGTCACAGTCTTACTAATATTAAAAATGTAAAAGTTTGTGAGAATGTATGGATGGATGTTTGTTACTCTTTTACGCAAAAACTACTGAACGGATTTTGATGAAATTTGGTATGGTAGTAGTTTAGGCTCTGGATTTTTATGCCAAAAAGGACAGTGTTCCCGCTGGATATTCGATAGTATATTTACGCGGGCGGAACCGCGGGTAACAGCTAGTTAAATATTATATTATTACTAGATGTTGCACGAGACTTCCTACGGCAAATGATTATCCCGTTGTAACCGTACATTTTGCCGCGATAAAAAGTGGTGGAAATGCGTGGTCTAATCTGTATCTAATATCTGTACCAAATTTTATCACAATCGGTCCAGTAGTTTCGGAGCCTATTCAATGCAAACAAACAAACAAACAAACTATTAGTACCTATAGATGTGTAATATTATTATCGTACTATCTGCCTCGACGCACGTTATTCATACATACATACATACATATAATCACGCCTTTTTCCCGTAAAGGGGTAGGCAGAGACCACTTTTTCTAGTTTTCTAGTTTCGCTTCGTTCACTTTCATTCTTACCATCCATTCCTCCTCTTACATTCAACGCAGCGAAGCGGCTCTCCATGGTCCGCTTTTCACCTCCGCGAGAAATGAGACGTGATGGGTGGTGAACCACATCGCCGCCATCTTGGATAATTAAATTATTTTAATGATTTTCCATTGCGTTTCCACAGATTGGTGGAGAGGGTAGGAATAGGGAAAGGGAAGGATAGGTGGTGTGGAAAGGAAGATTGGTAAGTTAGAGTGGGAAATAGGAAATGTCGGATATTACCGCCCAGGAGGGCAAGGGATAGGACAGTAATAGCTAGGGAAGCCGGGGTCGCATACCCGTATACTATACCACAACTACCGGACAGGTAAGTTGGGATGAGTATCCCATGACATACATTCTGTCTTGATTAATAAATAAATAAAAATTTGACCTAATCATTTGTTTACATATAACCTACCATTTTTCTAAAGAAGAATTCGGGTGGAGCCGCGTCAAAAGCTAGTTTTAACTTACCGGAATTTATAACCAATAACTTAAGTAATAGACTAGAGCAGTGTTTTTCAACCTGTGGGTCGCGACCCCCTGGGGGGTCGCGAAGCTTCTGTAGGGGGGTCGCCGGGGGTCCGAATCCTTATTATGGAGACGCATAAAAACGTCGTATGGAATGAATATTTGTATCACTGTAACATACACATACATACATGATAAAAAAGCGAAGGGTCGGGGGGTCGCGAAATATTTTTTCAGACAAGGGGGGTCGCATCATGAAAAAGGTTGAAATACACTGGACTAGAGCATAAGATATTTTTTCCGTCAAATCAGGCAAAAGTTTAGTAGCTGGCATCACAATTTTTCACGCACACATCACACTAGAATTTGTCACATGTAAGTCAATTGTCACTTTACACACTACAATAATTTGTGGCCGCATTGACAAGGTGTCATCTCAAGTCATTCTATGTGAGTGCTCTATCTAGTTGAGCACCCAGCAAGACTAATCTTTCATCTATGGATGACGCAACTGAAGGGTAGAGTATTTCGAGTATTGGATATTTTATGAAATAATCGCAGTTTTGATCAGATAGTTTTGTAAAACAATTGCTCTTTCTCCGCTTTAAATAAAAAAGTAGACCGTTCTTAATTTTGTTTATTTATAATTGCATTTTAAATATGCAAGCATGTCCCTTGCTCGAGAAAACTCATCTATTAACATTGAAAGGTAATAATCACTTCATTGATAAACATGCAAATAAATAATTTCTATAAATTACCTGCAAATGTGTATCCTGACCGAGGTGTGTAAACGTTTTTGTATATTTTCAGTACCAATAATTGATATTTTCTTAAGAGTCAACCTCGAAAAGATACATAGATAGAGATGGCAGAAGAGCCAGCAGCGACCTTAGACAGTCAATTTCATGAATTTGCCAAATTCGGTGATAATAATCGGGATGGTTCTACCATTACGTTGTACAGATCTGACTATTGGATGAGACAAGCAAAATTAATAGACGATAGAAAACTTACAATGACAGACACAGGGTTAGCATTTTACAAGTTCAGGTAAAGTTTCACAGGATTCTATAGTTCATTTCATACACATGGGTCGCCAAGCTTTGCTCGGAGTTCTGATTTAAAAAAATAGAAAGAAGTTCGAAACTTAATCCGATCTGAATCCGAATCCGGGATTTGAACCCACTACTTTCGGAATCTTAGAACAAAGCAAAAATTATAATTATATACGCATACCAAACTGCCAATAGGACCGACATAATAGAGTCGAAAGAAAAAATATATATAGCTTAAAATGCAGTTTCCCGGGGATAAAAGACCAAGCTAAATCGATTTTTCGCTTACCATTATTACGGACTCTCAACAATGATGTCTACATTTAGGTATGTCAGTATAACTAATAATATTATATACATATGATACAGTTGCAATCATCGTTTGTCTCTGTCATTTCCATAGAAAAGTGAATGCTTTATCGCGTTCATTGAATAATTCGATAATGGACAGGTCAGACGGCCGAAAGCTGATTTTAATTTTAAACTTAATATGACCTTTCCTTTATAATGAAGCCCAGTTTGTAAATGCATCGGGAATATTCTGCGAATTAATTTATTCTGATTCCAAGCTGACAGCTGAATGTCAGTGAAAAATCCATAGAAATGGAATATCAAAAATATTTTGTAATATACGAATATGTAGTTATTACGTCGGAGCTTCATGTAACGTTTGTTTTAACTTTTGCGATTTAAATTATTCAGTTTGGGATAAAGTCGTATTTTGTCAAATGATAAACGCAGTGGGTACCTAATAATAATAAGAGGTATTGACATTGACCTATATAATATTACAGACGTGCCAGGTAAAAAAACAGTTTTGTGGTTGTTCAGGGCAGTTAAGGTTGACATTTTGACATTTGCTTTCCGCAGTTAAATAATTTAATTAATACCCGATTTGCTCGTTTGAGCAGAGGGTCCGCGTCGTCTGATCGGTAAGCGATTGCTGCCGTTCTGTAAAGCCGTAATTGTATCCAGACTAGCCGACTCAAACGTGCGTTCTTGGAATTCCCTTGAAAGAACCACGCTTCATTCTCCCACCAAGGCTATAATAATTAGTTTGACATTTTTGTAATAGTCATAAGTTTTATAATCGTCTGAACAAGCTCTTATCGATTTCAGTAAATCGGAACTCAGCTGGGACGAGTGGAACGAATTCTTGACGAATTTGATTGAGTTGAAGGGGATGAATGAGGAGGATGTAAAGGACATACTGACTAACTGTGGATTGCCAGGCCAGTCACCTGTAGTAGTTCCGCAGTATAGAGACTTCTTCTTGACGTACAAGCCTAAAGAAAAAGGCTTGTTTATGAGCTGAAATGTTTTGAAGTCTCAATAAATTTTTTCTTGCTATTTATGTTTTTAATAATTAATATGCATAGAACATATTACTATGATACTATGATGCTGAAATAGTATATTACGATACGTCATACGTGTGATCTATCATCTAAATAGTGTTTTATTACACAGCATGAAGTTAACGCCCTAGCGTAGCGAGGGTGCTAAACGCCCGCGCCGTGCATATAGTATGTCGATATATGTTTTCCGTTTTTGGTGAACATTTTTGGTTTTTTGGGTAACAGCAAAATCGCTTTATACTCGACGGTATAAAGCGATTTTGCTGTTAACACACAAAATGCAAAATGTTCACCAGAAACAAAAAAAAAACGTTTGCAATTTAATTTAAAAAATCATAACTATTAAAATATTACACCTATAAAATATTGTCATTTTTTGAACCAGTATTTTTTATCAAGTAGAATAACAAACACTTAAGAGAAGTTTGTTTTAGTCTATGTTTTATGGGTTACACAATACCATTTTTTTATGTTAGCAAAAATGCTCTAAGTGAATTAGATAGGTAATTGTTGGGTACGTAACCAAACCAAACATTTTACTTTAAAGCAAAATTTCTTGAAAAATAGTTACCTATCCCAGATTCTTTGGCACAAAAAATATTATGTTTTGATATTAATTTTAAAAGTTTAGGATTAAGAAAAGATTTATACCAAAATTAACTTTAAGGTGACCTTTTGATTCAGAGCAACCGCGACCCAGGTCGCCATCATACTTACAATCAATGAAAAAGGCGACCAGGGTCACGGTCCCTAGGATTGGAAGGCCTCCTTTAGTTGATACTTAAATTCCACACATTTACACCTAGGTAACACCGGATGCTTAGCGTAGGAAATACTTAGTTTAAATAATACAGAAATATACTTACTACCTTTTTTCAATTACACAACTGCACTACTTATACTATTTTTAACTAATATATAAGAGCTTATTATATAACTCAAGGTTTGTCATCTGTCAGAGGATTTTGCTTAGCAACCAGAGTATATTTAATAAAGTAATCAATTTAGCTTAGCTAAAATCATAGATAAATCATTGGTCTCGCTGGGCGCTCGACTAGATAGAGTAGAAGTCTTTGAGACAGAGCAGTCCCTTATAATTCTGACTTTGTCATTGCGGCAACAAATTATTGTAGTGTGTAAAGCACAGAATTACAGAAAAAACCAGAATGAGTGTTCGATCACATTTGTACGCAGCGGACTGTGTCCAAAACCATGACAAAACACCGCCCCGCCCGCAATTCACCTCCCCGCGTAGGGTTACCAGCGCAACACAACATTACCTCTTTATGGGGTAAATAAAAATTTTATGTATGACTGCAAATAGTGAAATAGAAATTTTAAACCATATATTTCGCGTGAATATAAAGCAATTGTTTATAAAACCAACAAATTTTCCAAATTTTCTAAAACTGCTTATTTAAGGTTTGGGAGGAATGATTTAATTGAAAAATAAAAATAAATAAATTAATGTCGGTTGTTCTCCAATAAACCAATTATTAGAGTCGAATTTATTTTTAACCCCCGACGCAAAAATTTGACGTGTCTGTCTGTTATAAGTTTGACGTGTCTGTCGGTCTGTCTGTCTGTCTGTGGCATCATAGCTCCCGAAGCGATGTAGCGATTTCAATTTAGTTTTTTTTTTGTATTAAAGGTGACTTATCTGCGAGTGTTCTTAGACATGTTTGATGAAAATCGGTTAAGCCGTTTAAAAGTTGTGGGGGGTGAAAGTGGGGAAGAATAACTGAATGTCTTTTAAATTATTAAATTTTAAATACATTCAGTTATTCTTCCCCACTTTCACCCCCCACAACTTTTAAACTTTTAAATATTAAAATTTAAATAACCTTTTAAATTCAGCTAAAATTTTAACTATTTCTCTACAGTCCACTCAATCTTCTTAATATTGAAGTCGGTACCAGCCTTATTATTTTTACTTTATTATTATTTGGTAGTCGGTTTAATTTTTTGTTTAAAATTATAATTATACCCTTTTTAGTGAAATTAGTTAAATTATTATTAAAACATTTTAAGAAAGTTTAATAAACGATCGAATGTATAATTATTAAATACGCGCCAAGCTTCGTTAGGTATTGTAAATAAGATGATGATGATTACTGTAAGTTACATAGTTGCAGTTCTTTGAACATTGCCGAAATTTCCAAACGCGCATCTTTAAAGACAGAGGAGTGCTGTTCAGTTCTTTTGGATGCAAAACCTTAACCGCCTCTTTTTTGGAAGTCGGTTAATATATAATTCGCATATAGTAAAGTATATTGTATTTTATTGTAAAATCGAATATTAACTAATTACGAAAATTTGGGTAAAATGTTCCATTATTTTGTGGCAACACTTACAAAACAATAGCGTTTATTATGTTTCGACAATTATTTATTCAATAAAAATTAATTGAAAAAAAGTTGGGTAAAATATCCTGTTTTTCTGTGGCAACACTTACAAAAAGAAACCATGATTTTCTATGACAATAACGACATGGATTTAAATTCAATAATTTATTCAACTGAATTGGAAATGTACTACTTACAGATGAAATGTGATCCCATGTGATTTCTTCACAGTCCCAGCAGCATTTTTACATGTGGGAACGACACAAGTCGGCATAATTAATTAAAAACTGTCAATTTCAAACGAAGTTTACAAGGCGCGCGTCGGCCATTGACTGACAGACTAAATATCTAACCATTCCAATTTGGAATGGTCGTGACGGCTTCACTTTCAAGCGCGTTGACGGTTTCTGGTTTTTTCTGTAATTCTGTGGTGTAAAGCAAAGACTTCTAAAGAAGGAGCCATAGTTTTTGAAAGTTGGTACTATGTGTTTTCTGTTGCTCTGTCTTACTAACGATGTGTCAATACGAGTGAAAGAGAGAGCTTATATCGGTGTGTAAACGCGTGTTTCGTGTCATGTTATGACCGCCTCAGTAGGCCATAGCATAGCAGTAGCTCTGTGTATTTTTTGTGTTTTATCAATAAAAATAAAAATGTAAAGGACTTTTTAATTTAAAAACAGTTATTATGTGTTACTCCGCTGCATATTGTGCCTCAAGAATGACGACAGAAGGTGTCAAATACTTGGAATTATCATTTTACACGCTTTGATTAATTATTACATAGATACGTTATTATATCCTTACTAGCTTTTGCCCGCGACTTCGTTCGCGTGGAACAGTTACTTTGGGAATTGGAATATCGCTAAAATATACCGGCGACTTCATTTACGTTGAAGGAGAAGCGCTTCCCTGCCCGCGACTGCCCGCCGCGCGCCCCATTATTTTATTACTGCGATATTTTCTAAAATACTCATTGAAATCAAATGATGTAAACGGCAAAATACTTCTAAATTAAATGCTTGTAATGAATAACGTATTTACTTGGATAAGGATTAATATCATCTTTATGAAAACACTCTCACAAATAATGCTTAATTTTGGAACAAATTTGGTTATCATAAAAAGGTTATTGTGAGCGAACCTTAAAAGATAGACATGTACTGTCGTGGACTTTTTTTTTAAACTTTTAAAGGGGAACAATTCTGTCATACATCATTTTAGCGAAACTTTAAGCGTTTCCGCAGCGTATGCAGCGAAAGCTCTCAAAAGGAAAAAATAACCCCCGATTTTGAAACATTCTTGGTTGGTGCTCCGCTCGTATTGAGCTTAGCATGATGTTATATAGCCTAAAGCCTTCCTCGATAAATGGACTATCCAACACAAAAAGAATTTTTCAATTCGAACCAGTAGTTCCTGAGATTAGCGCGTTCAAACAAACAAACAAACAAACTCTTCAGCTTTATAATATTAGTATAGATTATATTTTAAGATATTATCAATTTGATGTTTATAAAATAACTAAACTATTTAACTAAACTAAACTAAACATTAACCCGCACGCGCACCCCGCCTTGGTGACGCCCTCTTCGCAACGGGCCGTGCAGCAGAAATCGTAATATTTTAATTTCGCCATAACTTCAAAACCAAACGTCCAATTTTAATCATTCAAAGACCAAATATTATCTACATAAACTGTACTTAGTGATGAAATAATTTATTTTGATAAGGATTAATAACATGAGTAAAATAAACGCGTTTAAATGTAGTCCAAAAAAAATTCAAGATTTCTAAATAAAAAAATGGTTGTTGTGCCTCACTCGACATAGATAGGTATAGTGTGTCGCGGACTTTTTTGTAGATATTTATAAGATCTACAATTAATTGGAACATTTTATGGTTCTATATTTTATAGTTTAGGCAGCGTACGCAAAATAAGTAACTTTTCTGGTTGATTTTTTACACCTTGTGTCCGAAAAACCCAAATATCTTACGGAACCCTATTTTTTTCCAAAATAAAATGTAGCCTATGTTACTCGTGGATAATGTAGCTTTCGAATGGTGAAAGAATTTTTGAAATCGGTCCAGTACTTTTTGAGCCTATTCATTACAAACAAACAAACAAACAAACAAACAAACATACAAACAAAGTTTTCCTCTTTATAATATTAATAATAATATAATAACTCGGGCCAATTCGAGTCTATATATATATATATATATATATATATATATATATATATATATATATATATATATATATATATATATATATATATATATATATATATGTTTACACGTAAGGTTTTAACAATGTTTTGTAAACTAAATAATGACTTTTTTATAATATAAACAGATATCATTAAGTTTAACGAACCATTTTTCGTACTATATCACGCTTTAATGATGAATATCACGTAATGAGTAATAATTTATGGAAAATGAAAGCTTTATTTTTCTGCGTATTTTGAGTGATTTTAAAAAAAAACTGATTTTGGCATTTTCCGACCAACTAGGCAGTATCAAAATGATGTGGAACTTAAAACACCCAGTTTCTTACGTAATTTTGAAAATATAATTTAGCAAGTCTAAGCAATTTGGCGTGCTTATGAAAATTTCCATGAAGTAAAAGTTAAAAAAAACTGTTTTTGGCATTTTTCGACCAACTAGGCAGTATCAAAATGATGTGGAACTTTAAACACCCAGTTTCTTACGTAATTTACAAAATATTATTTCGCAAGTCTGAGCAATTTGGCGTGCTTATGAAAATTTCCATGAAGTACAAGTTCTAAACATAGTATATCAGAATACATATTTAAAACCCTAGCAACTCAACCGACTTACTAGGTTATGAATTTGTAAACCGACTTGCTTTGTTTTGAATTTGATACCGATTATAAAATCAATGAAATGTCATTTAGTAGGTAAGTCCAGTGATACCGGCGCACGAGTGTTTCGCTCCATGATATAAAATGATTTCTATGCAATTTTATCGATCCAGGCGTATGATGTGTGCTTTGCAGAACGAAAACTATTGCAGGTAAGACATCTAGGGCACGGTACTACCCCCGCCAAGATAAGCCAAGCGAAGCGCAAGGGCACTACCAGACCACCTTTTCTCTAAGCATATCGTCAATTTTTTTAACCTTTATAACTTGGGTTTCGATTATACCAGATAAATAAAATTTTTAGAATTTGTTCCCAGTAGCGGACTCATTAAATATCTTCAATTTTGATTGCATAGTTTAGATTTTATTGATATCTAAAATCCCCTGATTTCGTCACTGACTCACTGATGATCAACAAAATTATATGATACTTCCAAATGTCCTAGAAAGCTGAAATTTGGTACGTAATCTTGTATTAATAAACAACTAACATAATAATTGTCAAAGTTGGAACTTCAACAGGATAAGAAAAATAAAATTTAAGAATAAGGGGATGAAAGTAAGTTTTAAATTAGGGGATGAAAGTAATGATGATGTAAATTTGTTTAAAAGCGCCATTTATCGCATATATTATGAACTATATTAGTTATGTCGTCGTTCGTCTCTTGGACTGGAAACTAAATTAATGTAATTAATTTTGAAAGAATTATTTCCCTAGTATTCTGTAGTAATTTTAAAGAAAAATTAAACGAGTTACTATGTTTTGAATTTAAGCAGCCGAGCTAGTACGATAATAATATTACACATAATAATATATACTAGCTGTTTCCTGCGATTCCGCCCTTGTAAATATACTATCGAATATCCCGCGGGAACACTGTAGGTACTTTTTCGGGATAAAAATCCAGAGCCTAAAATACTACCATACCAAATTTCATCAAAATCCGTTCAGTAGTTTTGGCGTAAAAGAGTAACAAACATCCATCCATACATATTTATAATTTTACTAGGACTGTTAGTTGTACCTTTTTTTATTTTTTTCGTATTTTGACCTGTCTTTTTCGAATAGTTATTTAGTGTCATGGGAAGAATCCTGAATAATCACAATAATTATGTTAGGTAAATGAATATTATTTATTATAAAACCAAGGATATAATTTATTTCATTGTATCATATTAGATTATAATAAATACAATGACGATTATAAAATCACGTCATAAAATTATCAACTACGGGGAACTTGATTCTTGCAAACGCGGCAACACTGAATGGCGTTTTGAGTTCACGTAATTTTATGTTGAAATTTCGAAATTACACGATAATTACTGATGATAGATATATGATCCCAGTGTCCTTCTTATTTCTTGTCGAATTATTTTTACATAGTTTCACTACACAACATGACATTTAGTTTCCAAGTTTAATTAAAATGTAATAAAATATTCGGGATGTACAACTGTCATAAAGATTTCAATGTGACTGGCTCGAGCAAGCTGAGCTCAGCTGAGTATTTAGTGTGTAATTTGACAAGCACGTCGCGTCGGCTCGGTCTAGTAGAGCGCCCAGCGAGACCAATCATTAGTCTATGGCTAAAATATAATAATTAGGTACTATTGTTTATAGTACCTTTGTAAAACTTGTAGTAAGTTGCATGTACATAAAAATCTAGAATAAATAATAAAAAATCTGGTCCATGAAAATAAAAACAGTATTAGCATAAAAACAGTAAGTTTACGATGATTTACTCTTTTTATACTAATACTGTTATTAATTTAATTTCAACATTAAAAAAAACACTAAAAGTACGCATTTTTTTAAAAATATAATTAAGTTTTTTAAATATAATAAAATTTATAATCAATTTTCAATTGCATAATTTTCTTGTGTTGTCTTGTAAGACATTTATTTTTTTCCTTCTTCCGCTGTCTGCACTATGCTGCTTGAGCAGTTCTCTGCAATGTCGTCGGCGTTTAGATATCTAAAAGCAATAACTCTTACTATAGTTTACTAAATCAAGTTATTACTAGTTAAAGGTGCCTAATTGGCGAGCCCCATGTCTCAGATTACTACGTAGGTGTATGTTGTAGGTGTACATTGTAGGTGTAGGTAGTAGGTGTAGGTTGGAGTTGTAGATTGTAGTTGTAGCTTCAAGGTGAACAAGCGACATCTACGAACTATTATGAGACACGACGGCCGTTTCAATATATTATATTGAATCTGCCGGCTTAAACACTTTTGACTAAATATTTTATTTTGTAACTCGTGATAACTTCCAAACTAAATGCCCGATTTCAATTAAACAAAGGGTATTTAATAAATTAAAAATAATCTGCACAGCAGAAAATTCATGTTCCCGGGATAAAAGTATCTTATGCCCTTTTTCGGGTCTCAAACTATTCTTATATAAAATTTTATCTAATATGTCGGTGGACAATTAAGAAAACAGATACTTAATTCTATAAGTGTAGTCAATTTATGTGGCCTGGCCAATTCGCTTCATTTGCTTGGGCGTAAGGTGAAAAATTTACTGACTGTTTTGCTGTTAAACAGCTATTCTTGTAGGAACGAAACGGCCAAGCCACATAAATTGACTAAGTTTATGATATTAGGCTTGTAGTGTTAAGGCGTCAAAAGTCAGAAGCTTGGTTTTACATGAGATCTAATAACTTTTTGACAGTGCGATCTTGGCATCACTTTGCATGAAAATGTTTTGGTGGGATTTCACTTCTTTTTGTAAGCTAACCTGACAATATTTTCTTTTATTCCTGTGAATACAAAACGTATTGAGAAATTTAGAAATAATTTAAGTACAAATATTCAATTATTGGATGGGTCAAATAGCTCAGATGAAGCTTTTAGTAAATTGTTTAAGGTAATAAGAACCCAATTTAATTCAGTATTCACAACTAAAACGGTTAGAAATTGTAAGGAAAAAAGTAACTTTATTGAATGGGCAACTGCAGGAATTAAAATTAGCAGGCAAAGACTATACGAATTATATGCTGAAAAAAGTATTAATAATAATGAAACATTTAAAACATATGTTAAAAACTATTCAAAAACCTTCAAAAAAGTATGTAAAGCTGCTAAGGCTCTTTATATAAAGAATAAAATTAAATATTCTAAAAATAAAATTAAAACTACATGGAAGGTAATAGCTGGTGAGACTGGAAACGTCACCTGTCGTAGCTCTGAATTTGAACTTTATTTTGAAAAAAAAAAAATACTACTGATTTGGAAGTTGCGACGGTCTTTGAAAAGTTTTTTGCTGACATTCCGGTCTCAACTACAAAAAATTTAAATTCCTCACCTGCAGCTGCTGAAAAACTATATCAGAGATAATGTAAAGGAATGTGATGTCAATTTTAAGTTTAAAGAAATTGACTCCAGAGATATTATTAACACATTTAAATTGTTGAATATTAAAAATACTGCTGATCTCTGGGGCATGTCTACAGAAGTTATTAAATCAATAATTGACATCGTAGCTCCTTATCTAGCGACAATATTCAATGAATGTATAAAAAGTGGTGTATTCCCTGATTTAATGAAGCATAGCAAGGTAATACCCTTATTCAAAGCAGGAAATAAATCTGATCCGACAAACTACAGGCCTATATCAATTCTACCGACTCTTAGTAAAATATTTGTAAAAATTATTTTAAGACAGTTATTAGTGCATTTTAATTTAAACAAATTATTACATAATAATCAATACAGTTTTACTAAGGGTCGATCCACAACGGATGCTGGTATAGGTCTTCTTTGTAGTATCTTTGAAGCTTGGGAGGGGTTACAGGATCCATTAGGTGTATTTTGCGATCTCTCCAAGGCCTTTGATTGTGTTACTCAACACATTGATCAGAAAATTGCACCACTATGGCATTCGGGACTCTGCACTCAAACTTTTGAGTTCTTACCTTAACAATAGAACTCAAAGGGTGGAGATAAATAGTAAAAAGTCCACTGGGACCAAAATAGAATTAGGTGTCCCACAGGGATCTATTTTGGGCCCGTTTCTTTTTCTCATCTATATAAATGATTTACCTTATCTTGTTAAAGATAATGATAACGAGATAGTACTTTTTGCCGATGACACTTCACTAATTTTTAATGTGAAGCGACAGCAGTCAGACTACGACGAGGTAAATAGTGCTCTCTCAAAAATAGTACATTGGTTTAATGTTAATAACTTACTTTTAAATTCCAAAAAAACAAAATGTTTAAAGTTTACATTGCCCAATGTTAGGCAAGTTCAAACCAATATACTATTAAATGATGAGAAAATAAATCTTGTGGACACCACTGTATTTCTAGGTATAACACTAGATAGTAAATTACAGTGGGGTCCTCATATTGCTAATCTTGCAGATAGGCTCAGTTCTGCAGCATATGCAGTCAGAAAAATTAGAGAAATTTCTGACGAAGACACGGCGCGACTTGTTTACTTTAGTTACTTTCATAGTAGAATGTCTTACGGCATCCTTTTATGGGGAAGTGCCGCAGACATTAATACGATATTTGTGCTGCAGAAGCGAGCAATACGTTCAATTTACAAAATGTCCCCCTTTGAATCTCTGAGAAAAAAGTTTAAAGAAATAGGTATTCTAACCGTCGCTTCTCAATACATTTTGGATAATGTATTATATGTTAGAAAGAATATTAGTAATTTTAAAACTAAAAGCGACAATCACTGTAGAAACACTAGAAATAAACACAAGCTAGATATACCGGTGATCAGACTAAGTAAAGTAAGCAAATCATTTAAAGGTCAATGTATACGCCTATACAATAGAATCCCAGAAAACGTTCAAAATTTTTCCATTAATAAATTTAAAAAAGTAGTTAAAGAACGTTTGTGTGCAAAAGCCTATTATAAGGTCAATGATTTTATTGACGATCGCACACCTTGGGAATAGGATGACCACCTGCAAGGCTACTTCTATGTACTACAATATGTATCTGACTTTTGTCAATATTATATACCTAGACCTAAGTTTTCAAATTGTAAACAACTTCATTTTTTTAAAAAAGAACAATTTTCCATCTTTTTGCTAAAAGATGGAACCAATCATTGAAGCAACCATTCCATTCGGAAGTTGGGCTCTCTAAAATGGCCGTTTTGTAGGCGTCCACAGCTCCTTCAGGTGACGAAAATCTCTGACCACGCAATTTATTCTTTATTTTAGGGAAAGTATAGAAATCATTAGGGCTTAGGTCGGGTCTGTACGGCGGATGGTCTAATAATTCTATGATTTCTTGCTCTAAAAACTCTTTTGTTCTGTGCGCTGTGTGAGAACTCGCATTGTCGTGATGGAGGATGATGCGGCGGTTGCAGTTCTCTTTACGGAGTTCAGAAACGACCTGTGGCAAACAAATATAAGCGTACCATTCTTCATTAACCGTTATTTGTCCCTAAGAGGAATAGTCGCAACATGGCCGGTTTTGGAGACAAACGTGGCCACCATTTTTTTTGCAACACTCCGTGAACGAACAATTTTTGTTGGATTTAACTCATTTTCGAACACCCAAACTCGTGACTGGTTTTTTGTTTCGGGTTCGTACGCATTATATATCCAGGATTCGTCACCTGATACGATGTTGTATACAGCATTTGAGGATCCTGCGTGGAATCTTTCGAGAGTTCTGACGCACCAAGTAACGCAAGCCGCTTTTTGCTCTTCACAGAGCAAATGCGGTATCCATCGGGAAAACAACTTTTTTACACCTAATTGTTCATGCAAGATTATTTGTATTTGACTCATGCCAATGTCTAAAGCTGCCTGAACTTCGCGGTATGGCACATGTCGATCTTTCTTAATCAGCTTACGCACAGCATCAACATTTTTTGGGTGACTGCAGTTTTTGGACGACCTTGACGGGGATTATCACTGACTGCTTGACACGTCCACGTTGAAATTCAGCAAACCAGCGATAAATTGTGGTTTTGGATAGGGCTTCATCACCAAATGCAGAAATCATCCGGTCAACACATTGTTTTTGTGTTAAACCACTTCGAAAGTCATAATAAATCATCGCTCTAGAATTTTCTCGAGTCAATTCCATTTTCTCAACGACTAAACAAGTTTGACAAGACCTTGTGACAAGACCGAGAATCTTTTTTTAAATAAATAAACGGTATTCGATTTTTAAAACCAAGGAGTTTTAAATTAAAAAGATTTTAATATGACAAGGACAGTGGAAATATTCCATTTCCGATACTTTTAGTGCAGCCTAAGTACGCTTCATATGCCACTATCTTACAGAAATTATCATCATCATCTTATTTACAATACCTAATGGAATCTTAGCGCGTATTCGAGAATTATACATTCGATTGTTTATTTTAAATGTTCTTAAGATATATTAATAATCAAAAATAATAAAAAAATATATCACTAAAAAGTGTGAAATTATTTTTGAACGTGCAAATATGAACGTGAGTTCTTTAAAATATTGTTTGGGCTGGTATCGACTTCAAAATTAAGAAGAGTTTGCAACCCTCATCCCTCGGGGCTTATAGCAATTAAATATTTTATGTGTTTGCGTTCTTCTTCTTGCGTTGAATAAACGTGAATAAATAATTTTATGTATGACCTACACATATCAAAAGATCCTCATTTTATTTCGCATAATATTTTTACATTATTAAATAATTTATTTCTGAACTTGCTTAGAAAAATCTATAAAAATACATTTAATAAATCTTTTAAAAAATTCTACATAATTTTAATTTTATTTATTGCCTATTTATTGCAGTTAAAAGTTCAGGAATATCCAAATTACATAAAAAATTACACGTACAAAGAATTACATTCCTATAATTGGGCTTTTCTGTACTTTTTTGTAATTATTTACGAAAATGTATTTTTTAAATTAAATTTGTAATTTCATACATTATTTTCCTTAAAATTTGTGATTAAAAATTTGGGTTAGAAGCACCCAAATTTCTGTAGAAATTTTCTGTAGAAATTCTTTCATTAGAAATTGATTCAACAATCAGCTGTTCAAAGTATTAACTTTCAACAGCTGATTGTCGGTAGAAGGAGCAAACTTTTGATGTTGTATTTTACGTCATATTGTATGCTGGTCTATATTAAGGTGCAGTAAATTTTCAAATGATTTTTTCTTCAATAGGAAAATTTTCAAAAAACGACCCTTGAATATCTTAAAAATTATTCAATTTAAAATATATAGAACAATTTTCCCTGTGTGTTACATACATACATACATGGATTGAGTCGGTGCTACGAGATGCTACGGCGCTGCTACGATACGAACGGCGTAATCATAACTACGTCCTTCAAATAAATATAAAAGTTGCAATAAATAATTAAATTAGAATTATCTTAAGAAGTGTACCTTGTAGTGTAGTGTAGAAAGTGTAGTGTGTGGAGTAAGTGTAAGAAATAAAAAAGAAAACAATACCTAATCAAGATTCAAAACATAGTTTTGTCCGTTAGTCTAAGTCCGACCATTGCGTGGTATTTGCGTTTTATATACTCTCTCAGGTTTATCTTCGATCATATAAATATTGTTTTGGCACATGGAAAGTAATTGAGTTGAAAATTAGTAATAGGTATATAATTTTTTCTAAAGTGTAGGAAAAAATATAGTATGGTTTCTCTAGTTTGTCACGGGCAAAAACTAACTATCATCTATCGGTGTTATTTTGATTTCTAATGTATAATAACATCATTCGTTTCATTGCATCATAAATAAATAAAATATACATTACTTATTATAAAAGTAAGTATGAACGCACAAACTTCGGAGATACTAACAGTTATGTTCCTGCACCCCTTATATTTCATACAACTTTAGGAGCGATATCGTAGGTTTCGCGACTTGTATTCTACAAACTAATGTCTGTACCTACTATTGAAAATATTGATTTTAACATACTGTTTCTTCTAAGAACTTACTCATATTTTGGAGTACCTATAGTTATGTTCTAACGGCCGAATACTGTAGTCTCTGCTAGCCAAAAAGACAAGGACAGCATGTGATTTGAGCGTCAATTAATTTAACCATCATTCCAGTATTTGACCTTAAGACCTATTAGACCGGGAGATAGTGACACAAAATATTGGGTCATTTGCATCAGTATGGCGGTTCTTCAGGGGTTACGCAATGACAAAAAGAAAAATGATAATCATAGCGCTCCTACCGGCGCGGCGGCCCAATCGAGTGGGCGTTAGTCGAACTCATCGGATTAATTACGAGTGTCAAACGATTTGTCCCACAAAAATTCTAGTATTTTCCGATAGTCCATAAAAAAAGAAGATGCGGTAGTATCAAGCCATACTTTTCGAGTGTGACTTACAGCCCGCGAATGCGTTAATTAAAAAAAATCAACCATTTTGACCAGGCTAATTTATGCACAGTTAATCATCGTCGTGTAGCCATTTACAAAAATCACCATGCCATACTTTTCGGACGGTTCCAAATGGTCACCATACCGCCGAAAATCAGCATTTTTTTTTCCAAACGATATGTGCCACACTAACATTTTTTTTCAGGAGTTCCTGTATGATCATAAATAGAAGCCTGATAGTGCCATACCTGTGGGAGGTGGCTATAATGTGTACAATTTTTTCCTGTAAGTTTGAGGTTTGACGAATATAATAACAACATTTCAAAGACCTAGGTGGCGGCAATCTTGTCTTATAACCAGATGTTAATTTCATAATGTTGAACGGCTACCACCGTTCGAACGATTTCTCGAATTGTAGAGATCTCGGCTCATCGTGTTGTAAGACGTATTTTGTCATCGTATTTTTGAAACGTGTCGAATATAGAAGTTTTTCAAGTATAGGGGAAGTCCGGGCAAAGTGAATAGACCAGGCAAAGTGAATACTCTGCACTATTCCAAAATGGCACGTACGAACATGTCTGTCTCCTGCTGCGAGGTCCGCTCCCCACCCCTCAGTTGTAAACAAAGAGAGCAGGCGCGCGGACGCGCGTCGTTTATGAATAAAACAAAAAAAATTAAAAAGTGGTGATTTGTTACGATATTTCAAGGTAAGTAATTTCATAATTATGCATTTACACATATTGTTACCGTTTTGCAGTGATAATATTTGAAAAGTGTATGTTTTCGTGTTGAATTACTGCAAGTTTTGTCGAGATATTGTTTGTAGTTTTCATTTCAGTTTAGGTTAAGTTCAAAAAGTATCTATTGGGCAAAATGAACACGGGCAAAGTGAATATGGTATCCACTTTGCCCAGTAGTATTTGATTTACCCGGTAGACATTTTGATTATGAATGTTCGTTTATTTTACACAAGTTTTTATCCATACTAATATTATAAATGCGAAAGTCTGTCTGTCAGTCCGTCCGTCCGTCTGTCTGTTTGTCTGTCTGTCTGTTACCTCTTCACACTCAAACCCCTGAACCGATTTTGCTGAAATTTGGCATAGAATACATACTTAGGATACTTTTTGTCCCAGAAATATGTACGGTTCCCACGCGATAAACGAGTTTTGGCGCAAGGGAGTTGCGGGCGTCATCTAGTTAGTTTATACAAAATATACAAAATTTAGTATTAGATTCAATCTGTGTGAATGTTAGATTCTATTTATAAAAATAATAAATATTATTTATGTTTCAGATGGTTTACAAATATAAAATAAAAACGAATAAAGCCAAATGGAGTGAGGACGCAGTGATGCTTGCAATAGCTGACTGCAATGCTGGTGAAAAGTGAAAGCAACAGCAAAAAATACAACCTACCTTATGCTACTCTGTACAGGCATTGTAAAGAGAAAAGATCGAGAAAAATCGAAAAGAATGAAAAATACACATGCAACTTTTGTGGAGAAGATTACATTGAAGTCAATGGGCCACCAGTCACCACTTGATGATTGGATTTAGTGTAATTACTGTGAGCAATGGAGTCACGAAATATGTACGGCTTTTGAAGGAACCGATATATTTATTTGCGACCATTGCACTGATAACTGATTAGTTAATATAATTTCTCATTATTGTTTTTATAATTTTTTTTTATTGTTGTCTCTTTTTACGGTAATTGTTCCTTAATTAACCATGTGTTCACTTTGCCCTATGGTCCTGTCCACTTTGCCCAGGGGGTTGGGCAAAGCGGATTGTGATACTAATTTTAATATTTTAGATAATTATAAGCAAAGTATTGATGTTACACTCTTTTTGTTAATTATATTTGAAACTTTAATAAATGCTGATTCCCAAACAGTCTCTCTTTTATTTCTATGTCATTAGATTTTTTTTCCATGGGCTGTCAAAGGTTAAGGTGTCCACTTTGCCCGGACTTCCCCTATCAGCGCTTTTTCTCCCTACTAGAAGTATGGAAAATATAATAACGGTCACATTTTATCAAATACTTTACAAAAATCCAAATGCGATACTGGTACAAATCGTTTGGCAAAAAGAAAATGCGAATTTTCGGCGGTATAGCAGCCATTTTTTTTTCCGTCCCCCTAACTTTATCAGGGCTGTTTGTTTTCTTTTATATATTTTTCTTTCATATTTCTTTCTTTTTTCTTTGTAATAGTTACTTACAATATTAATTTTACATTATTTTCTTTTCTATAGATTATTATTTTCTATACAGTGTTATATTTTTATTCCAAGTTTTTTCCTTTTAACAGTTTCAATTTATAATGTACAATTTTATAATTTTTATACAATGCCAATAAATAGCAAATTTTCCATTTTTAACAATATCTAATTTTTGACAATTCAATTTTATACATTCTTGTACAAATGTCAATAAAATAATTCCAAATAATAATTCCAAAATAATAATTCCAATAATAATATTTCCAATAATAATATACAATAAAATGTCAAAAATAATAAAACAACGGCACAAAACAGAGACTATCCTAATATCACAGCTAACAGAACCTAACTACTATCACATACAATATCACTATTTTTCTTACAGACTACACCCACGATCTTCCTGCAAAAGGCTAGGAAAAGATCGCGCTTCTTTCCCCCCAGGATGGAAGGCAGATTCTCACCCGTCACGGACGTGCCCAATTTCCGCTCAATATCATATCTATTGCTAGCAAAAATTGGGCACTCCAGCAACAGGTGAGGAACCGTCTCCTCAACTCCCGGCTGACACAGACACGACGGATCCTCCTTCAGCTTGAATCTGTTCAAGTAGAAGGCGAATCCACCGTGTCCGGTCAGTATCTGTGTGGTGTGGTGTGGTGTGTAATGTCTATCTTTTTGACTATCTTGTATGCAGCAGCAGCGCTTGGGAAAAAGAGCTTCGTGACTCCGGCCGTCCCTCCCACTTCGTATCTCCTGTCCCATTCCTCAATAGTATCCTCTCTTAAGATACGCTTGACGAATGAAACAGGACACAGATCGTAGTCAATAGCAGCCATTTGGAACCGTCCGAAAAATATGACATGATGATTTTCGTAAATGGCTGCACGACGATGATTAACTTTGCAAAAATTTGCCTGGTACAAATGGTTGATTTTTTATTATTAACGCATTCGCGTCGGTATGGAGTGCTGTAAGTCACACCGGAGAAGTATGGCTTGACACTATCGCCTCTTCTTTTTTTATGGACTATCGGAAAATACTAGAATTTTTGTGGAACAAATCGTTTGACACGTCTCGTAATTAATCCGACGAGTTTGACTAACGCCCACGCGATTGGGTGGCCGGTACGAGCGCTATGACTATCATTTTTCTTTTTATCATTGCGTAATAAGACCCCTGAAGAACCACCATACTGGTACAAATGACCCAATATTTTGTGTCACTATCTCCCGGTCTATAATCTATATACGTACCATTTATCCAATAAGAAATCAGTATAGAAGACAATTTTTCTTTACCGCAGATACCATTTTCTGCAATGCCACATTCGACAGCTATCTTTGTTGGCCGCCGACGAGAGAAAACACAGTTATACACCAAAGTTGTCCCCGAGTACGACTCAGTGACCCATCCAGTAAGTTTATCAGAATTGGCAACATGCATAGTTATTAAATAGATTCGGAATTTTAGGTACAAGAAAAACTGTCAACGATTATATCCTCGCGTTTGCCATTAATAATTATATCTTATGCAAAGATTTTTGTTAGGTCTCGCTCCCCTTGTAAAACACCTAGCGAGACCAATAATAATAAGTCTATAAAAATTTTAAAGATAATGATGAAAGCTTACAGAATAGTAGAAGGTTAAAAAAATTTATTACTAAGTATGTTATGTTTTACATTGTATATGTTTTACAGTTAATATGTTTTACGGTGTTTTGAATTTTCGACAGTTTTTTTACCTACAACTTCAAATTTATTTAAAAAAATATGAGGTAGATACCCGAGCTCGCCGCTATTTTTCTTTAGTTCACATACGAGTAGCAACAGACTATGAAATCATGTACCAAAATTGCCACGAGCTCTCTAACTATTATAGTCAATCGTAAATCTCTTTTTCTTAGATTTTGCATACAGAAGATGTGGTGACCACGGCCTTTGGCTTGGACGACGAAACAACGAGAGTAGTGCGAAGGGCTGGACGAACTTCACCCCCTGCTTCCCTACCGAGCTTCAGTCTTTGTTCGAAGAGGTGTTCGACGCTAAGAATAGTACACAGGTAAATATTCAGTTGTCCATTGTAAAATTTAAGAATCCTGCAAAGTGATAGGTAATAATTAAAATATTGTGTTGGAGAAATTAATATATTTTAACATTTTACTCATAATTACATTAAAGTAACTTTTAAATTATAATACCTAATAATTATTTTTTTTTTTTTTGTGAAACCCAGGACGGTTACAATATAATTGAAAAAGGCTAAATTAATTTAAGTCCCGTGAAATAAAAGAAAGAAAAAACACGTCCTACTCACAACGCGTTAATCTATACTAATATTATAAAGCTGAAGAGTTTGTTTGTTTGTTTGTTTGTTTGTTTGAACGCGCTAATCTCAGGAACTACTGGTTCGAATTGAAAAATTCTTTTTGTGTTGGATAGTCCATTTATCGAGGAAGGCTTTAGGCTATATAGCATCATGCTAAGCTTAATACGAGCGGAGCACCAATCAAGAATGTTTCAAAATCGGGGGTTTTTTTTTCCTTTTGAGAGCTTTCGCTGCGTACGCTGCGAAAACGGTTGAAGTTTCGCTAAACTTATGTATGACACAATTGTTACCCTTTAAAAGTTCTAAAAAAAAGTCCGCGACTGTATATGTCTATCTTTTAAGGTTGGCTCACAATAACCTTTTTATGCTAACCAAATTTGTTCTAAAATTAAGCATTATTTGTGAGGGCGTTTTCATAAAGATAATATTTATCCTTATCCAAATAAATACGTTATTCATTACAAGCATTTAACTTAGAATAAATTTGCCGTTTACATCATTTGATTTCAATGAGTATTTTAGAAGATATCGCAGTAATAAAATAATCAGCGCGCAATAATGATGTGCGGCGCGCTGCGGACAGTCGTGAGGGGGAAGCGCTACGTAAATGAAGTCGGGGGTAAATTTTAGCGATATCCCAAAGTAATTGATCCACGCGGACGAAGTCGCGGGCAAAAGCTAGTAATATTTATTCTTTGAAAGTATTCAAAAATAATTAATTAATGTATGACGGCCGTAAGTAGGTACTGGCGCTGGATTTTCAAGCTGGAAGGTCAGGATGCCCCGTTACACGCGTAACCTGTTGCGGGGTGTACTCACACCACGCGTTGTCATGGCAGCGGGTGAAGGCTCTCTTAATACTGGCTGGACTCTATAGGGAATCGATGGAAACTTTAAAATACAGTTAAATTAAATTAAATACCGTTTATTTCAGGCTGCATAAGCCCATTGATTGATTTGATTGAACTAGCATTTCTTTATTGCGGCTTTGCCCGAGTGAAATTATGTTTTAAACTATCATTCCCTATTTTACCCCCTGGGGGTAGAATTTAGAAACATCCTTTCCTAGTGGATGCCTATGTCATATGGAGAATACTTGCGCAAAAATTCAGATTTCTAGCCTTTAAGGATTTGGCAGGTTGTGTAAATATTTTATTAGTAGGTATTAGAGATGAGGGAAAACAAGAATAGTTGCCCCACTTTTTAAAATCACTTTATAAATAAAGCTTATAAATAAATAAATCTCGTATAGTATACCTAGATCTCTCTAAAGAAGGCAAGTATCCCTGAAAAACTTAGATTTTACTTTCCCATGCGATTACATAGAGACTTACGACATAATCAACTAAGTGGTATCTAAAAAATCTATCGATAAATAATTGAAATAGTAAATAATTTATTCGCAAACCTAGAGTTTTTTTAATCGGGGCAACTATACCCCTGGGGCAACTATCCTGGTTTTACCCTGAAGGATAGCAATATAGTAGGCGATATAAATAAGTAAAATCAATATCAAGTTATTAGTTTTAATAACATTTAAATTAAAGTTAGGTAAAAATATAAACAAAACTGTAAATGGTAATTTTTCAATATCAAATAAAATAATTAAATTAGGTAATAAAATAATTAACCTACAGCTTTACTCTACTAAGATAATAAATTAGTAATCTTACCTATACCTACCTATATTATGTGCCTTGAAAAATCATGAGTGCTGCCAGATAAATGTCAGGGCTAAACCCCACACAAAGGGAATCAAAGGTTGCTCGTTCCTAGGGCATCTAGGATTTCAAGGACAATGCTAGAGCTGGGCCAGTTGGCGCAGGCGCGGTGGGTTTATTTACACCCCCGCACCCCTCGCATTCTGCTGCTTGAATCCCCGACGGAATTCATTTGATATACGAATATTGCATCCAACGCAACTGTTGCAATCGCGAGCGCTTCGTTGAATTTTAAAATTAAATTTTAAATTTCACATCAGGTTTGAATTTGCCAGTGTGTAGTTTCTTGGGCTGATATTGTTCTATGTTGTTAGTGTTTTGGAATGGCTCTTAGAGTATACAACAGATATCAAGACTTCCATGCAGTGACACCCTTGCCTAGCAACTCTGGAAATTCCGTGATTATTTTGTATTTATTACACATTTCAAATTCAATTTTATTTTCTCTTTCGCAAAACGATTCTCAGTAACTTAAAAATAAAATGTATATTTGTAATATAAGTGAATATTGTTAGTTACGAAGTTAGTCAAATTTTATATTTTTTAAATATATATTTCGAATAGGACACTTATTTTTGCATCTAAAATATTACATTACGGGGCGAGCTTGGCCAGCGTTGAAGTCTTTTCTTACGCTCCAATATTGTTTTCTACTTGTTTTAGGTGTTTATTTTGAAGAAAATATATTTTCATAAGAATATTTAAGTTAATCTTTAAGAAAATATACCTATATTAAATTTAAATTAGGAGTAACTAAGTATTAAAATTATAATCTGTTTAGAAGGAAAAATATCCGATTTAAAATAGGCTTAAAATAACCGACGATAAACTTGTAATAATTTTACCGTGAACTTTAGAAGATATTACAAAATAATTCATAGTATACAAATGTACCTACCTATTAAGTAATAAAAAAATAGCTCATAATAACATTTTCAATTTTATATAGGTATTTTATTTTACGACTGTGGAAAAAAAGAAAAATATTTGTTATTTATTTCTAAGTTATTCAGGATTGGGCTCTGATTATAATTTTAAACACAGATTTTTTAGAACTTACGTGTAGTTTTAGTACTTTAGAAAGTACTTTATTTCACCTCGAAGCTCAGCTTCGTAGCTTCGTGCTACGACGTAGACATCTACACGAAAAATCTTTACGCATTAGAAGTATTTGTCTAAAAATCTATTAGTGTATTAGATAGGTATTACTTTTACGTTGTCGCCAACTTTTAAATTCCTTTATAGCATAAATTTTCCTTATATTACTAAAACAAAAACAATTTGATTTACTTTGTCATTTTAACGCTCTTTAAACAGTGACCTACTTTATCAAGGTCGAACAAACAAATCAAAATACTTCCTCCACTGTAAAATACAATAATAACGAATACACTCTTGCAATGTAATCTAAGATAGCTAATCGATGACAAGCCCTAAAATAAAGAATATACAGGATGTCCCAGAAGTCGACGTCGTCCCTTCGAAGGCTGATAGACCAGCTCATAACTCACCACATTATTGTAATATGACCTTAGTAAAAAATCTTTAGTTTACGAGATATTGGCACTTTTAATAATTTCTTAAAAATTACACCTCATGTTAGTTTTTAGACTGCCGCAACTACAATTTCCCGTATTCTGCCCCCGATAGTAAGAAGGGCGCATCTAACACAAAGTTAAAACCGAGAAAAACGCATTTACGAGCGGGAAATCGTTTGCTGTCTTTGAGTTTATTAAGATAATTTAAAAAATCAAATTGGAAATTGTGGTCATATTGATTGTCTTTAATACTAATTAATAAAATTAATAATATTTTTAATTTATTTAATTAAAAACTCGCAAAAACATTTTCTTTTTAGCAAAAACCATTATAATAAATTTTACAATCTAGGTTGAATAAACGCATCTAGCCATATGTGCCCTTTCATCCTCAAATGCCTTTTTTTCTACTTTTTTGTTATAACTCGTAATTATATTTTTAAATGTTTTTTATAAAAAAAGGGCGCATATGGTTATATGTGCCTATTTTTATAAGTATTCATAGCAAAATATATAAAATTTCTTGAAGTTTAAAAGTAGCTCTGGTATAATTAATGATATTCTGTAAGCCTCTTTTAATTAAATATCCCTAATAACATGTATGTAATTTTACACCTCTGTGTAAATTACTATTAAATAAAACCAAACACCAACATTAAAACAACATTTATTTTTAAAGGGATATAATTAATCGAGCGAACAAAAAATAAGTTGGCGGCTGCACGTGAGCATACTGTATTACTGAATTTGGCAGCGAATTAATATGTTGGCGACTAAATTACTAAACTGGCGAAAACACTCGGGTGACAAAAAATTCTAAAGTCGGCAGATAAAAAGAGGCGAAATTTAATCCAAATTAGCACCGACATTATAAGTCGGTGACTTAATTTCCGAGTTGGTGACCATTATACCATATAAGCAGCTATAAAACCAGATTTGGTTGATAAATTAATGGCTGCTAAAAATTCAATTTGCAGGCTACGGAAAATCCTATTTTTGGATACTGTTGGAGTATGTTTTTCTTTGTCATGGGTGTCATTTTCTAGGTTTCTGGGGGTGCAGAATAATATGAAAATAAAATCTGTTTCGTAATTCCACAATGGCGTAAATTTTTGTTATTAAAATTAACAAGGTTGTCCTTTTCCCGGTTTCTGGGGGTTCTGATTACAAAATTGTCTTCCAATTTAATTTTCCAAAATGGAGAATATTCAATCTTCGGAAAATAAATATGAATACTAAATTAAAAGATCTTGGGGATGCTAATTAGGATTGATGATTATTAATACAGTATGTTATGTAGTTCAAAGTACCAGATATGTAGGTATAGAAATTTTTAAAAATTCAGGATTCATGAATTTTTCTGCCATTCAGGAAGAAAATATGCGATTTCTAGATTAATAAGGGGGCAAATTTTCATTATTTTTGCAGTAGGATGCACCGTTTCTGAGATAGAAGCGACTATAGAAAAAAATATGACAATGCTGTACTGAGATACGAGGGGTGTATCAATCTATAGAAATGTTGGAAAATTCAAGATTTTCGATTTTTTTTCTCCCATCATGAAGAAAATATGATGTTGCGGGATTCCTAAGGGGGACGAAATTTTCATTATTTTTTTCAATAGGATGCACCGTTTCCGAGATAGAATCAATTTTATAAAAAAAGAAGTAAATGCTGTACATTGAGATACGACAAATGTTTATAGCTATAGAAATGCTGGAAAATTCAGGATTTTCGAAATTTTTTTCACCCATCATGAAGAAAATATGATGTTGCGGGATTCCTAAGGGGGACGAAATTTTCATTATTTTTTTTCAATAGGATGCACCGTTTCCGAGATAGAATCAATTTTATACAAAAAGAAGTAAATGCTGTACATTGAGATACGACAAATGTTTATAGCTATAGAAATGTTGGAAAATTCAGGATTTTCGAAATTTTTTTCACCCATCATGAAGAAAATATGATGTTGCGGGGTTCCAAAGGGGGGCGAAATTTTCATTATTTTTTCAATAGGATGCACCGTTTCCGAGATAGAATCAATTTTATAAAAAAAGAAGTAAATGCTGCACATTGAGATACGACAAATGTTTATAGCTATAGAAATGTTGGAAAATTCAGGATTTTCGAAATTTTTTTCACCCATCATGAAGAAAATATGATGTTGCGGGGTTCCAAAGGGGGGCGAAATTTTCATTATTTTTTCAATAGGATGCACAGTTTCCGAGATAGAATCAATTTTATAAAATAAGAAGTAAATGCTGTACATTGAGATACGACGGATGTTTATAGCTATAGAAATGTTGGAAAATTCAGGATTTTCAATTTTTTTTTCTACCCATCATGAAGAAAATATGATGTTGCGGGGTTCCAAAGGGGGGCGAAATTTTCATTATTTTTTCAATAGGATGCACCGTTTCCGAGATAGAATCAACTTTATAAAAACATAGTAAATGCTCTACATTGATACATTCCTAGATGTATAAAGCTATAGAAATGTTGGAAAATTCAGGATTTTCAAATTTCTTTTTCTCCCATCATGAAGAAAATATGAGGTTGTTGAGTCACTAAGGAAATTTAAAATTGATGCCTTTTTTGTAATCAGCACCCCCAGAAACCAATAAAAGGACACCCATATTATTTTTATGAAATTAAGTATGTCCGCCATATTGGAATTTCAAAACGAATGTCATTTTCGTATCCAGCACTCCCAAAAACCTGGTAAACCATATCAATTTTACGAAAAATAAATATCCGCCATTTTTAAATTTCAAAATTAATCTACACAATAATCTACACCTCCCTAAAACCGAGAAAAATAAAAAATTGGGAATTTTGTACGCTCCTTTATGGTTTTTTTGTGTGCGCTCGTTTCGCTGCTTGTATGGTTTTTGAGTTACCTACATCAGGGAAAATATATGTGCCTATTCTTAAATTAAATGTATACTCACAAATTGTCGCCAAGATGGTTATTTAGTCGCTAAAACATAATCTGTCTGCCAGTTTGGAAAATTCAGTGGTATTATTTAGTCATCAGATTAGTAATTTTTTTGTTCCTTACATTCTTTCGCCAACTTGGTAATTTAGTATTCAATATTGGGTATTTTCACATTCAAAATTTAATTGTTTTGTCGCAAGTTTAAATACATGCCATTTTTAAAAAACTTAAAAAGTGCTTATATATGGCACAATATTCACTTAAAGCTAAACTAAATGCAACAAAACATGCCACTTTGTTTTCTTCCTATGTGACTATGATAATGAAATAAAAAAAATGCTCTAAACTTAACAAAGTAATCCTTATATAAAATTAAAAACCATTAGTCTTATAAAATAGTCCTTGAATGTTCATAATAGTAGATTATGCACCAAGGGGATAAAGCAGTGTCTTACGTCACGGGCAGCATATTGGACCCTGAGCGTAACGAGGGACCCTAGAGTTAACTCCCGAGCGAAGCGAGGGTGTTATTTAGTAGAGTCCTGAGTGAAGCGAGGGGTTCAAGCTACCCAAGACGAAGACAGGCTTTATCCCAGAGGTGCATACTCTACTTTTCATACCTACCTCGAGGCAATAAAAACCCAGGGCTACATAAATAAAACATTTATTTTGTTAAAAGTTAATATTGATATTGGACACATTTGTCCAGTTATAGAGGGACAGAGTAATATTTTTATTAGGAACATTTATGGAAGTTTTTTACACAGTTTATTTGAGCAGTACCTACTTAAAGATTCAGGAACTTGTGACTGACGATTTTGACACGTGAGAATGTTAAAATTATAGGTGGCCAGTTCGATTTTCGAATAAACTCTCTTTGTATTACTCCGAGTTGGCCCAATACGACTTCATTGGGTTAGGTTAGATGGCTTCGCTGCGCTACGCTACCGCCTTAGCCATCGTGGTTATTTCTTTGTACACCACCCAGAAGTAGGAGCCCCGCGTAGCGGGGCTCCGTCGACTCATAATTGAAGCCAGTTGTTATTGAGGGCCATTGAGTTCTAGGTATGATTGAGGATGCGTCTTAAGATTTCCCAATCCAATCCCAACCCATCCAACCCCCTCCCCCCCCCAACCACTCGCAACCCCTTAAAATGGCGACGTATTTTAAAATTTTTACCGAAAAAAATTGAGTTTCAGTTCTAAGTATGGGGAACCTCCAAAGTTAATTGTTTTTTTTTTCAATTTTTGTGTGAAAATCTTAATGCGGTTCACAGAATACATCTACTTACTAAGTTTCAACAGTATAGTTCTTATAATTTCGGAAAAAAGTGGCTGTGACATACGGACGGACAGACAGATAGACATGCCGAATCTATAAGGATTCCGTTTTTGCCATTTGGCTACGGAACCCTAAAATATTGTTAGGTAGCTAATCGAAACTGATAAGTTTATAGTTTGGCAAGTCTGATTGTACCTAAGTCTATGGACACAAGCATTGCCACTGTAAACATCGACCAATCAGAGAGCAGTGTGTTATTTTCCGTATTTTAAAGAAGCGTAAAATGAAAAGCTCTTCTGTGATTGGTCGAACCGTTTGGAATATTACGAATGGATATCCGTTTATTTATAAATTTACCACGAGACGTCGCAAATTGATAAATTTGCGAAAATGTGGGCGTAAAATAATACAATTTATCTCTCGTTTAGAATCCTACGAAAGTTTATAAATTTCCTAGAAAATTTATAAACTTGCGGATCTTGTTATTTTCCGGTGACATATATATCATCTCTCTGTCTAATTGACTACTTTCAGCGGTCACATCTTTGACATTTGAATGATATTAAAAATTGTATTTAATACACGATTAATCAAACAAATATTATATATATATATATATATATATATATTCCATATTGTATATTCCATATCGCTATATAAATATGCAGAATACTGTTAGAAGACACCTCAAAGCGTAGAGTAGGTAAAATGAGTATTACTCTACGCTTTGAGATGTCTTCTAGCAGTCTTTTGTAGCCCCTCTAAGCTGGTATTCTATAATGGATTCAAAAACTTAAAAAAAGGCGTTCTGTTTTGTAATTTTTCTGACCTTTACCACGTAGATAGCTTTGCATGCGCAAGTGCAACCAATTTAGAATTTTTTAAATCTTTGTTTATTTCTCATCTATTAACAAATTTTTTTAAATGAACTTTTTAGCTTCAAGAACTACAAAATGTAGTTTCTGCATAAACATATTTTAATACATGATACATTTTTTGATAACTCGAAATATGTGTTTCCCAATGAAATAAAATAACAAAATTCCATCGTTCAAAAATTTAAAAATTCAATCTATACTAATATTATAAAGCTGAAGAGTTTGTTTGTTTGTTTGTTTGTTTGTTTGTTTGAACGCGCTAATCTCAGGAACTACTGGTTCGAATTGAAAAATTCTTTTTGTGTAAGATAGTCCATTTATCGAGGAAGGCTTTAGGCTATATAGCATCATGATAAGTTCAATACGAGCGGAGCACCAATCAAGAATGTTTCAAAATCGGGGGTTTTTTCCCCCTTTTGAGAGCTTTCGCTGCGTACGCTGCGGAAACGGTTAAAGTTTCGCTTAAATGATGTATGACAGAATTGTTCCCCTTTAAAAGTTCTAAAAAAAAGTCCGCGACGGTATATGTCTATCTTTTAAGGTTGGCTCACAATAACCTTTTTATGCTAACCAAATTTGTTCTAAAATTAAGCATTATTTGTGAGGGTGTTTTCATAAAGATGATATTAATCCTTATCCAAGTAAATACGTTATTCATTACAAGCATTTAATCTAGAAGAAATTTGCAGTTTACATCATTTGATTTCAATGAGTATTTTAGAAGATATCGCAGTAATAAAATAGTCCAGCGCGCAATTATGTACGGCGCACGGCGCGGGCGGGCAGTCGTAAGGTGGAAGCGTTTCTCCTTCTAAGTAAATGAAGTCGCGGGTAAATTTTAGCGATATCCCAAAGTAAATGTTTCACGCGGACGAAGTCGCGGGCAAAAGCTAGTAATACATAATATCCGAGTATAAAAGTATTTTTGCCTACCAAGTTGCGACTGGTGAGGAGATTATCTTATGAATAAATTTTTTATTCTGTTTAAGTAATTTACTAACCATGTAGCTTCAATAATTGAATTACAATAGGTATCTAGACTTGCTTATTTAAATAAAATCGATTGGTATTAAAATATTTCATTAAACCGAATTTTGTATGTAAGTCTATACTAATATTATAAATGCGAATGTGTGTCTGTCTGTCTGTCTATTACCACTTCACAGTTTAACCGCTGAACCGAGTTTTATAAATAACATAGGATATTTTTATCTCGCGAAAGAAGTGTTCCCGCGTAAATACATTATGCCGCGGGAACACTACTTTTTCGGGATAAAAAGTATCCTTTGTTCTTTCCCTGGGCCCAAAGTATGTCTATACCAAATTTCATAAAAATTGGTTCAGCGGTTAAAGCGTGAAGAGGTAACAGATGACAACAAACGGTATGTTTTTAGTAACCTAAATTTTCTTTTTTTTTCAGTCCAAATATGATATAGCGCAAATAACTAGAATAATCGAGTTAAGCGGCTTTATTGCATCTGCCTTTGCTTTGATTATTTCCTTAGGGATTTTCTCGAAATTCAGGTTAGTAGTTAGTTTTCCTTCTTTGCTTTTGTCACTAACTGTAAAGAGCGTAATTTTATTTTATTTTTATCAAAATGTTTGAACCAAAACATCTTGACACAAGCAAGAGATCATGTGCCCAAAATATCGTAAGAGGCAAGCGGACTGATTTTAAATTATTGCATAAATTAATTGTACTCTTAAATAGATTTAAATAATAGAAGAAACTGTATATCAAAAGTCAATATTTTCAAAGGTACAGCGATTTGTATACAAAAACGCTCCATACTAAAGTCGGGCTACAAGCGATGTCACTATTGGGTTAAAGTGTATGAATTAGGTATGAAGTATACGGCCGCAGGAACATATTTGTAAATATCTCCGATAATTGTGCGTTTAAGTTCATACTTATCATAATGAATGTTTTTGTATATGATGTAAGTAAACTAATGATGTAGGTTTTGTTTACCAATTTCGCAAAAAAAAATTTTTTTTTCGGTACTTTTAAAATGTAATTTTAAACGTTTATTTAATTAGTAAACTACACATAAAATAATATATATTATTTTTTACATTTATCAAGTGGTAATGCCTCAATATTTCCGAATATATTAATGAATCTAAATATTTCAGACGTAGTCCGATCCCCTATTAATTTTGAACAACCTTATATTATGTGGATTTTCCAATAGGTACCTAGATAATTTTTTGCTTTTAGAGCGCTGCGGAATCAAAGGACGTTGATACACAAGTGCATGTTCTGGACCATACTCGCCCAATCGCTAGTAAGGATTTTCATTTACCTAGATCAAATGTACTTCAGAGGAACCCTACAAAGGAACGACGTCGGCATTGAACACGAGGTATATTTGAATAGTTATTTGGAAAAATTCCTATTTTTGAACACAGTATTAATTTAGAGCACGAGAATTTTTAGTCATTTTTAGTTTTTAGTCTTGTAACTTTTTATTTTAGAAAAAAATTACTGTACTTAATTTTTGCATTTAATTTAAGAAATATAAGACATGTGCTGGTTGGCGGTTTGAAAAAAAAAAAAACAAATCCATGGTCTCTATTATGTCCAGAGCTAACACATTAAATATCTGAGCTACTACAATTCCATCTGCTGCGTTTATGGAAAAAAATAACACGCGGCATCGGCAGTTTTTTATATGATATAATACAGTATAAATTATCCCACGGTAACACTGTACGTTTTCGGGATAAAATGTATCTTATATTTTAATCCATTTTACAACCTGTGGTTAATTTAGTTAACCTTGAAAAAGCATAAGCTTTTTCCCTACCGGTTTTTCCAACCCTAATTGGCTTTCAGAGTGATATTTTCAGGCCGTCCCATGGCGTTTTTAGCAAAAGTCGATAACTTGATTAGCTTCTTTTGCTTTTTAGTCCACGTAAAGGATTTTACTCACTCTAACAATTTAAGTTTTTTTACATAGGTAGCAATTTGAAATAGTTACTTTAATAACGTGCATTCTTACAGCCTTTTGACTATCATTCTTATTCAGATGGATAATGGTGTCAGTTTATCTACCTACTGTTTTTAATTTTTTTCTGTATCAAAGGTTGTTGTGTACATACAATGTAAATGTCGCTTTCTAATCGCAATCATTGAGCCGCCGCATTTCGAAACAGCCCTTTTGTATAACAGCTAGCCGTAATGTTATATGTCGGATTATACTATCCGATGGCGATATAAACACCAAAAGTGACTAGTGCGATAAGCGATTAAGTTGGGTTCGCAATTTTTTTTTTATATCTATGGACGCTTCACACCACGTCAATATGATCCCGTGCTAAGTTCTCGAAGAACTTGTGTTACGGGTACCAGACAACGGAAATATATTTAATACTTTTATACTATACACATATTTAAGATTTTTATTATATTATTACACATATTTAATACACATCCATGACCCAGGAACACAGAAAAACTTTTTGTTCCTTCGGCGGGATTTGAACCCGCGAACCCCGGCTTGAGCACCAACACGCTCAACCAACTGAGCCACAGAGGTCATCAAATTGGTTCATGCAATACACATATATTTAATAATACGCATACAAGCTTGTAACCAACTTTTAAAAAGGAGGTAAAAACATATTCGACATTTTGATATTTTTTATATGTTCGGCGATTATTACCGTACTTATTTTCAGAATAATATTTGCATTATCTGCTACTGTGTATTGGAGTATATCATTACCGCTACGATCGTTTGGCACTTCATCGAAGGAGTCTGCCTGTTTGAATACGTTCACCGCAACATCATGAGGCCCAGCTTCTATTTTCGTCGGTTCTTTCTTTTTGGTTGGGGAATTCCCGCCATTATCACCTTGGCCTGGGCCCTGACGAATATCATGTACTATAGAGCTGAGAAAATCAAAATGTAAGATTTTGTTTGATTTCAAGTTATTTTGTCGAATATTTTATGACTATTTTTGTTTTATAGTTAAAAAAACTTTTTTTATTAATATTAAAATGTCTATTTTCTTGAACAGTTGCTGGTATGGGTACAACTTTCTGCCAACTTACTGGATTTGTCAATTACCTCGATTCATTATTATCGTGGTAAGTAATATGATTTTATTAATTATTTACGTAATTTAATAACCTAAAAAGTTTTTCAGTACTTACCAATGTCATATTTTCTCGACAGATCAATTTCTTTTTCCTGATTGGCGTGATGAGGACTATAATCCAGAAATTGAATATTGCTTCTAACACCGAGTTAGAACGTTCCAGGTAAACTTCTGTCTCGTAACAGATACACAAAATTGTAATGTACTTGTACATATTAACTAGGACATGTCTAAAGAGGGTTCCGTAACTATCAACTCGCAATAGGTTTTTTTTTAATAACTTTAAAAGTTATTATCCCATTTCGCTCAAAATAATTTTCCTAAAGATTTTATAGCATGATCTATCAGCATAGAAACTTATATCTCATGGTTCAGAAATGTCGGGGGGGGGGGGGGGGGGGGCAACTTGTAAACCACTTTGGAGGCCGATTACTTGAAAATTGGCCGACTTTGTTAAAAATTCATGTACGAAACCTCGCCTTTATTTTTGTACGTGGTAGAGCCATGCTTCGGCACGAATTGGGCCGGCTCGACCGGAGGAATACCACGGGCTCACAGAAAACCGGCGTGAAACAGCGTTTGCGCTGTGTTTCGCCGAGTGAGTGAGTTTACCGGAGGCCCAATCCCCTACCCTATTCCCTTCCCTACCCTCCCCCATTACCCTATTCCCTCTTAAAAGGCCGGCAACGCACTTGCAGCTCTTCAGATGCTGCGAGTGTCCATGGGCGACGGAAGTTGCTTTCCATCAGGTGACCCGTTTGCTCGTTTGCCCCCTTATTTCATAAAAAAAAAAAAAAAAAATACTTACCTATAAATTATATAAATTTCATCCATTTATATTCATAATTACAGAAGCTAGAAGCGTGGACAGACAGACAGACAGTCAGACGAACGGACAGAGCATAACTATAAAGGTTCCTTAAGTAATACGGAATCAAATTAGTACACTGAAAAACTTATCTGTAAATGTTTCTACTGTGTACTAATTGAAGTGCTCTGTAACAAAATTTTTATGTATTAAATGCCGCGCTAGGGTGTCCAGGTCGGTTTGTTACTTCTTGTCTGCCACAAACATTATGTGTATTCGGTTCCAAAGTATCTCTGTATTCATTTATTTAAAGTTATGTTACATGTAATGTTTAAAGTAGTTTGGATTTTTAAAATCCTTTTTTCTGTTTAAATATTTAAGTTCGCTTCCTGTGCATAATATACATTTTCACCAATGTTTTGCCTGCAAAATGCTATAAGCATATACCTATATTTTACGTTTCTACAATAACTACTTGTAATTCATAAATGCCTTTATATTGAATATCCTTTTAATTGAATGTCCTTTATTTTACGCACTTAATTTTGCACACTGTTTTGCACATGTAATGCATTCTCGTACCTATGTTAATGGAGACGCGTTACGCTGCTGAAGCGTTTATATGAAGATAGATATAGCTAGAAAATAATGATTTTTTTTTATTACAGGCGAACAGTTAAAGCTGCGATGATACTTATACCTCTTCTTGGAATCCCGAATATTCTGAACATGATCGATGCCCCGTTGAACCTGAACAACTGGCAGTTCGCGCTGTGGATGTATTTCACCCACTTTTTGATCTCGTACCAAGGAATGTTCATTGCTTGCATCTACTGTTTCGCCAATCGTGAGGTTTGTATGACTACTCACCTTAAAAATTATAGCTTAATTAAAATAAAATTTACAATAGTTTCGAAGTAAAACTTCTCTGTGCGTTAAGTTGACTTGGGGAGTAGGTTGGTGAATGCATGAGCGTTACGAAAAGTGTGATCAGGCGAGACAAACGGAAGTTGAGAGGGAGATATAAGTTAGTGAACATGAAAAGAGACATTACGTTTCATATTACTAAAGGAGCAAAAGAGGGAGCAATGCGT
The DNA here is from genome assembly GCA_905404095.1 of Glaucopsyche alexis. Lineage (NCBI taxonomy): Eukaryota > Metazoa > Arthropoda > Insecta > Lepidoptera > Lycaenidae > Glaucopsyche > Glaucopsyche alexis. Next base: position 20,301,129 of record FR990042.1, read on the forward strand.
GCATCATTTTCATTCTCTCTTTCTCTCATAGCTAGTACATGAAATACATAATTATATTATATATCTCAATCAGTAGTTGGTATGCGAGTTTTACTTCGTCGTGTGGTCTGCAGCATACTATTTTTTTTCTGTTTTATTAGTTTAGTTTAAACTTGTAAGTACCTACTTTTTCACGTAAAATATTTAATCATCGTTTTTGATTTACTAAATAGGTACAAAATGTGATTGAACGTACTTGGCGCAACGCGAGGGCCCAGCCACGTCCCGGTGTTTTCGTCATACCTCAAGTTTCTCGAAATGCTCGACCGTATCACAATGCTCAAAATGGACAAAATGATGGACCTCGAGCTGCTCGGGCTGACGAGGCTGACGAAAATAGAGATGATGTCGCTCGTCATGCTCAGTAAGTTCTACGTTTGTATTAAAACAAATCAAGAACAATAAAAATTGGTTGGATCTATAGAATCATACGAGTGAACAAGTAAAAATAATTCTAAGAAAACTTCGGAACTATTTGAAAACGTAGTGTCTGGCACTATTAAATTGTCATGATATATAATAAATACAAGTAGTCAAGAATATTATCATTAAAATCTGTTCAGAATAATTTAAACATTTAATTTTTATCGTACGGACAAACCGGCTTTTGTGATTTGTGTTACCATGTTTGTTTATGATTTTATTGATTGTACTTAACAAAATATTTGATGCAGGGGCAATCCTGATCGAGACCGAGTTGGTATTGCGTCAACTATCCCAAGGCATGAGGAAGTCGCCCGAGGCTAGGTAACCGTTTTTTTATCAGATATATTATTTTAAGGATAAAAATATTACGCTAATCCAGATTGAAAAATTCAATTGTAAAAAAACCTGACCACCTACTACTAAGATGCGTTAGTATTTTTTTTACCGCTGCGCCCTAAGTAAATTGATATAAACTACAAAAAAAAAAAAATAAGGGTAAGGGTAAAAATTAGGGTTGGCTCACTTACTGTTTTATATAGATAGAAAGAATGCAGCTGACTAGTAAGGAGCTAAAGCTAGGACGCAACCAAGAACCTATAAAAAAAGATAACTACTAGGTCAGGAGCATTTGGTAAGTTTTAGTAACATAATCTTATTTTTAATAAAGTTTTTACATTTAAAAATGTTATTTCTATTTACAAAGAAGTATTTAAAATAATGCAATTAGATGATTAAATTAGAGAATTTAAAAATTTTTTATACAATATTTCTAGATTTTTTAAATTTTATTCAAATGTGTACCTAATATGTACCTATATTGTGTAATTTTATGCTCACGAATTTATTTATTTGGTATCTATAAAACAAGTTATTAATCGTGCAGTAGGTACTGGATTAGCGAAGTATGCTTATTTTATTTTGATAAGGTATTAGAATGTTTTATTGAGACTATTTCGAGTTTTGTAATCATTTCAATAGAAGATTAAATGCTTGCGAAATATTTTGCACCTGAAATATGAAACAAAATTTTATTTGTCACTAGCAAAGACGGATTATAAATAACGCTATAGCAAATTTTGAACACTTAATATCTTTATAACTATTTTAATGTACAAATGCGATTTGAATTACACAATATTTATCATTTATAAATATAACTTATAAGATACCATTAATTGGAGCTGTATTTGCGAATTGTTATTCTTTAATAAGTAATATTTCTGTACAATGCCAGGTAATATCACTCATCATATTTTTAGGTTCCAGACTTGTGTTTTGATAATATATGTTTGTTATAGATTCAAGAAAAATATGAGTTTCTACGTGTTTCTTTCTGGAGATACTAATTATTGATGACTACGCCATGGAAACGGACACCGATTTACAATTCATGATAAGTTTATTATATATGTCATAGTCAGTTAGTAGATAGGAAACTTGTAAGTACGTGCTTGGCTGTAATCAAACGATATCGTACTACTTAGCTTTAGAAAAAAATGTACTATCAGAGTAGAAAGAGATTTAATGTATTTTCAAGCAACAGCTTATGAAAAGCTACAAAAATTAAAAATAAATAAACATTTAAATAATGTAAATGAATAAACAGTGATTAAAAATAAATAAATATTTAAATAATGTTAATGAATAAACCTCTTTTCTCTTTTTAATATTATACATCTGTCATCTATGTGAATAAAGATATCTTTCCATTTTAAAACGTTTAGGAATTAAAAAGGTTTAAATTGAGAATTTAATTCCCTAATTTATAAAAATATCTGAAGTTCATCAATATTCCTGTCTTTGTCAGATACTTTGCTAAATCCATTGATAAACAAACATACTCTGTTTGTTATAGATAAAAGAAAAATATGAGTTTCTACGTGCTTATTTCTGCAGGCTTAGCATGCGCATAGAAGAAACACCGAAGGATAGAAAATATGACAGTTTGAAGAAATATTAATACCATTCGGAGCAAAATAAGTCTTATTATAAGGTAGCAAGGTTGATGTATCGTCGTTATGAGAAATAACATTACTTTTCTTCCCGAGCATGAGGTCACAAAATGACACTTTTGACAGCTAAAGTAGAAACGTTTTCTTAATTTAATGTAAAAAAGTCCCACAATAATGTCAACCACTCCACATCATGGCGGTCCTAGACAAAAAGTTTCTTTACGTTGAGTCATGTACTTGAATATTTGTTCGTTTTTGACAGAATATTTCCCGGCAACCATTTTAAAAATATGACTGTTTAGAAATGTTGACTTCTATTGACGACCTTGTTATCATGGATTAAGAACTATTTTGCAACGAACTGTTTTGGATATCATTTTTCTTCTTTAAATGTATTTCTATGGATCGCCATGCTAAGCCTGCTGGAGATACTAATGATTGATGACTACGCCATGGAAACGGACACCGATTTACAATTCATGATATTAACTTTATATAGTGTCATAGTCAGTAAGTAGATAGGAAAGTTGTAAGTACGTGCTTAGCTGTAATCTCATGATATCGTACTAATTAGCTTTAGAAAAATATGTACTATCAGAGTAGAAAGAGATTTAATGTATTTTCAAGCAACAGCTTAAGAAAAGCTACAAAAAATTAAAAATAAATAAACATTTAAATAATGTTAATGAATAAACAGTGATCAAAAATAAATAAACATTTAATTAATAATGTTAATGAATAAACCTCTTTTCTCTTTTTAATATTATACATCTGTTATCTATGTGAATAAATATATCTTTCCATTTTAAAACTATCTCTATACGGCTCACCACTTTCTATATTTTTTACAATTCCTTTGAACTAACAATTAACAAAGAAGACAATGCATAATAAATCTTAAATAATATTAGAAAGATTAACTAAGGCAGGGTTTTTACAACCCTACATTCGGCCATCATGCAGCGACAATTGCCCTCAATTATCATGATTTTCTGCTGTGCTTATTCCAATATCAGGTGGCTTCTTATTAGACTGCATCTCTATGCTAATAAGAACTACTACTAGCAGTCTTTTATTCACTCTATTGTACAATAACTTATTTTTTAATAAACATTCGTCGGTTACAATGGGCTCTGCGGCATTACTAATGTGTTTAATACATTCATCCTTGTAATCATTTTCACTATTATACAATATTTTAGGTAAAGGATTTCTGAGTACATCTACATATGACATAATATAAAAATTCAAATAGTTTAAATACCCTGACAATGAAACGCATCTCGTCACATTTTTTCTTTTTTCATCGTATCCGTAAAAGCTTGAACACCGGTTACAATCTTAAATTTAGTTCTAAATAAATATACCATAAGTTTTAACACCGCTTTAAAAATTCCTAAAACTTCTAACTCATAACTTTCGTATCTAGACTCCATATCAGTCGTCTTACCACTAGCCAAATATACCGGGTGGAATTTACTATCATCACGATCTTTTTGCATCAAGATGCTATTCGTATATTCTAATCAGGACCTATGAAATTCTGTCTCGACTGTATATTTAAATATTTTCAGCATAAGCCCACACCATAGAACAGTCTTAAATTCATAAAAAGTTTCTATCCCTCTCGCACTGTAACTATACAATATACATACTGTCGTTTGCCAGAAGATCTGTCAAAGATCTAGCTTTCAATAAATACTGAGGTATAAATTTTGGAAAATATCCGGTCAATCCCAAAAAACTTTGAACCGTCTTTCCCGTCTTAGGTATGGGAAAACCTCTCACTGCAGCTGTTATTGCTTTTGATGTTCTAACTGTAGCGCGTGATATTATATGCCCTCAAAATCTACTATTGTTTGAGTTAATTGACCTTTATTAAACTTAATGACTAATCTTAATTGAGCCGCGACTTTTAAAATTAATTTTAATATATCAAAGGTTTCTTTTAAAGAAATTGCTATAATACTTTCTAATACTGTAAAAGATAACGGATAAAGAGATCTCAGTATAATTAAATTAATTTTACTGTAAACTACATAGAGAGTAAAATCCTTCTTTTTTATTAAAACAATACGACTGGTAAACTCGGAATTAAAAGAGACGATGGTTCTCTCCTCCGTCCTCAGCATCATTGAATTAATTACTTTTTTCGCTCTGAAGGAGCTAATAGTTGTAGCTGTGAAACCATCGGTTTATCGTGATTTGAAATAATTTTCACGCATATGCCTACATCGCGCGTAGACTGCGGTTTATAATAATTATCATCGATTTTATTAATATTAACTTCTTCCCGATTATGCTCTTCTTTAATACCTACTTCTGTCGATTTATCTATCATATTAATTTTGAAAATGTTCGATTGTGCTGTCAGGGTTAGGTTCGACATGGTCTAATATAAAAAAATTACGTCGCCTCGTTGAACACGGAGTTCTACGTGATTAAGAAAATCGGTACCCAATAAAATAGGACGCTTGAGAATTGAATTCGATACAAGATGAAACTCGAAATAAAACTCGTCATTATCTACAATCATGCTAGTAGTAAACATACCCATTGTTTTATTTACCTGAGACCCCAGCCCCGTAATACATACCTGTTTTTTTTGAAGAGGCGGGGATCCCATTCTTTCGTACACACTCTCACTCATTAACGTTAAATCGCTACCTGTATCTACTAACGCTAAAATCTTATTGTCTCTAATTAGAATCAGCTTCTGATATTGGCTGGCATCAGCATTTTCTACGTTTTAGCGCATCTTTTGTAGCTGACAAAAAGTTTGGCAGAACTCTCTAGCAATTGTTTTGCACATACGATCTTCTGGACTTCGTTCCAATTACACAGCGACGCCATTTCTTCGAAATCATGTAACCACTGATGAATATTTAAGTGATTATCCCCACTAAACTTCTTTAATGAACCCTCTACGTCTTTGAAAGTTAACAATACCGGTTTTCCGCTACGTCTACGGACTACTGGTGAGTGATGATTCTGCTCATCTCCTTCGTCGTCCTCGTCGTCTAAGTAGTAGTTCACTAGTCCACCATTACCGAGTCCTAGGGTATTGGCAGCGTAGGGAACCTCTTCATCTTCTTCGTCTTCATCGTCATCATTGTCTTCAGGGTCTAGCTCCTCTTCGTTGTCAACAACTTGGTCTTATTCCACTAATAGCACCGCTCTTAGCCTGACCAACAACTCCGGCTTACGACTCGGAGGTCACTCGGAGGTTTCGTCGCCTGAGCTCCTCTCTGAGCTCCACAACCTTCATTCGCGGCAGCTGGTCGTCTTCCAGCTCGACCACGTTCAACCTCACCTCACCTCTCGCAACCTTGTCAATAACACCGTCCATGATTGGCTTTACTACTTCGCGCACTATACCGAACTTGCACTAAGCTGCTAACACGTCTTTACAACAAATACACTGATAATTGCAGGCAATTAATAATAGGCAGGCAAGTAATATCAGGATATTACTGCGATCCCGGACGAGAGTCCCGGAGGCAGGCTTTTTATAACCCTACATATTATATATTATCATTTATGTTAAATGAAAGTTATCTCTGTGGTCCATATTTTGTATATAGGGAACCGTCAAAAGATATTTATGCAAAAATGCCTAATAATATGTAAATTATATTACGAATGCTGATTTTAAAATAAATATATAGTACAAAGTTTACCACAGATTTACCATATAGTAAACGTTGTTGTTAATAATATTATAATCTTTTAGGGGTCCGTAATACTCAGGGAGCCCTTATGTTTAATCTATAATTTTATTTAAAGCCTAAGACTTTTGTGCGTAGCCATTCATTTGAGTACAATTTTAAATGTACCTGACCTAACCTTTTATTGTTATGTTACGTGTTTAGTAGAGCGTCGTATGGTGGCCAGCCAGGCCAGGGTCAGTCAATGGATCTTCATATATTAATAACTATTGGACTGCATCGGTAAAAGCTCAAAATTGAAATAAAATTGTTGAAAGAATTATTATTTTTAAACAAAAAATTAAACCGTCTTCCAAAGTTAAAATTCACAAAAAGTATGAAATAAAATTTATTTTTTAAATAATTTCCCTTTTAAATTTGGCTAAAATTTTAACAATTTCTCTACTCAATCTTCTTAATTTTGAAGTCGTTACCAGCCCAAACGATATCCTACAATATTTTATAGAACTCACGTTCATATTTCCTGGTACCGACTTCAACATTAAGAAGATTGAGTAGAGAAATAGTTAAAATTTTAGCCAAATTTAAAAGGGGAATTATTTAGAAAATAAGTTTTATTTCATACTTTTTTGTCAATTTTTACTTTAGAAGTCGGTTTAATTTTTAGTTTAAAAATAATAATTTCATTCTTTTTAGTGATATATTTGCCTCGATCGAGGAATCGAGGGGTTCCCTCGATTCCTCATGGATCGCATCATCAGGTTTCCACTTTAGTGACTAAAGGACTAATTTAGAATTATATCCTTTACAACATCAAAATAATTTTGCAAATAGGTTAATAAATAGCAAAGATATCCATGTCGGTGTAAAATACTACGAGAAGTACCTTTTATACCATCATAATGTGATGATGTACGGTGTGATGATGGTGGTGATGATGATGATTACTCTAATTAACATAGTGGCATATGCTTGCAGTTGTTAAAACAACGCTGAAATCCCCAAACATATATCTATAAGGAGTCGGGAGTTCTGTTCTGTACTTTTGGATTCAGGGTATACCTTGGAACAAAATCTTACTTTTTGGTAACATATGCTTAGATTACTTTAGAAAAAACTCAAAATCACCATATGTGTCCATATAAATTTCGAGGAGTTCTCTCGATTCCTTATTGATCCCATCATTAGGTCACCACTTTTTTGAAAACGGAACCAACCTCGGATAGACCAATAAACCTTTACATCAAAAAAAAATTTTTGAAAATCTGTTCACAGACGGCGAAGCAATCGGCGAACATACAAAAAAAATATATATACAGCCGAACGTATAACCGCCTCCTTTTTTGGAAGTCGGTTAAAAAATAAGGTGTGATTTTTAAAAGTATAACTATAGGTGAAAAAAGAGCTTTTAGTTTTTTGTTAATTGGAAAACTGGAAAGACCATTCTAAAAGAATAGGCTAATAAATTTCTAGACTTCTAGAACTCTATCTCCATTATTAAAACTGTAATTAAACGCTGAATAGGTGACGTGCAATGACGACGATATTTCAAAACGCTCTTCTTATTTTTTTTAAAGGGATGGAATGGAAACGAGCAGACGGATCGCCTAATGTAAGCGATTACCGCCGTTCATGGACACCAGAGGAGTTATATTTGTAACTCTTCTGGTGTTGCGACCTGCGACCCATTCAGGCCTCCGGTAAAATGTTACCGGAGTTGTGTTTCGCCGAGTGAGTAATGACTCACTCGGCGAAACACAACGCAAGCATTATTTCACGCCGGTTTTATGTATTCTGTGAAGCCGGACCATTCATGCTGAAGCGGTTCATGGCTCTAAATTAACAAGCATACGGTTAATTACATATTGAAAAATTATTGAAGATAAATTTCTAAGTGAAATAATATAATAATTAAAGTGTCCATTCTTTCCCGTAGTCTACTTTTCATTTGTGCCAAATTTAATTAAAATCGGTCCAATAGTTTCGGAGCCTATTCAATGCAAACAAACAACCTTTTTTTCTTTATTATAATAGTGTGGCGGACCAATCAGCGCACAGACCTGAATCGCGCTATCGAAGTTTTCTAAGATCGGCGGTATATATAGAACATCTGAAAACCACTACAGTGGGCTTCGGCTAGTGGTGGGTCGTCGACGCTTTTTCGATCAACGAAACGAGACCGTTTATCGTTCATCGTAAACTAGTTGAAAAAACAGTTTTTTTTTTCGACTAGTTTACGTGTTCGACGAATACTGAACTGAGCAATAAACTATGACAAACAAAGTAGTTTTGTTGAATGAACGACTTTCAGCATTAACTGTTTTGACAAACTTGTTGTCGTTTGCTGATCGACGTGACTAGTGATGACGACGAACGACGAGACGGTTTAATCTGTGAGCGATGGAAATTGTTAGCTTACTTTAAAGTTCATTTTTAACCCCCGACGCAAAAAGAGGGGTGTTATAAGTTTGACGTGTCTGTCTGTCTGTGTGTGTGTCTGTCTGTCTGTCTGTGGCATCATAGCTTCCGAACGGATGACGCGATTTCGATTTAGTTTTTTTTGTATTAAAGGTGACTTACATGCGAGTATTCTTAGACATGTTTCATGAAAATCGGTTGAGCCGTTTAAAAGTTGTTGGGGGTAAAAGTGGGGAAGAATAACCGAATGTGCAAATATACTCGAGTGGGGTCTCAAATGAAAGCGCACTGAAAGAGAATATTAATGACTTAATCGAAAGTGTTCGTAGCTTCATTCGATGAGAAAATTGGTGGTGGGAAGATAGCAGTTTGAAGATGATCAGTTCTTTTCTAGTTGATGAGGGGATCTGACTAACTTTCCAATGTCCGATCTATTCAAAATTTGGTACCGTGTTACATCAACGATATTCAAAGAACATGGTAAGGTAACCATGACCTGATCAGCCGTTTGAAGATGATCAGCTCTTTTCTACTTGATGAGGGGATCTTACTAACTTTCTTATGTCCAATCGATTCGAAATTTGGTACCGTGTTACTTCAACGATATTTAAAGAACATGGTGAGGTAACCATGACCTGATTAGCCGTTTGAAAATCATCTTTTCCTTATTAGTTGATGATTAGCCGTTTGAAAATCATATTTTCTTTATTAATTGATGAGGGGATCTGACTATCGTCCACATGTCCTATCGATTCGAAATTTGGTATCATGTTACTTCAATGATGTTGGAAGTATGTATATAAGCTAAAATTATTTCAACTTACATAATATTATGTGATAATATAATTATAATAGTTTTAAAATATTATTTATTATTTTTTAGAGTAAATTTTTTGTGTCGGGGGGTTTTTATATTAAAACACCGCCCACTCAATGAAATATGAATGTAATTATTACATAGACTAGAGCACGTCGTCGGTTGTAAAGAACAGAGATAGACGTATTGCTCGTGCCGAGTCGTCGTGCCCCGCGCCCGTCCGTCGATCGTGTCGTCGCGTCGCGAAGAAACGGTCTCTGTCGCACGCACCGTTCCGGCATATGGCAACCGTTCACGCATAGACTAGTTTATCAGTAGGCGCTAAACTAGTTTACCCGTTCATGACATATAAACAGTTTAATAAAACAGTTCGTTCATTCAACGCCCATCCCTAGCTTCGGCCTGACCGAGCATAGCACTTCGCTCGGTCGGAGATCTTCCTTTGGGGCTTGCCACTATGTTCCCACATTGGTGACCCTCGTCAGAACACGCCTCTTTCTGCTAATCATCATTATCACTCACCACCCCTCCGCACCACGCCAGCCAGCTTCAGCCTCTTCGGGTACCTCGACCACCAGTATCAACGCATCGCGGCCTGGTCGAACCCTCATCGGCTTCAACGGGCAGTCACACTACACGGACCGCTCAGCAAGCATAGCATGAAGTACCTCTCTTGGTCAGCACACGTAGCTACTACAATCAATAAGCAGAGCACGCGGCACTTCTCCTGGTCGTCACACGTAGCTACAACGATTGGTCAGCAAGCAGAGCACACCTCTCGGTATCTACAAAACTCCAATTAATAAAACCTCTGTATTGTTACAAACAGTTTAAAAAGCGAATTAATACTTTGACTTATATTGTCAATAATTTTATCTTAATATCTAAGATCAAGTACCTTTAGCTTCGCAGCTCTTGTAACCACTAGAGTACATCTCGCTCACCCACTATGTGTTGCCATATACAAACATAGCCTTCAATTGTAGTATTTTTGTCTTGATCTTAGGATGCACACGTAAGTTTTCTCGTTGTAGTCAGTAATAAACAAGAATCTTTGAACGAGTTTACCCTTACACCACTCATTATAAAAATAAGTAAATATCAATATTTTAATACTGGCGATTAAATTGTTCTAGTTATTTTTATGAGTCAGAGGTTATAAGAAAACCACAGAATTACAGAAAAAACCAGAAACCGTCAACGCGCTCGAAAGTGAAGCCGTCACGACCATTCCAAATTGGAATGGTTAGATATTTAGTCTGTCAGTCAATGGCCGACGCGCGCCTTGTAAACTTCGTTTGAAACTGACAGTTTTTAATTAATTATGCCGACTTGTGTCGTTCCCACATGTAAAAATGCTGCTGGGACTGTGAAGAAATTACATGGGATCACATTTCATCTGTAAGTAGTACATTTCCAATTCAGTTGAATAAATTATTGAATTTAAATCCATGTCGTAATTGTCATAGAAAATCATGGTTTCTTTTTGTAAGTGTTGCCACAGAAAAACAGGATATTTTACCCAACTTTTTTTCAATTATTTTTTATTGAATAAATATTGTCGAAATATATTAACGCTATTGTTTTGTAAGTGTTGCCACAAAATAATGGAACATTTTCTCCAAATTTTCGTAATTAGTTAATATTAGATTTTACAATAAAATACAATATACTTTATTGCGCATAAGCGAAATTTTAATAACACGGAGAATACTTTCTTCATGATTTTGATGGGAAATTCTTCTTTATAATTACATACTCACACATACTTAAAGTCGTTTAGTGGCAGTTAAATAACGACTATATGCGAATTATATATTAACCGACTTCCAAAAAAGAGGCGGTTAAGGTTTTGCATCCAAAAGTACTGAACAGTACTCCTCTGTCTTTAAAGATGCGCGTTTGGAAATTTCGGAAATGTTCAAAGAACTGCAACCATGTAACTTACAGTAATAAGTATATGGTTACCTTAACCATATACTTTCAATATCATTGAAGTAACACGGTACCAAATTTCGAATCGATAGAACATATGAAAGATAGTCAGATCCCCTCATCAGCTATTAAAGAACTGATAATCTTCAAACGGCTAATCAGGTCATGGTTACCTTACCATGTTCTTTAAATATCGTTGAAGTAACAAGGTACCAAATTTCGAATCGATCGTTCATAGAAAATTAGTCAGATCCCCTCATCAACTAGAAAAGAGCTGATCATCTTCAAACGGCTGATCTTCCCACCACCAATTTTCTCATCAAACGAAGCTAAGAACACTCTCGATTAAGTCATCAATATTCTCTTACAGTGCGCTTTCATTTGAGACCCCACTCGAGTATATTTGCAGACATTCAGTTATTCTTCCCCACTTTCACCCCCCACAACTTTTAAACGGCTTAACCGATTTTCATCAAACATGTCTAAGAACAACACTCGCAGATAAGTCACCTTTAATACAAAAAAAAAAAAACTAAATTAAAATCGCTTCATCGGTTCGGGAGCTATGATGCCACAGACAGACAGACAGACCGACAGACACGTCAAACTTATAACAGACAGACACGTCAAATTTTTGCGTCGGGGGTTAAAAATAAATTCGACTCTAATAATTGGTTTATTGGAGAACAACCGACATTAATTTATTTATTTTTATTTTTCAATTAAATCGTTCCTCCCAAACTTTAAATAAGCAGTTTTAGAAAATTTGGAAAATTTGTTGGTTTTATAAACAATTGCTTTATTACATTCCACGCGAAATCTATGGCTTAAAATTTCTATTTCACTATTTGCAGTCATACATAAAATTTTAATTTACCCCATAAAGAGGTAATGTTGTGTTGCGCTGGTAACCCTACGCGGGGAGGTGAAGTACGGGCGGGGCGGTGTTTCGTCATGGTTTTGGACACAGTCCGCTGCGTACAAATGTGATCGAACACTCATTCTGGTTTTTTCTGTAATTCTGTGAAGAAAACATGCGATTAAAGTACGATCGTACCTGGATTTTCAGTCTCGATCGAGACCTATTAATAAGTAAACTCTAGGCCAAGACCGAGAGAAATAGATATATAATTACTCTCGGTCTTGTGTAGTAGTAGATAGTGGTGATTTTAACATTAATTTATCAGATTCAAACTCCACCACTGTTAGATTCACATCATTGTTAAAATCGTATAATCTTTTTAACTTATTTAATGAACCTACAAGAGTAAGTGATACAACTGCTACCTGCATTGACAATATTTTTACTTATATTACTCCTTATAAAAAAGAAATAATTAATATGCTTAGCTCTGATCACTGTAGACAGCTGGCTTCATTTAATATTAATTGTGATAATAAACCGAAAGAAAAGATTGTGTTTATCCCTATAAATAAAAAACGTATAGAGAAATTGAGAAGAAAATTAGCTGAAAATTTTCAGTACTGGGATGAGTCCAGCAGCTCTGATGAAGCTTTTAATAATTTATTTAAGTTAATAAGAACGCAATTTAATTCAGTATTTACTTCTAAAACAGCCAGACTCAACAGTAATAAAAAAAATTGAATGACTGGGTAACTGCAGAAATTAAAAAAGTAGGTAAAGATTATATGAATTATATAATGAAAAATCAATAAATAACACTGAGAAAAGAGATGTTCAAGAAATGTATGAGGCCTGGGCCAGCCCTATGTACAGTATATGTAAATATAGCTACATAATATAGTTACCGTTTCCTATTCTTTATTTTGTTTAATTTCACTTCGTTTCCATGTACATTTAAATTAACTACGTTAAAGAGAGCATCACAAAGTAAAATAAAACATAACGGATCAGATCAGAATTATCTAAAGAATGCCATTTTGTCAATGACATGACTTTTGACAAAGAAAGACGTATGACATTCAAGACGACGTCTCTTCGTAAAACTGTCTACTACGTCAAAAGTCAAGTCAAAAAAACTGGCATGGCCGCCCTAAAAATAGTGTTCTCGCAATAAAAAACTCTTCAAATAATCATTTTTGTATGCATGTACCCTTCTTCAAATTAATTTTTTCGTATTTTTATGATATTCCCATATTTTTTTCCTATTTAACTATGTAGTGTACATAGAACTGGCCCAAAATCAAACATCTCTTTTAAAACATATATAAAAAAATATTCAATTTTTTTTAGAAATGTAAGTAAAGCGGCAAAAGCTCTTAATATAAAAGATAGAATCAGAAATTCTAATAACAGAATAAAAACCACTTGGAAAATAAATTAATAGTAGGTCTATTATAGCTCCTTACCTAGCCTTAAAATTTAATATTTTTGTAAAAAGTGGTGTATTTCCTGACTTAATGAAGCACAGTAAGGTTGTGCCTCTCTTCAAAGCTGGAAATAAGTCTGACCCAGCAAATTATAGACCGATATCGATACTACCGACTTTTAGTAAAATATTTGAAAAAAATATCCTAAATCAACTAACAGTACACTTTAATATTTAAAATAATTTATTGCATACTACACAATTCGGTTTTACTAAAGGTCGGTCTACTAAAAAAGCAGGCATCAAGCTTCTTTGTAGTATATTCGAGGCTTGGGAAGAGGCGCAGGAAACATTAGGAGTTTTTTGCGACCTTTCCAAAGTATTTGATTGTGTAGACTATGTTACACTAGTCAGAAAATTGCACCACTATGACATAAGAGACTCAGCTCTTAATCTTATCTTTACAATAGGACTCAAAGGGTAGAGGTTAATAGTAAAAGGTCTACTGGGACTAAAATAGAATTAGGTGTCCCACAGGGATCTATCTTAGGTCCATTTCTTTTTCTCATCTACATAAATGACTTGCCTTATCTAGTTCAAGATAGGCATTAGATAATACTTTTTGCTGATGACATTTCACTTATATTTAAAGTGAAGCGACAACAATTAAATTACGACGAGGTAAACAGTGCTCTCTCACGTATAGTAAACTGGTTTAGTATTAATAATTTACTTTTAAATGCAAATAAAACAAAATGTTTAAAGTTTAGCTTGCCAAATGTTAGGCAAGTACAAACCAATTTACTGCTCAATGATGAGAGAATGAACATGGTAGACTCCACTGTATTCCTAGCTATTACACTGGATTGTAAACGCTATAGTAACGCTATAATATATGTAATAGACTCAGTTCTGCAGCATATGCAGTCAGAAAAATTAGAGAAATATCAGATGAAGGCGCGCCTTGTATATTTCAGCTATTTTCAGAGTAGAATGTCTTATGGCATACTTTTATAGGGAAATGCTGCCGACATAAATTCAATATTTGTGCTGCAGAAGCAAGCTATTTATAAAATTCGTGCTATTGAATCTCTGAGAGAAAAGTTTAAGGATATAGGTATACTGACTGTCGCCTCTCAGTATATTCTGGATAATTTGTTATACGTTAGAAAAAACTTAAGCAATTTCAAGAAGAAAAGTGATAATCATTGTATTAACACTAGAAATAAGAATAAGCTAGATGTACCAGTGATAAGACCTAGTAAAGTAAGTAAATCTTTTAAGGGCCAATGTATACGCCTTTACAATAGGATCCCAGAAAACGTTCAAAACCTTTCTATTAATAAATTTCAAAAAGTAGTCAAAGAACGTTTGTGTGCTAAAGTTTATTATAAAGTAAATGATTTTCTTAACGATTGCACACCTTGGGAATAAGATGCACCTCTACAAAGCTGTCTCTATGTACTTGTGTACTGACTTTTGTTATATTATGTATTTAACATAGACTTAAGTTTACAATGTAAAATATGAAGAACAATTTTCCATCTTTTTGCTAAATGATGGGCCCGTGCGAGTTTCTTACGCCGGTTCTTCTCGGCGGGTTAGGTTTGAACCGCTGGTAGCTTTTTTGTTGACTTTCCGAAAATAGCTTGTTAAGTTTTATTTGAAAATAAAAATTTTCATTTTCATTTCATTTTCATTAAAAAAATATTATGAACGTGGTAAAAATTAACTCAAGAACGGCTGAATCGATTTGGCTGAATATTGTTGGGGTATCTGCCAACCAGGAGAAGGACATCGGATACTTTTTGTCCCGTTCACGAGAGACTCAAAACTAGAGAACGGCTCGATCGATTTGGCTCATTTTGATTTTGAAATAATTGCGGAAGTTCAGGGAAGGCACACATAACAGTGAGAAATAATAAAAAAAGTGTAGGTTGTAGGTGTAGGACTAGGACGCAGGATGCATTATAGGTGTAGTCATTTATTCATTCCAGTTCATGCTTAAGACAGAACAACGTGTGTCGAGACAGCTAGCTATATTATATATTATTAGGGGTTATAATAAAAAGAATTACAAAAAGGCCATTACCACCTCTCATACAATTTGTATGGTTTAATGGCTTCAAATACCTAGTAATTTTGTATGACACAATACGATTTGGTATTTACTTTTAACCGACTTCCAAAAAAAGGAGGCGGTTATACGTTCGGCTGTATATATTTATACATATTTTTTGTATGTTCAACGATAATTCCGCCGTCTGTGGACCAATTTTCAAAATTCATTTTTTTGGGTTCCGTAATACTTAAGGAACCCTTATAGTTTCGCTCTGTCCGTCTGTCTGTCTGTCTGTCTGTCTGTCTGTCTGTCTGTCTGTCTGTCTGTCTGTCTGTCTGTCTGTCTGTCTGTCCGCGCCTCTAGCTCCTGTAATTATGAATATAAATTGATGAAATTTGGTGCAGTTATAGATTGTGTATAGATCACGGTTTCAGGATCATAAAAAAATAATAATTTTATATTTTAGGGGTGGCTCTCCATACATGTGAAGTGGGGATGTAAAATATTTTTTCACTCTACCCCATCGTGTGGGGTATCGTAGAATAGGTCTTTTAAAATAAAGGCAAGGTTTCATACGTTACTTTTTTATAAAGTTGACCATTTTCGAGTAATCGGCCTCCAAAGTAGTTTGTAAGTTGGTCCCCCCCCTAGCATTTTTAAACTATAGGAGATAGAAACTTGCAAATTTTCATGCTGATATATCATATTAAAAACTCTTTACGAAAACTATTGTGAACCAAATCGGACAGTAACTTTTAGAGTAATTTAAAAAAAGGATATTACGCGTTTATAGTTACGGAACCCTCCTTAGACATGTCCTGACATGCTCTTGGTTAGGTTATTTTATGTAAAGGGTCTAATCCCGAGTTGGTCCCGTTTTTATTAAAAAAAAAGTGGAGACCTGATGATGGGATATATGAGGAATCGAGGAAACTCCTCGGAATTTATATGGACACATATGGTGATTTTGACTTTTTCTGAAGTAGTCCAAGTATAAGCTACTAAAAAGTCTTACTATTAATACCTACCCTACCTGGGTAGGTATTTCTCTTAATATAAAAATTAAACAATGTCAAAAAACCAATAGTTTTTTATTTAGGTAGATGTTTCAAACATTATTCATTCACTTCAACACATTTAAAAAATTAAACAGTTAAAATACATAATAATATAAAATAAACTAATAAATAGTAACATAATAAAAGAAACTAGCCCGTCGAGAAGAACCGGCGTAAGAAACTCGCACGGAGCCACTTTTTAGCAAAAAGATGGAAAAATTCTTCTATGATTGATTGAATTTATTAGGTATCCAAAATTTATGTTTAGTGAGGTTTGTGATTAGCTGTCGCCGTATTACTCCCAACCACCCAACTATATTAACTACTCCAAATTAAAACTAAACGACTAAATAACCCCAAAACTTCAACCACTCTCAGTAGGTAACTGTGGGTTTTCTGATAGGAGTGGGGGTTCAACCTTCCTCCTCCCCTCCCCAAATCGTGGGATCGTGGGATATTATACTAATTTTTTACCGAAAGAACTTTAGTCGTTAGAAGTATTTTGGTACTTAATTAAATAGCAACACTAAGACAAATATATTTTTAGAATAAGTAACGAATTATGTAAAAAATACAGATTTCACCTCACTTTCTATGGAAAATATGACTGTATTTACATCCATATATCATCTTCTTATGTTATATGCAAACACAAACTAAGAAAACACGAGCTATAGCTAATTACGACTGAAAAGTTACGGCAGTATATAACTTATAACACAGCAAAGAACAGAAAAGAGTTCAATTATCATGAAATCTCACTTTTGACATTCATTTATTTGGCTTCGGATTGTCAAATTTGACAGCATCCATGCCAAAAACCCGGTTACAGCGAAAGGGATAAAACATAACATTTTTGTCTCGCTTCTTCACAAGTATTGACCAATTTACATTCTCTCTCTAACAAGCTATGACGTTAGGAGCTATCGATCTAGATTCTAGAGGTACTTCAAATCAAATCAAATCAATTTATTCAAACACACATAAAAATATATACAGAACAAATATACATTACAATATAATATATATCACGTCAATCCGATCCCGTGCCAAGTTGAACTTGTGTTACGGGTATCAGACAACGGATATATATTTTTATACTATACACACACAATTCTATACTATACAATACTATACATAAATCTTATTTTCTATATTAGTCACATTCACTCTTACACACACACTGTAGTTTATCACGTATTGTCTTTTTTCGGCGACGTGATGCGCGCTTCGTTGGGGAGCCTTCCACGAAACCTCCGGTAGACTACGTCCGTCGGCCAGAACTCCTCCACCTCGAAGGTCGGTAGAAGATGCGTCGGTACTCTCACCACAAAGGAACTGAAGTTGACCTTGTGGCGAGACTCCAGACGCTCGACCCTTAAGGTGAAAGACGTCTTCTTTCGGATGTAGTCCACAACGTCCTCGACCGTCGTCGACCAGTGCAGGCGGGACACGTACAGCTGTGTGGCGCGTACTTCGCACCGCAGACGCTGCTCGGGTTCACTGGGTGCGGTGCCGCGGTGGTTGCGGACGGCGGGCTTCCTCTTCTTTCTCCTCTCCACCAGTGTGAAGCCCTCCTCATCGCACCTCCTGCTCTCGTCCTTGACGGTTCGAAGAGGCTCAGCCTTGCGGCGCTCTTCCACCCCTCTTGTCTTCTTCCGCGGGGGTGCAGTGGGGCCAGCGACGATACTTGCGTAATTTTTCGGAGTCGCTGGTGTCCTCGGTTTCGGCTCGACCGCAAGCGGTGAGCAGTCAGCGGCGGTTGTTGACCCGTCGGATTTT
Source organism: Glaucopsyche alexis (assembly GCA_905404095.1). Taxonomy (NCBI): domain Eukaryota; kingdom Metazoa; phylum Arthropoda; class Insecta; order Lepidoptera; family Lycaenidae; genus Glaucopsyche; species Glaucopsyche alexis. Next base: position 20,319,577 of record FR990042.1, read on the forward strand.
GCTGATGAGCAAAACGTGTCAGCTTGCGCGCCGCGTCGCCGCGTGTTTACGAAGTCAAACGAAAGATCGGGTGACCTACATAAAGAATTATTACTTTTTATTTGCAATAATTCTTTATGCAAATCACGGATAGTGGATTCCGATCTATTCAATCGACCTCGTATCTCGTCCAGCTCCGCCTTCATGGTGTTGACATTCTTCAGCAGGCTGGAGACGTTGACGTGGTCCATGGTCACCACCGGTAGCTTGTGGAGATCCCTAGCCACAAAAGCTGGTATAGCCCCTGGACCCTGTTGCATAATTATGTAACATTATTAAAAATATAATCTGTCATTCACAGGTGTCACTTTGATGCCTATGATAGAATATTTAGTTAGCCATAAGGCTATGTATAGCTTAGACGTGTGTATGTCTATTTGGCCTCCTTAACATATTATATGTATGATAATATATACTGTATGGATGTTATATGTAGAACATATGTAATAAAGAAGAATATACAATCATTGTATCATTGAATATCTCCACCGTGAGTTTATGATAAATGCTGCTGGGTCAACAGATCCAACATACAACATGGTGTCAGAAGTGGGATGTAAATACAAAAATATATGAACGAAAAAGAGGGTACATCAAAAACTCAAGAATAACCACAAAAAGCTTGAAGGCAGTCGGAACTTAGGAACGGTCGGTGAAAAAAGTGTGTGAAGACTGAAGACCTAACAATGGCTGGAAACGGAGTACAGAAACTTGAAATTTCTACCGAAGTTATCAACAATAATGCTGAGAATTTCAAGAAATGGACGCAATCATTCGAGATATACCTGCTGGCATCAGGAATGGAGAAGACAGAAGACAAAAGAAAAATTGCAATCATGCTGCATTCCATGGGAGAGAAAGGTCTAAATATATATAATTCCTTCAATTTGGACCTGGAGAAAGCCACATATCAAGATGTCAAGGCAAAATTCGTCGAGTATTTTGAACCCAAGAAGAATTTGACGGTAGCAAGACACAAATTTTTCACGCTGAAGCAACGTGTGAACGAATCCTTGGAGAACTTTCTTATGGAATTAGAGAATGCAAGTCATGCCTGTGAGTTTGGTACGCTCCGCGACTCGCTGGTAAGGGACATCCTTATTGCGAATATGGCTACAAATTTCTCGCAATTTCGTCAAAAACTCTTACTCGAGCAAGATCTGTCCCTGGAAAGAGCCAAACTTCTATGTAGAACACTCACAATGGCACAAAAAAGTGAAGAATCAATGAATGCAGCAGATGGAAGAGAAGAAGCCACAGTATACAAGCTACACAGAAGTCGTCAGAACAGTCCTTATACACACCAGAAGAGAAGAAAATCTAAATCTCCGTCGCGCCAAGGTCAACCAAGGTCAGCTACGCCTGGATCCAGAACAAAGTGTGTGAAGTGCAACACAGTCCATGGTCACCGCAACTGCCCAGCGTGGAAGCACAAATGCAGGTCATGTTTTAAATATGGACATTTTACTCATTTATGCTTTAAGAAAAATAGTGTCAGGAGTTTAGTCTCTGGGGTAGGCAATATGCATCTCGATGATGAACCGAGTGCTGCTTGCTTAGTAAGCAATGCTCCTACTGAGAGATTCACTATTGGGGCGTTGTTCAATATTAAAAATATAAAGTCACAAAGTACCAGTTCAAATTTGAGTAAAAATGACGTTAATTCCTGGCATTATTACTTAAAAATAAATAACAAATGTGTAGACTGCATAATTGATACTGGGGCAGATATAAATATGATGTCTTACAAAGTGTTTAAAGAATTAAATCTTAAGTTTGACAAACAGAGTAAAAAAATGTGTAAAAAATATAATATCTATGCTTATGGGGGAAAGCAACCAATTCCCATTATGTCAGTGTCAAACATATGGTGTATGTTTCAAAACAAAAAAGAACCTGAAAGTGTTACTTTTGTTATAACAAATTTAAACTGTCCTACTGTAATTGGTTTGCCCACTTGTATAAAGCTAAATTTAGTTATAAAAAACTTTAATTTAAATAATATGTGTAAAGAACCCTGTGACAAAATTGTGACCAAATATAATGATGTGTTTCAGGGTCTAGGCTGTTTACCATATGAACACAGTATTGTGTTAAGAAAAGATGCTGTGCCGTGCATAGATCCACCCAGGAAGGTGCCATTTGCTCTGGTGGAGCCGTTGCGGAAGGAGCTCGAACTCATGGAGGGATTGGGGATCATCCAGAAAGTCCATGAACCAACTCTCTGGGTGAGTAGCTTAGTTATTACCATGAAAAAGTATGGAGGATTAAGAGTTTGCCTAGATCCTAGAAATTTAAATAAAAACTTATTGAGATGTCATTATCCCATTAAAAATATTGATGAAGTAAGGTCTAAATTGTCCGGAGCCTCATATTTCTCACATTTAGATGCATTTTCTGGATTTTATAATATAAAATTAACTAAAGAGAGCAGTGACCTTTGTACTTTTCAAACTCCCTTTGGTAGATATAAATTTTTGAGATTACCTTTCGGAATAAGCACGGCAACAGAAATTTTCTATAAAACTATGATAGATTTATTCGGAGACATTGAGGGAATAATAATTTGGTGTGATGACATTTTAATATACGGTGAAACAATTGAAATACACAATAAAAGATTAGAATTGTTTCTGGATAGGGCTAGACAAGTCAATTTGAAATTAAATAGGGCCAAGTGCAAGTTTCTTTTAGAAGAAATCGCATATTTGGGCTATATTTTCAGTAAAGATGGTGTAAAAATTGATCCAGAGAAAATTAAGGCTATAAAAGAAATGCCAATACCAAAAAATATTAAAGACTTGCAAAGATTTTTAGGTATGATAAATTTTTTAGCACCATTCATAGAAAACTTAGCTGACAAAACTAATATTTTAAGAAATTTGTTAAAAAAGGATGTGTTATGGCTTTGGGATGAGAATTGTCAAAAATGCTTTGATTTATTAAAAGAAATTATAACTAAAGCGCCCGTGTTAGCAAATTATGATTGTAATTTACACTTGACTTTGTCGGTAGATGCCTCAAGATATGCCGTCGGTGCCGCTATATTTCAAAATAAGCGACCCGTGGCTTACAGCTCAAGAACACTGACCAGCTCACAACAAAATTATGCTCAGATTGAGAAGGAATTGTTTGCAATACAATTTGGATGTAATAAATTTCACCAATATATTTATGGCAGTAGAATAACTGTGCAAACTGATCACAAACCGTTGATTTATTTAGTTAAGAAGCCCCTACATGAAGTACCTGCTAGGTTGCAGAGAATGATGCTTTCTTTGCAAGGCTATGACTTAGATGTGGTTTATGTACCTGGTAAATTTATGTATATAGCAGATACTTTGTCTAGAGCAGCACTTACTGAAAAATACATACCCCCATATGAACAGGATTTACAGTACCATGTAAATACTATATTTTCTAACCTCTCTGTAAGTAAGCCATATTTGAATTTAATATTAACAGAAAGTAATAAAGATGAATCATTAACTTTGCTTAAGTCTTATATTCAAAACGGGTGGCCTAAGAGCAAAGACAAAATAGCATCTATGGTAAAACCATATTGGAATATTCAAAATGAAATACATATAATGAATGAATTACTATTTAAAGGAAATAGGCTTATTGTTCCTAAATCTTTGCAAAAACAAATATTAGATAAAATTCACTGTGGTCACTTAGGTATAAATAAAACACTTAATATTGCTAGAGAAACAGTTTATTGGCCGAATATAAATGCTGACATTAAAAATTTAGTTGATCAATGCTTAGTATGTGCTAAGTTCAAGCCAAACACAACAAATGAGCCGTTGCAGTGCTACGAGATATCCCATCTTCCCTGGCAACAGGTAGGCGTTGATTTGCTATATTTTGATGGAGAAAGTTTCCTTGTCTGCATGGATTACTATTCCAAGTACATTGAGTTAGCTTCTTTGCATAAAAATTACACTGTGGACGTTGTTGTTAAGAATCTTAAATCGTTTTTTGCTCGTCATGGAATACCGAAATCTCTTGTATCTGACAATGGTCCACCTTTTAACTCCAGTAAATTCAAGTCCTTTCTTGAGGAGTGGGACATTGAACACATAACAAGCAGCCCACACTGGCCAAAATCCAATGGTCAAGCTGAAAGCGGGGTAAAAATTATAAAAAACATTTTGAGAAAATGCAAAGAGGATGGCTCTGATATATACTTGTCATTGTTACATTATCGTAATACGGCTAAGGGAGATTTTCCCAGCCCTGCTTCATTATTAATGTCTAGAAGCTTACGAGTAAATTTACCAATACTAAATAAAAAGTTATATCCTAGAGTAGTTAAATTTTCGACATATGAGAAATGTCACAAACATAGCAGAGACAGAATGTCTTTTTATTTTGACAGGAATGTTAGGCAAAAGTCATATGTATTTCAGCCAGGAGATTATATATATTTTAAAAAAGATCCTAAATCCGTTTGGACTCCGGGAATAATTAAAGAGAAATTGACGTGTGGTAGGTCGTATTATATTGTAGATTTAAACGGTGCTGTGTATAGGATCAATATAGGACACATTAGACCTAGAAAAAGAGATTTAAAAAACATAAATACTCCTCCTTCTTCTTCTGGTAATGGCGAAAGCAGTGGCAAAAATGACAGTATGGTTACCATACAGGACATTGCTAACCCCATGAGTTCGGTGAATTTCGGAAACGGTCTTTTTCAAAATTGTGATAATGATGAAAGCTGTGTTCCTATGGAGAGTCTAGTGAATACCGATTATGTAACCAGATCTGGTAGAAATGTAAAACGTCCTAAACTGTATATTCATGAAAAATATGATTAGTTATATAGTAGTATGTTTTTAGTTGTGTACATATTGTAGTATTAGTTGCGTTATCTTGAAAAGGGAGGTGTTGCATAATTATGTAACATTATTAAAAATATAATCTGTCATTCACAGGTGTCACTTTGATGCCTATGATAGAATATTTAGTTAGCCATAAGGCTATGTATAGCTTAGACGTGTGTATGTCTATTTGGCCTCCTTAACATATTATATGTATGATAATATATACTGTATGGATGTTATATGTAGAACATATGTAATAAAGAAGAATATACAATCATTGTATCATTGAATATCTCCACCGTGAGTTTATGATAAATGCTGCTGGGTCAACAGATCCAACATACAACAGACCCGTCTGCTTTAACAGGGTGATGATATCCTGCAAGCTTCTTTCGCCACCATCTTTGAGTCGCGATGGCATCTGCGCCTGCTTACCAAGCGCCTCGTCCAGCATCAGCTTTCCCGTACAAATCTCCTCATTGCTGAAGGTGGACATGCAGAGCTGCACGATGCTGTCTTCGTCCATGGCGTTGATGGCGTGTTGGATAAACGCCAGCAACTCGTTGACTACGAGCGCCATGGTGACGTGTAGCGGTTGACAACCGCGCGATTCGCGAAATATTAAATTATTTTCATTAATATTTTTGTCGTGTGTCGTAATGCGGAACGCGTCCGTTCACCAGCGCTCAACGCATGACACATTCGAAATTTGAATACATTGATTAATTTGAACAGAAATTTGATCTTAGCTTGATATAATCGTATATATTCGAATACATGCATATATATATATATATATATATATATATATATATATAATATAATAAGTGCCGTTGCACACTTTCCGGTTGCCGGGTAACGGGTCGCGAAGTGTTTAGCCGTGTACGTGTGGAAGCTATCGTACATGGCCATACAACTCGTGACCGACTACCCGGCACCGGCTATCCGGCAACCGGAACGTGTGCAACGAGCGTAATTCAAGCTATGCTTATGTTTTTTTTTCTCGCCCTTACTACACTATCTACTTAAAATTAGCACTAACATTCTTGAACAGAATAAATGGAATACTTCTATTATTGTTTATTGAAATCCTCTAACGGAGTTAAAAAAGGGACAGAAAGTAGTTAGGAAGCGATTTGCTTTAAAGTTGATATCGATACTCCTTTGTGCTTTTGATTTAAAGCTCCCACTCAAAGCTAACTCGATAGATTGATCGAGTTAGTCTTTACAATTTAAACATTTACTGAGATTTACTGGATTCGTATTTGCAATTATATCGTTTTAAATGAACGATGAAGTATAGCCTGAGATCCCAGGCCCGCCTAACTACACTTGTCACATACAAACATACAATTTTTTCTTACTTTCGGCATACTTTCGGCGCCCAACGCAGAAACTGCAAGCAGGCATAGCTACACTAATAACAATTTTGTTAAATAAGATCGTCGTTTACAAGATTTCTTTAACTACGAATTAAGTTTAAATTTAATCGTAACCCTCATATTAATATTATATCCTCTTCTTAATATTATATATATATGTGTAATGACTACTTAACGCATTTGGATCAAATTTGGTATGGTAGTTTAAATAATAAAAAAATAAATGAAGAAAAATTAACTAGCCCTGGATATGGATATTTTACAAGTATGACGCCTTAGACTCTGTCCAGAAAGTGCGTCAGCCTGCGTAAACCTACGCACGTAGAGATTCTTATCTTATCACAACAAAATGTCTGCCGGTCTCTCTGTGATGCCAACTTGGGACTTTTTCCCTAAATTTAGGGAGAAAAGGTATCTGAAGAGGTTATTAGGGGGGTTTTATGCTTGTTTTATTTAAATATGCAATTGATTTGCTTGACGATAAGTTATATAATATACTATTATTATTTAATTACAGCTGACCTATCACTTATTGGTATAAAAATGTATTGTATAAAAAACTAAAATTCTTATTACAAGCGTCTACCTGTTGCCAACTTGCCATTAAAAAATCACGCCAAAAACGTCAAAAAATTCACGTTTGTTGTGTCTAAGGAGGTTTCCGTTACTATCAACGCGTAATAGGTTTTTCAAATTACTTCAAAAGTCACAGTCCGGTTTGGTTCAAAATAATTTTCCCTTAGTTTTAAGCATTATATATCAGCATGGAAACTTACAAGTTTAACCTATAATTTAGAAATCTACTCTACAACTACTCGAAAATTTTGAAAAAAAGTCGTATGAAATCTAGATTCTATTTGAAAGCGCTATTCAACGTTATGCAATACAATGGGGTACAATGAAAAAATATTTTTAATCCCCACTTCTTATGTATGAAGAGCCACCCTCAAAATATAAAATTATTATTATTTTACGATGCTAAATCCGAGATAATATAATATACAAAAACTATACCAAATTTCATCCATTTATATTCATAATTACAGACGCTAGAGGCGTGGACAGACAGACAGACGGAGGGACAGAGCAAAACTATAAGGGTTCCTTTTTATTACGAAATCGACTATTTTTAGTAAAGGTTATCTAAAAATTTTAACTGTCTAGCTATCAAGGATCATGATCTCATGAGACATAGCCTGGTGACAGACATACAGTTTTTACCCTCTAGATATCTACGAAATAACTTATAGTCTGTAAGTGTTAAAAAAAGCAGTGAATCATGCATACAAATGTCAAAATTGACGCATTAGCTGTGATTACATTAATTTACCTATTAAAGCAAGCCATTTTGATATAGTATGTACGCATGATTCACTGCCTTCATAACGCGAATAGGCTAAAGTATAGACAATATAATTAACACGAATAGGACGCGACCGCGTCATTCTATGTGCTGCGTACAGTGCAACTAATTTGTTAATGCCTTCGGCAATCTTTGTTTTTTTTTCTACGGAAATTACGGATGTTGGAAAGCATGTGTGGGACTTCCGAAAGATATTAGCAAAGTAGTTTTATAAAGTATCTTTATAGGTATGTTTTTCTAAATAAGTAATACTTACATATTTGGTATGTAACTTTTTAGGGTTCCGTAATACTTAAGGAACCCTTATAGTTTCGCTCTGTCCGTCTGTCTGTCTGTCTGTCTGTCTGTCTGTCTGTCTGTCTGTCTGTCTGTCTGTCTGTCTGTCTGTCCGCGCCTCTAGCTCCTGTAATTATGAATATAAATTGATGAAATTTCGTGCAGTTATAGATTGTGTATAGATCACGGTTTCGGGATCATAAAAAAATAATAATTGTATATTTTAGGGGTGGCTCTCCATACATGTGAAGTGGGGATGAAAAATTTTTTTTCACTCTACCCCATCGTGTGGGGTATCGTAGAATAGGTCTTTTAAAATAAAGGCAAGGTTCCATATGTTACTTTTTTATAAAGTTCACCATTTTCGAGTAATCGGCCTCCAAAGTAGTTTGTAAGTTGGTCCCCCCCCTAGCATTTTTAAACTATAGGAGATAGAAACTTGAAAATTTCCATGTTGATAGATCATGCTAAAAACTCTTTAGGAAAATTATTTTGAACCAAATCGGACAGTAACTTTTAGAGTAATTAAAAAAAAAGCATATTACGCGTTTATAGTTACGGAACCCTCTTTAGACATGTCCTGACATGCTCTTGGTTAGGTTATTTGATTTTTAGCGGTACCTATATATTTTATCGTATTATGTAACTTTATGAAGCTTCGATGAAGCATAAGTACTTTAATAATTATATTTGAGAGTATTCGCATGCTAGGTAAAATCCACGGGAACCGTACTATTTGTTTTAGGGAGAAATATTTTTCGAAACTTGGCAACTCGACCTTACTACGCTTTCATTGCACTCCAAAATACAGGGGATGACACTTTTGACTATTTCAAATCGATATCAATTGTGTGTTGAAAATTTTAATATAAGTTGTCTTCAGAAAAAAATGGTTTTGACAAAACATTGACAGCACAAAATTTCGGAACACTCTGTAAAGCAAATTGCCAACAGTCAACCGAACTGAATGCTGTGTAACGAATGAACTGAATACTTCTGTCTCATTCTAAATCATACAATCGGAGCGAGAAAAACATTTTTCTTTCACTTCGTGTCTCGCGCGTACTCGAGGTAGCTGCGTATTACTGCATAATTGCTGCACCTATTTGAGTCAGGAGCGGAGCACCTATACGGGTAGTATGGGCATACCCACAACCCCAACAGACTTGTGAGTGCATACTTTCAAGGTCTATTAATTATTAGGTTGGGGAAAAAGTTTCTTCGCATTTTATATAAAAATTCAAAAGGTTTTTTTATAAAGTTTATTTACAAGTGACTATAGTATATAGGTGCCATTTTGTTCAAAAACTTTTTGCCATCTTGTTGGTAGGTACATGATCCCATTGCTATAAAATTTTTAGGGCTTCTGATGAAAAAACTGCGACAAGTGGTTTTGGCAGTCCTCTTGTGATGTCAACCTGACACTGCCTAAGGAATTCTGCAGCGACCGAAACAGGTGGAAATCTGAAGGTGCAAGGTCAGGACTATACGGCGGATGCATTAACACCTCCCAGCCAAACTCCCGTAATTTTTTCTGAGTGGCTAAAGATGTGTGAGGTCTAGCGTTATCATGGTGAAAAACCACACCCCTTCTGTTGATTAATTCCGGCCGCTTTCTCTCAACTTCTTGCTTTAATCTCATCAGTTGTTCGCAGTACAGTTCAGAATTGATGGTCCTGCCTGGCGGTAACAGCTCATAATGAATAATGCCCTTCCAATCCCACCACACACACAGCATCACCTTGTTGCGAGTTAACCCGGGTTTCGCCACAGTCTGTGAAGCCTGACCGGCCTTTGACCACGATCTTTTTCGCACGTTCTTATCGTACGTGATCCACTTTTCATCACCAGTTATCAGCTTCTTCAAAAAGGTTCGGTTTCATTACGTCGTAATAAAGAATCACAAATGAGTACACGGTTCATTAGGTTTCTTTCAGTGAGCTCATGAGGCACCCAAATATCGAGCTTTTTTGTGTACCCAGCTTTTTTCAAATGCGCCAAAACCGTTTTGTGGTCAATCCCCAGTTCTTCAGCTACATCGTAACTACTAATATGCCGATCTTGCTCCACTTTTTCAAAAATGGCAACAGTTTTGTCCGTAACAGGGCGACCAGAGCGACGTGCATCTTTGATATCAAAATTTCCGGATTGAAAACGCTTAAACCAAATTTGCGCTACTCTCACAGATACTGCATTAGGTCCATAAACATCACAAATTTTTTTCGCGGCTTGTGTTGCATTTTTACCTTTTTTGTAATAAAATTTTAAAATTTATCGAAATTCTTCATAAGAATCACTCATTTTAACAATAAGAAAAACAAATGAAAATCTCAAATTTACCTAATTTGAATTTGGAATTGTCTTCTGTAAAATTAAAACTTTTTAATGATACCAAAATCAGCCAGATACAATTGGTATAGCCCAAGATATTTTATGACAAGTTCATACATACTATAATGCGAAAAGACTTTTTCCCCAACCTATTATATGGTATTGTTAGCCTTTTGAGTCTTACCTGGTGCTTTTTACCTGCTGGTCATACTTATATTATTGTTAAAATACATATGTATAGTAGTGGATTTAGTGTTAAGCGGACCTTTAGTCAGGTAGATTGAAGAAAGCGCAAAATTTGTCACCTCTCCATAAATTTTCGGCCCTTTTTTATTTATTAACCAACAGATTTAAGAAAAAATAATACTTTGTTTTAACCGGTAGGAATTACTCCTGCCGATGTTATATGTACTATAATTTGTGTATGTTTCTATACTATATATGTCAAAGATTTCAAATCAAGATAGGCTATCACGTACATTTAGCAGAAAAAAATTCATACAAGAAAAAGTTACGCCATCTTGGTTTTCACCATAACTCAAATGTCAGCCATCTTGTTTTCACCATACTTCGAATTTCAAAATGGCCCCAAAAATTTAAAAATTGGGACCATTTTACTGGAGACACTTTTTGCTTCAACATGCCTCGTCTGTAAAATACGTCGATGATATTTATTTATAATGCTGCATATATTATTTATTTAATTAATTTATAATCTTAGTTGATGTTAATTTGTATATTGAAAGCTTATTTTTTTTACCAAACATAAAATAAATATTTTGCTAAATAAGCGAAACACTTTCTCGCTCACTCCGCGCGTTAGCTTTTAATTAACATAATATTATAAAGAAAATAATACAATTCTTATTTTAAATTCTAATAACCGTGTTATGAAGGAAAAAATAAAATCAAAATTTTCGGGCCACAACCTCTTTTGAGAGCTGGATCCGTGCCTGAATCAACCAAAGCGGTTTAATAGGTCAATTTTGTACGATACGCGCATAGCTAAAATAATACGCGCGTAGCTTCTGGACGCAATGTATGGGGCCCTAGTACTTGACAACGAGCGTAGACCTTACGTGCGTAAGAATACGCAGTTTGTGGACATGGTCTTATGCTGCTCCATTAATTACATTATTTTAAATAACTACTAAACTTTCTGTAACCATAGATTTGTTAAATAACATTGGGAACTTTAGTATGGAAAAATGCCCCACGGCGGACAAAGAAGAAACATACTTTATTTCAAAGCTTTAGATCAGTAGGTATATTCACGTAAAGCGCTATATTGTGACATATGGGAATTCTGAGATATGATGAGACTAAGTTGAAAATATTTTTTTCTAAAATGATTAGTTTTTTACATTGACAATTTCGGGATACATTTTTTATACTAAATAATTAATAGTCATCATCATCATCATCACCAATTGTTTATTTATTGTATAGTTATATGGTTGTTTACTGAATATTTGTACATTTTTATAGGTATGTAGTTTAAGTCTAAAACAACCATATCGAACAAAGGCTAAATAAAAGTAGGTAAGTTTTATAATAAGCGCTTATATCATAGACATTTGGCGTATTTTTGTGATCATATTATTAAAATGTAGGTGTAATGTAAAGTGCAAATAGTGAAATTACATCAACAATAAAACCTTATTATCTCAATATTCCCATATGTTACAGAAAAAAAAAATGCATGGTAATAAAGTGGAAAATAGTATCTATCATCAGTGATAAGTTTCGTTTGTGTCCGCTACTTTTCGAAAAGCGGGGCAAAAAGTTCCCAATGTCTTTTAGTATTCTCTTTTATGTAATTAATAATAATTAAGTAAAATTTATTTTTACTAAAATAATATTTTGTTATTTTTTATATTTTTTTTATTTATGTTAGATAATAAACTTGTATATTATTATTGCTCGTGTAGATACATTTGTTTAATTTATTAAGATATTGTCGTGAATATTAATTAATAAGGAAGTTATAAGGTATAATATTTTACAGTTATGAACGTACAAGATACCTTTCTATAATATATTCGCAAACTAAAATATTTTTCTAAAATGTAAATATTATGTTTTGTTTTATAGATTGCAGCAAACAACGATAATGTAATTGGCTTTCGGGAATCGTCGTTTTTAGAGTTTCGTACCCAAAGGGAAAAAACGGGATACACTGGACCCGACTCAGCGAAGTGTAATATATTAAAAATATATTTTAAAATTTTTAAAGGCTTTATTAATATAATTTTTTTTTGAAATTTCTATTGTTTTTAAAGTCTTTACTTACATTTTTTTATTTTGTTTTAATTTCATACGTTTTAAATTAATTTAATTACAACCTTCTTCCAACTGGTCTCTGCGAAGTCCATTCCGTTTGAAATTCTGATTATACCCATGCTACCATTGAATAATTGACCATAACTGGAAGGTTCCTTGGACTATATATAGATATGACGACTATATTTTTACCAGCGCTTATAAGTTTTACATACATTTTTTTTTATGTAATAAGCTGTTGTACGTTAATCAAGAGTTGGGATTTCTTCAGACTCCAAGTAATGCTGCATCATCAAGTTTGCACCTGATGATCACTATTTATCTATATCCTATTCATTGAGCTTAACACGATACCTCTGCTGTAAGTTTGTGAGGAGTTGGGTATCCTCCAGATTCCAGGTGATGCTGCAGCATCAGCTTAACTTTGCCAAGTGTAATGAATATTGTTTAAGAGCCAGGATACTATAAATTGACCAGTTTTTTTTTTAATTGATCAGACCAGTGGAAGTTGGAAACAACCGTTCATCAACTAGATAACCCTCGTATTGTCAGGTATTGAGCGAGCTGATCGTGATGAATTATAGCTAAAAACACTCTCGATCATGTCAGCTTTCATACAAAAAAAAACTGCATCTAAATCGTTACCTTCCGTTTAGGAGCTACAATGCCACGGACAGATAGACATATAGACAGACAGACACGTAAAACGTATAACACCCCTCTTTTTTGTCGCGGGTTAAAAATAGCCATGACATATCCGTTTTGTTTATTTCGTTGTTAGCAAATTTTTTCGCTTCTATTTGTTTAATAATAATATTTACCTACATCGAGTATGTAATTAATTTGTGAATGAATTTGAATGAAATAAATTCAGTACCATCTATGTAAGTAATGAGTTTTATTTGATAATCGAATAGAAATGTAATTATTCTAGTTTTAGTTGATGTACTTTTAGAAATTCATGCAAGTTCCTTAACGAGATAAGTTTTACTATTCAAAACGTCTACATCTAGTTTTAGCCGGTTAGAACTAGGTGTAACCATTTACTCTTCGTTAAATCTAGTATAAGCCGATTGTTTTCGGGTAAAACTAGTTCTAGCTGGTATTATACCGGTTAGTACTAGGCTACTAGGTTCATCCAATATCGTGTCGACTACAACTAGATCCAACTAATCCCTATTGGATAAAACAGAACTATTTTCACGGAATCAGTTCACGGTGTGCGAGTAAAAATTTTTAGATATTGAAGTTGTTTTACACTAACATCTTATATCTGCTTATAAACAGGAAATGAAACATTACAACCTCTGTGGCTCAGTGGTTGAGCGTGTCGATGCTCAAACCGGAGGTCGCGGGTTCGAATCCCGCCAAAGGAACAAAAAAGTTTTCTCTGCTCCTGGGTTATGGATGTGTATTAAATAAGTGTACAATATAATAATCATCTTAAACATCTTAAATATTCCTAAAGTATAGAAATATTAAATATAATTATTATATATCTGTTGTCTGGTACCAGTAACACAAATTCTTCGAGAACTTAGCATAGGACCAGATTAACGTGGTGTAAAGAACGCCAATAGAATAAAAACATAGTAGAATATTATGAAACGTGGTATATAATAATAGTACGATTAACTTTACCCATACTTCATAATTCTATTTTAATCTAGTTACCTGTAGTCCTGTACCTAATAGCCCCCTTTGCCTTTCTACTACATCTTTATATTTGCTGAGGAAGTGTAAAATGTCTATTGCAGTGATAGATACAGCAAAAAAACCGGACAAGAGCTAATAGGAATTGCCCACCGAGATTCCTTACAAAGTACGAACACCATAAATAGAGACTCGCAGTTTTCAGCGAGCCTGAAAAGTTTGTACGAAGAATATATAATATATTATTGTTTATTATTTTTGAAATTTCAATAAAAACATTGTACGTAAAATACATGAAATAGGTTTGTTTTGGAATACTCACTCTTTCACACGATATCCTATTAATATAATATAATATATTATACACAAAAAAAAATATACTTTATTATTATAATAAATTTTTTTGAGTGACAATTATTTTTCTGCTTAAATGTCTTTACATAAGCAGTAGATCATATGCCCGAAGTATCCGTAATTGATTTGACCAAACCTTATAATATATGTCACCGTAAAATTGTAAAAACCGTTAGATTGTAATAAAACTAGTGAAATTGTAAAATGTTGATAAACTTCCGACGCAAATATGCTGCCTATAATTTAACACACTATTTTTCGTTTCGATTATAAATATATAGTTTTTAATATTTTGACATATTTTTACAATCTCGTTAGTTATTTTACAATCTAACGTATTTAGAATTTTACGGTGACATATATATTATAATTAGATCCTTACATATAAAATTGAATTTCAATTTCAAATTTATACCGCTATTACCTACTAATGCATTTGTGTTTCGAAAACCGTTATTCATTTGTTTTTTCCTCTTTTGCTTTTTTTTTGCGTCACTCTATTTATAAAATGGAAAACTTGAAATATCGTATTATTTTCGAGTACGAGTTGGACCGTGGCAACAGTGCTGCAGAAACGGCTCGAAGGATTAATTATGTGTATAACGGCGGTGTCGCAAAATAAAACACAGTGCGTTTTTGGTTCGAACGTTTTCGTTCTGGAAATTTCGACCTATAAAACAAGCCCCGTGGACGGCCGGAGACCAGTCGATAATGAAGAATTAAAGGTTATTGTGGAAGTGGATCCATCGCAAACCACGTCCAAGTTTGCTGCAGGCTGCGGCGTTAGTGATAAAACTATTTTAATCCACTTGAAGCAAATAGGCAATCGGACAATTTTTTTTATTGCATAAATGAATAGTACTCTTAAATATGAGTAACTTCTCAGAAGAAACCGTATATCAAAAGTCAATATTTTCAAAGGTACAGCGATTTGCATAAAAAATTTCGCGAGCCTCCTAAAAACGCTCCATACTAAAATCGACATACAAATGACGTCACTTGTAGGTTATAGTATATTAAGTAGTATATGAAATATATGGCCGCCGGAATATATTTGTAAATATCTCCGATATTTGTGCGTTTAAGTTCATACTATCATAATGAATGTTTTTGTATATGATGTGAGTAAACTAATGATAATATAGGTTTTGTTTACCAAATTCGCAAAAAAAAAAATTTTTTTTTGGTACTTTTTAAACGTATTTTATTAGCAAACTACACATAAAATAATATATTTTTTTAACATTTACCAAGTAGTAATACCTCAATATTTCTGAATATATTAATAAAACCAAATATTTCAGATGTAGTCCGATCCCCTATTGGGAAGGTGAAAAAGCTTGAAAGGTGGGTCGCAATAAACGCACGTCGACTGCTGCGTTACATTACCCAACCGGCACAATTATGAAGAGATTTTAAATCAAATCATTACCTGTGATGAAAAGTAGATCCTGTACAATAATCGGAAATGCTCATGGCAATGGCTGAACCCTGGCGAACCAGCCAAAACCTGCCCCAAGCGAAAGTTGAGTCAAAAAAAGATACTTATGAGCATTTGGTGGACTAGTGCCGGTGTCGTTCACTACAGCTTCTGGCCAAACGATTACGTCAATGTAATGTCTCTGGCAGAAACTGCAAGTTATGATGGAAAAGCTAGCTAAACAACCGAGGTTGGTTGGTTATTCGCTCTAGGCCACTGCTATTTCTGGGCAACGCTTGACCACACACTGCACAACAGACGTCCACCAAATTAGAGGAGCTTCAATTGTCAAATCAAATCTAAAATCAAAAATCTGTAAAGATTTTGTTGATTCCTGTCCAAAAAGTTTTTTTTTAGTAAAGGAAACAATGAACTACTTATGAGATGGCAAAAGTGCATAGATAGCAATGGTATATACTTTGATTAAATAAATATATTACTTAAAAATAAAAAACGTCTTTATATTCCTCCTTCACAAAACGCCAATTTCATATGTAATGACCTAATATATTGATACATAACCCTGTACTTACTTGAACTGTAGGTAAAAATATTTTCAAAGCAAGAACTTTCATAGTTTGTTCACGCAAATTCTTTTCATACCAAATAACTCAACTATTTTTTTAAACGCCAGCTCAGTAGTTAATTCTATTCACAAACTTCACCACGTAAACACTCGTATGTAATATTGTGTACCTGACCTTCATTTTAAAATTGCATCCGTAACATCAATAGAAAGCACCGAATGCACGTATTATTCCTTTGTTCTGTTTACAAAGGAAACATTTTCAATTTTCAAAATTTACAGGGTGGATGGGCATTTACATCGAAATATTGTTTCAATATAAAAAAAAATATTTTATCAATTTAATAATTAGTCAATTCGTATTAGGTAGATACTTTTTTTATAAAAAGGAAAACAATCAAGTTAAAGTTTTACTTAGTTAAACTTTGTGGTTAAATTGCAAAATAATTGTTTTATCTGTCATAAAATAAAGTCTAGGACTGTCATATTGCGGAAAACAAACGTCAAAATGACATAATATTATGATAATTAGGGTAGGTAGTCGACGTTCCTCGTACTATAATATTATATAGGTAGATGTATGTAGGTACGAGTATATGCTGGCACAGATCAAAGAAATGTACAATAATTTGCTTTCAGCATGGTTTCAATATCCAACCCTTTGTAACAGGACATAATGCTTATTGATTTTGTATTAATATTATAATGAACGTTTTAAAAATATTGTATCGAGGATTAGTCGGTAATCTGCTAACAGCCTCCGCTTAAAAAACATCTACAGATTAAGTTCTAATTGCTCCAACGCCTGTTAAAGTTAATCGTTATTAAATATCATGTTTTCTTTTTCATCGTCAGCGTTGGTGGAATAGAGACTAAATCCAGTAATATAATATTATATTCTTTGATTAAGCTGTCTAATATTAATAACCCAGACTAACAAAAAACGTGTTTGAAAACACTTATTTAAGGGAGATAATAAATCGTGCAAATAAAAAGTAACTTGGCGACTGCATTTACTCGACTCGTTTACTGTATTATTGAATTTGTCAACGACCTTTGTAGCTCAGTGGTTCCACGCGTTGGTGCTCAAGCCGGGGGTCGCGGGTTCGAATCCTGCCGAAGGAACAAAAAGTTTTTCTGTGTTCCTGGGTCATTGATGTGTATTAAATAAGTGTAAAATTTACTAAAAATATTAAATATATGTGTAGTCTAAAATTATTAAATATACTTCCCGTTTTCTGGTACCTGTAACACAAGTTCTTCGGATAATGACATGGTGTGAAGCGTCCATAGATATTATTATTATTATGTTGATGACTAAATTACTAAACTGGAAAAGGCACTCAGGCGAAAAAAATATATAAAAATCAGCACATTTTAGGTGGCGAATATTTATCCAAATTGTCATAGAAATATAAACATAATCGTTAGGTAAATACAATTAATATAAAAACTTACTATCTAAATACAATACGGTGTGGATTTAATAATTTAATAATAGAAATTATATATGTATTGTTGGTGAATTAATTTCCGAGTTAGCGACTGTTTTACGACGTAAGTAGCTGTAAAACCAGATTTGGTTGATAAATTAATGGCTGCTAGGCATAGATATATAATAAAAGCTGCTAGGTATTTGATAAATATTTAATTATTATTAGACTATGACAAATCGCATTTTTGGACACCATTGGAGTTTGTTAATTCCTTTCGTAAGAGTGTCCTTTTCAAGTTTTTTTTTAGATGTTGAATACGGAAATTACATCAATTTTCAAATTCCAAAAAGGCGTATTTTTTTCTTAAAATTAACACTGGTGTCTTTTTGTAGGAAATGATTTTTAGGAAGTTTACAGGATAGGCCAGCTACATATTTTGACTAACGTGTAGAGATTATTTAGTTAGGCTTGTAGAGTTAAGGTGTTTAGAGAGAAGTTTAGTAGAGTCAGGAGCTCGGTTTCACATAAAATCTTATAGCATTTTGACAGTGCGAGTCATTTGGTATCGTCTTGGCAACACTTTCAATGAAAATGTTTTGGTGGTATTGTTTTGACATTGGAAATGTCTTTTCGATCGCTTCAGTATAGGGGCTGAATTCATGAAAATGTGCGATTCCCTTATATCTCGGAGAATTGTAAAGATATGATAATAAAAAATATTCATAAAATATGCGTATTCACGAGATCTATAAGGTGCGAAAAGAATTTTTCGAGAAAGTCAAAAACTAAAAAAGTTAAGGCCAAAATAGTGAAAAAAAAATCATTTTTTTCCGAATTTTTGATTTTGGCGCTCGATATTTTGGTAACGAAGAATGATATCAAAAATTTGAGAAAAATTCCTCTGGACAGTTAAGTTGGCTACAATTTGAGCCTAAAACAAATACGATCGGGTTAAGGGTTTGCTCTGTAGCCTAACCTTTTTAAACAAAAAAAATATTTTATGCTTTAAACGAGACTATCTTTATACTATTATACTTATATACTATTTGTAGTAAAGACTATCTTGTATGTTTATATTCAGAATCTCAACAACGCGTAACGGCTACAAGTATTTACATGAAATTTAGTACCTATGTAGTGAGTTTTGGGTGTGAAAAATCGATCTAACTAGGTCTTATCCCTTAGAAACTGCGTATTTTTAAGCAATATATGTTTTTTTTATTTTGACGTGCAACAATATAATAGGTACCTATCAATAATTTCGACTTTCTTATGTCAGTCTGATTGGCAGCTTGGTGTGCATGCCTACGTATAGTTTTTGCATTGTTTGGAAATTCAGAATGTGATGGGTTCGAATCCCGGTAAGATAAATATTTTTGTGATTCTCATTGTTTCTTTTTCTTTATATTTCTTTTTTTTTATTCATTTTTATTTTTTATTGTTCTACAAAATCACCGGGCAAAGCTCGGGATCCCAGGTACTACATACTTATGCGTCACGGCTACAATTATTCAAACTTCGATACGCGTGTGGAAATTTTGCAATTTGCTTGTTCATAGGTACGTGTTATGTCGAGGATACTTATGTAATCTATTATTTTTATGATCTTCTACTAGCTGACCCGGCAAACATTGTTTTGCCTTAATATATAAAAAAATAGATTATTACTGATTTTTAGACCTACCGAATGTGCAAAAAAAATCATAAGAATCGGTCAAGCCGTTTCGGACAAGTGCAGTGTCCCCGTACACTATGACACGAGATTTTTTAACCGACTTCCAAAAAGGGAGTCAATTATACTTGTGCTTTCAAAGATTGCGCACCGTCTGTGGACCGATTATAAATTTATATTTTTGATGTATGTAGAGTGTACAATCCCAAATCGGTCCTTTTAACCTCAAAGTGGTGACATGATGATAGGATCCATGAGGAATCGAAATTTATATGGACACATACGGCGATTTCAATTTTTTCTGACGTAGTCCAAGCATATGCTACCAAAAGTAAGATTTTGCACCAAGGTATACCCTGGATCCAAGAGTAATGAACATAACTCCTGACTCCTTATCGTTATTTAAAGAACTGCAAGCATATATTATACCACGTTGTCAATTACAGTAATCATCATCATCACCACCATTATCATACGAAACACCAACATTAATTAGGATGATATAGGCACTCACTACTTATCCGTTTTGTGCACCAATATTTACCAATATAACCTTTGAAATTTTGCTATTGGCAAAATTATATTCGTGATCATCATCATCACTATAATATTAAATTAATTAATGCATATTGCTACCTACTTTTTTCCACCGACTACTACAATAGATAATTAAATTAAATATAATAGTATCTAATAATTATCATCACCGGTGATTGTATATTAGGTCCACAGTTATGAAATGCTTATTTGGGGAAATACCTCTCAGAAAAGTGGCATAATAGTAGATTATGCACCAAGGGGATAAAGCAGTGTCTTACGTCACGGGCAGCATATTGGACCCTGAGCGTAACGAGGGACTCTAGAGTTAACTCCCGAGCGAAGCGAGGGAGATATTCAATAGAGTCCTGAGTGAAGCGAGGGGTTCAAGCTGCCCAAGACGAAGACAGGGTGCATACTCTACTTTTCATACCTACTGCGAGGCAATAAAAACCCAGGGCTACATAAATAAAACATTTATTTTGTTAAAAGTTAATATTGATATTGGACACATTTGACCAGTTATGGAGGGACAGAATAATATTTTTATTAGGAAAATATATGGAAGTTGTGGTGGAGTTTATTTGAGCAGTACTTAAAATATAGTATGTTAATGTTGTATATAAAGAGGTCCTTCAATAGCATAATAATAATAATAATAAAACGATCCTAATCCATTTACCATTTAATTTAATTTATTTTTAGCATACCTAATTGAGGTACCTTTCTAAAAATAATAGGAAATTAGTCACCTCAATATCTACGCGTACGAAGTCGCGGCCAAAAGCTAGTCTAAGTATAAAATAATATGATTTAACGTTGTCGTATAATTTTGTCACCTTTTCCTAACATTCTGAGTGTCTCGTCGCTCAATAACAATATTTTTTCGGATTCCGTAAATTCATTTCCGATGTGCTCGATAGTCGTGTAAGGCACGAAATCGGTCAATTTTTTTTTCAAATTACCACAGAAGTTACTGTCCGATTTCATTGAAAATAATAAGTGTATAATTTAGCATGATCTATAAGTATGGAAATGGCTCACAAGTTTCTAAGTCTCATAGTTTAGAAATGCCAACCAACTTATAAACCAATTTGGAGGTTGACTTTGTAAAAAAGTAACGTATGAAACCTTGCCTTTATATAAAATACCTATTCAACGATACCCTAGACGATGGGGTAGAATGAAAAAATATTTTTAATCCCCACTTAACATAATATATGGAGAGCGATCCCTAAAATATGAAATTATTATTATTTTATGATTCCATAGATCTGCCGATACGAGATCTATACACATTACATAAATATTCCTTTCATCAATTTATATTCATAATTACAGAGCTGACAGACAGACAGACGGACGGATAGAGTGAAACTATAAGGGTTCCTTGAGTACCACGGAACCCTAAAAAGAATCTAATGAAATACTTTAGTGATATTGCTGACTATTTAGTCATGTAAAAGAGATGTTTGATTTTTGGCCAGTTCTATGTACACTACATAGGTAAATAGGAAAAAAATATGGGAATATCACAAAAATACGAAAAAAATATTTTAAAGAAGGGTACATGCGTACAAAAATTATTATTTAAAGAGAACACTATTTTTAGGACGGCCATGACAGTTGTTTTGACTTGACTTTTGACGTAGTAGACAGTTTTACGAAGAGACGTCGTCTTTAATGTGATACGTCTTTCTTTGTCAAAAGTTATGTCATTGACAAAATGACATTCTTTCGTTAATTCTAATCTGATCCACCATGTTTTATTTTACTTTGTGATGCTCCCCTTGACGAAGTTAATTTAAATGTACATGGAAACGAAGTGAAATTAAACAAAATAAAGAATAGAAAACGGTTACTATATTATGTAGCTATATTTACATATACTGTACATAGGGCTGGCCCAGGCCTCATACGTTTCTTGAACATCTCTTTTATGAATATGTAAATCATATACTTTACATAGACATAAGTTATTATGATATATTTAGATTGTGCAGATTAATGCTTATATATAGATGGATGAATGTTTGTTACTCTATGACGCAAAACATTTTGATGAAATTTGGTACGGTACTAGTAACTCTGGATTAACACATAAGGCTACTTTTTATCCCAAATATATAACTCAGCATCTATTATGCCACATATACTGCTATTTTATTGCATAATTTCTGTTTAATAGAGTCTAACTTTACTTTTACCATGATTTCTGTATGTCCGCTTAGTGCTAGCTATGTCGACAATATCGTAGCGTTTCGAACAGGGCCGCCGCTACTTTGGTCTTGTAAAATATGCGAACCTTCAGCAAACTAGATTTTAATGCAAATTTTTGCCAAATTTGAAATAAAAAAAATTGTTGGCTTACTAAATTCAGGACCTGCAATTTCAGAGCCGGTTGTTTAATTTGCTTAGAAATTGTATAAGTTCTAGAAGGAATTAACAATGGTCCGTTCCATATTAGGTACCTATTACATCACGTAATAGACAAAATAATTACAATACAATATACTCATTGCGTTTACATCTTGCATCACTTAAAACCGGAAAGTGCTAGTTGTTCTACCGAACGTAGGGTTCCGTCAAATTATACCAAATTAAATTAAATTTTACTTCTTTACTTATTATTTCGTTGTTTTGTTTTTTTTTAATGTTTACATGTTATTGACATTGTCGCGTATGCATAATTATAGCTTTGAGGGTGTTTACTATTCACTGACAAACTATTGTTCACTTTATTGTGATAAAAATGTATTCATAATTTTGAGACACTTTGTAGGTTACATCATTGTGAATACAACATGGTGTACATATTTTTGAAATATTCTACGTTGACATATTATTGCAAATTTGTCAATGTGTCTATATTAGTGCACGCGACTGTACAAAGTTTTCCAAGGCTCTATAACTCTCATCTATTAACAAAGTTATATAAGCGCTGTTTTATTAATTTTTATGTTATATAGGTTAAAAATGCGCCTTAAATTTGAATATCTCGCAAAAAAAAAGAACATTTTAGAAACCTCTCATTATTTTTAAAAGGCCTACTTTATTTGTGAAAGACATATTACTGAAACTTCCTTTATTAAATACGGAACCCTTCCTGTGTTTTATTCTATACCCACATATAAATATACGTCCTCGGGCCTAATCCAACAAAAATATTTTTTTCATAAAAATACAACGAAATAATAATTGCTGCCGTATTAGGTTTTTTGAAATAAAATTCCATTATTTACATAATTGTAATTTATTAGATAAATAAAAAACTTAATTTAAATGAAATTATATATGTATATATAGACCTGTAGCACGTAACAATATAACCACACCTCGAAGAATCTCAGCAATAGTCATTGAATAAAATAACGGTAAGAAAATTTTTAAGAATTTTTATGTGTCTTGATTTTCATTGATGAAATTTGATCAAATTGATACATTCGTGTTAAATCTCAAACTAGGGTTTATTGGTAACTAGCTCTCCCGACACACGTTGTTTTGTCTTAAATATGAACTGGAATGAATAAATAACTACACCTACAATACAGGAGTCCTACTCCTACAATCTACACCTTTTCCAATATATTTTGTCACTGTTTAAACCTTCCCTCGAGTTTTGAACTGCTCGGGAAAGGTATAAAAAGTATCCTATGTCCTTCCCCTGGTTTTAAGATACCTCTTTTATTGAAATTTTTAAGAAAATATGAAACTTTGTGAGGATGTATGTATGGATGGATGGATGTTTGTTACTCTTTCACGCAAAAACTATTAAACGGATTTTAATGAAATGTAGTATGGTAATAGTTTGAGCTTTGGATTAACACGTAGGCTACTTTTTATCCCGAAAAAGTATAGAGTTCCTGTGGGATACTGTATTTACGTACCCGCGGCTCGTAAAAGCTTGTTTTGAATAACTTTCTTAAAAATGGAGCGTTCGCGTATCGTTGTAGAGTGAACTGACCCTAAGAAAACATTATAGGTACACTACGGCCGCTGTATCTTGACGGGTCTGAACATAGGCTTTGCGAACTTTAGCGCATGTACAACTCGTGAAGAAAACTGTTAATGTATTATTTTTTTATACCTATGTACTAATAAAATTTCCCTAATACAGTTGACCAATTTGTACAAATAAAATAAATACGAAAACACTTAGAAACAGCTAATGCGCAACCTTCTGCGCGAAGTTCAGACTCGCCAAGATACATCGGGCGTATTGTACCTAACCTATATTTTAGTTCCGAAAGTATTGTTTTCTTTATGTCTTATTTTTATTACAATTAAAGCTATTATTCAAGAAAGAGTCGACTTATAATTTAGTAGGTCTTAAATTGAAAATTAAAAAAGTAGTTCTAAAGGGCTTCTTACTTTTAATAATCTTTTAGTAAAGTGGTTTTAATAGGTACCATATATTTTGTCGCGATAAAAAGTAGCCAATGTAAAGGATATTCGTGTCGTCCAGAAGTTTCGGAGCCTATTCAATGCAAACAAACAAATATTTCCTCTTTATAATATTAGTATAGAAATATAGATGAAATTACTAGCTCCAGCCTCTCTGCTCGCTGTTGTCACTTATCGTAATTTTTCCTCCAGAACAATAAAATGATGAAGCTCCTAGCTCTCTTCGGCCTCCTGGCGGTCGCCACAGCCTTCTACACAGACGTAGACGAGAAGATCGACCTGATGAAGATCCTCAACGATCCTGTGCAGCTCCACGCGTATGTGGACTGTGTGCTGGATAAAGCCTCGTGCACCGATAGCCAGATGAGTTATAAGAGTAAGGGTTTAATAGTTATTATTATTTCTACACAAGACATGAGAATCTCGCGGGACACGTACATTTTTCCGTGATAAAAAAAGCCTATGTAGGTACTTCCCCATGGTCGACACTATGTCTGTGCCTATCATAAAAGTCGGTTCTGTGTGCTGCTGAGTGCGAGGTTTTGTGACTAATCGTCGTGCAGAAGTTAACTATAAATTAACTACAAAAAAAGTAGTATTAGTAAGGAAACAATGGTTACTATTTCGATGCCGTACAAATTGTCGTTAACTTCTTCATGGCGAACTCTCTAATTTTGCTCACCTAGGGTTTAATGCCGCGGCAGAACGGTCTTCCCCAAAAAATTTAATAGTGCGTCCAACCGTACGCGTACTGGGCACGTCCCTTTAAAAAAAAATCTTATGCATAGGGGCATTGCCCCTGACCACGGTTCTCCGCCCGCTTCTCACTACGAACTCAAAAGACGAAGTAGGTAACTATGTAGTTACGGGGAGTAGTGACAAAAACTCGTACACTTGACACTGTACTGTTCAGTATCAGCCTGGCTATTCACAATGCGTAATTCGACTTGGATTCGATAACTTACCTGCGCGGAAACCAATAAACGCTTGTCGCGCTATAATAATATATAAGTCTTAATCAATAATCGGGCGGTAAGTGTTCGAATCCGAATCGAACTGGAAAATCGAATAGCTCCACCTGAACAGGATAGATTTATATTATATAATAGTACTAACCTTCAACACAAGATAAAAATACGATTTAGGTACCCGACTACGGCCAAAGGAAGAGTTATAATTTTGGTAGTGTATGTCTGTATGTTGTTACCTTGTAGCGCCTAAAATACAATTTTTTGTCGATACAATGAAGTGAATTTAATTAACGAGGCTGCATAATTTGCGTTGTCGAGTTACAGATTTTAACTTTTGATTGTTTCAGAGCACTTTAACGACGCCATCGATAACGCATGCGCACAGTGCAGCCCGCACCAGAAGCACATTGTAGAAGAGTTCATCAAGGTCATGGTGACGAAGTACCCCAACGACCTCGACGACATCCGCAAGAAGTACGACCCGGAAGGCGTCCACTTCAAGAGGATATTGGCGGAGCTCGCCAAGTATTAAAAAGACGTAACCTCGGGCCTGCGGCAACCCCAGTCATACAGCAAAAAACAACCGGTTGGGCCTTCCCGTTTATGCCGAAGCATGGGTCCACTACGTTTGATAGAGTGCACCTTCATAGAGACTCTACTAACTAACCTGACAATAATAGGGGATCGGACTACATCTAAGATATTTAATTTCATTAATATACTAAGAAATATTCAGGCATTACTACTTAGTAAATGTAAAAAAATATATTATTTTATGTGTAGTTGATTAATTAAATACATCTAAAAAGTACAAAAAAGGTTTTTT
Source organism: Glaucopsyche alexis (assembly GCA_905404095.1). NCBI lineage: Eukaryota > Metazoa > Arthropoda > Insecta > Lepidoptera > Lycaenidae > Glaucopsyche > Glaucopsyche alexis. The sequence goes on from FR990042.1 coordinate 20,345,942, forward strand.
TTTGCTAAATTAGTAAACAAAACGTACATCATTAGTTTACTTACATCATGTACAATAAATCGTTATGGTAAGTATGAACTTAAATGCACATAATAAATATTATATCGGAGATATTTACAAATATTAGGTACATTCCTGCGGCCGTATACTTCGTACAATTTAACCCACGAGTGACGTCACTCGTGGGTACGACTTTAGTATGGAGCGTTTTTACGCTTTTGTATACAAATCGTTGTACAACTTTGAAAATATTTACTGTTGATATACTGCTTTTCTGAGTAGTTACTCATATTTGCAATGAACCTTTGTGGTTGTGACATTAGCACAATATCTTTAATGTCGAATGCACAATTAATGTTGGCTTACAGAATGAAGTTGGTTTAATGCTCTAAGGCATGATGCGATTCCGATTATAGAATCGGCTTCTAGACTGTCTGGCGTAGATAGTTAGCCTAGAAAGGATTATGAAGTTTTAATGACCAAGTGGAAATGTAAACGACCTGTGTGGCTTCGTGTTTGACGACCTCTGTAGTTCAGTGGTTAGCGCGTTAGTGCTCAAGCCGGCGGTCACGGGTTCAAATCTCGCCAGGGAACAAAAGTTAGCTACAGGTACACTTCTAATAGGGAATCGTACTACATCTGAAATATTTAGTTTCAATAATATATTCACAAATATTGAGTCATTTCTACTTGTTGAATATAAAAAATATATTTTTTAAGTGTATTTAGTAATCTAAAAAGTACCAGAAAGTTTATTTTTTGCAAAATTAGTAAACAAAACCTATATTATTAGTTTGCTTACATCATTTACGAAAACATTTATTATGGTAAGTATGAACTTAAACGCATAAATATCGAAATAAAGAAAAAAAAGATGAAAAATTTCGGAGTATTTTCGGATACTAAAATACTTTTTCGGTTTTCTTTCCTTCACGATATCTCTCGAACGAATCAACCAATTTTGACCAGAATAGCGGTGATCGGCGTATTTTTCAAGTTTAAGAGCTTATTAGTTTGTGGAGTTGTTCGATGAAGCCGTTTAAAATTTATTCCAAAAAAACCCCTTTAAAAAAACAGTATTTTTGAAATCTATCTGTCCGAATCGGTCCAAACAGGGTAGAACCAATAACTTCCCGATTTTTGAAAATCTTAGATTTTCTTAACGGGAAGTTAAAAAAAATTAAAAAGTCATGTATGTATCCTTGGCTTTATTAAACCAGACCTATTTGACGATAACCCCACATAATGGAATAAAAAGAAAAACATCCCCACCTCACATATATGGGGAGGTACCCCTAAAATATAAAAAATATTATTTTACTATGCGAAAACTGAGATAGTATAATTATATCTCTCTCATCAGCATATTTTAACTATACCATATTTTATATATTTATATGCATAATTACGGAAGTTACAGACAGACAGACAGACAGACAGACGGACAGAGTGAAACTATAAGTACTGCGGAACCTTAAAAATGACGCTATTTGATATAGGTAGCACTTGAGACCTTTAAGACTTTTCAGAGTTAATTAATTGAATTTAATTCCCAGTATTGTGATATCGTTGGTAATATCGGATTGCAGTCACTTTGATGAACTTTTGCATTATCAAAATCTGAGCATTACATTGTGAAACATGCAAGCTACGTATTACATTGTTCGACTGAATAAACAGAATGAAATCCATATGAAGTTACTATTGTTTTGTGCATTTAAATTTGTTTGAGATAAAAGAGATAAAGGTAGGTAGGAAGGTAGGGTAAAAGCCGGATAGTTCCCCCACTTAAAAAAAGTGTGTGCGTGTAACCTTTACGCGCGATTGAAGTAAAACTATATATGTATTTTTGGAAACTAGAATAAACATTCTACACACAAGAAATATAACGTTTAACATGCAAAATATAAAATATGATTTCACCGGGAATTAAAAATTTTGTGTCGGTTTTTGAAGCTAAATTATGGCGAAATGCAACGATACACACACCAGTTTTTATTTAACCCATTTACCGCCACCGTACGCAATTGGGTACACCTACAAATTTAAGTGTAGAGTAAAATTGTTCAAAATTAGAGTGATTATTTACAAGTTGCTTGATAAAATGATAATGTTTTACTTAATCTTTAACAATCAAACAGGAATATATTTATAATTATAGTCACTAGCCAGAAACAAAGTATTTAGTAGATAGATTTGGAGTTTGCACGTGTAAGGTTACTGTGTCGTATTTTTTCGGTGCCTAATTTTCAATATATTATGTTAATTTTATATTTAAATTTAGAAAAAACACCTGAATCTATAAGTTAAACATAAATTGATAGCTTTCAAACTTATATATGTAAGGATATTGTTTGCAATACTCTTCTGTACCCAATTGAGTACAACGGCCGAATACGTACAGCAAATGTTTAAAATATTTTTGTTATTTTTATATAATTTTGTAATTTATAATAAAAAGCAGTTACAAATCTAATCTAATCCATCTAAAAAGAAATAATCATCTAAAGTTCAGAACATCTGCACTAAAACAAAAAATATAGGTGGTCACATTGAAGCTACATCTATTTCAAATAGAGTATCATAATATGATAGGATTTGGTCATTAGTGTGTATATAACATTCCAAAACACATAATTATAATATGTACCTATTATTTATTTCTTACAGAACATTGTTTTATAATGAAAATGAAAAAAGTAATGTAGTTTCTATTAAAAAACTTTCTTTCGTCGTCGCCATCTCATCTTAATTTCTAATCTATTTTAATGTTCTTATTTTGTACGGAACCCAAGGATTAGGACATGGCTGTTGAGGTCTATTATAGATTATGCGCCCATTGCACACTAAACAGTGAACCAACCATTGAAGTTCAACTAGGCTTCGTTTAATGTGATCGATAGAATGTAAGTAGATATTGAATACTGATTTTGCATTGTAAATGGATATTGTGGTGTTAATCGTCAAAATTATAACATGATAATATAATTTATATAATATGAATGAATGCAGTGGCGGATTATCCTAAAGGCAAACTAGGAATGTAGAACTAGATGTAGGAATGTGTCTAGGGGCGCTCGGTTACAAAGGGGCGCTCGGGCAGAATTGTAAAATAAAGTAAAATATATTATATTTTTCTTTATTAGAATACAGCACAAAATTTACTGTGCCAGTAAGTAATGCCATCTATTTACACAATAAAACCGATTATTTTTGCCTACAACCTGAATTGGCTTCAATTTATAACAAAAAAGAAACTTAACGGATGGGACTGACTAAAACTTACGCAAACAACCTTATCGGAGGTACACCCCCTCCTCCCCCTCGACGCCACTACTGACAAGTTATGGCGCTCTCAACGTTTAATCCGCCTCTGAATTAATGAATGAATGAACTAAGTCAGTTCATTCATTCGGAGTATGAAAATTATGAAGAAGAAATAGCTAAAATTTTAGCCGTATTTACAAGGGGAATTATTCAGAAAATAAGATTTATATCATACTGTTTTGTGCGTTTTTACTTTGGAGGTCGGTTTTAATTTTTTATAATAATTTTTCCCTGTTTAGTCATAATATTTATCATATTATTATCTAAGAAAGATTAAAATAAGCGTTCGAATGTATAATTGAATACGCACCAAGCGTCCGTTAGGTATTGTATATAAGATGATGATGATGATGATGATTACTGTAAGATACATAATTTAAATAACGCCAGGATTTTCAAACGTACATTTTTAAAGACTGATGAGTTCTGTTCAGTGCTATTGGATCCAGGGTATGCTTGGCACAAAAAAATATTTTTTGGTAGCATATTATGCTTCATTTACTTCACAAAAATAAAATCCTTTAAATTTTGAGGAGTTTTCTTGATTCCTCATGGATGATATCATCAGGTCTCCACTTGAGTGACTAAAGAACCAATTTCGTATCATACCCTAAAGGGTACAAAAAAAGAATTTTGCAAATAGGTTCACAAATGGCAGAGTACCTAATGCTCAAAATACCCGTGTCGGTGTAAAATACTATGAGAAGTACCTATTCTATCGTCATAATATTGTGATGATGTATAAAGTGATGACTTTCACTGCAAAAGTTCATAAAAATCGTTCAATTCGTTTCTGAGTCCTGTAATAAACACTGTGACACGAGAATTGTATATAAAAAGTATCTTACCTGGGACAGCTATTGTTGCAGCAACTACAATTTTGTTCCTCTAGGTATACCTAATATTAATATTATGTTAAAGCTAAATACCTAAACAATATTCAACAGGCGGGCTATATTATATATACAAAAGAGTTAAATATACTTTGATAGGGTTGAAAGCGAAAGTAAAATAAAGCGCCATCTAGTATCGAGTAGAAGTAATCAACTCAACTTGAAGCTGCTCTGTAGAGAATTTCAAAAGGGTTCATCTACGAGCAGGTATAATTTTGTTGGCCTGTAGACTGTAGACGTTTAATTAATGTTTAATTACATATCTATACAAATAAATAAAATTGAAATGTCTGTTTGTAATTTTAAATAAACAGCTTTTTACTAAATGTATTTGAAAACATACCTATACGGCACTTCAAATTAAAATAGATTTTTAAATTTTTTGTCTGTCCATCTGTCTGACTGTATGTTTGTTCCGGCTAATCTCTGAAACAACTGGACCGATTTTCGTAGGAATTTCACTGACCGATTGCTGAGGATATAAGGTGTGACTTAGGCTTTTATCTTTGGTTCTTAAAAAATAGGTTCCGTTTCCATAATTAGTTTCACGCAAACGACGGGACGTTGCGAGCACCAGCTAGTGTAGAAATTATTAAGAAGAGAGGTAGAGACATAAAGCAGGAATGAAATAGGAACAGAGAGCGTTGTGTTTATAATTATTATTAAAAGGTTCTGACATACGATACGCAACAACATCTTAGATGGTGACGAAACAATGCAAAAATATGCTAGATACCAAAGATTTCAAAACTCAAGATAGGCCATGACGTACATTTGTAAGAACAAATCTTCATATGCCCCTTCATAATTATTTATAATATTATGACAAAATGGCCCCAAAATATAAAAAGTGGGGCCATTTAACTGGAGACTATTTATTAATAATAAAAAACTCCCCACACCGATCTCGGTGACAGTGGCCGGTTTCATTGAAACCCTGCACCCCAATCGCGCTATTTTTCAACGATTCAATTCAGGTTCATCTCTGCTTCGGTTGCGTTTCAGTTACGTAGGAGTAATTTTATATTTTACAGTTTTAAGTGTGTGCGCAGTACACAAGAGCACTCTCTCTTCCTTTACTCTCATAATCCAGTGGGTCGGATAACTGATACGACTAACGAGAGATGAGGCGCAGGTCCGACATTTAACATGCCCATACGACGCATGGATCATCTTTCTTGTCTTTGAAACAACATTTTTGTTGTTCCAATGCGGGAATCGAACCCACGACCTCCGAGTGGAGAGCCAATGCTCTAACCACTACACCACAGAGGCTGTTGGAGACTATAATATACGTCTGTGCTAGATACGTTATAGATAGGCAGAGTTTTGGTTGAGTCTTTTTTGTACAGAAACTATAATATAAAAAATATACTAGATACTTGGAAAATATTCGCCATGATTCGGCTGTTTACTTTCATATTTTTAAATAAATTTGCTAAGGCAAATATCAAAAAGATATATAATATTATGTTTTTAAGGTAAAAATCAAGGAAACACAAACGCAAATAATATAATTGTTCATTTATTGTTAGTTGAACTGTTCACAATGAAGCATTACAATTTACAGTAACATTAGGCAGGTCATTAATAAATAGTATGTCGAACCTCGTCGATCGGGTATATTGTCGAAATACTTAGCTGGGCTAAATACAAATCTGCACGTAGATGACAATTATTTACAATAAAAAAGACGTATTTCATAACGTACAAAATGTATGATCACTGGATATACAAAGCTAAATGCAAGTACCTATCTAAAATAAGACATAAAAAAGTAACACTATACCTACAGGTCGTTGTCAAATAACTACTAATATAAAAATGGCAGTGGTAAAACTAAAAAAAATGCGTTTGGCACATGATATTTCGGATAAGTGAAAAAAGGAAATGAAGCTTATGAATTAAAATGTAACTTTGTATGTTATGGCACCAATACCAACACCTTTTGATGCTGAAGAAGAATCGTCGATGCCTCTATATTATATTTTCTATATAGAAGCACTAACAATAGATATTACTTAAGTAAGCTAATAGTATTGTCCTTTGCGAAATTCCTAATATAAACGACAATAAAGACTATGAACTGTAACAAATTTTATAATTGATTAAAATTTTCTTTGAGAAACAATCAGACCGACTATGCGATATAATATTATTATGATAATGATAAATGTACTTATAATAATTATTATATAATATAACATCAATTGACAACGCTTGGAACTTTAGAGATTACAGTAATTTGTTCCTTTGTATATTATATTTCATTGGATAAAGCTTATCTAGACTTATTATATAAACATTCGATTTAATCTGAAACAAAAAGAATACATTATATCAAAATGTCCCAAAAAAGACAAAAATATGTACCTAGTATAAAATAAAAATCAATTATTATACCAATTGCCAAGATAAAAACTAAAACGAAAAATTTTAAGTAGGTATATACCGGTTATTTTTAGAACTAAATATGTTTAACATTATGAATAGATTTTTTACTTGAAAGTAAATAAGTACTATCTCGATAAAAAATCTAGTTTTGCACTGAAAAAAAAATAACCAAAATTATACCCATTGTTAAACGGATATATTACGTAAGTTGTTCTAGAGTTTAGACCCTACACATTGTGGCACACATACACTGTAAGCAACTCACCTTATAGTCGTATAATAATATGGTATTATTGTTATCGTATTTCCACTAACCCATCGATCTCGCGCTGAAAAATACATAAAAATATGTTAGTAGAAATAGTAATATTAAGATCATGAAATGATACAGGTTCTCCTACAGTCTACATAATATATATGTAGACTGTGTAACATAGGTTTTTTTTAAATTGCAAGTCTAACAGTATTATTATCATAGCAATTCTATAAAGTTCCCGAATCCCAAAAGGATCCATTTAGTGGTCACAAGATGAAACTTTTTCAAATTAGAGGATAAAGTTATAATTCGGTAATGTAACCAGCTCAAAACACATTTGTTACCTACTTTATGAGCGAAATGGAGCTTTTAAACTATTTTAACTAAGAAAAATAATACTATTTTTGTTAAGTTGTTTAATTGTCAACGCCATCTATCAGTGGCAATGTCAATTACGAGTTTTGAAATCGATAAACGGACCACATTGGTTAGTTAACTCATCAAAAATTAAATTTTATCATTTTAACTAAGTTTATAGTTTAATATATAACATTTATTTTTTGATGAATAGACGAACTATTAGATATCCGGTTTAGACGGTTGGAAATCATAATCAAATAAAGTAACTCAGTATTATCCATCTAGTTTTCGCAAAAAGATTCTGGCTATGAAAAATGGTACGGCGTACTATCACAATGACGTCACACTGATCGTATTTCCCTCTTTCGCACCTATTGGAAGTATAAATTGTTTGTATTTTATATTTAAAAATGTATAATTACCACGATATTATATTAGACGAATAATTATTTTATCAGATAAATCGTCCTGTGGTTATTAATTGCAACAAAAAATTGTGTCTTATATTATGTTATGCATGTTCGGGTTTAGAATTTTTCGACATTTTAGTATCTCGCTACCCACATTACAATTTTACACCATGTTATTAGCATTTATTTGTATCTACTACTACTAACACTTAAGACACACTAAATTGCGGGAACATGAACGCAGTTGTAGGTACTTTGGCCTGGTTGAATTTTATAGGTGTTCCTATTATGAGCTCTATTCAATGCTAATTAGTCTACTTATTCACTACGTCTCTATAAACCATCTTATACTGCCACTAAGATAGTCTTTGATTTCATTTTATGAGACAACTAAGTTCGTATTTTATTATTGTGATAAAAATTTTAATTTTACTTCTTACTAAAAGAATTTTATTAACAGAAGTTTATTAATATTATCAGAAGTTCAATAGTTTTAAAACATAATCAAATATTTTTTGAATGAAATTCACAACATAGTCAAAATGATTATGATTACAAAAACTACGGATACATCACACAAGCTGGGACTATTATTGTCTGGAGTCCGTAAGGCCCTGGAAAATTAAGAACACTGAAAATATAATTCTGCGCTCTGAATATACTCGTAGTGTGTACTACGATACGTGTACACGTGTGTGTACACGTATCGAGTCAATTGTCAATGTCATTTATTATAACAGCTCTACACGACTACACTCGACACTTCTCTATTGTGGGTATGTTCCGATATGCACTGCGACCACTGTACTTTGTGACGTCAATTCAGTATACTGTAAAACCGTTCCTTTATAGCCAGTTATACTGCTGCCCTATTACCTAATTTTATAGATTTCAATTGACAACTAGGAATGGTCTTCATTTTGACGTTTGATTTTTTAAATCACGTGATCAAAGTACTGCGAGTACCTTACCTCGAAAACGCCAGTGCTCACAGTAGAATATGGCGGCGATTTATGACGTCATAGGGTACTGCGGCAGTATACTGCCTATACTGGCAGTCCATAACGGAACGAATTTTTCTACAGTGATGATAGCACTGTGCACTATGCAGTGCTCGCAGTGCATATCGGAACATATCCTGTATTAGCGCAGAGTTATATTTTCTTCTGTTTTTCCCGGTCCCACCGGATTTTGGATCATATTATAGTCCCAGCCTTACTTAGTAGTGTTAGTAGAATACCATACCTTCATACAGTCATTAGTAGTTGATATAGGAGTTAGTAAAGCTAATAAAGGACGGCATAAGGGCAATGTAGAGGCCGTGCAGAGTCGGCCGATCGATCGAGTTGAAATGGAAGTTGGGTGGAGGTGACTCGAACACTTCGATCTCTTCGAAGAATGGATATACGTCGGGAAACATTAGACTATCCAGAGCAGCGTGAAAATTATAATTTAGTTAGTATATACAGGCAAGACATTCGCGGTACAGTTTCCGGCCATAAGGAGCGCACAACGTTTGAAAAGAGATATTCAGCTAGTATCCGTTTGGCATTGTAAATATGTAGTGTTTTTCTTACAAACTAGAGGTCGCCCTGTGGTCGAAATTTGTCCATAATAATTTTTAAGTTTGAACTTTATGTAGGGTTCCTTTGCCTTTGTAAATGTAAATGTTGCGAAAGATTGACAAACGTCAGCGTGTGTGTAGTGTGTTAATGATCTGAGGTAGTATGTGTTGTTGTTATTTTTATTAGTTCTATGTATTTTTGAGCATTATAAATTAATAATAAAAATATTACATTTCTGAACACCTTCCTCCACATAAACTTAACTGTGGCAATTATTTTTTTATATTTTATACTCCTATGTTCACACAATTCTCGTAAAACTGTAATGAAAGTTTTTGCATCATAATTATAATTTATATACTTTTTTTTAATTATAATTTATATAATTTATATACTATATACTTTAATATAATTATGATTATTATAATATTGGTAGTGTTGACGGAGCTGATGTTTTACAAACCTAATAATATCTCTTTATAAGGTGCATTCCTTATGGCTGGGTTATGCATACCATTTCAAAGCCTTATAACCACAATAATCAGGTCGACATGTGGTTTAATATAATATTACTCACGAAAAAAGGGTTGAGTTTACCAAAAAGCCCTGATTTAGATAGTTACTGTTTATTACAGAAGAATCTTATAAACAGTAAATTATAATAATATATGTTGTGACAATCACTTTCACAAACAAATTTGACGCATCGCATGCTATCGTGACTTCATTTTAGTAGTAGTATTATTAATAATACTGGTCTGCAACAAAACCCTCCTTTAAGTTTTTATGCATTACAATTTACAATATCGTACAAGGTGCTTTAGACTATGTCCAGAAACTGCGTATTCTTACGCACGTGAGGTCTACGCACGTAGTCGAGGTACTAGGGCCCCATACATTGCGTCCAGAAGCTACGTGCGTATTATTTTAGCTATGCGCGTATCGTACAAAATTTCGTCAAAAAGAAACGATAAGATAAGAATCTCTACGTGCGTAGGTTTACGCAGGCTTACGCACTTTCTGGACAGAGTCTTAATCACAGAATTTAACATCCAAGTAAATATGGCACGTAATTTTTTGTTTTAATGCCCTTTGCTTTTCATCGATTTTATTGAATTCAAGTCCATTTATGTAGGTACCGACATTAAAATCGCTTTTGACACTTTCTCTTAAGACTAGCCAAATTTTAATTTGAATGTATGGTACACTTTATGATGTACATATTAACAGTATAAAAGTAACTAAAAACATATAAACGGTTTAGGTGCGTGCCTATAAATAACCAACTTATAAATAAAATTCCTTAATTTGCGATATTTTGGAAATAAAAATCGTAATAATATATATAACAAAATCTAGACGTGCTATAGAAAATTGCTCAAGAGGAACAGTACAGATTCAGGGCATTAATATCTTAATTGTTTGGTTATGGAATTTAGTTGCAGACCAGTATTTTTGAAGAGACATTGAAGAGAATTATAATGGTAAATAGGACGTATATAATATAAGTACCTCTTTGTATTATTATGTACCAAAGATAACAAATGTGTCAAATTTGAAAAATACACTCACTCTTTGCAAGGCTGCGTGTTACGTCCGGTGATGGCAGTTCGGCCGAGATTGACACTACGGTCACTGTTAAACTCGACCTGTTCTATGCACCCGATCAGACCGGGCAAGTTGTATACGTTCCGGTATTCAGGAATACCACCTGTAAGGAAAAAAAGTACTTAAATAGAGCCCCATGCGTGCAGATTATACACACAGTTGTATGTAGATAAGTGTATATAATATTTTCTACTCTGTGCTATACAGACCAAATGCAATTTTGACATTTATTTTCTCTCACATACGTTCATAAAACTAAATAAGGGTTAATTTGTCGTTGAGAGAGCCAAGCTTTATAAGAGCCGGCTCAACCATAGAATTATCTATCATGGCCGAACAGAAAAACGACGAAAAAGAAATATTGCGTTATATTTCGTCAGTTGAGTGAAAGTACCGATAGCCCAAGGAAGGATTAGGCTAACTCCGGTGTTGTGCGTCCATGAGCGGCGGTGATCGCTTACCATCAGGTGATCAGTCTACTCGTTAAAAAAAACTTACCGATATAGATGTTGGAGTCAGCATTCATTACGTTGGAGATTCCGTTGTTGATTGTACTCCTCGGTATTCCGTCAACGGTCAGTTCGACTCGCATATCGCCGTATAGTTTCGCGATTATCTGAAAAAAAAGAAGGTTCGTTTTTTAGTAGCCAGATTTTTGTGCCGTTGGCCAATTTTTAGGTTAGGTTATAGAACTTTTTTCGTATAACATTTTAAAACATCTTTAAATATTTTTATATCGTTATGCCTAAATTTTACTTGAGCTTTGTAACAGTACCTAAGCTTTAATATCATTTTGCGTAAATAAATGTATATGCTGAATTATTATTTTGCTTATAGTGATTATGCCAAATAAAATTTTGCTAAAAAAATATGCGGATAAAAAGACCTCCTTTGTATATTATGTATATTATAAAGTAAGGAAAGAAGATTTTTAAAATACTTGAATAATACTAAAGATAAAAAAGCGACTAATAACTTTCGCATAACATTTTGTAGGGTAACTTACATCGTGTCTCTCGCCATCTGTGACTCTCCTTCCAGGTAGAGAGAGAGAGTTCGGACCGCTTCCCATATCCCATTCCATTACAACCTCTCCTCTTTCAACTAAAACATACAGTGGATTTTATAATGAAATAAAAAAACCTTATAAATAAATATAACATTATGCACCTAATTTCGTAAAACATTGTTTTAAGCTTTCCTCAACCAAGCTTCCTTTAACACAGAAATATTAAATAATAATTTTTCATATCGATTTAATGGTTTTGAAGATTTTCATGTTCAAACAAACACGATCTTGTGCTTTTAGCATCAACGCTCATATCTATTCATTATTGTTAACCCAAGAACAGATTCTAATCTTTGAATAAAAAACTCAATTTCTTATCCTACTAATACTCGTATTAGAAAAGTGAAAGTTTATTTGAGTAAAAAAATACATCCTTATTTATCCTACTAATATTACAAATGGATGTATGTTACTCTTTCACGCAAAAACCACTGAACGGATTCCAATGAAATTTGGCATGGTAGGACTTTAGGCTCTGGATTAAAAAATAGCCGAAAAAGTACAGTATTCCCGTAGGATAATGTTTACGTAGGGGAAATGGCTAGTTAGTTTAAAATAATTGACGCAATAAAGAATATGAAATGCACTCACTTCGCAACATAAGGTAGTCTCCACCCTGTCTGACTGTAGCTTCGGTCTGGTAGAGCAGAACACCATCACTCGTAGTATGGAATGCCATCGCCACAAGTACTGGCTCTACGTTGATATTGTCGTACCTCAGGTAGCTCATAGGCAGCTCTAAATACCCGTTGCCATTGAAACCCACGCTTTGTAGGAGTTCCAGTGCTGAAAATCGAATGTAAATCATTAAAGCATAATGTATCTAATATTGTTATATCCAATGAAGTGAGTAACTAAAAATACGTCCTCCCATAACTTGTATGGTATATTAATATTAAATACTATATACACTGTATATTAAGTGTCGTTTCCAGGCTAAGATATTTTAACAGCAGAATATTATCGACAAAACCTTTGTGTTTTACGCCCAATGGGATGATGACTACAACTAAACTATTACATTAATATACTCAGATATATTGAGGCATTAACTACTTGGTAAATTTAAAAAAATAATAACATTTTCTGTGAAGTTTAGTAATTAGATAAATCTAAAAATAACAAAAAAGTAAATATCGTATTTTTTGCTAAATTGGTAAACAAAACCTACATCATTAGTTTACTTACAATATCATGTACAAAAAATTTAATATGGTAAGTATGAACTTAAACGCACAAACATCGTGACGTCACAGCTAGGTACGACTTTAGTATGGAGCGTTTTCAAGAGACTTGAGAAATTTTATATACAAATCGTACCTTTGAAAATATTGTCATTTGATATACTGTTTCTTCTCAAAAGTTACTCATATTTTAAACTACTACTCATTTATGAAATAAAAATAATTTAGTCATATATTATAAGTAGGCAATATACTCAGAAGTTCTGATAATAAATATAATTTAGGGTAAACGGGTTAGAATAACATAATAATATTATATTGATTGACTAAATTTACTGATTGATAAACTTACGCATTTGACAGTTAGCGCCTGCGAATCCTAGCGGACAGTCGCAAGTGTAATTGAGGCGCGTGCCACGTTCTGTCTTGCATGTGCCTCCGTTTATGCACGGTGATGCATCGCATGGGTCTCTCGGTGCGCGCATTATGTTAGACAGAGGTAGACGGGACTCGCAGTATGTTCCGGTGAAGCCTGGCTGGCATGTGCAGGCAGACGCGTCTGGGTTCGTGCAATAGCCGCTGTTGCGGCATTGAGAACATACGCTTTCGATCTGGGAAAATTTCCAAATAAGTTACGATGTTGCAAACGTCATACCTCCCTAAAGGTAGCCTTTCGAACTGAGCGTCAGTGACGCCGCGGCACTGAATTGTATGGGACGGCGATAGTGATGCGCCGCGAGGCTGTCGGCGTCCCATACAATTCAGTGCCGCGGCGTCACTGACGCTCAGTTCGAAAGGCTACCTTTAGGCTAGGACTAATTTTGAAAATAGAACTCTTCGCTGATACAATAGAGTTGGAAATCGAAGTGTCGAGTGTTGCGCTGTCATATATGACATTTTTTTTTTTTTTTATTTATTTACAGTTTATTGTACACATAAATGATTTACAAAAATATATACAAAAAGAAAGACGACACAAAAGGTACTGCTTATCTCTAAAAGAAATTTCTTCCAGCAGTCCTATGGAGAGAAATAAGATGAGAAACATCGAATAGGGCGTGCACAATTACTGATTAAAAAATTATAACTAATAAATTGAAATTGACATTTGACTCGACACTTGTATTCGATTTTAAGCTCTATTGTATTAGCGTAGAGTTCTGTCTTCAATGCTTTGAATTTTCCCGGTTCCGCCGGATTCCGGATCATAATATAGCCTTACTTACGGCCAGTTTCATTATTCTATCTACCAATAACTATCTGTTAAAAACGTCAAATTTGTATCGCGAAAAAATGGCAAATGATTGAATGACAACGTTTTTAATAAATAGTTATAGATATATAGGTTATTGAAACGAGCCGTTAGGTGCCTTGTCGTGCGCGAGCAGCGGCTCAATATAAGATCAGTGTCAAATTCATTGCTCGTCTAGCGACGATGTGTAATGACGATTAACACGATTGGTGAAGCCACCACTGATCCTATAGGCGATGATATTCAAAGAGTTTTCGGAGAAATCCTTGTTCCTTTTGCTATTTAAGTAAAAAGCATACCACATTTTCGAAATACAGCAAAATTATTAGTGGTATTACTTTTGTTGTATTTAGATTTACAAAGGATTCATTCACAAACCTCTGGTATATCTCCGCGATCGTAGTTGACTCCACATTCCTGTATGTTGGCCGATTGTATGGTAGCGCCGATTAGATCCAATTGACCTCCGTGTAGTGATACCTGGAATATAAGTATTTCATTTTTATGGTATGAAATTAAACTAGGTACAGACTCAAATGCTAAGACGGCAATAGAAAAACTTTTTGTTTCTTCAGCTAGAAACCGCGACTCCCGGCTTAAGCACCAACTGAGCTACAGAGGTCATCAAATTATTATCGAGTTTTCCTATATGCCTTGCGTAATATTTAAAATAACATGTTACAAAACTTACGTCCTTGATACATCCACTGAACCCGCCACTGACACCGGTGTTGTTGTTCAGTATTATGTCTCCGTCCACGCCTCCAACAAACATTGGTGTTCCTAGATGCAAGTCCTGCAAAAATGTATTTATTATAGAAGCTTTTAAAAGAAGTTTACATTCCATAAATGCACGTAAATGCAGATTAAAAAATAAACCAAAAATTAAGTGACCCCCAACTCCCGGAAAGCAGAGGCATACATTAGCGTGCGCGTTCTTCGGGCGTGTCAGCGATGCTGGCGCTGCTCGCGCCACTCACACGCCCGAGGACGGCGCACGTCTAATGTGGGTCAGCCTAAGCCTAGTAGCTGATGATGACCAGTTAAATCTAATTATATTGGGCGATTCAAATGTGAATAGGATCGAGTCGGCGCCATATTGTTTGGAATTTAGACTGTTATGATAGTTAAATTTATGTTTAGATAATTGATTACTATTTAAAGTTTTTATTTAAATTCGATGCAAGACTATTAATATCTATAATATTATGTACATAAGTTTTTCTGAAAATCGCACTTTTCAAGTCATAAGTATTTGACAGAAAAAGGTCACTGACGTTCCTGTTCTCATTTGAAACGCAAAAGACTAGATTAAATTGTTTCATGCATTTGGGATACCACTGACAGACCGCGACGTCTGTCAGTGTCGTGGGTTAAAAAGAAAAACATAAAACGTTAGCGTCCGTAATAAGTTACCACATAATTTTCTTTATCACCCAAACTTTGGTCGCGCAAGGTTGAAGTCACCATTTTACTTACCCGAGGTGATGAAAGTTTGGCCTCATAGTTTTGCATCATGTCGATCTTCAGGGAGACCAGTTGGCCAACTCGAGCAATGTGCACGTCGGTCCATTCGGAAGACAAAGTTCTGTTGCTCACCAGCACGATTGGAGGGTTGCCTGTAGGAAATAAGCAGTTGACAAGTATCTCATATGAATCACTATGCAAACCTAGACCTAAATGGATATTGATAACACAGATATATTGTAATATGGAGAACGACATATTTTTCATCCTTGCGAGTTTACAATTTGGAGACGGAACACGTCACTGCCACCCAAGTGGATATATTGTGACCTTCGCATTATGTTACTGTAGTGAATAACTATTGCTGGACTCCATGGAGGCACACAAAATTTAAATATTTGTGTTTAGAATGAAATAAATTCTATGTCATCCGCTACGTCAAAAAATATAAAATGGAATGGAGAATAATACTGGGTGCGTATGGCGTAGGATGTCCTATTTCCAATTTAAGCATCTTGTGTTGGTGCAAATAATAAAGAAGATATAATATAAGTTGTTGTGGTTTAATTCGGTAATCAAGTCACAATCTGATATACGCCCCCGACCACAGTATTGTCTCCTAGCTAATGTTGATCATAAATTGAACTACAGTCTACATGGTTGGGGTTAATTTTGTTATATGGACTTGGGCTACTTTAGGTTTTGTTTTACGCCCCCGACCACAGTATTGTCTCCTAGCTAATGTTGCTCATAAATTGCACTACGGTCTACATGGTTGGGGTTAATGTTGCTTTTCTATGGGCTTGGGCTTTAGGTTTTTGTTGTGACGTGGAAACATACCATCGCCAAGGTCATAGCGGAACTCAAGTCGTCCATTGCGTACAGTCAACGCAGTGAATCCTCCATAGCCACGGTCGGATTGCGCACAGTACATGATGATTCCGTCAGTAACTGGGGGCTTGGCCTTGATCTTCATCGACATGCGGAGCGAGCGAGAGGTTTTGGGAGCCTCTATGGCCAAATACGCGCTGCCAGTAAACGCCGGATAGGCGATGTTCTGCCTGATGTCGCAGCTAGAAAAAAATTTTAGTTTATAATTATAGTTTTACAGGAATAATGTTTGAAGCACACCTTAGCTAAGAGTTTAGAAGATCATAATTTGAGTATGGTAGAAATCTGAAGTGTTGATGTATTTGATGCTATGTGTAAATATTAGGTAAACTGAAGATGTATATTGAATTAAAATTGTTCAGTTTTCTAAACATTTGAGACATGCCCAGTTGATATTCTGTATTTTAAACTGTACACGTTGTACAGCTATTATACTTTTTTTTTAAATGTAATGTGGCAGAAAATGAGCAAATGGACCGCCTGATGGTAAGCGAATACCGCCGCCCATGGACATTTACAACACTAGAGGAGTTACTCCTCTAGTGTTGCGCACTTGCGTTCCTGGTCCTTAAATACCAGTGGCGGGGGGTTCCTATAACTCCATTCCTATCGGTTTCCCTTACCGCTTACCTTTTGAAGACCCTGAACCAAATTCCTACCTATTAAACAGGCTACGGCTTCCCTATGAAGGAGAACCAGCCCTCGCCACTGTTATATTTAACAGTGGCGAGGGCTAACCCAACCCCCTTGGGCCTTTGGTTACACCACTCACTTGGCGAAACACAACGCAAGCGTTATTTCAAGCCGGTTTTCTGGGAGGCCGTGGTATTTATCCGGTCGAGCCGGTCCATCAGTGCCGAAGCATGGCTCTCCCACGTTCACACACTACGGAGTTTATTCTGTTAAGCCTACTCGGCTTAACAGAATAAACTCCTGAATAATAAAATAATGACGACCTATGTGGCTCAGTGGTTCAGTGCTTTGGTGCTCAAGCCGGGGGTCGCAGGTTTGAATCCTGCCGAAAGAACAAAAAGTTTTTCTGTGTTCCTGGGTTCCTGGGTCATGGATGTATATTAAATATGTGTATAATATAACAAAAATCTTAAATATGTATATAGTATAAAAGCATTAAATATACTTCCCGTTTTCTGGTACCTATAACACAAGTTCTTCGGATACTTAGCACGGGGCCAGATTGACGTGGTGTGAAGCGTCCATAGATATTATTATTATAATGAACTCACTTCTTGCCGGTGTATGTGACGGGGCAACTGCATTTGTATCCGTCGGCGGTGTCCTTGCATTTGCCGGGTCCGCACAGGCCTGGCCGGCACGCCTCGCCCGTCCGGTCGCAGTTAAGTCCGGCGAAGCCAGGCGCGCATAGACACATGTAGCCGCGCTCGTTTCTCGCCTCCTGTTTGTTAAATAAGTTACTTGCGCCCTGTGGTTTAGGCTGATTGTGATGAGATTAAGCGTACGTTCACACCGAAGCGATATAATACGCGACGAGGCGTTGCATTTTTAAGATAGGAATTCAAAACTGAACTTTATTCGCTACACAAGAAGATACACGTTTAATTAAACGGTAGGCCGAAGACGGACGGACGGACAGTCGGACGGTCAGACATGACATAACCATAAGTCTCGGAAGACGTGAACGACGGAACCCTAAAAATTGTACAATATCAGTTTCAGTTAACTATTAAATTATTTTCATTGATACTTTTAAATTTTCAGATTGAACCACAACAGACGTGAAGCTACAACTGCGTTGAAATTAGTTCAACTTCTCGGCACAAGATGGAGCTTTTTGTGTCATTATTAAGTAATGATTCATGACAAACAATCGTTTCTTTTTGTAATTTCGTTAAAATTATTATTATTACTCCTTCTTAAAATAGGCTTGATAATAATTATTAGAAGAATATAATATATAGAGGGAGGTAGGTATTCCGATAGGTAGCTTTATATTGATGGTGTTATATTAAAATCGTATCGTGATTTAACACGACCTTGAAAATTTACTCCCAACGCCGCTAAAGCGGTTTCACTTCAAAAACCGATGTGAATTCTTTTCATGCGGGTACTATAATATAGCTGTAGGAAATGGTAACCAATCTTACCTGGCACACTCCTTTGTTCAGACAGAGGTTCGGTGCGCACGAGTCGCAGTCGGAAACATTGATCTGGTCTAAGCTCTCAGCGAGAATATTCTTCTCCTCCTTGCCCAATATCAACATGCTCACACAACCAATGAATCTGTAATAAGTATAATACTAATGATGTACCTACAGTTTATTGTTACCCAAAGTTATTTAAACTGGATTGGATTTGGAACAGGCACAGTAATGTGTACGCTCTACGCGACGCGACATTAATATCTACGAAAGGCTCCCGAGAAGGCGTCTTTTTTCCCATATTTTTTCCAAATGCCAGTGAGCTCGTGGGGATTATTTTGTCACCCGTTTTTTATTGACTATTTTAAGGAGGAATACAGTAATATTATAATTATAATAGGTTTTTGTCAGGACTTAAGTTATTGAAATATATATTTACCTAAATAGTAATTCTGCAACATTTTAGCTTACTTCGAATGTTTGCAGGAACCGTAATACGTATGGATTTTTTCTTTTACCTAACATTACTATTAAGTCTGTTTAACACTTCTGAGAGTTACAAAAATCAACTTTCTTGTGAGAAGGGCGGCAAAATGATCCACTTAATAATTAATGAATTACTTCAGCGCATATTAAATTTTCCTGTGCTTTGAATGACAACACAAAACGTTCGTTTACATGTTATTGTATTTGCCATTCATCGATTTATGTGTACCGATCAGATTTTGTTTTACTTCACACTTACCCGGGTGCCTGTTGCAGTTCATAAGGACGTTTAGATGCCTCCGGGCCATTTCCGATGTATAGCGGTGCGTGTAGATCTAAGATACCCAGTGACTGAGATGACTCTGCCACGAACGGTCCAGTGTTGTCCACATCCATGGTTACTAGAAAAAGAGGGCCATCATCGCCATCATTTTTATCGTCTCCATAATCATAATATTCATTATCGTCTCATTATCGTCAGCATCAAATATCATTCAAAATATAATATATGCAATCTGAGTAGATTGCATATCATTATATTGTGTGAGTACACAATGATTTCACACAGTTGATACTTGAAGCAAAAACTTTCAGTACAGTTTTACGAAAACTGAAACCTTTATAGTTTCACTCCGTCTGTCTATCATCTCTTGAAAATTTCGATAAATATAAATATACTCTAATTATACTGATTTTGTATTAGATTGCGTAATATAGACTGTATTTTTGGCATCAAAATAGATTTATAATTTTGTATTTTACTTGTGAGCTGGCGATGAATTTTTTTGTATTTTAACCCTCTGGTATCGAATATATTTTTAAATAAAGGTGAGATTTCATACATCACCTTTTTTATAATAATTTTCGAGTAATCGTACTCTAAGGTGGCTTATTACTTGCCCTGTCATTTCTAAACTATAAGTAGTAAAAATAATAGGTATTGCTAAATATCCCAGAAAATTAGTTTAAGCAAAATTGGACAATAACTTTGAAGTTATTTGAAAAAACCTATTACTCATAGTTGATAGCTACGGAACCCTCTTTAGCCATGTCATGACATGCTTTTGGTTAGTGAACCGTGAATTACAAAAATCAGAGTACCTAATGAACTCATACCTTCATTAAAATTTCATAATCATATTATGATGATTATAAAATTTTATTTGTTAATAAGGTTAGTTACCTTTGTATTCGCTTCGGCTTAGACGGATCGTATGCCAAGCGTTGAGCTGAAGTGGCCTATCACCAGTGGTGATGACAGGATCGGAGTAGTCTCTTGATAATTTGAGTGTTAGCCTAGGTACGCCGTCGACTAGTTGCAATACTAGATAATCGCCATTCTCGTCGTCGTTTTCGCTGTTATACAGTATTATTCCGTTTCCATCTAAAAGAAAAAAAAAATATTAAAAATCTGTTCATAATAGGGAATCACGGAGAACAGAACTTTTTTTTTAAAGGATTTTTTATACAATAACCCCCTTAATCATAAACGCTGTATAAGCTTTGAATAGTTATACAGTGTTTTGTTCACGTCACACAAGTGACATTTTTAATTCTATAGAAGGGGACAAAACACTATATAACTATAAAAAGCTTATACAGCGATTATTAGTAAGGGAGTTAGGGTTTATTTATTAAAAGGCCTACTCTTGCTTTAAACACACTTAAAAAAGCTTTTGTTACATTTCCTAGATACTGACCAAGAGGTTTGAAGGAGACTTCAATATCGAATTTGGTGTAAGCGTCCTTCAATGCAGCCATGGCCAGCAATCCATCACCGTTGAATTTGGGAATGACTCCGATCACACGGAGCGTCGCGCGTGCAGTTACTCTAGCTACATCGTTGGAAACTTTGCATATGTAAGTGCCAGCATCAGCTTCTGTCACATGGTCCAGCCGAATGACATCCTGCAACCAAACCACCGTATATATAACTCCCCATCGATCTCAGTGACGGTGGCCGGTTTCATTAAAACCAGGCCAGTTATGCAGAAGTAATTTTATAGTGCCCAAGTATGTGGGCAGTCCACAAGAGCACTCTGACGAGAGATGAGGCGCAGGTCCGACTTTCTACATGCCCATCCAACGCATGGATCGTCTTTCTTGTCAGACAATCAGGTGATCAGCCTGCATTGTCCTAACCAAACTTGGAAACAACATTTTTTGTTGTTCCAATGCAGCAATCGAACCCACGACCTCCGAGTCGAGAGCCAATGCTCTAACCACTAGACCACGGAGGCTGTTAGACGACTATAGTAACTCTATGAAGCAAATTCAACGTTTGTTCAAACGCAGACTGTTGCAGGATTTTGACGTCATGAGTTTACACTCATACAAAAGTAGGCAAGCTTTATAGTTTGCCTACTTTTAGGACGTTTTTCCTAAAGAGATTTCAAACTACAGGCCAATTAGCCTTCTTCCAGCTATATATAAGCTTTTCTCAACGCTCATTAATACAAGGATAAGCCCAGCTTTAGAACTTTATCAACCTGTCGAACAAGCAGGCTTTAGAAAAGGCTTTTCAACGATTGACCATATATTATATACATTAGAATTAATAATTGAAAAATATGAAGAAATGCACAGACCACTCTATATTGCTTTCATAGACTACCAAAAGGCTTTTGATACAGTCTCACAAGAAAGCATATGGGCAACCCTCGAAGACCAAGGAGTAGAAACAGAGTACATAGAGGTCCTAAAAAGCCTCTATAAAAACTGTACAGGAAGGGTAAAACTAGAAACCCTTGGTCCGAGTTTTCCTATTAATAGAGGAGTGAGACAGGGAGACCCACTGTCTCCCAAAATATTTATAGCAATCCTAGAGTCAATCTTTGGACGACTAGACTGGAAGAATCATGGCATAAGAATAAAAGACAAGTACTTGACCCACCTTCGCTTTGCAGATGACATCGCCATATTAGCAGAGACAAGCTCACAGTTACAGCACAAGATAGATTCTCTACATAAAGCCAGCGTCGAAGTAGGACTCGAAATGAACCTAACTAAGACAATGTTAATGACAAATAGTGTAGATAAAATAGTAATGGTTGGCAACGTACCGTTAAAATACACCAAACAATATATATATCTCGGCAAACAGATTAGTTTCGATAATAAAAACAACGAGTTGGAAATTGAAAGAAGAGCCACCATCACCTGGAACAAGTACTGGCAAATGAAATAAATATTTAAAAGCAATATGCCCATTTACCTATAATCGAAAGTAATGAACTCATGCCTTTTACCGTCCTTGACGTACGGATGCCAAACGTGGAAGTACACAGATCGGGCAAAGAAAATTATAGTAACTTGTCAACGTGGCATGGAGCGTAGCATGGTCGGTATCAAATATACACAAAATAATGCATACAAAAATAAGAAGTCGAACCAAAGCTATCGATGCCTTCCGTTTCGCGAAACAATTGAAGTGGGCGGGACACGTAGCGAGATTAAAAGACCAGCGCTGGTCCACTATAGTGACATTATGGAAAGGACCAGAAGGCAGGAGACGAACAGGAAGACATGTAACAAGATGGGACGACGAAATCA